>CM034155.1:245033507-246233507 GCA_019776745.2 Taxus chinensis | reverse complement strand
AGTGATAAAAACTACCAACAAAATTACATCCGATAAACAAGAAAAATGATGATTCCAAAAAAACTGTCAAGGTTATTGTGTAAGGTAAGTATATTGGAGGTAGTTACAATATAGATAAGGAAGTTGCTTGCACAATAATTCATAAAATTGCAAAAATGACTAGCAAAAGATCCCATTTATGAGGAAGAAAGGACAAGACGCTTTCACATCAAAATCCCAGTCAAGAAGACCAAAGTTCGTGTACTCTTTTATTCCGGTTCACAAGCAAACCTCATAACCAAAAGATTGGTGAAAAAGCTTGGGTTGGATACATATCAGCATCTGCATCAATACCCTTGGGGATGGGTGCAAAAGGTTGAAATGAAAGCTGCCAAGCAATGCAAAATTAAATTTTGTATAACGCAGACGTCAATGATGAGGTAGAGGTAGACGTAGTATGATTGGACATATGTGGGGTCGCCTTTGGCAGCCCATATGTATATGATAGGAATACCATTTTCTCAAGGAAGATAATAAGTACCACCTAATCAAATATGGAGAAGCCTATATCATCCAAAATCAAAAAGGAAAGAAGAAGATTTTCATGGTAACCGCAAAGTGCCAACCAAGCCAAGAGGCATATCAATGAAAGTAAGGATTTTGTGCTTTTACTTTTGAAGCCTCAAGATGAAAGTGGACCAGTAGAAGTAGATAGTTTCCAAGGAGGCTGTACAAATCAGCAAAAGGAAGAAAGTGAAAATCTGGTCCAATCACTCAAGAAAGTGTTCCAAGAACCCAAGGGTTTACCGTGAAGGAGGGGTTAAACATGAAATATAACTGCAGCTTGATGCACCTTTGCCCAATATAGGATCGTATATGCAGTCCATTATGGAGAGCAATGAAGTCAAGAGACAACTTTATGATTTATTTGAGAAAGGAATAATTAGCCCAAGCACATCCCCAGGCAATTCACCTATCGTTATGGTTCCAAAGAAGGATAGCACATGGAGAATGTGCATAGACTAGAGCCTTAAACAAGATTACCATCAAGAACAGCACTATCCATTACCAAGGATATACAGCTTGATATATCAGCTACAAAATGCACAGTTTTTCACCAAACTTGACTTGAGATCTGGCTATCATCAAGTATGAATGAAGGAAGAAGACATTTCGAAAACTGCAATCAAGATAATGGAAGGACTTTAAGAATGAGTAGTATTACCTTTTGATTTATTCAATGCTCCTGCCACTTTCATGAGAGTTATTAATGATGTGTTGCACCCATACCTTGACTCCTTTGTACTTGGATAATATACTCACTTTTAACCAGACATGGGAAGACCATTTATTTCGTTTGAATTCTTTTGTGCTTGGATGATATACTAGTTTTTAATCAGTCATGGGTAGAGCAGTTATTTCATTTGAAATAAGTTATAGATATTTTAAAAGAGAACAAATTGCTTTTGAAAATTCAGAAATGTGAGTTTGCAAGAACATCATCAGTGTATCTTGGGCATGTGGTTGGAGGAGGCCAACTTCGAATAAATCTGGCAAAAGTTGAGACAGTAATTGACAAAGTTGAAGTAATTTTGAAGTGGCCAAGACCATCAACCATGACCGAAAGTTTGAAGCAAGTAGCTTCACAGGGGCTGTTCAATAGTTGAGGAAGTTCATAGCATCATTTTCTTCCATTGCTGCTCCTGTTCACACCATAACTGCAAGTGATAAGAACTTGCATTGGGGTAAGGATCAACGAATAGATTTTGACATTTTGAAGCAAAATATATGTAGTGCTCCAATTTTAGCTTTGCCTGAATTGCAGCGACATTCGAGATTGAAACCAATGCAGGTAAGTATGCTGCGGGTGTAGTATTAATGCAAGGGAAGAGGCCTATTTGTTACCATTCTAAATCGTATGGTGGGGTAGTTATTAACTATCTAACCTATGAAAGCGCTCTATTCTTTAGTGCAAGCAGTAAGAAGTGAAAGAACTATCCTCTTCGCGAGCACACAGTCATCTATACCAATAACCGACCACTGCAATATCTCCAAACTCAATCTAGACTTCAGCAAACAAGCCATCTTAGATGAATGGGATTCTTCTAACAATTCCATTTGGTGATAAAGTACAAGAAAGGCATCACAACAAATTCGCTGACACACTCTATAGGCCTCCAATGAAAACATTTTCTGTTTGGCACAATCATGAAGCTTTGATCCATTCATCCATGAGATATATGGAGAAAAGTACTAAATTGAAACAAATTTTAGAGAGGTATATCAGCAATTGAAGAGTAATCCAAATCCAAGGTGGGCTACTTCACAAGTTGGGCAAGCTATGCATTCCACAAGATGGAGGAGTACATCTTATTGAAGAGGCACATTCATCGGGTGTTGCCTGCCATTTTGGTGTTGGAGATACTATTCGCAAAGTATGTCTATTGACCCAACATTGAAGAGCAAGTTTCCAAGTTTATTAGAGGGTGTGCTCTTTCATCTTTGGGGTACAAGTAAGCCTAGCAATAGGAAGCTTGGTTTGTATATGCCATTTGTGGTACCCAATAGACCATGGGAAATCATATCCATGGATTGTTTTGGAGGATTATCAATGTCGAAAGAAGGCCATGTTGTGGATAGGTTTAGTAAAATGTACATACTCGTGCCTTGTAAGAAGGCCATCTAAGACTGTGAAGCATCTGAATTGTTTTTTGTCAAACATAAGGATTCATTTTGGTTTGCCCGACTCCATTGCATCAAATAGAGATTCAGGGTTATTTGGGTGGATTCTAGGCAATAATATGGGAGAAGATGGGTACCAAGTTGATGCAGACAACCACTTTCCAGTAACAAACGGATGGGAAAACTGAAGTAGCCAATAGAACTTTGGTTCAGCTCTTAAGGAGGTGTAACAGAAGGTATCCAAGGTCTTGGGCTGATCAACTTGCATATATTCAGCACTCTTATAACAGCATTGCATACATCCACCCAAAAGTCTACTTTTAATTTGTTTATGGAAAGCAAGAAGAAAGCGAACAAGTAGAACATGATGGGGAAAACAAAGCCCTCAAATTCATTGAGAGGATCAAGCAAATCCACTGAACAAGTTAGTGATGATGCTTTCAAATTGAATTTACCTTCATGCATGAGGATGTATTCAGTTGTAAATATGGACAATTTGCGATTGTTTGATCCATCCATGTTGGATTCGGAAGTAGAAAAGCAAGTGCTTCCATCGAAAGAAGACTCTGCACCGAATGCACTTCGGGAGCTTGAGGAAGATTTGGTATTGGCAAAGAAAATTACAACCACATGAAGGAAGCAGCAAGAGCCATGGCACATCAGGCTCAAGAGGCTAACTGCCTAAGAAGGAAAATGATACAAGAAAGAGAAATTTGAGGAATTATATCCTCATCTCCTTCTAGAGACCAAAAGCCTTCTCAATCGGGGAGGTGTAATCCAAAATGGATCATGATATATTTGACTCAGCTCAAATATCAATCAATGCCAAGTGCTGAAACCTGGAATCCTGAAACTTACGAAGTACTGAAGCTTGTCAATATATTCCAAATTCTATTTTGCTTGTTAGTTGTTTCAACCCGATAGGTCTTAAGATCCATTTCAAAGGTCCTGAAATGGTATTATTCCTTTACATTCATTTTATGAAAGAAGTATAAGAAAGTAATATGTAAATATCATGTATAAAATAAATGTTAAGTACCAAAATTTATATGCTTCATTAAAACCATAGTTACGCGCGGACGCGTCCCCCCTATTTTGACACGTCCAGGACATCCCGGACGTCCTGGGGATGCGGGGACAAAGTTTTCCCCACGTTTCCCTTTTTTTTTTCTAGGAAACGTCCTGGGGACGTCTGAAAACGTTGGGAAACGTCCCAGGGACGGGGGAAACGCAGGGGGGACGTCGGAAACGTGGGGGGACGTCCAAACGTCCCCCACGAATTTATTTCCTTTTTTGGCATTTTTTTCCTTTTTGGTCAAGTACAGAAATTTTTTTTGCCATTTTTGGAAAGGGCCCGGGAAGATGTAGCAGCAAAAACTTGCATGTGCCATAACTTTCATTCTGTGGCTCCGTTTCAGGGGTCGTTTTCTCTAAAAGTGCATATTTTCTTGAGCTCTATGCATCGATGGCAATATTTTTCTTGTTTTCATAAAATCAATTTTTGCACCTTTTTGGACCGAGCAACTTCTTGCAAACTTCTGAAAGAATCATGAGTATTAAGGAATGTATTTGATGTTTATGAGTTCAAGTTTCACCTTATTTAAATCTCAAATGGTTTTATTTCAGCTTATTTATATAATTTAGTCACTATATCTTTATATTTTAAATATTTATATATTTTTTAATTAGCTGTCCCCCCGCCGTCCCCAAAATTTAGAAATTTTTTGCCATCCCGGTCCCCCGTCCCGCTGTCCCCCCGTCTCAGGTAACTATGATTAAAACCAGATAAAAGATCAATTCGACAGCAAGGAAAACGGGTCAGCAAAGAAAGCTACAGGGCAACCTTGGCTGTTTTGGGGAATCGAAACAGAAAAGGAAAGAGAAAATCTGGAACAAAAAAAAATATATATATATATTTTTCTTAGGAAAAGGGAGGGAGATCAGATTTCGGAAAAGCACAGAATTGTGCAGTGGAGATGTTTGAAGGTGGAACACCAAAGAAATAACGATTGCAGGTTCATGGCCATAATCAGATCAACTCATTTGCTGCGTATGATAACCCTTTATATTGTACATCATTGTTGATTGTAATACAAGAGCTGAGGCACCATTAAAGGATGAAGTTTTCCTTACACTGAGGTTTTTCCAGGGTAGATCAGTGTCAATTGTGTGATTGTCATGGCGTGTGTTTCAACTTTCAGTATCTATATTGCATTTACTTTCCATAAATGAGTTTAATTCTGGTCCCATTACAATTATAAATCAGTAAATATCAGCAAGTAGGAACTTGTGAATAAATCTGTGTGATGAATTCTGAATGGTTTAAATTCTAGGATTACAGATCAATATGTAGCATGTAGGAAAGTTAAAATGAAGTGTGTCTCAATCTCTGCTTCCTATAAAATTACACATGTCAAAAATCTTCATACCCAAGGTGTTTTAGGTCAGTCCATTTTCAGATTGAAAAAGGGGTTTTCTCATACAATTTCCCACACTCTTGATGTTCTACAGTGTAAAACTATAAACATTTAGGTGTAGAATAGAAAAAATTAATGCGTTTTACAACGTGATTATGGATCCAGTGGTAAATTTGTCTGGCTTGTAAAGAGTCTACGAAGGTCCCATTTTTATTAGTGAAAAGGCCCAACACCTCGTTAAGGAATGAGGCCAGGCCGAGAACATGTCCCAAGCGAATGAGCCCAAACAGAAACCTCTTGATCCTTGGCAGCTTAGCCGAAAGGGGCTAATGATTTGTGCCACCCAAAAATGTTGAATCAAGTTTGTTTCAAATCTCAATAAAAGTGATCAGTGATAAAACACAATTGTGGAAACTGCAATGAGCAAAATCTCTGGTAAAAATAAACTTAATAAATTATGATGAACAAGAAATAGCAACGAAGCCATACTAATTTACTAACCCAATTACATCATTGAAGCAAACACTCAAACTGTAATAAAGTCTGTACTTATAATCAGGCAAATAGAACAATTACGTGATTCTTCAAGCTTCTAAAATAACCTAGTGGTTCTAATACTAATGCAACCACCCAACAACATGTAACAAATAATTACAAGGGTGTCTCTAACAAATGCATGCCCCGTTTTATTTATTAACCAAACCTTATTACCAAACATTTATTTGAACCAATAACCAAATAACAATTGCTTCACTAATGAAGTTGCTTTGCTCATAAAAAGTGAGCAAAATGTCCACCAAAGTTAAAATCGTTAAAAAGAATCGACACCTAAAAAGCCATCATGAATCCAAGTTCAAGTTTCATTCTAATTTGGCAGAAGAGTTACCTTGACAGCAGGGTTACCTCACAGACATTGCCAGCTTAATCCAAGGAGGCCTATGATTGGTGTGACCCTAAAAAAGATTTATAAGTGAATTTGTTACAAAACTCCAGCAAAAAGAGTAAACAAGGTTTCATGGTTTAAGGTATTGTGCAAAAGTCATCAATACTCGAATTTAACAAAACTGATATTAAAAGGTTCCATGTTTTAAGGTATTACACCTAAGTCATCAATACTCTGTTTTAAAAAAAATGAATTAAAAGGTTTAATGTTTTTGGATATCACAATAAAAACGTCAATACTCTAATTTAAAAACCAGAAAATAGGTTTTATGTTTTTGGGTATCACACCAAAGCCGTCAATACTCTCATTTAAAAAAAATCAATAGATTCTATATTTTTGGGTGTCACGCCAAAATGGTTAATACGCGAATTTATTTTAAAAGGAGGTTTTGTCTTCATCAATACTGTGATTAAAAAAGACTGAATTATGCTGTTTCATATAGGGTATTACACTATACTCATCAGTATTCTGAGAGAAAAGAAAAGAAATTAAGAGATTTGATGCTTTTGGTATTATATCGAAGTCACGAATACTCTGAGTCTGAATGTTTTAAAGAAAATGTAGAGTTGCATGGAGAGCACATACATAAGATGGAGCATCTGCAGCGCAAACAACTCTGGTTCTCTGCAGTTCTAAATGGGCAGGCAGTTGTCCCATGGGAACATCTGGCATGTCCACTGCTGACACTCTTTTCTCGGACATTTTTTTGGTTATTTCTGGGCTACAGTGCGCGAGGGACAGTGCGCGAGGGATAGTGCGGGCTACAGTGCGCGAGGGACAGTGCGGGCTATAGTGCGCGAGGGTTACAGTGCGCGGGACAGTGCGTTTGAAGGCTGCGGGACAGTGCGCGAGGGTTACAGTGCGGGCTGCGGGCTGCGGGGCAGTGCGGGCTGCGGGCCAGTGAATGTGGGCTGGATACAGTGCGGGCCAGGGATACAGTGCGGGCCAGGGAGGTGGGCCAGGGCTGCGAGCCAGGGACAGGCGGATATAAAAGGGGACAGGACTGCGGGCCAGGGCCAGGGTTATAGATAAGCCAGTTTCTCAGTTTCCCAGGTAGATCCACCAAACCTTATCACTCTTCGCAATATTCTTTAATATTTTCTGTCAAATCTGGTTTCAACAAGACATGCAAACCATGGTTAAGCATGAGGGTTTCAAAGACAGCGCAAGTATGGCAACACAAGGATCTATTATCTCAGAAACTCATACAACAATAGAAAACAAAATTTGGGGAAAGGCAGAAGTCTTCCAAAATCATACAACGGGTATAGCTAAAAAGTTGGTATATGTGAATGCAAAACAATACAAAGGGATTTTATGGCGTAGGCAAGCTAAAAAACTAAGAAGAAACCAGAAGAAAAACCTCATTTTGATTCTACCGAAGGCAACAAACAACAAAGAGAATTTTGTTTTCAGAGAACATAAAATGGAAGAAAAACAACCAAATCAGAAAGATAATAAAAAGGAACCAAAGATGAACAAAATCGACGGAACTGCAGCATACAGAGAGGAAAAGGAAGATGGAGTCCAGGACTCTAAATACCTATACAGTCCGACTTCAAGCCCTCTTTTATGGTCTTCAGAACTATATGTGAAGGAACTCATGAACATGAAGGAAAGGCTTGGAATTTTAGAAAACCAGAAATTGAAAGAAAACAGTGAGAGGAAAGAGCTCACAGAAGTCAGATACAAGTTAGAAAGAGAAAATAAAATTCTCAAAGAACAGGGTCTAAATCTTCAAAACCTCATGGAAAGAGGGCAACAAGAGTTAACCATGATAAAACAAGATCTAGGACATATGAAAACAGGGGGAGAAAAAAGAACTGAAATGGTAGAAGAGAAGGAAACAATTCAGATAGATGAGATACAATCAACAATTAAAGACATGGAAACAAAAGAAAATCAACTAAAGGATCGGATAGAAGAAGCTAAAACTTGGTCTCAATTAGTAAGTGGATCATCAAATGAACAAAGACAAGTCATGGAGAAACACATCAAAACACAGATAAGAGAAGAGAAAGATCAACAGAACATAGCAGTAAATTTTATTATCAAGGGGCTAAAAGATTTTGGCGAAAATGAGAGAACTGACATATTGGCAAGAGACTTTCTTAAAGACGAATTGAAGTGGACAGGTTACATACAACAAGCAAACAGGATTGGCAGGGGAACAGAGGGAGGAAAGGACAGACACGTGCGAGTGGTTATGAGAAAAATAGAAGACAAATATGCTATCCTAAAAAATAGGGGACTCCTTAGAGGCACACACATATACCTAGATGAGGATTTGACATTCGCTCAACAAGAAGATCGAAGGAAAGAATGGGAAAAAGTGAGAAAAGCAAGGGAAGCAGGAAAATGGGCACAAATGAGAAATGGGAAATCCCAAATCAGTGATCATTTATCAAACAGGAAATAGGAATTAGGGGCCCCACGGGAATTCATGCACATAGTAAGCTGGAATTGCAGAGGATATCCATGGAGAAGAGGACCGGGTTTGGGGCCCATAGCAGAAGGGAAAGATATTATCATTCTTACGGAAACACATGAGCACGAAGGTTGCAAGGTTCCTGATTTTGAAGGCTACAAAAAAATTTCAGTTTGGAATGAAGGGAACGAAACAGGGAAAGGCCACGGCGGAATCACAGTGTTAATCAAGGAAATATGGCTCGAAAATGTCAAAGTTGAAAAAGAAGATCCAAATAAACAATACATATGGCTGAAAATAACAGATAGCAAGACAACAATCAGATTAGCTGCCTGTTACTTTGCACCGAAAGGGTCAAAGACATATAAGAGAAGAAAGCTAGATAGCGAAGATCCATACGCTTCAATAAAAAAAGACATTTCTGTTTTCAGTACATCCGGAGAAATAATTTTATTGGGTGATTTCAATGCAAGGACTGCCAATAATCAATCCCTTCAGTTGACCAGTTTAGAAGGAGGTGAAGACAATCCGTTGTGGCTTAAAGAAGAAGAGAACAAGTTTTGGGAAAGATTATCTCAGGATGGCAGTGGAGGGGTGTCACATTTTGGAGTTGAGCTTCTAGGCCTATGTAGCTTATACAACATGGTTATTTGCAATGGCATGAGAGCTTGGCCCAGGTCAGGCAACATCACTTGTAAAACATACAATGGACAAAGTGTAGTAGACTATGTAATTTGTTCTCAAAGTTTTATCCCCACGCTTCTTGAGTTTGAAATTGGAGATTGTCCTATCGAATTAAAGTCAGATCATAGTCCTCTCTTGGTAAAGCTTGGGACCGTCTTCAATCAGCAACAAAGGAATCAAGCTCATCACATGCAAAAGGCATCTCAAAAACAGGGAAAAATCATTCTCAGTAAAGAGAATCATGGAATATTTGTTGCAGCCCTTAAACAACAATTGCAAATAATGAGGAAAGATATAGAGAACACGGCGTTCAAGGGACCGAGTGGTTATATGCGTAGTAGTATGCTGATATCTTTAATTAAAAAGGCTCTAACTGTATGTGAGAGATCTAAGCCTAGAAAGAGAGCGGCAAATAATTTTCCAACAAATCCGTGGTATGATGAAGAGTGTAAAGCTGCCAAGATAGCTTTGAAAGAAAATGGGATGAACAAAGACAATAAAAAGGTTTATGAGAGATTAGTACAACACAAAAAAGAAAGCTATGTGTGCAAGAGAAGGACAAAACTAATTTCTCTTGGAAAACACAATCCCAAAGGTTTTTGGAAGGAGCTACAACAAAAGAAAAAACACAGAAAATAATATCACTGGTGCGCATTGGTTAGAATACGCGAAGACCCTTTATGAGCGTCCTCAACAAAAAGATGTCCCTCCCAAAATTGAGACTTCGATTGAGCTTTTCTCGGCAGAAGATATCAAGCAGGGCATAAAGAATCTGGCAAGTGGTAAAGCTCAAGACATCGATGGTCTGCAAGCTGAATTTTTAAAATGGGGGGTTGAGGTCCTCACGCCGCACATCAGAAAAATATTCAATGATGTCAACCAGAATGGCTTTCCAACAGAGTGGACGACTAGCGTTGTTATTCCTCTTTTTAAAAGTGGTGACGTTAATAACCCGTCCAATTATCGCACCATTATGATCAACCCTCTTCTTGGCAAATTATTTGGAGGAATGATAGAACGGAGAATCAGCAGCTGGGCTGAAAGAGAGGGTAAAAGAGCAAAAGGGCAAGCGGGTTTTCGACCTAAGCACTCAACAATTGATCATTGTATCACTCTTAGGCATTTGATTGAAAAATTTTGGGACACCCAAGGAGAAGAAGCTTTTTGTTGTTTTGTTGATTTCAAGAAGGCTTTTGACACAGTGCCTAGAAAGAAACTTTGGGATAGGATGGAGGAACTTGGGATTCCAGATGAGTTTAGAGCAGCAGTTCATAAATTGTATGAGCAGGTCAGAGCTAAAATTATAACCAGAGAAGGTATGTCCGAGTGTTTCGGCAGCAACATAGGTGTCAAGCAAGGATGCCCTCTTTCCCCCACATTATTTGGGTTATACATTGACAAGCTTGAAGATTGGTTAAACAAAACTGAGGGAGGAGGTATTCAGTTAGCAAGTTATGTGGTGAAGTTACTTCTATATGCTGACGACCTTATCCTAATTTCAAAAACAGCCCAAGGTTTGAGGGAACAGTTAAAAGCGCTAGAGCTCTTTTGTCAAGAAGTCGGGATGCAAGTGAACACCAGCAAAACAAAAATCATGATTTTCACCTTGAAAAGGAATGAGAGACAAAACGTCTTCCTTTTTGAGGGGAGCCCTTTAGAAATAGTCAATGAATACAAGTATCTTGGGATTGACTTTCACCACAAACTTAGCTGGGAGACTTGTAAAGCAAAAAGGATACAGGGAGGTTGGAAAGCTTCTTTCCTACTTCAAAACAGGTGCAGGAAAGCTGAACTTTGGGACTGGAAAACTAAAAAAACCCTTTTTGGTTTGTTGGTCACCCCGGTTGTTCTATATGGCTGCGAAGTTTGGGGAAGTAGCATGTCAAATCATGGGTGGAGACAAATAGAAAGAATCCAGAAACATCTAATCACAAGCTCCCTTAAAGTCAAATCAACTGTTCCTTATGAGATCTTGTTGGCGGAAGCGGGTTCTTTTTCGCTGGAAGCATCGGCAATAGCTCGGATGATAAGCTATCTGAAAAAAGTTGAAAACATGGACAACCTTCGATGGCCCAAAATGGTTGTAAACGACACTTTGGAACGCAAAAAGAAAACATGGATGAATCAGAATACTAAATGGATGTACAAATGGGGCATCAACATGCAGGAGTGTCCTAACAGCAACAGGGAAATAAAAAATTATGTGATAGAAAGGTTCAGGACTGCCATGTGGACGGGTCAGATTGGTCGGAAGAAAGCGCATTATATTAGAGAATTCAATCTCACTGGGGAACATGATGAAAAAGCTTATCTAGGGACGGTTATCAAGGGTAAAGCAAAAATTCTAGTGGCGCAGTTAAGAACTGGATCACATCATCTTCGATGTGAAACTGGTAGATGGACTATTCCAAAGGAAGATTGGGAAAGGAGAATTTGTCTCTTCTGCAGCAAAGGGGTCGTCGAGACAGAATGGCATTTTGTCATGGAATGTTCTGCATATGATGATATCCGTATTCAGTATAAGAACAATCTAAAGGTGGACAGACTGGAGGAACTCTTCGAAGGAACAAAGCTTCCAGCAACAACAAGCTTTATCTTCAAGATTCACAGCCGAAGAGCGGATATTGAAAAGAGTCTGAAATCTGATTAAATTACTGTTTCTGTGGTCCCATAGACTCTTTAGTCTCGTGGACGTCATTAAAATCTTTCATTTCATTTCATTCACAGCTCAAATATTGAAATACAGTGCGCTGAAGAATCCCACCATTCTAAACCCTGCCTAAACCCACGACTATGTGAGTCGGCGCATTTCGCCGGCCTGTGTAGAAGCGTCTAATATAATATTAGAACAATTATTCTTAAAAAATAAACAATGTAAAAGAAGGTGGAGGTGCTTTGGAAATGTGTTGTGGAGATGGCTTTAATAGGGTTTCTTGTTTTTTCTTTTGCGGCCTTCTCGGGCTCTGCGGGATATTAATACCGTTGTTTTTTTTTAGGATTTCTCCTCCATTGAGCGCCCCTATATAATGACACCTCCCTCTTCAAGTCTGATTGTTTCAACCGTGGCCGGAGATAGTGGAGCTTTGAGCAATAGCACTGTCGGCGAAACATCCTCGGAAGTTTGTCCTGAAAGTCTTCCACGAGGTAATGTTTCTCCTCTTGATGTGGTTTTACCTGTGTAGACACCTATAATTACGCTTGAGCAACTTAAATAAGCCTTTCTTCTCATTAAATCAATAAATCACTATTTAATTGGTTTAATTCCCTCCTAAATGGCCCAAATCACACTAAAATCCATCTAAAAGCTTATAAAAGCTTGCACATGTATTAATTAATCATCTTGATTAATTAACACACCCCCTTTATCCACATGAGCCACTAAATGACAAGTTAAAGCTCCTAAAGTTAACTCAACTCCATCTAAACCCCCCTTATCCATAACTAACTCTACATCTCCATTAGTCCCACCTTCATAAGGATGTGTTGAATCTTTTATCCTTTGGCTTATATAAACAACCCTCCCTCTACTTCTACACCCACACCTAAATCTCTCAAGAGACAAAAGTAAGCACATAGTTTCATACTAATAGCCTTTTGTCATTCTTGAGCCCTCCATCCTCCATTCTTGAAGAGCTAAGTCTCACGCCCAAGCATCCATTGAAGGATCAAAGCAAGAAAATATAATTTGATTGCCATTGGACTACTTAAGTTCATTTTAATGTTTAATTAAGCAATTAAGGATAATAGAGTTTATTAATTTACATTGTGTTTTGATTAATTTCAAAGTTATAATGTTGAGGGTAGGACTTGCTCATTTCTTTATCATGATGGTGCACATTTCTCATTTTTTAGCTAAGTTAGGAAGCTATTTCTAGGTGGTGGTTTTCTTGCTCTAAAATTAGCTAAAATTGTAGAAACACTTGCACACCTTCAAGCCGCGGTGGCAAACATCGCACCAAGCGAACATCTCACTTTCAACCATAGGGAGATCCCTACTGAGAATCCTACGCATAATCTTCCCTTATACATTGAGGTAGTTGTCACCCGCAGGAAAATCAAACGGGTGCTTATGGATAACGGATCTGGGTTGAACATTTGCACGCTTAAGTTGGTCAAATAGTTGAGACATACAGAGGTAGATCTTGAGTCCCATATTATCACTATCACCGCATACGACAATGCAGAAAGGGAGTCAGCAGGCACCATCACGCTGCCCATGGAGGTGGGCCCCACTTGCCATCAGACAAAGTTTCATGTCCTAGACTTGGAACTTCCATATAACATGCTTCTAGGCCGACCATGGATTCATGTCATGCAGGTCGTGCCATCAACATTTCATCAATGCATTAAGTTGAAGCATGAGGGACATACGATTACAATACAAGGAGATTCAGAGCCCTTCGTTCATTGTAGAGCTCTCAATAGCTTCGCAAGAAAGGGTACATATGCATGTCCCTCTGTAGATATAGTTGTCCCTCTCCAGTCTGAGGTCATGGAATCCCGAGTGGATTCAGATTCTCTTAGTTCCTGTGCTCATGGTGCGTCTACTTCAACATCTCCATTTGATTCATGGGAGATAAACATCCTTGAATATGGCTGCGGGGAGTATAATGTACAACAAGCGCTCTTGGTTTCAGACCTCTCATTGTCGCCCAAGACCAGAGGTCGACCCAACTACCGCTTCAGAAGACCTAAAGAGGAACACACTATTGGGTCATTCCTACCTGGAGGCTTGTTAGCCGAGGAGAAATTGCTTGATCCACCTACAACTTGGGTCCCTGAGGATACTCAGTCATCTTGTTATCAAACCCCAGAATATGAAAAATCTAGTAAAATGATGTACTCCATGGGCTACAAAGGCTTAGGATGTGAGAGAAACGAACAAGGACAAAGAGAACCAGTCCCTCTTCTGCATTTCAAAATAGAAAGATACGGCATTGGGATTCACCCTTATGGAGCACACCCCAACGATCAAGACGCTACTTGTTCTGAGCATGAGGATGGCTCCGACTATCTAGACAGCGATATGGATTCCCATTGTAGCCAATATGAGGATCTGGCCTCCACAAACCTTTTCATGAACAACATTGTCCTAACCATAACCCCCACGGAACCAACCCTTGACCTTGTATACCCTTCCCTTGTTGAATGGGACCAACAATGTCACATGCCACTAGATTTATTCGAGAATGACGAAGCTATCGCAAAGTTCATGGGCATAAGGGATATAATTCCTATTGGAGATCACAAGAAAGGTTTCTTTATCGACTTAGATACCTGTGCCTACTTCGGTGAGGAGGCTGAACTTTGGGGTCAGCAAAATTTAAATAAAAGCAAGGGCAAAAGTTCCAATGTAAAGCCTCGGCAAAAATCAAAGTCCAAGTCGCACAGTGAAAACCTCTTTGAGGCACTAGCTGACAAACAAATAAGAAAATCAAAGGACAAACAAAGTGACCACGCCAAGGATGAAAATCTCATGGAGACATCCTTAGATGAAGATCTCAACCTACCTCCTGATCCTACACGTATGGAGGACTTATCAAAATTTCTAGTCGAAGAAACCATTGATGTCAATATTGGTACAGAAGAAGATCCCAAGATAGTAAAATTGGGAGCATCACTCTCAGCTAGAGAACAAAAGACGTTCACTATGCTGCTGCGAGAGTTTATTAATGTGTTTGCATGGTCTTACAAAGACATGTCTGGCTTAGATCCAACTTTGGTCATGCACAACCTAGTCGTGCACCCAGACGCTAAACCTATCAAACAAAAGCTCTGAAAGATGCACCCAAGAGTGGCCTTGTTGGTTAAAGAAGAGTTGGAAAGATTGCTTGCAACAAGATTCATCAGGCCAATTGATTATTCTGAATGGATATCAAACATTGTTCCTATTCAGAAAAAACCTATCGGTATCCGAATATGCACGGATTTTAGGGACATCAATAAAGCTTTCCCTAAAGATGATTTTCTGCTGCCCAACATTGACATGATTGTTGACTCAACAGCAGGGTACGAGATGCTATCACTCATGGATGGCTTTTCAGGATATAATCAAATTAAGATAGTTGAGGAAGACCAACACAAAATAGCTTTTATGACTCCTTAGGGCACCTTCTACTATCAGGTGATGCCATTTGGCCTTAAAAATGTAGGAGCTACCTATCAGCGGGCAATAATAGTGATTTTTCATGATATGATTCATGATATCATGGAAGACTACGTGGATGACATTCTTGGAAAGTCTAAAACAAGAGAGGGTCATCCTGTCATTTTGCGGCGTATCTTTGAACGCCTGCGTGAATACAAAGTCAGGCTGAATCCAAAGAAATGTGTCTTCGGTGTGCTATCCGGGAAACTATTGGGCTTCATTGTGTCAAGACGAGGTATTGAGGTAGACCTTGCTAAAGTGTCTGCTATCACTAAAATGCCTCCACCTGAGATTATAAAGCAACTGTGCATCTTACAGGAGAAAATTCAAGCCATTCGCCGCTTCATCTCCCAGCTTACAGATAAATGTCGCTCATTCACCCATTTGCTTAAAAAGACGTCACTTTCATTTGGGGACCCGAGCAACAGCAAGCCTTTTCTTTTCTTAAACACTACTTGGCTAATCCACCTGTCCTCATGCCTCCCACTCCTGGAGAACCACTCTCGCTCTATATTTCTGCTACGTAATTTACTATTGGTGCGTTGCTTGCCTAATACAACCTTGGTCATAAAGAGAAAGCGGTGTACTATCTGAGTCGCACCCTCATCGCCTATGAGCTCAATTATCCTCAAATTGAAAAGGCTTGCTTGGCCGTTGTTTTTACTTTTCAAAAACTTCGCCATTACCTGTTGAATTCTAAGACCAAGCTCATATCCAAGGTTGACCCACTCAAGTATTTATTGTCCAAACCCACCCTCACTGGTAGAATGACTAATTGGATCATTCTACTCAGTGAGTTTGACATAGAATTTTTCCATCAAAAATTGGTTAAAGGACAAGTACTTGCGGACCAACTAGCAGAAGCACCTTTGCAAAGCATAGAACCATTGAATCTGGATCTGTCAGATGCTTCCTTGCTCTACATTGAAGAATCTATCATATGGAAGATACATTTTGATGGATCCTTTATGTTTCATGGTTCAGGTGCAGGAGTGGTTCTCATTACTCCTTCCGGTGATCCTATACCACAGGCTTTTCGCCTGGGCTTCCCTTGCACAAACAACATTGCAGAATATGAGGCACTCATTGCAGGGATGAAACTAGCCATCAAGTGGAATGTTCATCATGTCAAGGTTGTGGGTGATTCACAATTAATTATCAAGTAGGTTAATGATGAATACAAGGTTAAGGATGACAAGCTCATACCTTACAAGAAATTAGTAGAAACTCTAAAGGAGTATTTTGTGTGCATTACTTTTGAACAAATCCCAAGAGCGCAGAATAGGTCAGCAGATGCCATGGAAATGGTGGGTTCTATGCTTCGTATTCTGCCAGATAATAATGACATGTCGTTCTTTGTAGAAAATCTATGCCAGCTCGTGTATGACATGCCAGAATCTTGTCTGGCTTGTGATGTTGTTGGTCCCCATTCCCCGTGGTACGAACCCATTTTGACCTATCTTAAAGACAACACGTTCCCTCCTGATATATCCCATTCTGAAAAGCAAATCCTGATTCGCCAGATAGCCCATTACACCCTTTTAGGAGGTACACTTTATCGTCGTGGCTATGATGGGAATCTATTACGTTGTCTGGATGTGATGGAGTCAATCCAAGCAATCAAAGAAGTGCACGAAGGGGTGTGTGGAGCACATACAAATGGAATGGTCTTGGCTAAGAAATTGTTGAGAGTAGGTTACTATTGGCCTACCATGGAAACTGATTGTTGCAATTATGTCAGAAAATGTGTACTTTGCCAAAAGTATGGAAATTTCATTCATGCTCCGTCGCAACCATTGCAACCTATCACTACCTCGTGGCCATTTTCCAAGTGGGGACTTGACTTAATAGGAATACTTACTCCTACCTCATCTGATGGTCATACACATATCATCACAGCTACAAAATACTTTACAAAATGGGTGGAGGCTGTCCCTTTAACCTATGTCACAGGAGTCCAAATTTCTAAATTTATCATGAATCACATTATCTGTCGATATGGTATTCCCGCAACCATCATTACAGATAATGGGAAGTCATTTAAGAACAAAACTGTGATAGGTCTTTGCCAAAGGTTCCAAATCAGGTTAAAATGGTCCACACCAAATTACCCTCAGGGTAATGGACAAGTTGAGGCAACAAACAAGACTTTGGTAAGGATAATGGAGAAGATGGTCAGCAAAATAGGTCGGAACTGACACCTACAAATTCATCCAGCCCTTTGGGCTTACCAAACATCCATTCGCACTCCTACAGGTGTGACACCATATTCCCTAGTGTTCGAGACTGAATCTATCATCCCTTTAGAGAAACTTTCCCAAAGAATAATCTCTTCAGGACTATCTGGATAAGGATGAGGATTATCGAGTGGCAAGACTGGATGAGTTAGAGCTCCTGGATGAGAGGCGCATTCGTGCTCTTAATCACCTGAAAGTGTATTAACACAGAGTCTCCCGAAACTACAACAAGAGAATCATCCCTCGTCAATTTGAGGTTGGTGATTTAGTCATGAAGGAGAACCAGTTCAACACCATAGCAGAGCGAGAAAAGAAAGGGAAGTTTGAACCACATTGGTTGGGACCCTGTGTTATAGTTTCCAAGTACGACACAAGGGCGTACAAACTGGCTCACCCCAATGGTGATGAGCTTCGGGAGCCCATGAACGCCATGCATCTTAAGCGGTTCTATGCTTGAACATGGCGCAAGGAAGTTAAAAGATCAAAAAATCAAAAAATAAAAAAGATCAAAAATCAAAAAAAGAAAAAGAGAAAATAGGTCGTCCACTAGTGAAAACCATGCAATTGTGGCACTTTGGACAAGTCCTTGGGTGAAAACCAGTTTCCGGCGCCTCGGGAGGATTTGTTGTTCACAAGCATCTTGTATCTGGTGGGTAGTTTTCTTTGGCCTAGCCTTGGTTCTGCCTTTAAGATTCCTTGTCAAGCCTTGATCCGGCTGTACCTTCTTTTATTTGTCTGTGAGGGGTATGGTCTTTCACTATTTCCCATCTTACGTTGGGGGAAATTCAATGACTGCACCTTCTTGTTCATAAACGCGCGGCTTTTGCCCTTGTATATTTCCCATCTAACGCTGGGGGCATCCACGCTTTCTTGGTTACCTACACATAGCTTTGGAAAACCGTTAGAAAACACAAAAACAATAGAAAATTGTTTCACAAAACCCTAAACAATAGAAAATTGTTTCACAAAATCCTAAACAATAGAAAATTGGTGCATAAAAACAAATCTTACAAAAACAAAACATTTAATGGCATTGTCTTATTTCTTACTTTGCTTGTTGCTTTTATAGTTGTTTTGTATTCTTGCTTTTGGTTTGTTCTGTTGCTTGGGCGTACTTTGTTAGGATTCATCTTTTCTTGCTTAGATTAGATTTATTCTTGCTAGTAAATCTTAGGAAATCATGATGTAATGTGTTAATTCATTATGTTCTTGTTATCCAAAATAAGCCCCTTGCTTATTTTGGCTAACTCCCCTTCATTTCTTCCTTCCTTGTGCCTCAGTCAATTTTTTTCACTTTACAGGCACTCAAAACTTTTTGGAAATGATCCCATCAGATAGGATTTTTTCTCAGCTTTCCAGAAAGGTAAAGTTTTCCTCCTAACTCCTTGTATTTTGCAAGTTATGGCTCGGCGGAGTTTTGGAGGGAAAGCTTTTCCTAGGAAGGTCCGAGGCCAATGGGAAGATGTTTCATGTATCCTCGGGGCATCGGGGTGCGAAGGAGAGTTAGAAAATTTTCCAAAGTGTTTGGCGGTGTGCAAAGGAGGAAATTTTTGGCTAGAAGGCCCGCCAGCTAAGCCATGTGTCCTCGGAGCATCGGGGGGCGGAAGGGCGAAAGAAAATTTTCCCTTTCACCCAACTATGGAAAATTAAGTGATGGAAGCCCGCCCCCAATGGCCCGCACCAATCAAAACACGCCACGTGTCCATGTGGTGACAAAATTCTTAAGCGGGGCGCGCAAAAGGAAATTTTGGAGTTCAGGCCCGCGCCACATGTCCCATTCGGGGAGCGGTTGGTAGCGATGGAAAAAAATGGGAGCGCCCCCCCCACCAACCAATCAAAGGATGACACGTGGCATCGGAGCAGTGGGAGGTGGAAGTTTTTTGGAATTTTTTCCCAAGGTCAAAAAAGAGGGAAAATTTTAAACTTTGGACCTGCCAAATTCAATTTTGCCCTAGGTTTGCCCTAAATCTTTAAAGGGGCATAACTTTTGATATAGAGCTCAAATTTTCACGTTCTCGATGGCGTTGGAAAGCTAGTGAAATTATCTACATAATTATGGGATAAATTTTGTATTTTGATGGAGAATTTTGGGATAAAATAAAAAAAGCCTCTTGCATGGGGAAAACAAATAGAATTGACGTTTCAACCACCATTTTGATGAAGTATGGCTCGCTTTCTCTTCCAGCATGGTCAATGAACATTGGGAAATGAATTTTAAGGGAACCCATGCTTTTTTAATGCAATTTGGTCAGTGATTGAGTAATTCCTTCCACTTCCCTGCATTTTTTCCTTTCTGAGCTCGAATGGGCATGGTTAAAAGCCATTTTGGGCTCATTTTTGTAAGGTTGAACATTTCTATGTTTTGTAGCCTCCCTCTTTCACCCTAGAAAGTGATTTTGTGGATTATCAGACCTCTCTGAGAATTGTAATATGCTTTCTACCTCTCTATCATTGTAATGCAAGCATTTTGATATTGGAAATGACAATGCAAGCTCTATGAATGAGTTTCAGTCCTCTTCTTGTGTTGTTTACCTTCATTTCTGGTCTTTCATTGCATTTTATCAATTTGTGCATGATATTTGTTGCATTCTTTGATCTGTGTCAATTTTGCAGAAGTAGATGTTCACCACTCCTTTGGTGTATCACCTTATTAGTCTTAGTTTTATTTCATTGCATCTTTATCTGTCTCCTTGGAATTTAGAGTAGGATTTTGAGTCTAAACCTCTAAAATTTTCAAGCAATACACTTGATTAGAGGAGTTGAGGAACCAACCTCTAATTTGGAGATTCTTTTCCCATTTTTACAAGTCCCACACTTGGGTAAAAGATTCATTGTTGTGCATTCACATTGGATGCCTAATATCAAACTAGAAATCTGATAAACATCCAGGGGTGCTGTGAATCGGCACTAACAGTTCTTTCTTAATCATTTGGTTGTGTTTGTTCCATGTTAATAAAGCATAGTAAATCATGGTGTATTGTATTATTACCTGGTGTTCTTTGTTAGCATTTGGTTGTGTTTATTGCATGTGCACTATTTTGTTATCATTCACATCACATTACCATCATTATCATCACATCTAACATCATCTATACATCATATATAAACAAAATGCTAAGTTTTACATCATGCATGTATGCTAAGCTAATCATCACATATTGTATCATCAATGGGGGCAAGAGGGGTTGCGCATGATCAAAAATCTATCCCCCCCACACCAATATCATCATATCATCCCGTCCATATACATCTACAAAAACACATGAGAAATGCATTTGATATCATCTAAGGATCTATCATCTAACATCCACAGCACATGTGTACATCAAACCTCGAAATCAGATACATACAAAGTACAAAATCAGATAACATCATAACGTATCCATAAATGTTGAATCAAAACACACAACGTGCAATGAGAATCAACATAGAATAATTTCTAAAAAGGGTATTTTACATCATAGAATAATGCCCACTCGTGTCACAACGCATCAATAAGTGTTGAATCACAGAATGTAACACGCAATGAGAATCAACATAGAGTAATTTCTGGAAAAGGGTATTTCACATCATAGAATAATGCCCACTCGTGTCACATGCAACAGGACACAAAAACAATAAAAGTACATCAGCTCATAAACATGTGTATCTAAGCCCAAAAAGTAAATCCTCATATATATATATATATACACATGTGTGTCATATACATCTGTATCAATCAAAATGGATACATATCAGTGCTCTGTATCAAAAATGCCTTCAACTGAGGCGTACAAAGCTGCTGCATCAAAAATGTCTATACAAACATACAATGTCCAGATCAATACTCAATATAATACATCATCGATACACAGTGCCATCAAAAAGGGGCATGTGTCAGAAAGAATCAAGCCTTCATCATGAGGCATCATCAAAATACAAGTATATAAGGTTATACATCAAAAATCGGCCTTCATAAGAGGTATACATATAAAGAATCTGTACAACAAAAATGTAAAATCTCAACCGCAACTCTCGCCCTCACCGGGGCTCCCAGATCTGTCCTCTAGTCGACAGAACACGGGAGGCTGAGATGGCCCTAGCCCAACCGGCTGCTCTGGTACGGGCTGTCTCACTGATCTGGTAGAATGGCTTGATCTTCAGGATTGAGAGTCTGATGCACTCGACCCTGACAGCTGTGGCAGTGCTACTCACTGCTCTGGAGGAACCACCCTGTAATAAGCAGTCATGTAAAATAAGGCCTCACCACCAAGCCTGGTGGCGTCGCGTATCAGGTTGGCATCTTCGGAGGTGATCGCTGCCTGAAGGAAAGTATATCACTCGCCTATCACTTGGCCTAAGTCTACCTTGGCCTGTCTAGAGGAGGCAACCTCTCGGTCCCTCTCTATAGTAACAGTCTGTAGCTCGGCGCGGGCCTGGTCCCTCTGTGCTAGAAGTGCCTGCGATCGTGCGTATACATGGTCTCTCTGTGTAACAATCATCCGCACATGTGATTGGGACTGATGAAGAAGGCTCAATATCTGAGCCCCTTGTGCCGCTGTCTCCTGAATCTGGCTCCGCCATGCAACTCTGTCATCTTCTAGGCTAGCCTGGGCCCAATCCTGATCCCGCTCTGAAAGTAAGGTAACAATGTGAGCTCGGGGCTCATCACACTCTATTACGGCAGTCATACACTAGCCTTGAGCCTCATCTCTCTTTGCTCTAGCCACGTATCTCTCGGCTATGATCTGCTGTAACTACACATGTACTGTGGCTGTCTATGCCATTGGCTAGGAGGCTGTGTGTGCCTCAGGGACTGGTACCGGAGGTGCTCTGGATGACTGTCCCTGCTCTAGGACCATGCCTCTGGATGGCTGAACTGCTGCCTGTATTGGCCCCTGCGGCCTCGGTCCCTGTGCCTATGAGGCACCTTGCCCATCATGTGGGATACCATCAAAATGATCCTTTGGGTCTGCCCCCTGTGCCACTGCCCTCGCCCTGCGCTCTGTACCGTGCCATATCTCTACAGGTGGGTGAATGCCTACTACCCAAGCCTCCTCTGGAATGGTGAGACGCTGGGGTAACACTGTAGCGTACCAACCAGCATAGTTAGTTGTGGTCCGTGGATCCCTCACTTGTCGTATTGGGTCCCATACATGTGGGACCACCTGTGTGAAACTCACCCTAGCTCGAGCCACCAGTATACGAGGCCCCATGGTCTTCCTCTCTGAAATCCCTGCATGCATGCCAGATATCTGGCTGGGGGACCCCTGTACCCTGCCAAGCTGCCGCTGACACCTATATACTCGATATAGCTCCATAATGTAACTACGGCTGCCAATGATAAAGTGCTCCACCAGGCACACGGTGAGCTCTGTGGCATCCTCTGGCCACTGGAAATGCCTGTATGGCCACCAGATGACATCTATCTCTACCAGCTCGTCAAACTCTCACCTATATCTGAATAGGCTACCAAGATGGCCACGTACATCCCCACCAGCTGCCACCCATGCCAAGTATGATGCCTCCTCAGGATCTTAGACATGGAAAGGGCCCACAGGGCATCCGATCGCAATGTGATCCCATGACCATATCTATAATAAGGAAGCTGGACCTGTCATCACCAATCCGGCACTATGATAATTCTTCACCGGGAACTCCTCGTGCTATGATTATTTACTAATGCACAGCCTTTAGTTTGGTGGATGTAATCTGGAAACAGAACAACAACATAACACAAGAATACCATCTACTATGATAAGACGGAATGATGATAAATCAGAAATATCAAAGGAAATAATAATATTAACATGAAATTGTTACAATCTCACCCATGAGGTACTTCAACAAGACTATGGGAGAAACTTTACAATTACACCTCTTGATGGCTTCTTCAACACACCTTTAACTGATGGCTTCCTTCGCACACTTCCTACAATATTTCTCACTACTTCTTTCTATGCTAAATGAGGGGGTTAGCCTCTCTATTTATAGAACTTCCAGGCTTATCCATCTTATCTCTAAGATAGGATAAGAAATCCACTCTGACGAATCATATTCCATACCTTAACTCTTATCTGTACATGTAAGCTTATCTTCTAAGATAAGATAAACCTTATCATTTTACATGGGTTCCACATTTTTAGACTTTTTACAAATAAAATACACAAAATATTTATGACCTCACTCCTTGTCCTTATTACCAATATAATATTTCTAATTCCTAATCACGTAGACCCTACTTCTCTAATTACCCAACTTTGACATTTTAACATTACCGGACCACTTACGACAAATATTTACTTTTTACAACATTCCTATTGTACTTTGACTGTTACCGTACTCCACATTATTGGCGGCACCGTACTGCGGCGCCGTTATCTTCTATCAGACGCTACTACTAATTATACTTAACAACATCATACATTAATGAAATAGAAATTACGGAGGAAAATTTTAGTGTCGACATCTTCCCCCTTCCTAGCTTCTACTCCGTCCTCGGAGTAGACTGTTCTGGTGCTTGGAAAATCTTCAACTTGTCGTGGTTGACCCATTTCGTAATGGGAGTGCCATCCAATTCCTCCAGTCGGTACGTACCATTTTCATGCACAGCTGCTATTTTGTAGGGCCCCATCCATTTTGGAAGAAATTTTCTTTGTCTTCTTTTTTTGTATCTGGAATCATATACTAGAACCAAGTCATTCACATGAAATGGAGACCACCGGATCTTTTGATCAAAGTATTCCTTCTGCTTCATTTTCTTCTTATGGCTTGTATCCTTTGCTATTTCTCTCATTTCCTCCAGCAAATGAAGATGTACCAACCTTTCTTTTACTGAATCACTTTCATCCATCCTTTCATTTTTCATAACTCTCACAGTGGGAATATCAAACTCAATAGGAAGAACTGGATCAATGCCATAGGCCAACTGAAATGGGGAGTATCCTGTTGCTGACTTTGATGTTGCCCTATATGCCCACAATGCTGCATGAATCCTTTTATCCCATTTATGTACCTGCAAGGCTGCATCTTTTGCTAGAATTTGACACAACACAAAATTTGTTCGTTCCACCTGTCCATTTGTGCTTGGCTTGTATGTTGTTGCCTTCCTGTGCTTAATAGAAAATTTATTGACTAGGGCTTCTACCACCTCATTAATGAAGTGGCTTCCTTGATCTGTTACAATTTCTAATGGGCAACCAAATCTGGTGACAATGCGTTCATACATGAACCTTGCCACTTCATCCATGGAAGCTGTTTTCAATGGCCTAGCTTCAACCCACTTGGTTAAATAATCTGTGGCAACTACAATATACTTATTTTGGCGTGATGTAGTTGGAAGTGGACCTACAATGTCTATTCCCCACTTTTCAAAGGGACCAAGGGGAAGAATAGGACATAATGGAGCTGATGAAGTCTTACGGTTACCATGTGTTTGACAAATATCACATGTCTTACAATAATTATAACAATCTTTAAAAAGAGTGGGCCAGTGATAACCTGCATCCAAGATCCTTCTTGCTGTAAGTTGTCCAGAGAAGTGCCCTCCACATGTACCATTGTGGAATTCTTCTAGCAGTTCCTTCCCTTGATCACGTCCAACTGCCCTCTTGTACTGTCCATCAGGTCCTATTCGAAATAATACTCCATGCAGAATAGAATATGGACGACTGGCTTGAGTAATCTTTCTCTTAGTCTTTGCATTGGCACCATCAGGAAACTTGAATTCATTCAGATAATTCCAAATATCTATGTATTCACTAGGGATTGTGTCAAGGGATAACAATGCTGCATCGGGGAAATCATCATCATCACAAGATGATCCTAAACCATCATAGGCTCGAGAGAGTGCATCTGCATTGACATGCTTCTTTCCTGGCCTATCTATAATATCAAATTCAAATTCTTGTAGCAAAATTATCCATCTTGCTATCCTCCCTGATGGGTTAGGCTTATTGACAATATATTTCAGAGCCTGATGATCTGTTACAACTATAAATTTCTGCCCTAGCAAGTAATTTCTAAACTTCTTTACAGCAAAAATGATAGCCAGAGCCTCTTTTTCAGTTACAGTATAGTTTACCTCAGCACTGCTCATTTGTCTGCTCCCAAAGTAAATTGGATGTTCATTCCCATTTTCATCCTTTTGGCTCAAAGTACTTCCTAGTGCTGCATCTGAGGCATCAGTGTACACAATGAATGGCTTGCTCCAATTCATGGATTCTTCAAAACAGGTGAAGACACCAGGGCTTCCTTCAGTTGTCCAAAAGCTTCATGTGCCTTATTTCCTGGTTCATAAGTAACATCCTTCTTCAAGAACTGGGTTAGTGGCTGTGCAATCTTTGAGAAATTCTTGATGAACCTTCTATAGTAACCCACATGGCCTAAAAATGATCTCAACTTACTTCTATTCATAGGAAATGGTAAATCTTTGATTTTTGAAACTTTATCAGGATCAGTACCAATACCATCTCTGGATACAACATGCCCTAACAAAACGCCTTTAGAACATCCAAAGACACACTTTGTAGGGTTTAGTGAGGCTTGTGCTTCATCTAACCTTTGAAATGCTGTCTCCATTTGGTGCAGGTGGTCCAACTTGCTCCCATAGATGCAAAAATCATCCAGAAATACTCTGATGAAGGTCCCAATGTAGGGTTCGAACACCCTATTCATCAAACGCTGGAATGTTGCTGGAGCATTACACAACCCAAAAGGCATAACTCTATAAGCAAACGTTCCCCAAGGAGTGGTGAACGTGGTCTTCAGCTGATCTTTCTCTGCTATACGAACTTGGTTGTAGCCGCTATATCCATCAGCAAAACTATAGCACTCCTGGCCAGCTACTTCGTCCAAGATCTGATCTGAAAATGGAAGAGGGTAATGATCCTTCTTTGTTGCCTTATTGAGCTTCCTGTAATCAACACAAATGCGTAGCTTCCCATTCTTTTTTATTGAGATCACAATGGGAGAAACCCATTCTGAATTCTCCACAGCAAATATGAATCCTGCATCAAGCAACTTATCTATTTCTTCTTTTACAGTCTTGGAAAAATTAGGATTCATTCTATATGGCATTTGCTTTATGGGCTTAGCACCATCTACCAGCTCAATAGAATGTTCTACCCAACTTACTTGACGGAGTTCCTTGTAATCAAAAGTGAATAGGTGTATGTACCTTCGAAAGAGCTGGAGGTAGGATTCCTTCTCACTCTCCATCACAGCATCACCAATCTTTATTTGTTGGAGACGATCATCAACTTCTTCTTCAGATAATTTTATGGGGTCATGAGTCGGTGTGACTGGAAGGATATCCATGACTGAAACATCAACCTCACTTTCTTCATCTTCAGTGTCCACTTCACTGGTACTAGAGTAATCAGAGGATGTCCAATCATCAGTTTCATCACTTGAATCCACAGGTTCTGCCTTATGATGTCGAGGGATCACATTTATCTTCACCCTCTCTCTACCACGTCCAAGTGTCATGAAACCTTCATTCCAGTAGTTTCTTGCATGAACTCTCCTTAGCCATGGTCTTCCCAGCAGCATTGGGTACGCAACAGTACCATTTTTCATCACCTGAAAGTCTACCACACATACCACACCCATAACAGATATTGCCACATTTGAAACTACACCTTCTGGTTTAGTTTTTCCTTTATTTAATGACCTTAACATAAGTGTTGAAGGGCGATCAATTTTTAAACCCAACATATTCATTACAGACTCGGTCATTACATTAACTGCAGCACCTCCATCAACTAAGACATCATGAATTGAAATACCATTACATAATACCTCAGCTTGTGGAGCATAGGGATCTGCCTCTGCCTCCAAAACAGGGACCTCAACCTCCTTCCTTCTTCGAGCATTGAGTCCACCTCGCAACTCCCGCCTCTTCTCAGAAGACATAGCCAAGAGTTGACCATATGTAATATTTGCAGGCCTTTTGGACAGATCTTCCAAGATGGAGTATGGTCCTTGCCCCTGTGAAATCAGAAAATCCTGCACACCCAACTTTCTTCTCCTATGTTTCTTACTAGTTTCTCCTTTCATCTTCTTAGGATCATTTCCATCTTGATTATCTTTTTCTTTCTTTCTTTTTGTTACAAACACATCTACTTCATTATTTCTGCTCTTATCTACTACATCAAAAGAATTCACAGGTGCTTTTCCTTTATCATTATCTCCTTTACCAGATGTAGAAGCTCTATCTGGACAATTATACTTATAATGACCCTTTTTATAACAACCATAACAAACAACTTCAGAAATATTTCTTTTTGGACCTCTATCTCCTCCCTGAGAACTAAATTCCTTTCCTTGAAGAAGATTAATAGTTAACTGACCCATCTTTTTGAGCAGATCTTCATACTCAGTAGATGTACTAGGAGAAATATTTGTGCTCACCGGGAGTGGTTGTGGATTCTGGACCAAAGGTGCTGGTGTAGGCTCTACTTTAGCAACAATTTCTTTGGGCTCCTCTTCCATGCTTTCTTCTTGCCTTCTTGCAATCTCCTTTGCTTGTTCAATGGTAGCTGGGCGGTCATACTTCACTCGTTGTCTGATCTCTGGCTTCATCCCAAGAATGAAGTGCTTACAGAGGAGATTATCCACGCCATTCATCAACCCATCCGCTAGTCCTTCCTTCCGGATCTGGGCATCGAGCTTCCTCCTTAGCTCTAGAACACGAGCATGATAATCCCTTATCTTCTCCTTCTCTCCTTGGGATAGCTTTGTGATCTCGATCATGAGATCTGCATATTTCTGTTGTTCACCAAATTCTTCAAGAAAACTTTCAGTTAATAAATCCCATGAATTTTTCACATTATCACCTAGTGTTTCAAACCACCTAAGTGCTGAACCATCCAAAAAGGTAGGAAAAAATTCAGTCCATTGTTCCCTTCTTATAAGGCCATTACAAATACAAGATCGTTTAAACTCTTGAATGAAAGAAGAAGCATCTTCATTAGATTGAGCTGAAAAAACAGGAATCTTTCCCATTTTCAAAAGTAACCACCGTGAAATACCAACTCAC
Source organism: Taxus chinensis (assembly GCA_019776745.2). Classification (NCBI taxonomy): domain Eukaryota; kingdom Viridiplantae; phylum Streptophyta; class Pinopsida; order Cupressales; family Taxaceae; genus Taxus; species Taxus chinensis. The sequence continues at coordinate 246,204,969 of CM034155.1, read as the reverse complement.
AAGTACAATCAACAAGACTTATGTGCACAAATAATTGGAATCACTATACTAGAAAGTGACTTTACACCTTTCTACAGTAAAATATAAATGAAACTATGGTAAAACTTGACTTACTGCGGTAAAAACTGACTTTACTGTGGTAAACACTATTCACGGTAAAAAGTGAAGTTACTGCGGTAAATACTATTCACGGTAAAAAGTGACTTTACTGCGGTAATTACTATTCCCAGCAAAAAGGACTTTACCAAGGTAACTACTATTCATGCAAAAATGACTTTAACATGGTAACTACTATTCACGGTAAAAATGACTTTACCATGGTAACTACTATGCACAGTAAAAACAAGGTTACCCTCCAATTGATTTTTGACTAAGTGGGAATATCTCTCCAGAAAATCCACCAACGAGGAATGGTCCCGGCAACGGAACCAAAATGTCATCACCAATCCGGCACTATGATAATTCTTCACCGGGAACTCCTCGTGCTATGATTATTTACTAATGCACAGCCTTTAGTTTGGTGGATGTAATCTGGAAACAAAACAACAACATAACACAAGAATACCATCGACTATGATAAGACAGAATGATGACAAATCTGAAATATCAAAGGAAATTATAATATTAACATGAAATTGTTACAATCTCACCCATGAGGTACTTCAACAAGACTATGGGAGAAACTTTACAATTACACCTCTTGATGGCTTCTTCAACACACCTTTAACTGATGGCTTCCTTCGCACACTTCCTACAATATTTCTCACTACTTCTTTCTATGCTAAATGAGGGGGGTAGCCTCTCTATTTATAGAACTTCCAGGCTTATCCATCTTATCTCTAAGATAGGATAAGAAATCCACTCTGACGAATCATATTCCATACCTTAACTCTTATCTGTACATGTAAGCTTATCTTTTAAGATAAGATAAACCTTATCATTTTACATGGGTTCCACATTTTTAGACTTTTTACAAATAAAATACACAAAATATTTATGACCTCACTCCTTGTCCTTATTACCAATATAATATTTCTAATTCCTAATCATGTAGACCCTACTTCTCTAATTACCCAACTTTGACATTTTAACATTACCGGACCACTTACGACAAATATTTACTTTTTACAACATTCCTATTGTACTTTGACTGTTACCGTACTCCACATTATTGGCGGCACCGTACTGACGGCGCCGTTATCTTCTATCAGACGCTACTACTAATTATACTTAACAACATCCTATTCCTAATACATACATTAATGAAATAGAAATTACGGAGGAAAATTTTAGTGTCGACAGATCCACGGTCTTCTGACACGTGGTATGTGATCAGGTGTAACATTGTGTAGGTAATAAAATGGACATAGAGGATATGTCTACAAGGAGGTGCCCTGTTGTGTCTTTCGTCACTTGGGTAAATGCTACTTGAACTAAGGTTGCAGTGAGTCATAACTCTTCAGGATAGAGGTCCCTGTTTTAGGTGACAAAGTGAGTAGTGAACCCATGATAAGAGACATGTGGCCTAGAGAGGTTTGGTCCCAATGCTTATGTGGGTCGGAATGCACTCTTGCATGACTTGTCATCCTGACGTGCGATATATCATCAATTTGATAGGAGGATATACTAGGCTCATGTAGGTAGATCTCCCATTCCATCAGGTAATGTTTGATGCACAGGAAGCCCATCATGGGTGTAGAAATTTCCAGGCATAGGATCCTTGATGGTGATGGTCAAAATTTCATATAGGCAGTTTACACTCAGCACTGATGAAGCTATGCCATTTAAACTACAATCTAATGCAGTCATCTCAAGCCTATGGTCCAGTTTGGTTGTCTTAAACACCTTTAGATAGATCATTAAAGCCCCAATTTTGCCTCAACATCTATCGCCATTGGACTACCGGAAGCCGAAGGCACATACTATATCCTCTAGCTCTGGAATCTAGGTATGTCACTATCATCCCATGTCTGTCAAAAACATGAGTAATGATCTCTACAAAATAACATGGTGCTGAAGAACAAAGCATTATGGTAGTTCCTATACAGAATTTCTTCTGAGAAGGGAATAGTTGGATTCAGACTCTTTCTAGGGTTGATCAACCCAAACCAATCCTAAAAATTCTGTCAGAGTGTTTATATTTTTTAAATACTTTCCAAATTTCACCATGACACATTCTAGAGATGCGCACTGCGGGTCCTTTATTGGAAGTACTGAGGAGGAAAATTTATTGCTATAGCGCTCTGCGCATAGTCAAGAAGATTTTCACTTGGGTTGTGAATCCTTCTATCGGGAGAATAATGCGCGCCTTTTTGGCATTGCACAACATATGGCGAGATTGCACTTGCGCGATATATGCTCCTGTGTAAGTTCACCCGACCCTCTACAAAATGTAAAGAAAAACGTATCTCACGTGTGCACCCATTTCCTCCATGTGCGCGTGAAAAGCACATGTGCTAGAATCTTCTGTGGGTAGAGTGTGGATGAAATCAACTGTGCCTCCACGTGTGCACATATATGCTTTGCGCAAGAATGTCCTAATAAAGGGATGCTGAGTGGAAGCCCGATATGACCAAAAATGGCATGGACCTACACAGGAGCTTGGTATCATTACGTTTATGCTTCACTGCGCTTGGTTGCATGCACAATGCGATTTCCTAGGGTTTCTAAATCGTGTAAAGGTTTAATGTTCCAGTTAAATCAGACAAAACTTTACCAAGATGATATTTCCATTATCTACAAAGGGGCTTCGTCAATGTTTGTTGCTGTGTACCCCCGGACTGCATTGTGACCTCAACACAGTGAACCTAATCGTGTAATCATTCATCCTTGTACTCATGTAGTACAAAGGACAAAGCAAGGGTCAAATTTTGTAAACTTGACTCACAAAGTGAATTGTTGTCCAAAAGATGTTTTTAGAACATGATGGGGTAAGTATGAACCATATTTTTCATCGTCATGCACAGTTCAATGCCATTCTTGATCACATTTTAACTGTACAAAGGTGAAAGTCTGTTCACTTGGAAATAAAGACTTATTTTTATTAAATAATTATTTTTCTCTTATTGCACATCACCAGTATTGGGGCATTTTTTGTTGTCCGAACTACATTCTTCTCCCTATGAACAATTCAATAACCTCACTCAAGCTGGCAATCTTATTAACCACATGTTCTTTCCACACTCTCGCAAAAATTACAAATAGAATGCCATCTTTTCTTAACTACATTCCATAAAGCTAAAGACTATTCTTTGTACAGGTTGGAATTCTTCAAAAATATGATCTAGTCCACCTCATGGCACTTTCTATTGAAGAACCTACTCACTTCGAAAGGTAATAGAGGGTCATTAAACCTTGTCAAATTGCATAATGGCATCCTTTGAAATCCTAAAAACAACTAAAAAACATGTCAATAACATGTTAAAGATGGAACTCAAAGTCTTGGAGTTTCAATAAATTTTCCCATAAAAATTCATTAGAGTGAAAAACCTTACAAAAAAATGTGTCACATGCTTATTACATGCTGAAGCCATTCACTTTCTTGATGCATGGTATGCACATGTCTCCATAATTGATCAAAGGAATTTGTCTCAGATCTTCCCCGATTAATACGAGTACGAAAATGAATCACCGGATTAACAAGTCATAGTTTAAAGCTGTTGGAATGCTTCGTCAAAGATACTATTTAAGGGGCATTACGTCCTTGAGATCAAAAAACTGGATGAAATTACATTGAATGCACAAACATTGACATGAAGTACCCCCTAAAGTCAACAGGTGTCATTAAGTCCCCTGTGCATGTTCTTTGCTCAAAAGAGGAAATAACATGATTTTTACTGAACCCTATAGTAGTCAATCAGGAAAACTATGTGGAAATGAAGATAGTAGTAAAATCAGTGAGACAAATAACCCTCATGATGTAGATTGAGAAACAGGGACGGAAGCCTGAAAATTTTTATTAATCTCAATCAATCAACCATTACAGAGAATGGGCTGCAATATTTATAGATATTGCACAGCCAAATACACACAGGAGAATAAGTTGCACAGGTGCAACCAAATGCCAAAATGAACAAGCTTCCAATAACATCCGGGAAGCAACAATTAGATAAAAACAAATATATTGTTTAAAACAATATAACAGTATGTATAAAAGACAAATATGGTTGATTAACCATATAACAAAATAACTATTATTATTTAATTAATAAAATTAATTAAATAATTAAACTATGCATAATTAATATTTAGGATAATAATATTTTATCCTAACATTCCCCCCCTTAATTGTGCATTGTCTGAAGAGATGAGGAGAGAAATGCTCTGAACAACTCGAACTTGTCACGTGCAAGTGACTTTGTGAAAATATCTGCTCGTTGTTCAGCAGTTGGACAAAATTGAAGCTGGATGTTGGGCTTCAACACATGCTCACGTATGAAATGAACCTGAACCTCAATGTGCTTTGTTCTCTCGTGAAAAACTGGATTGCGAACAAGTTTGAGAACACCTTCATTGTCAACATACATGGTGGTTGGTTTGTCCTGTGGTATTCCAAGTCCTTCCAGTATGCGACGTAGCCAAATCACTTCACAGACAGCTTCTCCTGCAGAATGATACTCGGCTTCTGTGGAAGAGCGAGAAACAAAGTGTTGTTTCTTACTTCCCCATGATATTGGTCCAGATCCCATAAAGAATACAAATCCAGAAGTGGATTTTCTATCATCAATGTTACCTGCATGATCTGAATCCGAATATCCAGTCAAGAAGAAGTTTTCATTCTTCTTGTATTCTAGACCAAGATCCACTGATCCTTTGAGATATCTCAAAATGCACTTTGCTGCTTTCCAATGACAAACTTTGGGTTCCTGCATGAACCTGGATAGATAGCTCACTGCAAAGCTGATATCTGGTCTAGTGTAGGTCAGGTAAATGAGACTCCCAATCAGCTGCCGATAGAGAGTGGCACTTACCTCAGGAGATGGATCTGAACGAGATAACTGTAATCTGTTCTCCATAGGTGTAGCAATTGGTGTGCAATCCATCATCCTAAACTTCTCGAGCGTTGTCTTGGTATATTTCATCTGAGAAACAAAGATGTGATTCTCTTTCTGCCATACTTCTAGTCCAAGACAGTAGTGCATAAGCCCGAGATCTGTCATGTCGAATGATCGCTTAAGATCTTTCTTCGTTTCATCAATCATCTTCACTGAACTGCCAGTGATGACTAGATCATCGACATAAACTACAACAATCACCATCTCCCCCCCTTGCTTTTTGAGGTAGAGATTGGGATCGTATGGATTTCTGACGAATCCATGTTGTACGAGATGCTCATCAATCTTGATGTACCATGCCCGGGGTGCCTGTTTGAGACCATACAGAGATTTCCTGAGTCTGCATACCTTTTCTTCTTGACCAGGTACAACATATCCCTCAGGTTGAGTCATGTAGACTTCTTCTTGTAAATCTCCATTCAGGAAGGCACTTTTTACGTCCATTTGGTGAACTTTCCATCCAAACTGAGCAGCTAGAGCAAAGATCATCCTGATCGTTTTGATCTTAGCTGTGGGAGAAAATGTCTCCTCATAGTCAATGCCTTCTTTTTGTGCGTACCCCTTTGCTACAAGTCTTGCTTTGCACTTGTCCACTGTCCCATCTGCTTTGTACTTAGTTTTGAATATCCATCTGCATCCAATGGGTTTCTTCCCTGGTGGAAGATCAACAAGCTGCCAAGTGTTATTCTTCATCACTGATTGATATTCAGAATCCATGGCATCTTTCCAAGCTTTTGACTGTAGGGCTTCCTGGACTGTAGAGGGCTCATCTGATTCAATAACTCTACTCATCAAAGCAAAGTTAACTTCTTCTCTTGCTTTACTGCGAGTCCGTGGTCCAGGGGTGGATGTATCCGGTGGAGCATCCAATCTTGCATCTCGTAATGTACTTGTACACCATTTAGGCATACGTTGAACTGTTCCCATGGGTTGTGGTTCTATCTGATCAACACCATCATCCCCATCATCACTTTCATCTTCTGAGGGAACATTAGCTTCAATTTTTACAACTAGGTGAAAAATCTACATCTTGCGAGTCCGGAGGAGGAGTCTCTGCTTCCTTCTTCTCAAAAAACTCAACATCTCTGCTTGTGTAGACTTTTCTGGTCTTAGGATCCATCAATCTATACCCAAGAGTCTCTTCACTGTATCCAATGAAGATGAGATTTTGTGACTTCATGTCCAATTTCTTTCTGTTCTGTTTGGGTATGTGCATGCTTGCTTTGCACCCGAATACTCTGAGGTGTGCAATGGATGGTTTCCTTTTTGACCATGCTTCTTGTGGTGTAATTCCATCAAGAGCAGTTGTGGGCGCTCTGTTCAACAAATACACTGTTGTTTTTGCTGCTTCTGCCCAAAATGTCTTTGCAAGTCTGGAATCATCGATCATGCATCGCACCATTTCCATGATAGTACGATTTCTTCTCTCAACAACACCATTTTTCTGCGGTGTGTGTGGAGGAGGCATTTGTCGATGAATCCCGTGAGTTTGTAGGTAGTCTCTGAACTCATCACTGGTGAATTCCCCCCCTCGATCTGAGCAGAGAGTTCTGATGTGACGACCAGTTTCTTTCTCAACTGCAACTTTGAACTTTTTGAATGTTTCAAAGGCTTCACTTTTCTTGCGAAGACAAAAAATCCACATTTTCCGTGAATAGTCGTCAACACAAAGCATGAAGTACTGGAACCCAGAATGACTTGGCTGCATCGGACCGCAAAGATCGGTATGAACCAGGTCAAGTTTACCATGAGCTCGAAAAGTACTCTTTTGGAATGAAACTCTGTGTTGTTTTCCTGCTAAGCAGTGAGGACACTTGTCTGTATCCTTCTGAAGAGATGGTAGCCCATGTACCATATTACACCGGCGAAGTGTTTCGAGATATTTGAAACTTACATGACCAAATCTCCGATGCCACAACTGGGCTGAGGTGGAGTTTTTAGCCACAAGTGCTTGATCATTTTTGTGAATGAAATCAAGTTGAAACATACGTCCCACATTTGAGGCTTTTGCAATTATTTTCGAGCCTCTGGATTTATCTCGAATCAAACACATTTTCTTGCCGGATTGACTATCAAAGTCAATTTTCAGGTTGTGATCTAGGAGTTGACTGACTGAAAGAAGATTCTTTGTCAACCCAGGGACATATAGAACATCTGATAGTCTGCATTTGCGTGAACCAAGGGGTAGAGAAATGTTTCCAATCCCCTGAACTGTATATGAAGAATCATCTCCCAACGAAACATGATTTTTCGATGGCGTGTCCCTCATTGAAATAAACCAGTCTCTGTGGCCGGTCATGTGTCGAGTGGCTCCCGAATCAACATACCAGACATCACTAGATGACGTGGATGGTTCACTTGATCGAGCAGTGAACAAGAAGTCTTCATTGTCTGACTGTTCTTGTTGCTCAGCAATATTACCTTGCTGGTGGGGTCTTCTTTTCCAGTTCCCCTTTTTCTGCCCGTGATAGTTGTTAGAATGTCCCTTGTAAGATTGTTGTTGTTGTGGTCCAGAGTTGCTTGATGAACCTTTCTTATAAGTGTTATACCAACAATCTTGTAAGTCATGTCCTCTTTTGCAAATTGGACATCGCTTCTTCTGTTGATTGTCCCCATGATACTGATTCTGATGTGGGGACTTCTGATAGGATTTAGGTTTTCCTTTACCTTTTCCTTTCCATTTTTGATGTGAAGATAGTGCCTGCTCCTCTTCATCATCCTTGTTGTGCATTGCTTCCTCTTGTTGCAGTAGGTTTACTAGCTTGTCAAAACTAATTGTCGTATCTGACAAGTTTAGAGTTGTGACAAAAATGCGGTAAGAAGAAGGGAGAGCTCTCAGAACAATGGGAACGAGAGATTCATCTTTGACCTCTTCTCCTAGGGCTAGAAGTGAAGCCCTCAACTCTGCAACTCTTCTTAGGAAAGCTTCAATTTTCTCATTTTGCTTGAACTTCAATGTATGTAACTGACTCTGCAAATTTAGTATGACATTCTTGTTCTTGGCCTCATATATTGTGCTCAGCTTATCCCACGCTTCTTTTGCTGTTGTGGCATCTCGAATGTGGGCTTGCACATCATCGGACACTCCAAACAAGATGATGAGTTTTGCTTTCTGATCTGCTCTATCAAACTGTCGTTGTTGTGTTGCATCAGTTGGTGATCTGGTTAGAGTACCAGTCACAACAGGCCAGATTTCTTCAAACTCAAGTTGTGTCTTTATTTTTGTCTTCCATGCAGCATAGTTGCTTCCTCTGAGCAATTGTGAATCCGGAAGAAAAAATTTGGGGGCATTGGTGCCCATTTTGTAGAGATCACTGACAGGGTTTGGCTCTTATCACTCCAGGTATTAGGTCTCCCAATCTATATACCGTCAGTCCGATATACCGAACCTTTCTATATACGTGCCCTTCCGATATACCCGTCGGTACGTGGAAGAAGCTCGCCCTTTCTATATACCCGGCGGTACGTGAAAGAGGCGTTAACGTACGTGAAAGAATTCAATACGTGGTACCAAGACAGTACTGATGGGGTCTGTGCGATTATTGACACCGGCTCAAAGAAATATCCTCATACGCGCGCGTAACTTCGCTATATACTCGGATAATTTCTCAGTCTGGATTTATGTCTTGCAATCGTTCACAGACGGATGGGATGGTTCATAGTGTGTGCACTGTGACCTTATTACTCCCCGTCGATTTATAGGGACGATGCCCAGACGACGTTGTTGCAGCTATATTAGGCATTAAGTGCAGTAGTAGTCATGACGGCTTTACCCGTAAGCGCTTCCCAGAGGCACTGTATATACCGAACGCTGCGAATGAGATCTAGGATCTCGTGAGTGTTACAGAACCAATTTTATTGTTTTTTATTACAATTCTGCCAGTTTTTGAGCAGTTACAAAGTTTTGCAGTTGACTATGGCAACCTGCAAATTAGTACAATATGCAGCAGTATACAATTTACATTCAAAAAACTGGACAATTTGAATGACAGGCAAAAAATTTCTGTTTCGCGGGCCCTGGTGGCCTCCTGAGCCCAATACGACCCAAAATGCTAAAAATTGCAAAAAAGAAGCTGAAGATGCAATTTTTAGATAGGTCTCCCTTTGCAAAAAATGTCTGAAATGAAAAAACAGACCAGATGGGAGAAAAAAAAATTTTTTTTTTTACCCTAACTTAGGGGTTTCTCCGCTAAATTTAGTTAGTTATAACTAAATTCAAAAAATCTGCTAAATTTAGCAGTTTCGCCAAAAATTCCGCCAAATTGCAAAAGGTGAGTTTTTGAGTGTTGGGGCAGGATTTGACCCCCAGACCTCTCACTCCCAAGGCGCATCCAATAACCAACTTGGCCACTTAGGGGCGCTTAGTATGGAAATGAACTAATTTGTATTTATTGAAAGGTAAAATCGACTTACCTTTTAAAAATGCGACCTGGCAGAGTAGATCCACGTGGCTGCATGCTGTGGAGGGGATTTAGGGTTTCCTTTTGCTTGAAAAAATGGATCTCCTTTGCTTTGTTTTTTTTTTTTTGTTTGGCTTTGTATAGCCGCCCCCCTTTAATTTTTTCCACTTCTTTGTTTGTTTTCTTGTGCAGGTTTTGCTTGTTTGTTGGAGTCCACGGCAGAGGATCGTGGATTTGGAGAAGGCCACTTTTTCCTTTGTGCAGGTCGCCCTTGGAGTCTAATGCAGGCTTTGGCCGCTTTGATTGTTTGTTGGTGCGTGCGCAGGTTCAGCAGGCTGGTTCTGGAGGGACCACCATTTTGTTTGTTTAGCAGCCTCTTTTGATTTGCTTTTGTAAAACCTTCTGTTGATCTTGTTTGAAGTGTGGAGCAGGCTGTTGCTTTGGCCGCTTGTTTTAAATAAACTTCCACCATTTCTTTTGCTGTGTGCAGGTCCATGTGGAGAGTGGAGAAGGCCGCGAGGAGGACAATGAAGGCTGGACGCTTGACCAAGCATGATACTCATCCACTATTTTTTTTGTTTGTTTGTTTGCTTGTGCAGGTCGCAATTTACAGGTGCTGCGTGGCGTTTATGTGCAGGTCCGATTGCACAATAAATTTACTCGTACTATGAGCTTAATATTTTTCAGCAAGCAATGGGTTTCCAATGCACCAGATATACTTCTTTGCTAAATTGTAGAGGTTGGATTGAAATGCAGTGGTCAGAGGTGGCTAAAAACCCTCTCTAATACTTAGAGATAAAACCCCAAATGGGGTAGAGCCCTATGGGGAATGGATTTTTTTTATAAAAAATTCTATATATTTTCAATACTGCAGCAAATTTTGCCTGGTGCTGAGTGCACCAGTGCAAAAAAAAATTTGCGTTCCAAACACCTGGAACTGAACAGGAGGATGTGGGGGAGGCAGGGATGGGGCTGGGAGTTGCAGGAGGCTAGCACAGGCTCTCAAATGCTGCAAACACTTCTCCAATCTCCTCTCTTCTGCTGCTCTTCTTCCACACCTTGCTACAGGTCCAATTCTCACTCTGGTACCAAATGATGATTGAAAAACAGGGACGGAAGCCTGATCAATTTATTAATCTCAATCAATCAACCATTACAGAGAATGGGCTGCAATATTTATAGATATTGCACAGCCAAATACAAACAAAGAATTAAGTTGCACAGGTGCAACCAAATTCCAAAATGAACAAGCTTCCAATAACATCCGGGAAGCAACAATTAGATACAAACAAATATATTGTTTAAAACAATATAACAGTATGTATAAAAGACAAATATGGTTGAATAACCATATAACAAAATAACTATTATTATTTAATTAATAAAATTAATTAAATAATTAAACTATGCATAATTAATATTAGGATAATAATATTTTATCCTAACAAACAATTTCGATCATCGATCGGCTTCCTTCATCACCCCATCAACACTCGAGGAGGCATCTCTCCCTCCTACTAATTTTTCTTCAATCCCTTCAAAATTTTCTTCTGTCTACTATCTTTGAAGTGGCATCACTTACGCCACCCCAAAGAGGGGCAAATGTAGACACCTATAATTACGCCGGAGCAACTTAAATACTTAAATTGTGCTAATTATCTCCTTTCCCGCAAATTGGTGACATATTGTCAATAGCACTCATCTTCTCTTCCATTGTCACCTATCCAACACAGACCCTAATTAACGACCATTCGTTAATCAATGTCTTCTATCTAGTCTAATTAATTATTATTAATTAATTAGCCTCTCTTCTCATTAAATCAATAAATCACTATTTAATTGGTTTAATTCCCTCCTAAATGGCCCAAATCACACTAAAATCCATCTAAAAGCTTATAAAAGCTTGCACATGTATTAATTAATCATCTTGATTAATTAACACACCCCCTTTATCCACATGAGCCACTAAATGACAAGTTAAACCTCCTAAAGTTAACTCAACCCCATCTAAACCCCCCTTACCCATAACTAACTCTACATCTCCATTAGTCCCACCTTCATGAGGATGTGTTGAATCCTTTATCCTTTGGGCTATATAAACAACCCTCCCTCTACTTCTACACCTACACCTAAATCTCTCAAGAGACAAAAGTAAGCACATAGTTTCATACTAATAGCCTTTTGTCATTCTTGAGCCCTCCATCCTCCATTCTTGAAGAGACAAGTCTCACACCGAAGCATCCATTGAAGGATCAAAGCAAACAAATATAATTTGATTGCCATTGGACTACTTAGGTTCATTTTAATGTTTAATTAGGCAATTAAGGAGAATAGAGTTCATTAATTTACATTGTGTTTTGATTAATTTCAAAGTTATAATGTTGAGGGTAGGACTTGCTCATTTCTTCATCATAATGGTGCACATTTCTCATTTTTAGCTAAGTTAGGAATCTATTTCTACGTGGTGGTTTTCTTGCTCTAAAATTAGCTAAAATTGTAGAAACACTTGCACGCAACCCGCTCTTGTTTTTAATGTTGTTTGTGAATGGTTGGAACAATTCTGTCTCATTGGGTATTTTGTGGATTGAATCCCCTCTGAAAGTATGCATAAAGCCTGGGTTAACTCGTTCTGGACTCCTCATGGGGTCCAACTCGACAGTGTCCAAAATATGACTAAAGGATTCTTCTTTTTTTGCTTTTCCGACCCAGCTAATTCCCCCAACATTTTGACCTGACAAGCCACTTGGTATGTTCACAACTCTTTGTTGCCCATGTCTGCATGGACCAAAAAATTTGTGGCTTTTGAGTATGTTGCACTCAAAGTGTCGGTATGGGTAGAATTTCCTGGCCTACCCTTACCTTGCACCCATTTCATGCACCAGATTGCTTCCTCCATTGGGCAGGTGGTTTTCCTCGAACTAGAACGGTTTTATCATGCTCGTCCATAGAAGAGTGTTTGCGTTGAGGTCGATCTTTCTCGTGACTTGAAAGAATTTGTGGAAATCCAGATGGGAGACAAACGGTAATCCCAATGTATTTTGTATATCAACTTGCCTAATACTTGTTTCCACTACCAGGCCTATGATCATAAGATCAAGGATTGTCCCCTTTATGTCCCTTGTAATCATCCAGTGGCCAAAGTAGCCCGTGAACAAACAAAACTCCTACAAGAGGAAGGTTAGCAAACGGTCAGGGGCAGGAAAAAAAAGAACAAAAACTAGCAATCTAAGGCTTCTGGTTCGAATGGTCAGCGTGAGCCAGCTATTAAGGAGCCCCATATCCCACAAGCTAAGGAGCCAACTACTATTGCTAAGGAACCAACTGTTGTTACCAACTCATCTTTCCAGTTTCCACAGTATTCTAGCACACCCCAGGTGGCCTCGTGAAATATCCCTTGTGGGATATTAAAACCATGGGGCCCCTTCCCAAAATCTTCTAGCATCCACAGCCCCCTGGGTCTGACCATGGTTTGGACTCGACTTGGCCCTTGGGGCATTTGGCGTAGGAAAAAGGGGACATTACACCTCGGTTCTCATGGACCAAACCATTTTTTTTTCTAATGTCACCATGTTGCAACCAATGTCGATGATGTTAACAGGCAGCTCATAGGGGCCATACAAAAGACCCCGAAGTCCTCCTTGCATCTCTTGGGATGATAGCCCGACTCACAATGTGGACTCAACAGAAGAGGAGTACAACATTGATTACGTCAGGTGGAAAAAATTTGATCTACAAGATTTTTTGCAACATAACGCTGCATAATTCTTGCAAAACTAGTTTGACGCCCTTGATGGCTTAGATGCTGAAGGCATGGCTCTTGACCAACATCGTCCATGAATTTTATATCTTAGAATGTTTGGGGTCTTACAGATTCTTGTCATAATTTTATTGTTCATAAAGCTCAGCAAAGATTTGCCAACTTAGATGTTTTGTTTTTACAGGAGGTGAAAATTACAGAATTTCAGTTACAGGTGGTTTGTAAATCCATTTGACCTAACAGCTTAGCCTTTTGCAGTAATCATGTAGCGAGGCGTGGGGTTTTATTTCCATTTTTTCTCCCAAATGACGACCCTTGTTGATTGACCATGACATCAACCCCACAAACCGTGCCATATGGGTCCTCTTTAATGTTGACGACCGCCCTTTTAGCCTCATTAATATTTACGCCTCTAACGATGCAGCCGAAAGGGCTGATTTGTGGTAGTGGATAACATGCACCATTTCTGATGCTTATTGGGTTATAAGTGGTGATTGTAATATGGTTGAGTCACCCACTGAAAAATGTGGCCATCTATCGATGAGGTGGACAATTGGCGAAAGGGAGGCGTGGTTTTTCATGTGCAATAAGTTTAGGTTTTATGACCCTAAAACTCTACGCACTGCCACTTTTGAAGCATGGTTTAGTTGGTCTAATATCTAAGGAGGATCGGATCATGCTCTTAAATGGATTGATTGAGCCATGTTATTCACTCAGGATTATTTTTATTTTGACAACATTTATTCCATGTCGGTGGAGGTCATGTCTGACTTCGTCCTTTCATATCACTCCCCTATTTGATTTCGTATCACTTGGGATGACAAGCACACTTTTTCTCATAAAGGCCAATTATTTCTCAACACTGCCTTGATACAACATGGGCCCACTCTTAATCATATCAAGCATGTGTGGAACTTGGCCCCTTAGCCCAGTCATGGTCAACACTTTCATCCACCTATGCATGCCAATTGGATTCAATGGGAGAGTATGTTATGACTCAGACTACTAGATTCCTCAAAATCTATGGCAGATAGTTGGCCAAAATTCGGCATTGCTCATACTCCGCCAACACCTCCGCTCTTACCCAGATCATGGTTATGCTTCAAGGAAACCCTTTATCTGAAACTCTGCAACTTCACGTTACAACGCTTCACCAGCAAATCCAAATTACTAACAACTACAACGCTCAGGGAGATCAAATCCGTGTTGACATGCATTGACTTAAAATTGGTGATCATGTTTCGAAAGAATCCTTTCTTTCTCTCTAAGCCAAAAATCCTTCTCAACAAATTTTGGCCATCAGTGATGGTGGAATTAGGGTTACACCCCCAACTCATGCTACACACATTTTTGTGATAATACAAGCTAGTCTTCCAGGCTCAACAACCCTTTGTTGACCGCCAAACAACCCTTACACAATGTTTGGTTATCGTGCCATCCAAGCTTTCCCATGCTCAGAAGGTAGTTTGTGATCGAATGCTCACCCTTTATGACCTTCACGTTGCCATCATGGAGATGGCCAATGATAAGGCTTCGGGATGCGATGACTTCCCTTGCAAGTTCTACAAAGCTATGTGGGAATCTTTCGGTCCTAACCTTCTTCAAGTCTATCTTGAGGGGTTTCAGAACCAGTCTTTGGGAGCGAGTATCAATAAAAGGAATATCAAATTCATACCCAAAGCAGGGGATCCTGAGCAAATTACCTCTTAGAGGCCTATAACGTTGTTAAATATCTCCTACAAAATAATCGCCAAAGCGCTAGCTATGAGCCTCTATAATGTTCTCCCCATTGTTATTTAACCTCAGTAAACTGGGTTCATTCAAGAGTGATACATCCTGGACAACTTCATTGTTGTTTGGGAAGGCATGGAATAGGCGTACCACTCTAATCAATTTGCTTGTTCGTTAAGATTTATTTTGAGAAAGCCTATGATCGGATTGAATGGTCGTTTATCCTTCCCATGCTCCAAGCCCTTGGATTTGGCCCTGTTTTCATTCAATCGGTCAGAATGCTCTTTGTAGATGCCTCTACCCAAATCACTATTAACGACCTCAGTTTTGAATCCTTTGGATTGTTTTGGTCCATTCGCCAAGGATGCACGTTAGCACATGCAGTCTATGTGCTTGTTGCTGAAGGCTTTGGGTATTTGTTGGCCCACACCAAATCTCAAGGGCTTATTAGAGGAATTTAATTGCCTTCTGCGAAACAATTCTCAACTACTCAATAGTCACTTCACAGATGATTCCTTTCTCACACTTATTTAAGATGAATCCAATATACACAATGTCATGCATTGCCTTGATATCTTTTGTTTAGCATTTAGTTCCTCCATTCAATGGCGAAAAACCTAGTGTTATCAGCGATCTTTCCACCCAAGGCCTAACTAGTTGGATTTTTTTGAGTGGAGGATTCTTACACATGGAAAAATGTTTAAATTTCTTGGCATCCTCTTTTCCTTTCAGGCATCTCTAACTGAGATGTGACAGTATGTTTTTCAGCAGGTGGCCAAAAATTGGACTATTGGATGACCAGACCCTTGTCCTTGGCAAGAAAAATCCAAATTCACTCTAAAGTTTTGGTGGCCACACACATTTACTACTCCTCCTATTGGGTGCCTTCCAAAGCCTCCATCCAGAAACTGGAGAAGCTCCTCAAAGCCTTTCTTTTGGCCAACACCTCTACTGGAAAAGGTTTTCATCATGTTGTTTGGGAGATATGTTTCCTTCCTTACAATTCTGGGGTGTTGGGCCTTATTGACATTCAACGACAAGGTGGGTACTTTGTGCAAAATGGACCAACAAAGTCACTCTGGAGTTGGACCACCTCCAGACTCTATTACAACATTTGGGGGATGCTCCATGCAATGTTGCTCAAGATCCAACCTTGCCATCTCAGCACTCCTAGCCGCATGGCCGTGGTGGTCGTCATAACCATTCTCAACAATGATCTTTCAACCGGGCTCGTCACTCGCCCTAGCCCCATCATCGACAGAGCCACTTGCCACCACCTCACCAACAAGGCTGGGGGTCCCTTTCTCGTCATCTTGGGTGGGGGGACTCACCTACTACCCCCAATATGCACATGTTGGATGGCTGGAATATTCCCCTCTTACCAACGCAACCTTTTGACAAGTTCCCCCACCTCTCTCTCGCCATCCTCACTCGAGAGGAGGTGGAAAATGAAGGATACAATATCAATGGTTAGGACATTTTGGATGTTAGCAAGGACCTCCCGTAGTCGGGCTGGCCGAATGACCATGATCCTCCTGCTTCGAGAATGTTTGTTGTTGTTGCTTAATTTTGTGTTTTGTTAGGCTCTTAGGCACTGCCTAGCTTGTTGTTCTCCTAGGCTCGGCCTAGTTTGCTCATTGTTTGTTCGTTTGTGGTTTTGGGGCGTGCTCTCATACCGCCCACTTTGTTGCTAAAATTTATCTTATATCTTATTGAATTAATATAATATAAGATCTCTTTTTATAAAAAAAAAGAAAAAGAATTAAAGTGTTTTTCCCGCAATAAAATGATTTCTTTGCATAGTTAAACATGTCATGTTGTAGAAGTTCTTGTATTATTGAAACTTCCCTTATATTAATAAAAATAAAAGAGAGTTACATAGTAAAGGGTGACCGGAGAAATCACATTTCCACAAAATGCCATGAGGGCACCAATAAAATAGAAAACGCCACAAGGACTACATTAAAACGCCCACAAGGCAACTAGATAGCACAAAAGAAAAGCCACCACCACTACAGTCGAGCACAAGTCGCGACACCAAGGGAAGGGGGAGGATCATCCCAAGGGGGGATGATCGCTACACTAGTTGGCTTCATCAAAGGAGGATCCACCTAATAACTGTCTTAATCAGGAAACTGCATCTGAAGTAGCACCATAATTCCCCATCTAGGGGGAGGAGATCCAGTACTGGTCTGCATGCTCGATAGTGGAGAACCGCACCAAGGAGAGATGGCAATTCCCTTCCCCCTTAGAGGTGGGCTCCAGTTAGGTCCAGAGGAGGATGAAGCTGAAGGGCAGGCCTAAGGGGAAGTGAAATAGTGGCTGTGCAAGTGGCTCCTCCGACGTGGTCCCGCATGTGGTGGTTATTGGGGTGGTAGTGGCCGAGGTGGCGGTAGCTGAGGATCTGACGAGACATGACTCATAGTGCAAGGCACACTCCCCTAGTGATCAAGAAGCTCATGCAGATGGGAAAACTCTGGGCAACCTTGGCAGCTTGAGCTTGAATATGTATGCACACAGTAGACAAAATAATCACTTTGTCATTAGTAGAAAAGCAAGTAACAGATTGATCATAATTGAAAATTAAAGCATTGCAAGCTTTCCAAATATGAAATAGAATGTAAACACTAAATAGATGCCAAAGTGTATCAATGTAACGAGGCCAAGGACTGAAATCACCAAATAAGGCTAGGTGTCAAGGAAAGAATTCAGGGTGATATAGCTGAAATAAAGAATGGATCCACTTCCAAATCATCTAAGCACATGGACAAGACCAAAAGAGGTGTTTATATGACTCTAGGCGAGAGAAAAAAGGACATTTAGGATTAGGGATGCCAACATGACTAAGTCTTTTTACCACAGGAAAACCTTGGTAAACAAGACACCAAAGAAAATGGTTAACTTTAGGCTCAAGAAGAGAGTTCCAGCTACGGGAAAGCTAGCGAAGCCAAGTGGAATGCATAGAATGCAACCCCCATCAATCATTAAGCTTATCAATGGCAGGTGAGAGGGAGCTTAACAAGTGGTAAATGGTTCTAGTGTTGTATCGAAGGAAAGCAATTTCCCGATTCCACCACCAATCACGCCACCACACTACACGAGGTTTAAGCCCCAATTTATGGAGCATAACATATGACAGGAGCTCTTGCATTTTGTAGATAGACGAAAGGTATGAATTGACAAGAGTAAATTTTGTCTTGAGCTCGGGCCAAGAAATCCAGTCTCTGTAGTTCACTAAATCCTGAATGGTATGAATGCCTTTGCGATAGAGCTAGATTGCTTTGATCCCCGAAGTTTCAGCAAGCAGAAAATCACCTTCAGTGATGATGGGAGACCACCAAATATTCTACAAATTAAAAAATATCCCTGTGCAAAATCCATCGCCAACCCAGTGCATCAAAGGCTTAACCAGCTCGAAGGATTTCCATATACTTTTGGCTACAAAGTCACTTGTAATATTGACAGGAGCCAAAGTGATAATAATAGTATGCAGCCTAGTATTTTTCTAACACTTCTTGTCGTATGGGGCTCCATATTCAATGGAATGGCACAATAGAATTTTCCAGGCCTAATTTCCTGATAAACACCAGATCACCCATTTAGAGCATAAGGCCACGCTTTTTCGGTAGACATCAATGATCCCCATGCCACCTTAATCACGAGGAAGGCAAAAAACTTCCCAAGCAACCTTGTCAAAACTAGTTGAACCAGAACTTTTACATCATAAAAAATTTCGGAGCAACTTGACAAGCTGGGCAAAAGAATTGTGAGAAGGGCACCAACATGCAGAGTAATATACATAAGTAATGGTAAGGATCTTAATGTAAACTTGGAATTTAAAAACCAAAGATAAAGGTTTGGAAGACCACTTGGTAACTTTCTGCTCCACTCTATTAATAACATATTGCCATAAAGTCGCAAAGTCACTATTAAAAGAAAAGGGAATTCCCAAAAATCTGAATTGTTCACCACGACTAATCCATTTCTAGGGGTAGACCTTTAACCATTTTGGAAGAGGTAAATAACTTTGTCGATAGCTCGAAGTTTTAGCCATTTAAATACTAGAGCCGGAAGCCAAACACAAAGTGTCAAGGCACTCAAATACCTTGGCAACATTATGATGTGATTCGACAATAGTCAGAAAGGAATCATTAATGAAATGACCATTGATGAGCTGAGTCACATGATCCAGAAGGAAAATCCCTTGAATATGAGCTTGGGAAGCTTGATGAGCAATTAAATAACATAGTGCATATGCAACAAGCACAAATAACATTGGCGCAAGAGGGTACCCCTGTCTGATAGAATGAAAAAGGTTGATGACAGTGGACTGATGACCATTAATGGTGACCTAGGTAGAAGCATTGGAAATCAAAGTGCTAATGGCCGATTGAAAGAACTTTACAAAGCCAAGGGTTTTGAGCATGACAAGGATGAAATGCCAGTCAATGCGATCATAAGATTTCTTGAAATCAATTTTAAGGAAGAGAGGCCTCTATGATGAAACATGAGCCCATTTCATGCCTTCCCAAATTGCAATAGGATTATCCAAGATGTAGCAGCCTTTAATAGAACTAGTATTTTCAGGCCGAATGATCTTGGGTAGAAGATCCGCAATGCGGAGAACCAACGCCTTGGCAAGAATTTTGTAAGAAACATTCAATAAGTTGATCATCTGCCAATTACTCATCTGTTCAGGATTACCAGCTTTAGGAATGAATTTGATCTTGCCTTGATTAATGAAATCCCCAAGAGAGTGAGTTTGGAGAGCTTCATTATAAACCTGAAGCATATCAAGTCCCATAAAAGATCTGGTCACCTTATAGAACTCGCTCAGGAACCTATCCATCCCTGGAGACTTATCGTTTGCAAGACAGATCAAAGTTGCATGAAGCTCCTCCAAGGTGAGAGGTGTGTCACAGTGAGCTCGATATTTAAGTGAAAGTTTGTTGGGCACCACATCAATACATTTATGCAGGGTAATAGCTCACTCAATTGAATCCTCTTGAGCTAGAAAATCTAGACGATAATGTTTGACAAATGCATTAGTGATCTCTGGGAGCTCAGTAAGTCGTTGGTGAGAATCATATACAAATTTGATCTATTGATGAGCATGCTTAGCTCAGAGGGATTTGAAAAATATTTTAGAGGCTTTGTCTCCCACCTCAAGCCAATGAAGTCTTTACCAGATCTGCACACTATGGGCCAAGTGAGATTTAATAAGTTTGAGCTTATGCCAAATACCAAAAACCTGAGACTGAAGATGAGTGTCAAAAGGATTATTCTCAAGAAGTAGAGAAATACTTTGGTATTCTTTGTGCAAAGCCAAATCAACCTGTCTTTGGACATGAGCCACCTATTTACCAAACCAATAGAAAAACTTGGTGGTGCGATGAATCGCTGCCTCCCACCAAGAAACCCAGTTGACAGCAAAAGGCGGATGTGACGCCATGTTCCAAATTTTGGCAAGGAGCAGGATCACTCTAGGATGACTCAACAGAGAAACATTAAGATATAATTAATTTTCAGGCACCTTGGGAGGGCCCCCTTGCCAAACAACCTTAAATGTCATCAGATGATGGTCTGACAGATACACATCTGACCACACCTTGATAACGAAGGTGTCTTGCATATCAAAATCAAAAAAGGACTGCTACAAAAGAAGTTCACGATTGATTCATTTTAAAACCCAGTCATATCCTTCTCAAATATTGGTCCAAGTGAACCAAGCTTGGTCTTTAAATTCTTGCTACCATATGAGTAAAGGATTGAAAATCCCCCAATGAATTTTAAAATAATACCAGGCTGTACGCTTGCTAATACACCAACCCATAGGAAGGGCGCCACATTTATCATCTAGGTGCTCCACCATATTAAATTCACCACACACCAACCAATAAGCAAAGTGTAAGTTCTCGCCTAACCATTTCCATAATTTTATCCATTCAGGGACGTCATTAGGGGCATAAACATTAAGAATACCAAAAGAAAGGTCATTAATACTCATAATCACCCGAACCGCTCTATTATTTGGATCCTGGTCTGAGGTAGTGATTAATACTGAAACTTTCGGTGCAATTGAAATGCTAGCATCACCTCTACCTTCATTATGTTACATGTGGAAATGTGTAAAATCTGGGACAATACAAGCTAGAGTATTCTAAAGAAAAAACCTTAAATCTTGATTTCCTGTAAGAAAATAATATCTAAACTGTGAATTAACTGACAAGGTAAACAGACAGAATTTTTGAGAGGGATCTTTCAGACCCCGAACATTCCATGACATGAAATTCATGAAAAATTAGACATATCAAATTCTACTTTCTTGTTTGGAATACCATCCTTGGAGCCAAGAATGGAAAAATTATTGACAAGAAGAAGATGGTCTGAATCAGAATGATCAACATGAATGAATTGATTTTTCCTATGTGCATCTCTATAATAAATTTTTAAAACACACCATTTTTCTCATTTTCCCTTCTTGATTTGGTAATTGTGCATAAAATAAGCTATATGTATACTTAAAATATCTAAGAATGATGATATTTTGTGCCTAAAAAATAAAAAATAATGTTTTGAAAACATTTAAGGACCTTAAATGTTGCATACAACATGTTTAATGTCGATGCCACCACCAACTACCCACATTTTATCAATGATTAGTATGAAACAAATGTCGTAACACATTATTTCAGTATTGTTTTACCTACTCCTTTGCGCTTGTGTTTCATTCTTATGTGATGTTGGTTCATTTTGGAGCTCTTATGCACCGACTTTTGTTTCATTCCTACCCAATGTTAATTCACTATGGAGGCTATGTGAGTTCATTTTTAAGGTGATACTAGTGTTAGTAACTGAAGAAGATATGCCAATGGAGTATTTTCACACCATCACCGTATTTAATTGCTTTGTTTTACAGGTATTCTTTCGAGTGAAAAAAAAACATGCTTGAACAAATAGGTGGTGATCAAACATATTAGGTGTTTGTATAATTTATATGTGACAAATCTTGTCGTTGACATACTAGGGTTCGAGTTTTTGTTTGAGTTTTGTAGTTGGTTTGAGTTCGATTAACTAATAGAGAGATTCGTAGGGCATGTTAACTAACTAATGGATGGAGACAAATGTAGTAGTAGAAGGAACTCTACACCAACAGGGATTTCCAAGTTCATATTTTAAAATAAAACTACCCATTAGAATCCCCATCCCCATTAGCTATTAGGTTCAAGTAGTTGGAGCATCTGGAGTTGCATGTAGACTGGAGGTTTGTATTAGAAAAATTTGTAGACACAAAATCACGCACTTTGGGTATTATTTAGTTCCAGTCTCATACTATGATTCATATGGTTTTTGAGTGAAGAAAGTACTCATTAACCCCTATCCTTTGGCCATTTTAGTTTGCTTTCTATCGTCACTGCCAACCTCCCGCATGTACTCGCCCAACCAATTTTTTTTGTTTTACATCATTTCACCCCTGATTGGGGTGCTCAAGCTAGTACTGGGACACCCCAGGCACCCTGGTCCCATTCGGGGCACCCTGATCCTTTCTCCACTTTACACACATCTTTTTGGGCACTTTCTAGCCATTTGAGCTTTTCATATTTTTGGTGGTCAGCCTCTTCAGGGTTAATTACAAAATTAGAACAAGAGATATAAAGTTATGAGACCATAATGAGGGACCACGCACTAGGTACTACTATCATCACCTAAGGTTACATTCCATATAAGGCATCTAAAGCTCATTTACATCCATCTAGCTTCATCACAAGGGACAAGGCTGGTTCATTTGCATCACACTACATAGGAGAGAAGTTTATTCCATTCCAACCACCATTTATTACATTTCTACATCTAGTTATAGCTCGCTACTTCACAAAGTGTGACTGACACAAAAGCACATAGGAAACTACTTTCACACACACACACACACACACCTAGAACTACATTTGGGTCTGAAATGTAGTGCAACACTCAGTAAGTTCACCATTGTGGTCGCTAAGGGCAGTATTATCCCTTCATTTGCATCATTATTTTTTATGGTTTTGATGTTTGGTTTGGGGTTTTACAGGTCTCTTCCTCATCTTTGATCACTAACAACATACATTGCAGTTCAATGACATATACGTAACCTGTAACGAAGGCTTCACATCACTTGACAACCCTGCAAATTTGGTTTTTGGACCTCCTGCATAGACCAGGGTGCCCCAAGTGCCCTCATTCTTCCCCAGGCACCCCAATATGCTCATACAACTCGAATCTGCACTTTTCTAGGCCTTCACACATTCGTTCATGCATTCTTCTTATCCAGTATTCTCTACAACACAATCCCAAATAACTATCAAATCAACTAAGCTCTTTCAAACTCTCCTTGCACATTAGGGTTTTACATTTCTACTCTTTCAGTTGCTTGGGTCACTTACTTTATTTACTTAGTTGTTATTTATTGCTTTACATAACATTAGATTAAACTAAATTAGGCCCACATAATCCCATTTTAGTTTAATCATTTTGGTGAACCCGACCACTTTCACTCTTAGGATCCTCATTTTACCTCTATCATGGCTCTTAAAGTTGCTCAAGTTTCTTTGTCTGATTTACTTAAGATGCATCCCAATTACCAAGTTGTTCTTTGAAAATCCTTAGACACCATGTATCTGCCTAAAGATACACCGCCAGATGAAATAATTCCTATATTTGATCATTTATTTCACGACCCTAGTCCTCGTGATCCTCCATCTAATCAACCCCTATTGACATCAATTCACACTTTACATGTTTTATTTAAAGACAAATTTAAGGTTGTGGAAACCACTATTATCTCTCTCAAATCTGAAATCCAACATCTTAAGGACGCTTCTTAGTCTCATGTTTTTCTCCTTCTACATCTCACTCTCATTATATGTCTACTACATGTGTTCACGTCAGTGAGCCTTAAGTCATACCATTACCATAACCTCTCATTTTTTATTGCAATACTAAGCAACATGACCTTCTTACTAAGATCCTTAGTTGTTAGTCAATCACTTTACCGCCTACTCATTACTATCTTCCTTATCAGCTAGCAAAATATCAAGGACGTTTATATTGTAATTATCATCAAATCAATGGACATAATGATAATGATTTCCACACTTTACAACAAAGAATCAAACATCTTGAGCGTAAGGGATTTATCTCATTCACTACACAATATTCTATTACATGCTCATATAAAAATGCTACATCCACATGGGCTCCTAAATCTGTTCCTTCTGTGTCAAATGCACATCATGCCACCATTTCTAATGTACCTTCTTTAGAAATTCAAGCACCGCCTAAGAAACTGCCTCTCAAAATCAATATAGCACCTCTTCCTCTCAAGGCATCTACAACATTACCAAGTCAAAGCATGCAACTGCCTCTCAAAATTCGTATTACTCAACCTCCTCTCAAGTTATCTACTGAGCTACCAATTCAACCTAAGCAACCTCCTCTAAAAATCAGTTCAACACCTCTTTCTATTGAGACTGTTATACCGTTACATAATAATACACCACTTTAGTAGCCAATCATTTTTATCAAAGCAACTTCTCCTATTAATGGTCAAGACCCATTTCAAATTCCACCACCATTGCATGGTCCCACTGTTACTTTTGCGCAAAATTCTTCCACCGCTTCACACAAACTTGGTCTTTGATAGGTGACTCTTGTCACCTCATTAGCCATAGGTGACTCTTGTCACCTCATTAGCCAATGACACACTCTTGTGCTTCGGTTCACACTTTACTATTGAGGGCATACTACACATGAACTCCACACAGTACACACTAGATACTACACATTATGACTCTTCATACATCTCATGTCATATGGCTTACATCTTACATCATACACTCTACATTTAGTCTACATTGTTTTGACATTTGCGCATCTATACATCATAAATCTTATTAGTCTTCATCAATGTATCACACTCTTATGGTCTATGAGTCTAACATTACTGCTTGTATACTACATAGCACACACCTTACACTATTAGTCTATCTACATATGTTGCATTACATTTTACACATGGGATATTTACATATTTTACTCATCACATGGTTGTCTATTATCATCACACATACTATATCATATTCTACGTGTTGTACTCACTACCGTATGATGCACTCTAGTTCATCGGTCCATACTCGACTACCGAGGGTTTACAAATCAAATGGACTTTATCATATTCACACGTTCATCATTTAACCTTCTACCATGTGACATTACTAGGTTAGTGATAAACACTATAGGCTAAATGGTCACCTATTCCTTCATAATGTAGTAGTATATGCTTTAGGCTACATCATCACTCCTTTGATCATCTTGTCGTGATATACACTTCGACTATAGGGTCACGTACACACTTCATCATTAGGTCACATATCATCAACACACATACACACTCATCACAACACGTTAGACACAACACACACTTTGACCATTTCCTGATGACACACTCTCATTTATGGTTAATTCTTAACTACTAAGGGGAAAAAACAAATGAACCTCACTGCATACAACTCCATTCACCTAGGGAACACACGACTCCTATCATCCATCTTGCATATCTTAGTTGCATTTACTTTTGATTATATTTGCTTGTTCATATTCACTTTACTACACATGCTAGGTATATATATTGTATGTCATTATCTATACCATACACACATGTGCGTTCACGCCTTTCTCTAGTTGTGATGGCAGATACATGTCTCTTGCACGCAAAAAAAATGCTCGCCTTCTACTACTCCTATAATGATAATCGGGAGTATCCACATTCATACAATACATGTGTTATTGTTTCATTTTGTACTTAGCCCTTTTCATTACTTGGTTATACACACTATTGACATATGGGTTATCTTTATAACATGCTAATGGGTGCTTCATGTGTTGCATTTTTTTGCAGGATTACTTGTTTCCATGGCTATCTGTCTCTTTTCCTACTATTGTTTGTATCTTGTTTTCTCTTATATGTGGGTATTGCCCTTTGTTTGGTGTGCACATTTGTTTGTTGTATGTAGCCATTATGGCGTTGCGTGTCTTGCAACATCGTGAGTGGTGTCCCATGTTTACAACCTGCCTTAGCGGTATATGATTTGTCTTCTTACGTGTTTACTTGTTCTATAGCTTCTACATTATCTATATAGCGTAAACTTTTCTTTTACATGCATGTTTGTTTGTACTAACACTTGATCTCTAGCCACTTGTTTATGTATGCCTTAGTTTCTACCAAGCACATTCCCTTCCCCTTGCAGGGCACAATTTATGTGGTTGGTCATATTTTGGGGCCACATCCTCCTATCTACGACGTCTCATGCACCCCCAAAGAGGGGGGCATCATTTGGGGTTTTACACACTATTCAACACTTTCTACCTATACAGTTTAGTTCAATTTCCATCCTTGACATTGTGGGTTATACATTGAGTGGGTTCAGAAAAATCCACGAACCCCGTATAGAATGGATTTTAGAGGACATGGTTGTCCTTAGCATTCTGGGGAGCAGTTATAGGTTAGAGGACACAACGGATTTCCTCTCTACGCTACTTCAGCTAGTGGCGTCAGATTGCCCTAAAAACTAGGTAGTACATAGATCTCTTCATATAGTATCAGGGAAGTAGTTACGGGTTTGAGAATAATGCAACTTTATCCCTACACTTCTTCTACTAAGGTAGCGTGAAATCTCCCAAAAAACTTATAGTACACGATATCCTTTCTTCACCCTTTTTCTCATCACAGATCAGGTGCATATGTTCCTTTTTCATTTCCATTACATGGTTTTTACTATATACATGTGTCTTTATATGTATTTTTAAGAAATATATACATGCATATTTCACTACTTGATTGTATTCTCCTTGCAGGTTCGTCAGTATGAGAAGCAAGCAACCAACAAGAATGAAGACATCAACAACAACAACATTTTGCGGCAGCACACACTTTGTCTAGTCCTTTGGCACACTTTCTACATCACTCTACATGGACATGAGGTACGCATCTCTATCTACCTTATGTTACCAAGCATTACACTAACCAACATAAAGTGGGGGAAAATGTAGACAAAAAATCATGCACTTTGGGTATTTTTTAGTCTCTGTCTCATACTACTATTCATATGGTTTTTGAGTGAAGAAGGTACTAATTAACCCTTATCCTTTGGCCATTTTACTTTGCTTTCTATTGTCACTTCCGACCTCCCGCATGTACTCGCCCAGTCAGTTTTTATTGTTTTGCATCATTTTATCCCTGACTAGGGTGCCCAAGCTAGTACTAGGGCACCCTGGTCCCATTCAGGATGCCCCAATGCTTTCTCCACTTTACACACATTTTTTGGGCACTTTCTAGCCATTTGAGCTTTTCATATTTTTGGTGGTCGGCCTCTTTGGGGTTAATTACGAAATTTGAATAAGAGAACCATATAAATATAAAGTTATGGGACCATAACGAGGGACCAAGCACTAAGAACTACTATCATCACGTAAGGTTGCATTCCATTTAATGCATCTAGAGCTCATTTACATCCATCTAGCTCCATCACAAGGGACAAGTCTGGTTCATCTACATCACATTACATAGGAGGGAAGTAATATTCTATTCCATCCACCATTTATTACATTTCTACATCTAGTTATAGCTCGCTACTTCACAAAGTGCGACTAACACAAGAGTACCTAGGGTAAGAATTTCACACACACACACACACACACACCTAGAACTATATTTGGGTCTGAAATGTAGTGCAATGTTCAGTTAGTAAGTCCACCATTGTGTTCATTGAGGAAAATTTGATCCCTTCATTTACATATTTATTTTTTAGGGTTTTGATGCTTGGTTTAGGGTTTTGCATGTCTCTTCTTCATCTTTGATTACCAATGAGATACAACGCAATTCAACCACATATACACGATAGACATGGAAGGCTTCACATCACTTGGTGACCCTGTAAATCTAGTTTCTAGACCTCATGCAGAGACTAGTGCACCCCAGGTACCCTCATCCTTCCCCAGGCGTCCCAGTCTACTCAAACAACTTGAATCTACACTTTCCTAGGCATCTGTATAGTCATATTTGCATTCTACTCATCCATTCTTCTCTATGACACAATCTTGAACAGTCGTTGAATCAACTAAGCTCTTTCTAACTCTCCTTGCACATTAGGGTTTTACATTTCTACTCTCTTAGTTACTTGAGTCATTTAATTTAATTACTTAGTTGTTGTTTATTGCTTTACATAGCATTAGATTAAACTAAATTAGGCCCGCATAATTCCATTTTAGTTTAATTAGAAGCATCTAGAGCCACGTGTAAAGTATCACTACTTTCTATCACTTTTCCTATGCATAAGTGTGTCTTTTAGGGCACCAGGGGCATGTTAGTGAAGAGGACAAAAGGAAAAGAAAAAATAGCTTACTTTTATAAGCAGACAAGGAAAAGCAAGTCCAACAAAAAAAAATCATCCAAGCACCGAAAAAGCCAACAATCAAAATCTCTCTCAATGAATTATGTGACCCATTTCTGAGGGAAACACCGAATATTCTTAATAAACAACGATAAGAACCTACATATAGTTGCATGTGGTAGATGTGGAAATTGTGATGAGAGCAATGTGTCATACAAACTTTCTATTTTTGACATACAAAATTTCTATTTTTGACACTGACATGTAGAGAACGAGTAAGCCTGCATGCTTCAAAACCTTTGCATTTAAATATCATTTCCTGACATTTTTATATTGGCAATGGAAAGTAAAATACTCTCAAACGAAGATGAAACTATCAGTTTTGTGGAGATAAACTACCTGGGTCACGTAAAAAATTTATTTATTAGACAAAAGTGGGAAATGAGTGTGGGTAAATGTAAAACAATACTGAGGTATGTTAAAACAAAAGATTTCTTATTTAAGAGGGGAATAATTAAGAAAAATGCAAGCATAAAAGAAGAAATTTATCCCATATGTTTGAATGTTGAAAACTCAAGAAAATAAGGGCATGGTGTTTAAATTTGAAATGCGTGATATTAGGGACAACAAAGTTTAAAAAGAGGCATATAGTCCCACTTCTACTACTCTTACTTGGTCAACACCTCTATATGTGCAAGAGCTTCTTAATGTCAAAAGCAATATAGAGTGCATGGAAGTTTGGGGGAAAGAAAATAGCCATAAGGTTCATGAGATCATATGAACAAATTAGGCATTAGTAGAAGAAAAACAAAGTGCTAAAATAGCAAGTGGAAATGCTCCAAGAGGCACTTCAAGTAGGGAAACATGAATGGAAAAACATGAAGTTAGCTTGGCAAGCCATGCATGAATAAACAAAAACAAACATAAGTTTGACAAAATCAAAGTTGACAGAAGTAAGAACACAAATATCACAATAAATAGACAACCACGGTATGGTGGTAAAGGAAAGTGTTAGGGAAGCCACTATAAAAGAAACCAAGTCATGGGCTCAAATTGTTAAAGACGCCTCAAATAAGGGCAGAAAAACAAACTCAAATGTGGACAAAATGCAAGAAAGAGAATACAAAGAAAGGAAAGAGAGTAAACGGGATGGAGGTAAGAGAGTAGAAAGGGGTGAGAGACTATGAAAAAATGAAAGTAATCTCAATCTTACAAGTGATTTTTTAAGAGACAAGTTACAGCGGAGAGAGAAAATCTGTCAAGAAGAAGGGTTGGAAAGATAAGTGAAAATGGTTATAGACCTATCAAAGTTGTCATGATGAGAATATGAGACACACATAAACTTCTAAGAAAAAAGTGACTTTTGGATGGTTCATGTTTCTTTCTGGATGAAGATTTAACCCCAACGCAAATAGAGGAGAGAAGGGGAGAATCTGATAAAGTTAGGGAAACAATGGATTAAGGTAAAAGAGCATGGTTGTATAATGGAAAATATATCATTATCAATCTAATGTCTCAAAATGCATCATCACAATAGGGTGACAACAAAGAAAGAGCATATAAAGATATGGTAGAAGAGGGTGTAACAAAGCAAGGGTGGGTTACGAGATGCGAGGACTCTACCTTGAGTTTTCAACACCAAAAGAAATAACAAATTGATTTGTAAACAGGTAGATTTTCTACTTTGTAATTTTTTAACCCAATGGATCCTTTAAATTCATCAGCTTTCGTGATTAAAATGAATCCAAAGCTGATTAGTTGATATGATTTAAAACTGAATTATAGTTGATCCAGAATTGAATTTAGGATTCTTGAAATCACTGTTTGATCAACACCATTTAGGATTAATTTACCCGATTCTCTGAATTTTTTTAAATCTGATAATAAATGCTTGCTTGAATTTAAAATTGATTGATTAAATGCATAAATGAATCATAATTTAAAATGCAAAATAATTAGATCATAAATATGACACCAGAGTAGCCCGTCCAGTTTACCCTAGCGGTGGGGAATGTGGGCTATATGTGGGAGGTCTCGGGGTCCATTCCCCCGGGCTGGCCACCTCTATAGCTCATCGTTACTCGGCTAGGCAGTTCTGAGCGGGTCAGCTACTTAGGTGGCGGAGGTGGTCTCTCGACATGGTGTCAAGCCGACTCAGTGTTCAATGTGATGGGGGTCGGGGTCAGGCATGAATCCTATGTTCAATGTGACGAGGCATGTCTGGCATTGCGGCACGAGAGTTACAAAAATCACTTTTGGGCTGGCCTCGCTCCCGGCTACTGTTTCTGCCTGTTGCGTCCTTCTGCTGTCTCTGGTTCTAGATTGGATGCCGGACCCCTCTGGTCCGGATCGGGGGCCCCTCCTGTCAGGGTCCCTCTCTCCAAAGCCGCCCGACGTATGGTCTAAAGTAGTGGAGGGTTCCACATCAGCTCAGAGCTCGGAAAATATTTCCCCCTCACTGACTGATGGGTCCTTTTCCCTGTGCATCCCCTCTCATATCACGGAAGCTACTATTGCTTCACGTGATCTGTCCTTGGTGGGCACTCTGATGGGACCTAGACCCCCTTTGGAGGATATAAAAAAATGGGCTCGATTAAAATGGCATCCATGTGGAGCGCTTGAAATAGCGGCTATGCCTAATGGTTTCATTTTATTCTCCTTCAACTTGAAAGAAGACTTCGCTAGAGCTCTGCTAGGTGGTCCGTGGTTTTTCGGCAGGCGGGGTTTCTATCTCAGGAAATGGTCTCCAGGTTTCAACCCACACACAGAATCATGACCCAAGCCCCAATCTGGGTTCGCCTCCCGGGGCTCCCTCTGGAGTTCTGGAACCCGGCGGTTATTGAAGGTATTGCTCTCTCAATAGGCTCTCTAATTGCTATTGATCAAGCAACAAAAGCAAAAACTAGATTCATTCATGTTCGTTTTTGTGTTAATGCTGATATTAGTTGCCCCTTACCAAAAGATATTGAGCTTATTTCAGACTTTGGAAACTGGAAGCAACCCATTGTTTACGAATATATCCCTCAAGCTTGCTCCTTTTGCAAAAAACTCGGCCATCGGGCCTCTGGCTGCCCATCTAAACCTCAACCAAAACCTAAGCCCCAAACCCTATCCCCAAAAATCAAAAACAAATTTATGCCCAAAACGTCTTCTCTTGAGATCCCGATCATACCCACTTCAAATGCCTTCGCTCTCCCTTGAGGATGGAGAAATCAACACATCTTCTGATCCTGCTTCTGAGGTCGTTCCCTCCCCTCTGGCCTTTCAACCTCTTATCCCCCCTTTGCC
Organism: Taxus chinensis; assembly: GCA_019776745.2. Classification (NCBI taxonomy): domain Eukaryota; kingdom Viridiplantae; phylum Streptophyta; class Pinopsida; order Cupressales; family Taxaceae; genus Taxus; species Taxus chinensis. The sequence continues at coordinate 246,173,315 of CM034155.1, read as the reverse complement.
CTCCTCGGATCTCCCCGCCTCTTCCTCTCTTGGAGAGGTTCTGCTCCTGGCTACCTCCTCCCCCCCCCCCCCCTTCGCCTTTTTCAGTTCCCCTTCCCTTCCCTCCCCTTCCTTTGATTCCCTCCTCCATGGATCCTCCCTCCCTGTCTCCCCTCTGTCCGCCTGCTGTGGACTCTGTCCCTTCCCCCACGGATCTTTCTTCTGATGATAGTTTCTCTCATCGCCTTACTAGAAGCAGCAACAAGAAACTTGATATAGGCCTGGAAAAAGCTCGGGGCAGAATTCCGAGTAGTATTAAGCTTCAACAAGAAGCAGCCACAAATGTTGCGCAAGGAACTCAAAGTAAAATCCCCATGGTAGTGGGGAATAAACCCAAACCAAAGACCCCAAATGAAGATCATTTCTTGGAATATAAGAGGGCTCAACTCTCTTCAAAAGAAAAGAGTCATCAAAGACATCAAAATTCAGCACTCTCTTGATATCATAATGTTACAGGAAACCAAACTAAAAAAGGATGATCGCCTCCTTAAACTCTGGCCAGCAGCTTCTTTTGAATCTCAACCGTCCACAGGAAACTCAGGGGGGCTTTGTACTATGTGGGATCCCAGAAGTCTCAAAGGGGAGTGCCTGTTCAAGCACCCCAATTTTTTATGTATCCTCTTCCAAGAAGTAGGGATGGACTTCTCTTGGATTGCTATCAATGTGTATGCCCCAAATTTGGAGTCCCATCGTGGAAAACTTTGGAATGATATCACTAACTTCATCATCACTTGTGGTAAAATGCCCACCCTAATTATGGGTGATTTCAACTGCCCTCTTTATCCTTCGGAAAAACAGGGAGGTATGGCTGCCATGCCGGTCAGCATGGAGGCTTTGGCTGACTTCATAAGGGAGAATTCCCTTCTGGATATGGATCTCCACGGCTCTTTTTACACTTGGTCAAACCACAGAATGGGCAGGAACCACATACAATGCAGATTGGATAGATCTCTAGGCTCTCTGGACTGGATCTCTCTCTTTCCTGACTTCTACCTCAACTCCCTGCCTAGGGTGACCTCCGACCATAGCCCTCTTCTGTTAAGCGCCAACCAAAAAATAAATGCCAAGAACCCTCCCTTCAGGTTTGAGCTAGCCTAGCTTGAAAATAATCAGCTGACCCCCCTTGTTGCAGGCTGGTGGAATATCAATATAGATGGCACTAATATGTTCAGATTTTCCAGCAAACTCAAAGAAATTAAAAAACAACTCAAGATATGGAAGTCGAAGGTCTTCGGTAACATCAAGCTTCGCAAGCAGGAGCTAACTCAGAGACTGGCAAAAATTTCTGAAGAAATCGAGGCTGTTGGTAGATTGGATCACCTCCATCAACAGGAAATCTCTCTTCCCAGTGATTATCATAACACTCTTAAAGAAGAAGAGACCTATTGGAGGCAACGTTCTCGGGCCCTTTGGCTAGAGCAGGGAGATCGTAATACCAAATTTTTCCACATAACTGTTTGTAAGCATAAAGCTAGAGACAAGATCCGGGAGTTGGTGTCATCGGAAGGGAACTTGCTAACTGCTGAGTCTGATATCTCCAATGAGCTAATATATTTCTATTCCAATCTCCTCCATGCTGATCTGCCCCCTCCGGAACATTCAATGAATGAAATGCTCCAGCATATTCCACATCTGGTGTCTCCTGAGATGAATAATAATCTAACCAAGCCTTTTTCTATGGAGGAAATTCATAAGGCAGTTTTTGCTATGAAGAGAGACAAAGCTCTGGGTCCTGACGGCTTTCCTGCTGCCTTCTTTCAAGTCTTTTGGGAAATCATCAAGCAGGATCTCTTCCAAGCAGTTAATGAATTTCAAATGAACAACAATCTGCTTAAGGAATGGAATACCACCTTTGTGGCTCTCGCCCCAAAAGTGCATAACTCTAAAGATGTGTCAAATTTCCGGACAATAAGTCTTTGCAACACGTCTTACAAGATTATCACTAAGATGTTGGCCTCCAGACTCAAACCTCTCATGTCGGACCTCATCTCTCATAATCAGAACGGCTTCATCAAAGGCCATCTCATCCAAGGAGGTATTATTACTGTTCATGAAGCCATTCACTCGGCCTTTCTTGCGAAGTCCCCTGGAATGATCTTAAAACTGGATATGCAAAAAGCCTTTGACAGAGTCAGCTGGCCTTTCCTAATTAAAGTTCTGGAAAAATTTGGCTTCAACAACAAGTGGTGTAGCTGGATTTTCTCGTGTATCTCGACCCCTTGCTTCTCTATACTTATCAATGGTATTCTTGCGGGTTTCTTCAAAAGTAGCAGAGGTATCAGGCAAGGTGATCCCCTGTCACCTTTCTTGTTTGTTCTAATGGCAGACTCTCTCAACAGAGCTTTGGAAGCGGCTAAAAATCAATCCATCATTTCTGGTTTGAAAAACACTTCAAATTGTCCTTCGACCACTCATAGTCAGTTTGCTGACGACACCTTGCTGCTGAGTCTAGCCTCTGTTATTGAAGCGTGGGCAATTATGGATATCCTCTCTCTTTATCAAGCAACTTCTCAGCAAACTGTCAACTTCAACAAGAGCAGCATTTCCTTCGTAAACGCGCCCCCTAGGTCTCAGAGAAAGATTTCTGACATCTTTGGTTGTATTATTGTTGATCTCCCCGCTTCTTATCTTGGCATCCCTCTCTTCCAAGGAAGGCAATAAAAAAATTTATGGAACCCTGTCATTGAAAGGTATCAAAAAAAGCTGGCTACTTGGAAAGGGGCCCTGCTCAGTCAGGCTGGCAAGCTCCAACTGGTGAAAGCCACTCTTCAAAACCTGCCTACTTACTTCATGTCCCTGCTCAAGATTCCTAGTTCTGTAAGGGAGGTTGTGGAAAAGATTAAAAGGAACTTTCTGTGGTCTGGATCTGAAGAAAAGAAAAGGATCCATCTGGTGGCTTGGAAAGAGGTTTGTAGGCCAACTTCTCACGGAGGTCTCAGTCTTCAAAAAATGAATGAAATGAATGGTTCCCTTCTGGCCAAACTTGCTTGGGAAGTGGCTAAAGGGGACTCTTGTTGGGCCCATCTGCTCAGAGCCAAATATCTTGCTAATAACGAAGATCTGCTCACTTCCATGCCTATTAGAGGTTCTGCCATATGGAACTCTGTTAGTAGCTCTCTTCCCATCATTCGTGTTGGCACTAAATGGAAATTTGGGAATGGTCGCCTCATTGATTTCTGGAGATATTTATGGATTGGAGATGAACCCCTTGATCTTGATCCTACCTGGAACCCTATTAAGAGAAGCATCATCAATAAACATGGTAGATTAGCTTCGGGCTATTGGAAGATGGTGAACTCCACTCCCTCTTGGGATATTATGGAGTGGGATGATATCAACGATCTGTAGCGTCACCTGCTGTCTTCGCTTAAATCGGTTCTATCTTCCATATACATCCCTTCCTCCCATATTGAAGACGAGATTATTTGGCCCCTCTCCCCGTCGGGCTGTTTCTCTGTTAAGGCTGCTTATCTTTCTTTGCATCGTGCTGACCAAGGTCCCCCCCTTTCCAAAGTCTGGCCAAATGAGATCACTCCCAAAATTGGTTTTTTCTCTTGGATCTCCTCCAAGAATGCTTTCCTCTCTGGGGAGAATCTAAAAAGAAGGGGTTTCTCTCTCCCCACAATATGTGTGTTATGTGCTAATGAAGCGGAGTCCTCTGCTCATCTCTTGATCCATTGCTCTTTCTCGCAAATTATTTGGCAGTGGCTTTTATCAAGGTTGGGAGTTTGCTGGATCTTCCTGGATTCCATTCAGGATATCCTTTCTCAATGGAGCTCTCCTTTCACTCATCCGATTTTGAACTTGACGTGGAAACTCCTCCTCCCGCACGGTTTATGGGGCATATGGAAAGAAAGAAACAGAAGAATCTTCAAAGAAAAAAGTCTTGATCCTTGTCAGGTGGCTATTCAGATTGCTCTGGCTCTCCAAGAAAATATCAATTTGACCACGTGGACCAAATATCAGCAAAAAATCCAAATATGCTATTCCCTGGAGTGGCAGAAGATATTATCCATTCAATGTAAAAGTACTCTCACTGATCGTAATTTAGTCTGCTGGACCCCCCCTCCAAGGGGATGGAAAAAAATCAACACGTATGGTGCCTCGAAAGGCAATCCTGGTTTGTCTGGAGGAGGTGCCATTCTCCGCTGCTCTTCGGGCTATATTGTTGCTGCCTCTGCCCACAATTTTAATATTGGCTCCAACCATCGGGCGGAAGCTTTGGCAATCCTCAAAGGTATTGAGATGGCCATCATTTTGGGTAATGATCCTCTCCAAGTTGAAACTGACTCCCTCAACATCATCAAAATCCTTCAGACGAATGATCCTGGTCATTGGTCGATTAGAAACATCATTGCTGATATCAGAGTTCTGCAAAGATTTTTCCTTCAAGTCCAGTTCCAGCATATTCTACGGGAAGGAAATAAAGCGGCTGACCTCCTTGCTAATATTGGTGTCCATATTGAGAATCAACAAAGGTGGACTGATAACTTCCCGAATGATCTCAGCCAAATCGTTCATAATGATACTCCCCATTGCTGACTGGCGGAGTAAAGGGCTGACTCGGATCTCGGCTATCTTGATTTGGCCTCATCAAAGGACGGCGGTAATTATGGTGAAGTTAATGGATGGGACTCTTTTCGAGGGGCTTTTGATTAAGGTGCTTTGTATTGATGCGAGAAATCCCCGCACGAACGGGCATTATCGCCACATTAATCATCTGAAGACGTGGCGAAAGTGCAATGATTTCTCGTCTGACTACTATCCCGACCTGTTTAAGCTGGTTTCACCCTCGTTTATTCTGCTTTTCTGTAACTATCCTAGCGTTCAATCCATGGGGGGTCAACTGAAGCGCCTTGAGCCCGACAATTGCGAGCCAATTAAGAATGATGAAGAGGTGTGGAATATTTTATTGGAAAATGGTATAGCCACTTTTCTGGAAAAGATGACTGGTTATTCTACGTTGGTTTCCTATGCGGTCACGACCTCCTGGTCGAAGGGTCGGGTCCAAATCGGCAACACCCGCTTCACCATTTCCACGAACGCCATTGCTGATGCCACCAGTCTTCCTACTGCGGGTGATATTTACTACAAACGGTCGCTTCACGCGGAAATTCAAGATTTTAACGCCCCTGGTGACATGCCAAAGAAATATCTTTCTGGTTATACTCGGGATTCCCTGCCTGCTCCCTGGGACAAAGTGGCGGAGGTTATTATGCGATATTTCACTATCGACGGTAGATACAGGTTGGTTTTCGGTCCTCACCTCTTCATCCTCTCTCATATCAGATGGGGGAAGAAAATCAATCTTGCTGCCTTCTTGTTTCAGTCTCTTGAACATTCGGTGCAGTTAGCTCAGGAGGGCGAGGGCGTCATCCTTCACCAAGGTCTTCTTTACCTGCTTTTCTCTGTCGCTGCTTCTCACTCTGATTTTCTCCGCTTTCCCCCCAAGTTGGGTCGCCGCCGCCGCTCCCCTTCTCCTTCTCCTCGCCCCTCCTCCTCCTCCCTCTGCTCCTCTCGGCGTAGGCGTCGCCTGCTCCTCTCCTCTGCTTCGGACTCTGACGTGGCTATTGTGAGCCCCCCCCGTGCTGCCTCCATCCCCCCGGACATTCCTTCCTTTCCCACGCCCACTCCCATCTCATGTTTTTTCTTGGAAGGCACTGAAGCCAGTGGTCGAGCCTCTTCCCCTGTTTCTAGCCCTGATTACTCTCAAGCCACTGATCTCTTGGGCTTGGCCAAGTTATACCCCGACTCCCCGGGTTCGGAGCAGTGTGATGTCTCTCAACCGGTTACGGATCCCTTCTCCCAGGCTGCTGGTTCCAAGGCTCTCCTCGACGAATTTTTTTTTGCTGCTGACACTCTCCACTCCACTCCCTTGATGGATTCAAATCCTGCTGATTCTGAGTCTGCTGACACTCATGGTGATCAATGCAGAGCCGACATGGTCTCCTCTATTCTGAGCAAGGTCCAACGTGCCTTCAAAGCGCTGAAAGATTGGGAGGCCTTCACGGAATCCACTAGAAATGCTATTGTGAATGATTGCACGGAGCTTATCAAGATGGCTGACCTTATGGCTAACGACTCAGGCTCACCTAGAGCTAAGAAAGTAGTTTCCGAGCTGAAAAAGCTCTTCTGATGTATATTTTCTTTTTCTATTTTTGCTCTTTCTCTTCCTCCTTTTTTGGAATCTACTCGGGTATTTTGACTCTGATTATATTAATGCTAAATATGGCCTAATGGGCTCGTTTGTATAAGGTTGGGGGACCTTCTAAAACCCTCCCTTTACCCAATATATTCCAAAATAATATGACACCAGAGTTGTTTACGGAGTTTGGTTATTGCCTACATTTCCGGATTCATATGATTCGATCTATCCAAAATTGTCCAAACTGTAAGTATAATTAACTTACAATTAACAATAATATATCAATAACACATAATTTTATGTCTTCAAACCTTCAAAGAACCCTGACGAAGCTTAGTGTCTATCCTCGACCTTCTCGAATCACTTACAAAAGCTTATCCCTTTAGATATTTGTCTTCCAGGATGACTTTCGTTACGTAAAACAACATAAAAAAACTCCAAGAATAGGAAAATAACACATGCAAAAGGAGAATATCATAATTCTTGACAACTTTCCAATTTACGCCGAGTCCTCAAAAAGTTCCTAAGTGTCTCAAAAACTCAGTTTTACAAAATTGTCTTGTTATCACAATAACACAGTCACGAGCCTCTCTCTTTACAAAATCCAATTAGCCCTTATATAGTTTTTTCGACCCCTTATGGCCTAGCCGTGGGGGATATATTTTGTAACCCAATGGTTGGGGGTTCAAACCACACTAACCACCACCAACGTATTTTGCACTATGTCTGGAAAATGATCCGACATTTCTCGGGCCATACTTGGGTGGTTGTGTTTATATTTAGACCAACCGGTATTCAAAGTGGTTTCAGCTACTTATGTGTTTTTTCCATGTTAGGTGGTTGGCGGGTTTGTTTGCCATGTATGGGTTGGCTGCTGTATTATCTTCTTAGCGAGCACCCAATCATCTATACTCATCATTATTCTGATAGAAAATATAAGAAATTAAGATGTTTAATGCTATTGGTATTATATATAATTTTTTTTTATAGAAAATGTAGAATTGCATGGAGATCACATTCATAAGATGGAGCATCTACAGTGAAAACTACTTTGGTCCTCTCATCATGGTATGTCCATACATCGGGGATCATACCACCTTCATTGTCTTCGCATGAGAAATCAACATCACTTCCTCCATTCAAATGCACTCTCTTCATGCATAATGCTTACTGGCTGCACATTCCATTCGATCCCACTTGCTTTGACACTATTTGCACAAATGATGGCTTGAATCGAATTGGATTCATGTTGGATGATCTCAATCCTGCATCGTATCCTCCTCATTTATATCATGGATACGTTTACATTATTATTGCTTATGGCCTCCAAGTATTTCATTTATCAGTATTTGTTGCACGCAATCCGCGCATTTCGCCACTTACTCTTGGACAATCATGGCTTGACTACATTGGTGGAACATTAGATCCTAATCATATTGACATTTCATTCCCTATGCCCTTCGACCATGTTTCTATTTACAATGACTCATTTCTCGGTTACTCACAAAATATCACTTGTTGGTATGCACATGGTTGTCCACCAACACCTTTCACTGATGAAGAATACACAATGGGCATGTACAATCTATGCCGCAATGTCTCTTTCTTGATCAACCACATATTATTGCTTACCAAGTCTCTGATGCATCTCCATTTGGTTTTGACCATGAAAAACATGATCTTTTATATGACATTACTTGATCATTCTCATCATCACGGATTTAGGGGCATCATGTTTATTCTTCTTCCCCCCTTATAGCATCATCAAGTGTCTTACAATTCTACTATTTCACCTCTTCCTTCACATCTAGTATTTTACACATGTCTTACACATCTTGATACATTTTTATTGTCATTACCTGATAACACACTCTTGTGCTACGGTTCACACTTAACTGTTGAGGGCTCACTACATTCATGAACCTCACATCACATCATGCAACACACTACACATTCAATGCACTCACGCCACATCTTTCTCACGTATATTCAACACGATTCAATACCCTATGAAACACTCTAGTTCTTCGAATTCATACTCGACTGTTGAGAGTCTCAATCTAAAATGAACCTCACCACACTCACTCACTCTCTATGCTCTATGCTTCATCAATCATATCTATCTAGCACATAATTCAAACCATTTCCCAATGACACACTCTCATTCTATGGTTCATTCTCGACTGCTAAGGGGACATTTATAATTTAACCTCATCTCATGCATACTCATTCACATTTACTTGGGGCGCGCACATCTCCTATCACACTCACTTTTCTTTCCATTCTATTGCACTCATCCACAACATATTACATATCTTGTTGTACATTATTCTTGATTACTTATACTCGCATGTTACATATTTATTACTATGATAGCTAGATACATTGTAGGTCATTATATTTTCTCTATACACATGCATGTTCACTTGCATTTCAGTTATGATCTTATACTTTACATAGATCGTTACACGCAACATGGATGCTTGGCATTATACCTCTTACCAATCCTACAACAGGCTCCTTGGGGCATCCACTTTCGTACACATCACAAGTGCTATTGTTTCGATTTATACTTCTTATTAATATTAGCACACTACATCATATCGGATCATACATATTTTGACATACATTTTATCTTTCTAACATGCTAACGGGTGCTTTGTGTGCAACATTTATCTTGCAGGAACTATTTGTTACCATGGTTGTCTACTACTTTGTTTGTCACTATTTTTCATTGTTTTCCATTGTATGCCATTGTTTGTGGGATTTTCCCTATGTCTTTCTTGTTCTATTCTTGCTTGTATGCTTTTGGCCATGTCAACCTCAATTGTCTTGCAACATTGTGAGTGATGTTCCATGTTCGCAACCCAATTTTCGTGGTCTACATTGTATTCTTGCTTGCTAGATTACATCTTGTCTTTTACATGCGTATTTGTCTTGTTTGCACTAACACTTGTTTCCTAACCACTTTGTTTGCATGTACCTTAGTTTCTATCAAGCACACTCCCTCACCCTACAAGGCATCAATTTCAACACAACATTTGGTCCTCCTTTGGGCTGCATACTCCTTGCAACATCGCATGCACCCCAAAAAAAGGGGGAATCATCATGTGAATCAATCACCCCATTCATTAGTTCATATTCATAGTAAAACATAGTTAAGTACTGGTACTGCATAGTCTTCAGTCATAACAACAACCCATAATCTGACTTAGGTCCTCAACATAGTACATACATTAGCACCCAGACACGAAAAACAACACCTAGGCACCCTTGACCCTTCCTAGGCACCTATGACCAGGGGGCAGTTACACATTTTTTCTTAGTTTAAAGAAATTTACACAATGTCTTTTATAGGATAGGCATAGTCCTGCAACACTTGGCATCCATGCATTCTACCATCGCTGCAACCTTCCAAATGGACTGCTAAATTTATCATGTTTTAAACACACCATTTGTAACGGTGGTTATATCCTCTTACTCTCAGGAATTAAAGCGCTTGAATTAATATTGCCAGGTAAGTGACAGGTCTAGAAATTGTCTCAAGCCTCCACATACTCCCTATCAGGGACGACATCAACGTTGGCTTCTACATGGGACATCACACATGATTTCTCCAACGACCCAATGGGGTAATTATTAACTCCCTCTTCTCTATCTTCCCTCGCTGTTTTTTATAAATTGATTCCACACTTTTCATGGTGGCACTCATACAGTCACTATGTTAACCATTCCAACTACATGGTATATCAAGATTCACATAATTCTTATCTACTTTATGTTATTGATGCATGATGACTGCAAGAGAAATATGATAATTTGCTGGTAAACTATAGATTTTCAAATGGACACACTTTGAGTACATTTCCGTAAAGCCTCCAATAAAATCCCCATAGCACTATGGTGGATAAAAATTTCCCATGCAACACATGATGTCAACAAGCCAAAAATTAACGATTGTCTATGGGTAATATAATAGCTAAACAAAAAGTTTTCTGTCAAGGTCCTACACACCTTAGTATTGATCAATGAGCCCTTTTATGCTTCTGTTTTTCTAAGTCTAGACACCAAACCGAGATCCCAATACTGCAAGCTTGTACTAGCTAAATCAAAGAGATCCTATGCACACCTTCAAGAAAGCACAAGGAGTGAATGAATCGATATATCTCAATGAGATCAACAAGACTGAAGTGCTTGAAAAAGGTTTCATGGTGCTGATTAAAAAATGGCATAGAAGAATTTCTAACTTGCTAATTGATGCTATTTTGACTATGAATCATACTTTGACTGAAGGTGTCAAGTACTAACACCATATTTCCAAGAAGGCCTAAAAGAAATAAAATACAATGCCTCATACGCTTTAGCAATGTTTGAATCAATAGTACACTCAAATTTGTTATATTTGAACTTTTTTACAAACTCTTCCTTGCTTGATTACAAGAATAGATTGCAACAGTGGTAAATTCACTATGCACACGTCTAAACTATTTGGAATGAGCTCCATCAAAATTTGAAGTCCATAGAAGAGTCAATTTTTCTTTAGGAAAATTGCATATTTTTTTTTAATACAAAAATGAGAACTCAATCTTCTCATATAGTTGAGATTTATTTTTTGCAAAGTTGATCATTTATGCAACACTTGATGTATGAAGTCACTTCATAAGATGCATTGTTGGGATCTTCAATAAGGTGTAATATCTTCTTTTCGTCCATACAACTTAACAAGGCTGCCCTCAATTGGGATGGTGGCATATGAAATATCCTATTTGTGACACTCCCACTAAACACTTGTAATCCCATTTTCTAGACAACAACATACCTCACTTGATGCTCGGGCAATCAACAATAACTACATCAAGGTTCAAATTCACTAAACCTGGATAAGGCTGTCAATTTGTACCACAAGACCTTTCACACATCCCACCACTGGAACCTCTCTAGAATCAGGATGGTAGTGCACTTCCCAGTATGCACAAGATGTTACCTTGATATTTGGAGTTCATTCATAACTTCCATTAGAGGCATAACATTGCATGATGCCCCTTGAATCAAACATACAGTTGTGCAACAATCTATCCTTAATGATTCAGAGTGGTGAAGAATAGATCCACATTATAGCTGAGAATCTACCAAGGATGTCCCCAAATAAACCTCAGGTGGTTCATCTAACTCTTCTGATGCTGGTGGTACTTCTAGTTCTTTAATGATTGGAGAATTCTCCATAATATTTACATTCCTACCTGAGGCACTTTTCTCTTCTTTCAATCCAAAATACTCAAAACCCTCTTCTTGTGCTCAGGAATCCTAAGCCAACTCAACAATTGGAACTGAGATCTTGATCTGACCCAAGACTTGGGTAATATCACAAGGGACAAACTTTGGCAATGAAGCATTGGAAGGATAAGTTGGAACACACTCATTATATGGCACATGATTCTTGACATCTTGGGCATGAGGAGGGGTATGATTTTTGTTTGGGACATCAAGGCCCTTGGCAGATACATCTTTCTTAGAATCCTCTTTAGGAATATTTGAAAGCAATGGATTTTTTGGCTTGGCCCGAGGCCCTGTACCTTTGACAACCCTACTTCTTACGTTGTACTCCTTCTCTTAAGCCACAACAATGTTCATCAATAACTGCCTATCCTCCTCAGATGGGATTCCTCCATCATACTTCTTTATCATTAAAGCTCTCAAATATTCAAAGTCATTATTGGGAAATTCAAAAGCTTGTATAGTATCTACTTCTAAAGTATGAGAGGGAGGAAGAATAGGTACCCGATGGATGTAATCCAAAAAATAAGCAACAGTTCTAGCACTTATTACCTCAGGTGAAGTTTCCCCTTGTTGTGAGCTCGTGGAGCAACCCATCATGCAAAAATAATCATCATTATCTTCATCAGCTTCTTCTTCTTCTTGTTGATCTTCCTCACATGGAGCATGGGGCATGAAACATTTGTCACACCAATCAATGACATTTGTCTCCTCCATAACAACAACTCTGATAGCCAAAGGATCAGGTACCATTCTATTTTCCCTAGCCTAGGACTATTTATTCCAAAATCCAACAGGTCCCTTGCCTCTGTCATCAGATCTTTGATCATTTGTATGATGATTTATAAAGCTATCTTGGCCTTGTTGCTTGTACTGATCTTGTGAACTCTCCCTAATTCCTTTTTCTTCCCAGGCTAATTTGTATGATATTTCTTTGACAACCCCTGCCAAAGTTTTCACAACTTCCTCCAAATCAACAACCTTACTTGTTTGAGGCTTTTCCAGGTTAATTAGTTTTACACCCTCCCTTTTTGGAGGCTTTCCAATTTCCTTGATGTTGTTCTCTATTTGCAGAGCCATGGTGAAGGCCTGCCTCAAATTAGTAGGGTTTTTGTCCCTCAAGTAGTAAGCAACCTTTTTATCAAATGCATCTGAATATTTGATCAAACATGATTCATCACATGGCCTTAAGCTAATAGGAAATCTCCTCAAGGTCTTGTTAAACCTTGTGTTGAAATCATGTACTAACTCATTAGGATTCTTCTTGATGTTTTCAAATTCTGATAGAAGAAACCTAGGGTCAGTTCTATCACCATACTGCAATCTAAATGCATTGTTCATCTCTATCCAAGAATCAATGGAATTATCTGGCAAAGCTTTATACCAGTCCCTTGCATCCTCTTCCAAAGTATGGATAAACAATTTGATATATACATCTTCATGTTCAATCTCAAAGTCTTCCATCATATTGATAAAATCTTTAAATGTTGATCACTAGTTATAGTGTTGTTTCCTTGGAACTTTGGTAATCTATTTCTTACATCCTGGGGTGCTGCATTTGGATAACCAACCATCCCTGTAAAATTTATAGGACCGAAGCTGTTTATAACAAATGGAGGCCTTGGTGGGGGCAGGGCCATGTTGTTTTGAGGAGGTGACCCTGGAGGGGAGACAAATTGATAAGGGGCAGAGGGTCTTTGAAACACACGAGTATAACTTTCAAAATGGATATCCCCTAAAGGCCTTGTTTCTTGGAAAACCCTATCAACCTTTGAAAAGACAGGGGCAGAATAAGAAGTAAAATTTTCAAAATCAAATGAAGGCCCCTCTCTAGTTGGAGAATTCAATTCCACAAAGAGGCTACCTGATTCAGAATCACTTGAATTGTAGTCTTCAATAAAGGCTGATCACTTTCATCAATGGTGATCCCTTTTCTTTTCTGCTGATCTCCAACAACTCTCCAGGATTTTCTTCCTTCTGAATTTGTTTTTCCTAGCTTTGGAAATAATGTCCTAGTAGGATCCCTAGCAAAGAAAGATCTTCTTCCTTCCAGCTTTGCAAAGATTAGTAACGAAAATCACTTGACAGAGGTTAAGACACTAGTACTTATCAAGAATCAGATCAACACAAAGTCGCCACTAAGGATTTCCACCTTAGTTGTGTAAATGCACTAAAAATATGATCTATCAAATGTATGTCAACAATAGAAACTAGAAATGGAAATGATCTGACTTTTTACAATGAAAGCTAGATTTATTAATGAAACCTAGTGCAATAGGTGTGGAAACTGAAAGAATTACACACAACACTTGCAACTTTGAAAGACTTCTTACAGGCTTGAACACAAGATGATGTTTGAAAAAATGCATTAGCACTTAGAGCATATAAGAAGCATCAACCAAGGTTTGGCTATGAACTGTAACCACTATGTCCTCAACAATGACACCAATCAGGTGTTGGTACCCAAATTGATTCTCCCTCAGAAGCTGAGCAACATCACAGGTTTGGCAGGAAGCTTAGAGACAAGCAGAGCATGTAGTGTGTCATTTTGTAGCCAGGGATGAAATGCAACTTGCTCTTTGTCACTCAGATGTGGAGAAATGGGTAGCACCCTCAAGAGGATTTGACCTATCCTCACTACTTTATGGTTGTGCCTTTCAACCAGGGTGAGAGGACCCTTTTTGTAGCCTGTTGTTTGTGGAGGAGATGGAGATATCCTTCCTTGTGAAATTATTAAGAAGACCTTGAAGAAAATATGATCAATGCAACAAAACCTAACTCTCACGAGTTGTCACTCTAGATAATGGAGATATTTTCTAAGCAAGGTTCAGGCCACTAAAGACAATGAAAACTTGATTGTTTCTGCATGTTTTGGTAGTAAAAATTATGCATTTGTATACACACATGACAAACATGGGTAGTATGGGTATGATTGGTTGTTTTTAAATGAATTTTTGGTGGGAGGTGAAGCAGGATAAAGTTGATTATACCAGACCTTTGGAGGGACTTTACAATAATGAGAAACTTCATAACAAAAAGCTTCAGAACAGTCAAGACATTCCTTCAACCAGAAGGTGTGCTTCAATGGAGGCCCAAATCAACACGTTTTCACATAATCTTTAAGACTCCAATACAAAGGCTCAAATTAGAAGACTCAATTAAACACTATAGTTTTTGATTAACCATGCCTAAGGTACACCTAAGTTCGACTTACAGACAATCTTTATCAACAAATGACAGTGAATTGATTTTAAATTTGTTTATCTCATCCAAGATGAAGGCTCTTCTTGTGTCATGAAATTGCAAATACCATTAAACTATCATGAGGATGAGATCCTCCGTGTGATTTCACAAAAAAAGTTAGTATAAGATTGCAATAGGAATGAATAGAACTATTTGGTGCATTTCCACATTCTGAAACAAAGCAGATACTAATTGATTAACCAGTCAACACAAGAATAACTCAAATTTTATTAAAATTATCAGTAGGGGAAAATTTTTTTAGAACAATCTCAGAGCTTTCTCAATGGTTGTACACTTTGTCAACCACCTTGACACGATCAAGTTTAACACAAAAGAGATATACAGGTTTCTCAAACAGTCCCTCAGAAAGACGGGCTCTATCAAGCTTTTCTCTTAGAAAATCAATTCTGACCTCTAACACTCCAATTCACAACCTCCAACCCTTTTCACATGAAAATCATGCCTATTTATAACATTTTACAACATAGATCAAGATTTTCCCCCCAAAAAGCCTTTCCAAACATTGAATGTACCAAGCTTTGCCATGATCTCGATCGTGATTCCCAGAATCAGATCTATAAAAAGTTGTCAGGTGCTCAGGGGGTAGATCTCTTCGAACATCTCCCACATTCAACTCCTTCCTCTGGTAGATCAGTTTTCCCTTTACTCGCCAACCACTTCCACCCCTAATCTATCCAATCTGGTTCTTTGCATGCTTGGGAAGAAAAATGGAAGATCATATCGAGCCCAAAGGTCAGATCTCATCTTAATGGTAAAAGACGTCCCCAAATTTTCCTCACCAAACCAAGATATCAACAGGTCTTTCATGTGCCAAGGAAAGAAAAATCAGGCCGAATCCGGTAGTCAGATTGCATATTTAATGGTGAGAGACATTTACAGACCTTCCCCACCAAACCAGGATACCAGATTAATGTTCCTCTTCATTTGGCGTGCAGGAGACTCCAAGAAATGATAAAAAACCATAAGAATACACATCCCCAGGAGCTTTGGAGTGAAAATGGTGGAAAAAATCAGATACAAATGCACAACTGTCGATTGATTTCTATTTTGAATTTGGACCATCCACGTGGGAGATCCAATTTAAAATGGGCATGCGGGTTCCTTTTTTCCTTTTACAACTTTTGGAAAAATGTAAAATTTTCACATTTTTCTCCACACCTCCGCCTTTGAGAAATGAGCCTGACACGTGTCCTAAGGTGGGTCCCAAAGGAACCATGGCCAAATTATACTATTTCACCTCTTTTTTGGAAAAGGGAAATTTTCCAAGTTTCCCCCGCAGCTCCGCCCTTCCGCTCCTAGTCTTTGATGTGGGTCCCAACGGAACCACACTTCCTTTTTTGCTTTTGAATCCTTTCTCCACAAAAGGAAATTTTTTCGATTTTCCTCCAAAAGTTCACACCTCTGCCGTTGACTTTTCAGAAAATTTTGACTTATCCTTTTATCGGCTTATGGGCCATTTTGATGTTTTAATCCTTTTGATGACAAGAGGCAAAAAATCCAAGTTGCCTCCGATGGTCCGCTTCCCCGCCCCTTTGACTTTTCAAACTGCCACACGTCACAATGGCGCATCTTGAGATGGTCCCCAAAAGTTGAGACCTTGAATGAGTGCAGGCTCACCATGTGTCCTGGCCCGACAAAATTTTTTTGAAGGCTTAAAGCTCAGTGGAAGGTGCCATGTGTCAGGGTCTGAGGCAATCTCCTTTGGCCATTGAAAATTCCAAGAAAAATGCAAAGTGAGTGGAGGCCTCCAAGTGTCCTCTTGGCACTTCTTTAAAATAAAATTCAAGGGCCGGTCCTCAAACATGTGCGGTCCCTCCACGTGTCCTAGGCCCCTCAAAACCTTTTGAAAAAAGACTAAGTATGGGAAGACCCGACGGAAGCCTCCACGTGTCTTCATGGTGCAATTTCAAAATGGTGCCCAAGAGCAGAGACCCTGAATGAGTGCAGGCTCACCACGTGTCCCTGTTTTACCAAACTGTACCAGCTGCATAAAAATTTGTCTAAGTTCAGGAAAGGCAGTGGAAACCTCCACGTGTCCTCCCGGTAACTCCAAGGCCAAACCAAAAACCAAATCTTCAAATGAGCGTCGTTCTTCCAAGTAGACATGTTTTTTAAGTTGAGGTGATTCATAAAATTTTTGAAGTACCTTGCCAAGCCGTGTCCAACCAAAAGAGGCCACATTTCTTGTTGATGCAAGGATGTAAATTTGACCAGGAGAAATGCCCGTCAAATCTGTAAAATGTAGAAAAATGACCATTTGAGCCCGGAGATGAAATTTTCTCCAAGGACGGAGAATTTAGAAATGTTACAAGGCTCAAATACATTCCTCTGAGCTACATCCATTCATTTTTCTTCAAGTATTTAGGGAAAAAATGACAAGGACAACAAATCCTGAAGTGTGAAAAATGGAAAGAACGGGACAGCCCGAGTTTTTACACCCAAATACAGACCTTTTCAGATGAACAGAGAAATGAGGAAACAATTTTGGATCTATACATGATCCTCGATCCGGGAAAGGACTGATTATAGCAACAAAAAGAAGGTGGAGAATTTTTAGGCATAATACAGGAAGATAAAATGTGGCATAGACCGTAATTTGATAGATTTTTAATGGAAAAATGGGGCGAGACTATTTTGAGCACCAACACTAACGAACATCTTGCAACCCTGTGAAATTGGGTTTCTGAGATTCTGAGCAGTCATAGGCACCCAGAGGAGGTCTACAGTGCTCCAGGCACCCTAGACCCTGTCCAGGTGACCTATTCCTGACATTTCTAGAATTCACATAATTTCCTAGGCTCAGTTGTGACACTCTGCTTTCATATTTCATTAGTTTTCCAGCTCGGCACAACTTCAGATTTATTACGAATCAACTAAATATTTTACCCTCTCTTTTGCAACTAGGGTTTCATATTTTTCTAGAGTACTTTCTTGCATCAATTTTGTACTTAACTGTTTATATTCAGTACTGTTGTGTAGCATAGATTTAGGCATTTATTTATTGCAATATTTTTTTAATCACCTTCTATCTCCTATGACAGGTCCACTGATCCCACCCTTCACATCAACAATTTCAATAACCTTTACAAGGAATGAATGCAAACTACCAATTCATATGATTCATAAGTAACAAAATTTTTGGCTAATTAATCCATGTATTCAGAGATGCTTTAGATTAGTATCATACTTTACCTTGCTACTTCCCATAGTCTGAGCTGGAATCCTTGGTAAATGAAAATATGCATGATCATACCTGAGAACATGTATCAATGCTGGACATTAATTTCTAGCTAATTTGAAAATTAATCAACAGCTAGCTGATCATCAAGTCCCCTAAAATACCCTATCTGACACGAGCATAATACAATATGCCTAATGATAACCTCTTATGGGTCTTTTCTTAGCGAGCTCTTGAACATCGCCTTCAGTATTTTTGGTAGTCGGTCCTTTTCTGAGGTTACATCCCTAGAAGAATCCTGAAGGAACAGAATCATATAAAGGTAGGATTAGTCTCATGAGGGAGTCATGAAGAAAGCTCCAAGCACTAAGACACAAAATACTAAACACCGTTCAAACTTACATCCAATCGCTATCAAAGAGCATAAAACATCCAATCCAACATCCATTCAAGGACAAGGGACTACATTATTCCACTTGTTGCTTCTTAAAATAGCGACTATATTTTGACATTCCATAAAAAAATCTATTACATTTATTTACATCCCAACTATCACCAACTCATTGAGAAAGGAAGAGTTGTAATATCACTTATCTTAGATCCTTCTCGGGCTTGATTCTACTCACATGACATAATGAAAGTACATTTTTTTTGGTGGCATGCTAATGTGGGGCTCACTCTCATGAAGATCACCATTGTGACAACTGAGGAAATTCTGACCGATCATTCTACATTTTTTTTAGGATTTGATGTATATTTGAGGGTTTTATAGATTTACCATTTTACTCGAGAGAGTTTCCAGATCAAAGCGATGATCAAATCATGTGACCTCATGGCGACCACAAAGAGAAGATCATCACGCAAATCTATGACAATACAAGCTAATGAAAAGCTGAGCATATCTTCGTCCAATCCCATGTGGTAACCTTAATCTTCCAGTTTGTAGCAGTTCTAAGCGCCCCTATCAAGAGCATGTTACTTCATATCTAATGTACGCTCAACACAGACTATCTTATTGAAAATATTGTCAGCAATTAATGATGTAAAGTAGTGTTCACTAGCGTATGTAGAACTTGAATATCCCACATCATTCAAACCTCAAACTTGCAACTAGGGTTTCACATATCCTTCTGTACCTCAAAACCAGGCTTCCTACAGAAAAAATTTGGAGTTAACGGTGATTTATTGACTGCTACAATGGGGTCTTAGATTCATTAACAAGAGTATCTACATTTCAGTTAATCATGATAGAGAACCTGACACTGTCAGAACTTAGTGAAAAATAGTCCAAGTAGCCCTCTGAATCAATACTGGGTCATAGAAATTAGCCTTGCATGCATTTCTAAAGTTCTTAAGCTATTACATGTTTTGATGCATCCCAATTGCCAAGTTGTTCTAGACTAAAACTTTTGACAATGGTGTTTCTTCCTATCATTTGGTTTTCCTTCTCTACATCAAATAAGTCCTATTTTCAATCGTGCATATTTCTAAAGACCCTGGGGACTATCATGTGGGTGTTGTATGTGATCAACCCATATTGGACTCCCTAATTCAATGCTTGGACATGCTTTACATTTTGACAAATTTCAAGCAAGTAAGACATCATACGATAACATTGTCCTTAATCCCTTGCAATCCAACAAGATTAAAGATCAATGTCTAAAAGCTCATGATAGTTCTTCTTCTCATGATTCATTCTATTTTTTCTATCATCGATGATCATATTAGTGCTAAGTAAAAAGATATCCGATAATTCTTAACTTACATGCAATTATATCTGGTTACCATCCAAGTCAGTTCTATCCTCCCTATGGGCTTGCATATTTTCAAGGTCTTCCATATTGCAGTTATCATCAAATCAATGGACATAATGACAATCATTGCTATGCTTTATGATGAATTTGGAGCATTAACATCTTGAGTGTCAAGGTCCTCTATCTCAATAATTAAGCACAATCGTCAATGTTACATGCTCTTCTCCCCATGTTACTTCTCATTATGGGTTCTTGAATATGAATTGAATATTATGTATAGATGGAGCATGGTAGTAAGTCAGTTCTGTAGATGCAAGAAAATATTAGATGAAAGTTAGAAACTAAAAACACAACTAGTTTGATTCCTAAATCTAGCCTATATTCAAATAAAACCTCAGATAGAGCTAGATGGATTGGAAATGAGAGAGAATGATAATACCTGCACTTACCTACAAGTTGCAAAGTTCCTCCTTTTATGTGTTGGATTTTCTCTTAGATTGTTGATTATTGAACTTGGTTGCTTTTGATTTTGGAGTCACTTGGGTAATACCTCACCTTGATTCATTGCCTTGGATGATTGCTATGGATGAAAGATGAATTTGATTGTATGATGAATGGATTGAAGATGGATGATGGATTGATTGAGTGATAAAAAATGGAAAAGGGGTGTGTTATAAATTCTCCAAGATTCTCATTAGCTAGCTCTCATGGAGGAGGAGAGCTCAATTTATAGTTTGTGGGTGGAGGATTCAATGGCTAGGATGTAAGGCAAGTTGGATTTGAGATCAATCGTGGAGGATGCATGTGAGGATTATAATTCTCTAGAATTGGAGAATTCTAGAATTTATAAGAAGTCTCCATTGAATTTTTAATTCAATGTAGGGAAGAAGCTATCCATTGAATTTTTAAATATGATCAGATGGAAATTTAGAAAGACTTAGAGAAATGGAAACTTCTAGATTTAGAGGTGAGGATGTGATTAGGATTAGAATTAGATCAGGTTAATAAATGATTATAAGGGATGAGGTTACATGGAAAGGGTAGGTGTAGGGTTGTGCAGGGTAGGTGGTAGGTGAGATGTAGGAATATTAAATTCCTAGGAAATGTTAATGAATAATTAAAATAAGATAATATGATATAATAATGGATTTATGAGATTAATGATAAAATGGGATGTAATAATGGATTTAAAGGATTAATGATGAAATGATAAGATAAATGATAAATAATAAAAGGTAAATATGATAAAATAGATTAATAACAATAATTAATCTTGTGATTAATTGTTATATGGGTGATGTTGGGATATTTGTGGGATAGGTTAATCGTAATTAACTATGTCGACATTTTGCCCCTGTTTGAATGGTTATTGCATAGTAATGACCATTCAAATAAAAATAAGAGAATATATTATAATGGTGATATGATGCCCCCTCAAGGGGTTGAGTGGGGAGGAACAAGCTAGGTAACCACTCGAAAAGAGGAGAGGATCAAGTTAGTAGATGAGAAGTAGATTTTTTGGAGACCTTTTTCGGCCTGATGGTTAATGTCTATTTTTAATAAGTACCCATTCAAGACACTTTCTAAAATTATTATTTCCAAAGGATGAATGGATTCAAGACACTTGGTTCATTCCCCGAGAGGAAAATTTCACAAAAGTGACAATTTAGTGAAATTTCCAAAACTAGTCACTAGGAAGAACTTACTAAAAAATAGTAAGTGTTCGGGAAAGGCTCAAAATGGTCATGGCTGCTCATCCTCAATTCCTCAATAATTTAAAACTTTGTGGAGGTCAAAATCATATTTAAAAATGGTGGATAATGGCATTTTGTCTCAATTAGGAGAAGAGCATTCTCAGTTCCCAATTTTGGTCACAGTAGAGCATTTTGGTCTCGATGTCTTTCTCACTTCTCCGGATGGGTTGATCAAAGGATTAAAGAATGTTCCATCAGATCTCTCATCTTTTCTCATCACATAATTGGAGTGTTCTTCGATTCATCTTGTGGATGGTTCCATTTCCCCAAGGCCTCATATCATCAGGTTGAATTGTGCAGGTAATGGTCTCAACTTACATCAAGAACTTGGAATTTTGGGAGGCATTGTAGTGTTTCAAAGGTTTGAATATTTTTTCAAGTGAGGTAAATCAACATTCATTGTATTCAATTATCAAATGCTCATCACCTTTCATTTTAATGAAATTAAAATATGCTACAAAGGTGCATCGTTCTAGTGAGGTTTCATAGGGGAAACATTTCAAAGAATCAATCTCCATCGATTGAACATCACTACATTACAGAAGGTCATAATAGATCAAAATTTCATATTCAACACCATCAGAGCTGATCTAAATCAAGGGTGGAGGCATCTTCATACACAATTTTGAGCATTTATTCTTTTCTCTCCTCATTATTTCTCCTCTTCATTCCTCCCAATTTCTCATTGTATGTGATCATGATGTTTTGTCCTATTCATTTAAGTGATAATGAAATATTTGCAAGATATACAATTTCCCCCTCAAACTATAAGAGGGGTACTTAATTTGTTCTTTCCCAGGATAATGAAAAGTCATAAGTTGAAGAGGAATATGAAAGGTCATGTGGGGGTCAGACAAAGAGATGAATTGTAAAGCTATAAAAGGAGATGAACTCCTTAATATAAAGGGAGATGAACTCCTCAATGTAAAGGGATGGTTAATTATTATTTACTAGCTCCTATTATCTTTCTAGGAACAAGTGCCTTCATTTCCTCTATTCTTTTGTATATTAAAATTATGTCTCCATCTCAACTTATACTCTAAGAGAATTGCAAATTATACAAGATGATGCAATTAAAATTCATGTTTCTTGTTGATTGTTCCTCTTTCTATGTGAATGGTTTCTTTTGATTGATGCAAGTGAAATACTCTGATTTTAATGCAATAAACTTAGCTATGCTATATTTTGGTTAAAATACCTCTCTTATTTTCCTTTCCTATCTCTACCTCTAATCAATTTTGATCCCTTGTATTCCATACAAGAAGTTGCCACTTGTTTAGGGAAGTATTCCTTTGTGATACTCAGTCTATTGGCCACCCCTAGAAGTTAGTTTAGTTAATATTTATTTCCTTTCTTTCAATCAATGGAGTTGATCCATTCAAACAAAGGGACGTATTCCTAGAGCATTGGTGAAATCCAACAATTTTCCCTTGTGACACATTATTTTGCCAACACGACATAAAAACTAACTACTAGCATTGCATTCTGATGGATGACATAGAAAACTTTAACATGCAATGATAGATATAATCAATGAGATATTTGGAACACAAACACTCATAGTTTTGTATGTATTAATTTTAGTAAAAATATTTGTGCTATCATAGAACATGTTTATAGTGACGTGGTTATTTGAGTTTCCATGGACATGAGTACAGTGATGTTGAATGGTTTGAAATGTAACAAATCCCGGGCCTGTTCACATGGCTACAACCCCTCAAAATGGCATTCAAACTGCCATCCCACACTCCAACCATTATGTTATTTGTTAAGATGAAGACAAGATGGTGCTTACGTGGACGACTCAAATTTCCACTTGAAAGCTACACGCCTACATGGATTCCTGGGATTAGTTGGATGTCGTTGATACATCCCGTGAAGTGGATGATCAAAATCTCAACGCATGGATATAGATGTCTATCACAGTTAGAAGGGATGTGTGTTTCTAGAAAGGAAAATTTATTTTGATGTAATTATATAATCCCCATAAAATAGGAGTATGTTAAAAACATGTAGTTATCATGTCTCTCAAATGGTTTTGAAATTGGAATAAAATATTAACAAGACTCTTTCTCAAGGCATGTGTTTAGACCTGAGTCTAAAGTAACTGACATGTGTGTGCTGAATATTCCATTGATCATTTTGTCCTTCATTGGTATTTAATTGGGGGTAAGGAAAAAACATTCAATGGGGAAATATCTAGATGAGAAAGAGGGACATGGGGCGTGGATAGAAAGTACCTGAACTCATTCTCATTCTAATACATTTGCAAAATGCCATCTTTTTATTTTTGTGTTGTTTCATATGTCAAGTTGATTTCAACAAAAAGAGTCAACCACATCATTGTAACAATAATATTATTGATATTTCTTACTTGTGGCTTGTTTTACGATGACACATGGGATACCAAACTGCCTTATGTGGGGAATCAAGTTATTTTTTGAGTTGGAGGTTTATCAATAAAATATGAAAGATGACCCGAATTTATTTTAACAATTTATATAAAAATAAAATACAATAAATAATAAAAGTGTAACAAGCTACAAAAAACTTATAACATTACCTATTAACTAAATTTCTAAACAATGAAAAAGTATATACTAAATGAATAATAAAATTCTAAACCAAAACAACTTTGACACCAAACATCTAAATAAAAGAAACTCATTAAAAAGGCAAGAGACTTATAAATCTAAATAGAAAGTGAACAAAAACAACATTTAGCCTTTAATCGGACATTCATACATGATGATGGAGGAGTTGGGGAAAAGAAAAGTTATCACCCTAAAAAAATAAAATTTTAGAGATTCTTTCCCACAAAAAATTATCAGTTTTTGTCCCATTGTATTCATCTTACCTTTCTAACAAATTTTAACTCTAAACACACCACACTTATCTTGTCCATATCTTACCAAATCTAAACCCTAAATCCTATCATACTTTTATTCGAAACACCAAATTTTCCAACATGGAAAGAATTTTCTAAGCGTTTCTTTACTCAACTAATTATATTATCTGCTCCCGACATAGATTTTGAATTTATTCCTTTACTCAAATCATACAATTTTTGAAATAGGAGAGTGAATTAACTTCTCTTAAAACATGCTCCCCAACATACACATTGAAAACAAATTTTATATGCAAAATGTATGGAAAAGAGGAATTATTTAAAGATTTGTGTTCTATGTAATCAAGTTTTCAAGTGAATGACCATACTTATTTGATTAAAAACACTTGATAACATTACAAAATAAATATGGAAACTTCTTTTAACATTGAATAAATGAATATAAAACTTAACATTCCAACATGTGTCTTTTCCCATAGTGTTACACGTGGTGATAGATTTGTATGCCATGTGTAGGTTAGTTACAAATTTTAATCCTCAAAATAGTACCTACATAGTGTTTCATTCAAAGTCACCATCCTTCAATATGCACTTCAAATGTGCCAAAGTTTGAATGCAAAAGTGCAATGTAATGATCCCGTTGGGGAATACTTGGAATGTAAGTCAGTATGAAATATTCTTAGGAATGGGAGTCACATCCACAATGTGGTGTCAGACTCCTTTCATCAATATTTTTACCGTGTCATCCAATCCTGCTAAATAGGTAGTCCCTCCACAAGAATAATGTTGAAGAAGGTGGTCAATAACACCATCTTCCATATCTCCCCTCTTTACAACCATTGTTTTAGTATCATTAAACAAAACCACTGAAACAAAATCACTAGAAATTATTTGAAGGTGGACTTGTATAAATATGAGAATGACCTCATAAACATAACCAATTATAGAATTATGGTTATTAAAATTTTCCATAGTGGGGCTAATATTTGAGGATTACATTGGAAACGATCTATTAATGACAAAAATGACACGGTGAGAGACATTATTAGAATGCTCACCATAGACACCTGTAGTTTGATCAAAGCAGTATTATCCCTAATATTGCCCTAACTAGTCCTCTTCTTGCAAGTTGGCAACACCTCGTCAGTTAGACCTATCTAACTCCCCTCTTACGATACTCTTTTGGTCGTATTTCCTCTAGTAAACTAATTAAATAGGTTATAATAACCTCTTCTTGGCTAATATTCTCTTCTTTACCACCTCTATTAGCTCCCTGGAATATCAATCGACTTCATTGGATTGATTAGGCCTTTTAGAACCCTCCCAAAAACCTAGTTTCTCTCTAAATAGGATTAATTACCCTCTAAACATGGTTAGCTAGTCTTAACCATGATCAACCTCTCTAAAACTAGTTAAATCTTACTTTGACTTGCTAATTAACTTTTTGACTTCGTTTTAGTCCCACATGCACTAAAAATCCTCCCATTTCCCAAATGGAAAACTATAAAAAGCCTACTACCCCCTCTCATTTCTAAGAACACTTCTTCCCTCTATTCTAAACTATAGTATTATTGCTAGGATTATGACCTTTTATTGAGCTATTTTCTTTGATTTTACATTTCTATCACATAACATGGAGTAAATGGGAAGAACCATTGGCCTTGAAGCCATTAATGGCGAGATCCCATTCTCTTGAAGCATAAACTGATTGCTTAGATCCTTTTAGGTTCATTTACTTTAAGCTTTCAAGAATAGAGGTTAACTTCATTTGTTTAAATTGCTTGTTTACTTCAAGTTAATGCACGCAAATAAGATTCCTTCCTCATTTCTTATCATTTGGTCCATTGAGGGGCTTTTGCACAAAGCTTTGGGGTTCTTGAGTGTTTCTTACCCCATTTCAATAGCTCTTGCAAAACCTTTCATTGAACACATTTGGCACACCCGGTGGGACACTTATGTCATGCCCGACTTAAATCTGAATTTGGTCATGCACAACCTAGTCGTGCACGCAGATGCCAAGCCTATCAAATAGAAACTCCGAAAGATGCACCCAAGAGTGGCCATTTTGGTTAAAGAAGATTTGGAAAGATTGCTTGCAGCCGGATTCATCAAACAAATTGATTATTCTAATTGGATATTGAACATTGTTCCTGTCCAGAAAAAACCTATCGGCATCCGAATCTACACAGATTTTAGGGACATCAATAAAGATTACCCTAAAGATGATTTTATGCTTCCCAACATTGACATGATTGTTGACTCAATGGTAGGGTATGAAATGCTATAACTCATGGATGGCTTTTCGAGTTATAATCAAATTGAGATTGTTGAGGAGGACCAACAAAAAATATATTTTATGACTCCTTCGGGCACCTTCTACTATCAAGTGATGCCATTTGGCCTTAAGAATATAGTACCAACTTATCAGTGGGCCATGACAGTGATTTTTCATGATATGATTCATGACATCATAAAAGACTACGTAGATGACATCCTGGGAAAGTCCAAAACAAGGGAGGATCATCCAGTCATTTTGCGGCGTATCTTTGAACACCTACGTGAATACAAAGTCAAGTTGAATCCAAAGAAGTGTGTCTTTTGTGTGATGTCTAGGAAACTATTGGGCTTCATTGTGTCAAGACAAGGTATCGAGGTAGACCCTGCTAAAGTGTCTGCTATCACTGTAATGCCTCCAACTAAGAATATCAAGCAACTGTGTAGCTTGTAGGGGAAAATTCAAGCCATTCGTCACTTCATCTCCCTGCTTACAAATAAATGTCACTCATTCACCCATTTGCTTAGAAAGGATGTCACTTTCCTCTAGGGACCTGAGCAACAGCAAGCCTTTGCTTTACTTAAATAGTACCTGGCTAATCCACCTATCCTCATGCCTCCCACTCTGAGAGAACCACTTTTACTCTATATTTCTGCTACACAGTTTTCTATTGGTGTGTTGCTCACCCAATACAACCTTAGCCATAAGGACAAAGTGGTGTACTATCTGAGTCACACCCTCATCACCTATGATATTAATTATCCTCAGATTGAAAAGGCTTGCTTGGCCATTGTTTTTACCTTTCAAAAACTTCACCATTACCTGCTGAATACTAAGACCAAACTCATATCCAAGGTCGACCCACTCAAGTATTTGTTGTCCAAACCCACCCTCATAGGAAGAATGGATAATTGGATCATTCTACTCAGTGAGTTTGATATAGAATTTGTCCATAAAAATTTAGTTAAAAGACAAGTACTTGCGGACCAACTAACGGAAGCACCCTTGCAAAGCACAAAACCTTTGAGTATGGATCTACCAGATGCCTCCTTGCTCTACATTGAAGAATCTGTCGTGTGGTAGATACATTTTGATGGATCATTTATGTTTCATGGTTTAGGTGCAGGAGTGGTCCTTATTACTCCTTCGGGTGATCCTATACCACAGGATTTTTGCTTGGGCTTCCCTTACACGAACAACATTACAAAATATGAGGCACTCATTGCAGGGATGAAACTAGCCATCAAGTGGAATGTTCATCATGTTAAATTTGTAGGTGATTCACAGTTAATCATCAAATAGGTTAATGATGAATAAAAGGTTAAGGATGACAAGATCATACCTTAAAAAAAATTAGTGGAAACTCTAAAGGATTACTTTGTGCACATTACCTTTGAGAAAATTCCAAGACCGTAGAATAGATTGGCGGATGCCATGGCAACGGTGGGATATATGCTTTGTATTCTACTAGAGAACAATGATATGCCATTCTTCATAGAAAATATACACTAGCCCGCGTATGACATGCCAAAATCTTTCCTGGCTTGTGAAGTTGTTGGTCCCCATTCCCCATGGTACGAACCCATTTTCACCTATCTTACGGAAAACACATTCCCTCCTAATATCTCCCATTCTAAAAATAAAATATTGATTCGCCAGATAGCTCGTTACACCCTTTTAGGAGGCACACTTTATCATCATGGCTATGATGGGAATCTATTACATTGTCTAGATGTGACAGAGTCAATCCAGGTAATCAAAGAAGTGCACGAAGGGGTATGCGGAGCACATACAAATGGAATGGTCTTGGCTAAGAAACTGTTGAGAGTAGGTTACTATTGGCCTACCATGGAAACTGATTATTGCAATTATGTTAGAAAATGTGTACTTTGCCAAAATTATGGAAATTTCATCCATGCTCCATCGTAACCATTGCAACCTATCACTACCCCATGGCCATTCTCCAAGTGGGGACTTGACTTAATAGGGAAACTTACTCCTACCTCATCTGATGGTCATACACATATTATCACAACTACATAATATTTTACAAAATGGGTGGAGGCTATCCCTTTAACCTATGTCACAGGAGCACAAATTTCTAAATTCATCATGAATCACATTATTTGCCAATATGGTATTCCCGCAGCCATTGTTACAGATAATGGGAACTCATTTAAGAACAAAACTATGAAAGGTATTTTCCAAAGGCTCCAAATCAGGTTAAAATGGTCCATGCCATATTACCCTTAGGGTAATGGGCAAGCTGAGGTAACAAAAAAGAATCTGGTGAGGATAATGGGGAAGATGGTGAGCAAAACAGGTTGAAACTGGCACCTACAAATCCATCCAGCCCTCTGGGCTTACCAAACATCAATTTACACTCCTACGAGTGCGACACCATATTCCCTAGTGTTTGGGACAAAATTTATCATCCCTTTAGAGATTGAACTCCCATCCCTGAGAATTTCTCTTCGGGACTATCTGGATAAGGATGAAGATTATCGAGTGGCAAGACTGGCTGAGTTAGAGGTCCTGGATGAGAGGCACATTCGCGCTCTTAATCACCTCAAAGTGTATCAACATAGATTCTCCTGAAACTATAACAAGAGAATCGTCCCTCGTCAGTTTGAGGTTGGTGATTTAGTTATGAAGGATAACCAATTCAACACCAGAGTAGAGTGAGAAAAGAAAGGGAAGTTCGAACCACACTGGTTAGGACCCTATGTCATAGTTGCCAAGTATGGCATAGGGGCATACAAACTAGCTCACCCCAATGGTGAAGAGCTTAGGGAGCCCATGAATGCCATGCATCTTAAGCGGTTCTATGCTTGAACATGGAACAAGGATGTTAAAAAAAAAAAAAAAGATCAAAAATCATAAAAAGAAAAAGAGAAAACAGGTCATCCACTAGTGAAAACCACGCAATTGTGGCACTTTGGACAAGTCCTTGGGTGAAAACTAATTTCCAGCGCCTCAGGAGGGTTCATTGTTCACAAGCATCCTGTATCTGGGGGTTAGTTTTCTTTGGCCTAGCCCTGGTCCTACTTTCGAGATTCCGTGTCAAGCCTTGATCTGGCTTTACCTTCTTTTATTCACCTGTGAGGGGTAGGGTCTTTCAATATTTCCCATCTTACGTTGGGGGCAATTTAACGACTTCACCTTCTTGTTCATAAGCGCGTGGCTTCTGCCCTTGTATATTCCCCATCTAACGCTGGGGGCATCCACACTTTCTTGGTTACCTACACATAGCCTTCGAAAACCATTGGAAAACAATAAAAAACAATTGAAAATTGTTTCACAAAACACAAAAACAATAGAAAATTGTTTCACAAAACAAAAAAACAATAGAAAATTGTTTCACAAACATAAAAAACAAAAACCTAAACAATAGAAACTTGGTGCATGAAAACATACTGTACAAATACATTTACTTGCATTGTCTTGTTTCCTTGCTCTGCTTGTATAGTTATTTTTATGTTTCTTGCTTTTTGGGTTGTTTGTTAGGATTAATCTTTTCTTTCTTAAATTAGATTTATTCTTGTTTGTGCATCTTGTAGTATGTTTTTTACATGCTTGTGAATCTTGGGAATTCATGATGTAATGTGTTAAAATCATTATGTTGTTTCTTAAAGAATTTGGCTGTGTTTGTTGCATGTTGATAAAGCATGGTGAATCATGGTGTATTGCATTAATTCCTGGTGTTCTTTGTTAGAATTTGGTTGTGTTCTTTGCATGTGCTCTGTTTTGTTATCATTCACATCACATTATCATCATTATCATCACATCTAACCTCATCTATACATCATATATAAAAAAATGCTAAGTCTTACATCATGCATGTATGCTAAGCTAATCATCACATATCGTATCATCAATGGGGGCAAGAGGGGTTGCGCATAATAAAAAATCTATCTCCCCCCCGCACCAATATCATCATATCATCCCATCTATTAGGCATAAAAAAAACATCACATGAGTAATACATTTGATATCATCTATGGATCTATCATCTAACATTCTAAACAAGCACATGTATATACATCAAACATCAAGATAATGTACATGCAAAATGTGGAATCTGATAACATCATAACACCGCCCATATAACATGCATTGAATCCAATGCAGGAAACATGCCCACTCAAGATACTAAATACGATTCATGTCCCGTCGTCAATTAGTTCCCCATGAGTTTAAAGACAAAGCAAAAACCATCTATATGCATGTATCAAAAACAATAAAGTACATCATCTCATAACCATGTGTATCTGAGCCAAAAAAAGGTAATCCTCATATATATATATATATACATGTGTGTCAAATATACATCTATATCAAAAATGGATACAAATTTGTGCTCTATATCAAAAATGCCTTCAGCTGAGGCGTACAAAGGTGATACATCAACAATGTCTGTGTACATACATACAATGTCTAGATAAGTACTCAATACAATACATCATCGATACACAATGCCATAAAAAAGGGGCATGTATCTGAAAGAATCAAGCCTTCATCATGAGGCATCATAAAAAATACATGTATAACATAACTGTACATCAACATCGACCTTCATAAGAGGCATACATATCAAATAATCTATACAATAAATATGTGTCCTGGTCCATCTGTGCCTGTAAAGCCTGTGATTGTGCATACACGTGGTCTCTCTGTGCAATGACCATGCACACCTGTGACTGGGACTGATGAAGGAGGCTCAATATCTGAGCCCCCTGTGCCATTGTCTCTCGGATCTGACTCCACCATGCTACTCTATCATCTCTTGGGCCAGCCTGGGCCCGAGCCTAATCTCGCTCTAAAATTAACGTAACTATGTGAGCTCGAGCCTCATCGCGCTCTACTACGACAGTCCCACAGTAACCTTGAGCCTCGTCTCTCTCCGATCTGTCTGCGTCTCTCTCGGCTATGAGTTACTGTACCTATACCTGTACTGTGGCTGGTTATGCTACTGGCTGGGAGGCTATGTGTGTCTCAGGGACTGGTCCCTGGGGTGCTCTGGAAGACTGCCCCTGCTTAAAAACCTTGCCTCTGGGTGGCTGCATGGTTGTCGGTATTAGGCCTTACGGCCTCGGTCCCTATGCCTGTGTCTGTGGGGCACCCTGTCCATCATGTGGGATATCATCAAAGGGATCCTCTGGGTCTGGCCCCTGTGCTACTTCCCTCACCCTGTGCTCTGCCCCATGCCATATCTCTACAGTGCAGGTGAATACCTGCTACCCAAGTTACCTCTGGAATAGTGAGACGCTGGCGTAATACCGTCGCATACCACGCTGCATAATCGGCTGTAGTCCCTGGGTCTCTCATCTGTCATAAAGGGTCCCACACCTAGGGGACCACTTGTGTGAAACTAGCCCTAGCGTGGGCCACTGGTATACGAGGCCCCATGGTATGCCTCTCAGAATCCCTGCGAGCATGCCAAATATCTAGCTAAGGGACCCCTTGTACCCTGCCAAGCTACCGCTGGCACCTGTCTACTCAATATAACTCCATGATATAGCTACGGCTACCAATAAGAAAGTGCTCCACCAAGCACACGTTGAGCTCTGTGGCATCCTTTGGCCACTAGAAGTTGCCTGTATCACTACTAGCTTGTTGAACTCCCGCCTATATCTGAATAGGCTACCAAGATGGCCACATACATCTCTGCCAGCTGCTAACCAAGCCGTGTATGATGGCTCCTTGGGATCTCAGACTTGGAAAGGACCCATAGGGTGCCCAATAGCATTATGATCCCACGACGATATCTGTAATAACGAAGCTGGCCCCACGGTCTTCTGACCGTGGTATGTAATCAAGTGTAAATCCCTGTATAAATGAGCCAGTATACACTGCCCCTAGTAATATCTCTCACCACTATAAATGCCATGAAACAATGACAGTAATCCTCTCGGGAACGAAGTCCCTGTCTTATCAGTGAGTAGGAACCCACTGATAAGAGCCATAATATAGAGAGGTCCCCAATGAAATGTCGGGTCGGAGATGCACTCATGTAAAGCTATAGTCATCCTATCGTGCGGGATATCGTCAACACCAAATAAGGCACTGCAGGTTGCTCTAATCAGCCCTGCATCCGAACTATACTCGATCAAAGTACCCATCATGGAAACACACATAATCCACCAAACATCCTCAATTGTCACTGTCAGCTCTCCTATGGGCAGTCTGAAACACTGACTATCGTTATGCCATCACTTGGCTAGTGCAGTCAGGAGGCCGTGATCTAATACAATAGATGACATCCCAGCCACGAGCCCCAGCCCCATTTCCTTCAGTAATATTGCCATAGCTTGGTGGTCGCGCCGGTGCATACTGCCCTCTAACTCAGAAATCTAGGAATGACGCTCCCGCGTTTGTAAAACTGGAAGTCGTCTCTGCAAAATAACACATAGCTCATCAGTTCCTAGCATTTCCTCTAAAATATATCTCATCTTTTAGGGTTAACCTAAAAATCCTAGAAATTCTTCTACACGTCATGATTTTGGACACTTTCCTATCTTTTTCTACTTGTCTAGTGCACCTGCGCACCCTTTTTGGCGTATGCACCACGTTTCTAGCACCTGCGCTTTATGCGCGTGTGTTTTCTGTGCATGTACACCCTCTTTTGGGTGCATGTGCACCCTTTTTGGCATCTGTGCCACCAATTTGGTGCCTGCACTTGGGCACGTGCGCTCCCTAGTGTGTATGCTTGCCTCTCCATGCCTGTGCCATGCTTTTCATGTGTGCGCCCCATTTTTGGCGTGTGCGCATGTGTGCACATGTGCTTGTGTGTGCGCATGTACGCGTGTGTGTGTGATTTGTGCCTGTGCATGTGCACGTTTCAACTTGATGCTTACGCCCTCAAAAGGATGCCTGTGCCCCCAAAATGGTGCCTGCGCGCCCTATCGCACACCTATGCCTACGCGCAGGCGCACCTACGCATTTTTCTATGCCTAAAAGACCTAATTTAAGGCATTAATGAAAAAAAATTATGAGCGGGGTTGCGATACTCATGAAGGGGCCATTGTCTGTGTGCCGTTGATACCCTCGGACTTCATCCGCGCGCCTCAAACAGTCTCGCGTGATCACCATAGTTCTCCTGAGTGTCAGAGCCTCACAGTAAAATTTCTCAACTGCTAGGTTAAAATGAATTGATCGCAATGTTTTTACCCCCCTGGTGGGGTATATTAACCTGTTTTTCACCGTCAGGAAGGCCAGGAGGCCTGTTTCGATCACCATTTTCTCCTCTGTTCATTGTGGAATAATTATTTTTTTTAAAATAATTATTTTTCTCTTATTTTTCACCTTATTGGGGCATTTTTTGCTGTCCGATACCCCCTTCTTCTCCCTCAGACAATTTTATTTCTCCCTAGCGATTTTTATTCTTCTTCACACTCTCGTAAATAATTATTCGTCAAATAATTATTTTTACTTAATTTTTCCACTAAACAAGGACATTATTTGTCGTTTGTTTCTCCGTTCTTCCACCTCGGGCACTTTTTGTTGCCCCTAGGCCCTTTACTTTCTTCTTCTCTTTTCCTCTATTTTTCACCATGGTTTGAAAAGTGAAAACAATAAAAATAATATATATATCAAAAATCCAAAAATAAGGCAAAAATTTTTCACAAAAATCCTAAAAAGTAAAAAACCCTACAAAAATGGTAACTTGCTTATTACGGCTGAAACTTGTGTCTTACACATGGTATTTTCTCCATATCTTGTTGGTTTTGTCTCACATCTTCCCCGATTAATATGACTAGCGGATCACCGGATTCACAACCATTTCCAAAGCTAGCTGCTTGCTTCGTCTATACTCTGGGGCACTTTTGTTTCCTGGTACTGTTTTGTTGCACAAAAACACTTTTCATGGACCCCATGTCCATTATCATTTCCCCTTGCATGTATCCTTGCTCGTGGCATCATTTTTAACCCTTTTCGTCAATCACAAACTTATGGATCTCTTCAGCACTGATAACAACATATTTGTACAACTATCTTGACCGTTGTTGGGTTGGATATGTGCGTTCGTGCTTGTTTTCCCTGTTACATGAGCTTGTTTCATTCTCGTATTGCATTGCATTATTGTATGTTGTGTGGAGTTGGTATTTTCAGCAAGGGACAATTGTTCGTAGTATGGATTTTCATGTCATTCTACCTTTTTCGTATGCTTATATTTTTCATAAGGACCGATGATGTAGTTCATATGGCAATATGATGATATCTAAATTGTTCCAAATAAACAGCGGCTAGAGGCTAAGCTCTTCTCTCCCCTCTTCCATATTTCTTCTACTTCACTTCCCTTTCACCCCTAATTTTCTCTCTCATTGGGGCATCTTGCCCCTTCCCATTCTTCTATCTACCTCTCACCTTTTTCGATCATCGATCAGCTTCTTTCATCACCCCATCGAAACTCGAAGGGGCATCGCTCCCTCCTACTAAGTTTTCTTCTATCCCTTCAAAATTTTCTTTTGTCTACTATCTTTGAAGTGGCGTCACTTATGCCACCCCAAAGTGGGGAAAATGTAGACACCTATAATTACGCCTGAGCAATTTAGATACTTAAATTGCGCTAATTATCTCCTTTCCCGCAAATTGACGACATATCGTCAATAAGCGCTCAACTTCTCTTCCATTGTCGTTAATTGATTACATTACACTAATTAATTAAGTCGCCTATCCAACACATACCCTAATTAACGACCCTTTGTTAATTAACACCTTCTATCTAATCTAATTATTTATTATTAATTAATTAGTCTCCCTTCTCATTAAATCAATAAATCACTATTTAATTGGTTTAATTCCCTCCTAATGGTCCAAAACATACTAAAATCCATCTAAAAGCCTATAAAAGCTTGCACATGTATTTAATTAATCATCTTGATTAATTCATACACCCCCTTTATCCACATGAGCCACTTGAGGACAAACTAAACCCTTCTAAAGCTAACTCAACCTCATTTAAACCCCCCTTATCCATAACTAACTCTACATCTCCATTAGTCCCACATTCACGAGGATGTATTGAATCATTTATCCTTTGGGCTATATAAAGACCCCTCCTCCTACTTCTACACCTACACCTAAACTTCTTAAGAGAGAAAATGCAAAGCATATAGCAAAGAGACTAAGAGCTTGCATTTTTGTCCTCTTGAGAGTTCATCATCTTGAAGAGTTAAGCCTCTTTCTTAAAATTCCTTAGGTCATATGGGAGGTGTCAAAAGGGTCTTGTAGCCCAACTTTGACTAGCCCTCATTCCTAGGTTCTTGGAACATTAAGGACAACTATTTTTGATAGCCATGGAGCCTACCTATGTTCCTTCATTTACATGTTGTTAGAGAATAGAGGATTTCTAGATGTTTAAGCATTGTTGAATTCAAATTTTTGTATTAATGAATGTTTAGCATCTAACCCTTGATTAATTCTTATCATGATGGTGCTTAGAATGTTGTTTAATTCTTGTTAATTAAGCCTATTTAGGTGTTAGTCTTCTATTCACATTTAGCATTAGTTCTAAAACAACACATGCACACACTTATATCTTGAAGTCATGGTTACCCATCACAAAATCAAGAGGGTACTTGTGGAAGGTGGATATGGTCTAAAAATTTACACTTTGAAGCTGGTTAAGTAGCTAGGACGTTCAGAAATAGATATGGGAGCTAAGACTATCACAATCATAGCTTACAAAAATGAAGAATGAGAATCAGCAGGTACTATAGTAGTTCCCATGGAAGTAGGCCCAACTTGTCATGACACGACGTTCCATGTCCTTTACTTGGACCTTCCATATAACATGCTCCTAGGGCGGCCATGGATCCATGCCATGCAAGCCATTCCATCGAATTTTCATCAGTGCATCAAGTTATGTCATGAAGGTCAAGTGGTTACCATTCTTGGTGACCTGGAACCATTCACACATTATAGGGCATTGCATAGTTTTTCTCGTGTGGCTTATGAGTGTCCTTCGGTAGATGTTGTTGTCCCCCTACAAATGGAAGCTATTAAGAAATGGATAGATTCAGAGTCCCTCATGTCTTATAATCAAGACTTTCCTTCATTAGTCAACCTGTTCTCTTCATGGGAGGCAACGTCAGAAAAATACGGCCCAGGTAAGCCATTCACTCTTGAACAGGATTTGTTAATATCAGATTTATCAGTATCTCCCAGAACAAGGGGTAAGCCTTATTTTCAGTTCAAGAGCACTTGGGAGAAGTGCCCTAAACCATTGGAAAAGTTTTTCCATAGCGGTCTCCTATCTGAGGAGAAAATGTTAGAAGATCCTACCAGCAGAGTTGCAGAAGGTACCATGGATTCATGCCATCAAGCACCCCAGTACATCAAAGGTCGCCACATGATGTTTGTCATGGGCTATAGTGGGTTTGGATGTGGCATTAATGCACAAGGATGGCTAGAGCCTATTCCCATCCCTCGTTTTAAGTCAGATAGGCATGGCCTGAGGATAAGGCCTCATAATGCTCTACCCTCTGAGAATGATGCCACCTCTTCTAAATGTGAGGATGTTTCATCTCATTCTGATAGCGACACAGATTCCCAATGTAGCCTCTATGAGGATCTTGCTTCCACTAACCTATTCCTAGATTCAACGGTCCTTACCTTATCCGAATCCATCCCCTTAAACAATTATCAAGTAGCCCTTGTATATCCAGAACTTATAGATTGGGATCAACAACTTCACGTGCCCCTAGACTTATTTGAAAATGATGAGGCATTTGTAGAGTTCATGGGACTCAGGGATTCTATTCCAGCTGGGGACCACAAGAAAGGATTTGCAATTCAACTAGACACCTATGCATACTTAGGGGAAGAAGTAGAGATGTGTGGATGTTTGAATAAGAAGATGGTAAGTAAGAGTACAACCACTTCTGAGAAACTTGGAAAAAAGGATAGATGGAAATATCACAGTGACAAACTCTTTGAAAAAATCATAGATAAACAAAACGAAGAATCTAAAGATGAATTAGTTTATCCATTTAAAGATGATAATGAGCTACCATAGGAGGTAGATCTTACTCTTCCCCCTGATCCTACACGGATGGAAGATGATTCTAAGATGCTTGTTAAGGAAACAATCAATGTCAACATTGGCTCAGAAGAGCAGCCTAGAATGATAAAGTTGGGGGCTTCACTCTCAGCTCAGGAACAAAATATCTTTGTAGAGCTCTTAAGAGAATACACAGACATATTCACATGGACATATGCAGATATGCCTGGTTTGGACCCAGAGCTAGTTGTGCACAACCTCATTGTGCACCCAGATGCCAAACCCATCAAGAAAAAGTTGAGAAAGATGCATCCTAAGGTGGCACTCCTTGTCAAAGAAGAATTGAAAAAACTGTTAGTTGCTGATTTTATTAAACCCATTGACTATTCAAAATGGATCTCTAACATAGTCCCGGTACAGAAGAATCCAGTCGGCATAAGAATCTGCATTGATTTCCATGAGATTAATAATACATTTCCTAAGGATGACTTTCCCCTACCTAACATTGACATGATAGTTGATTCCACTGCTGGTTATGAAATGTTGTCCTTAATGGATGGCTTTTCAGGTTATAACCAGATACGGATTGCAGAAGAAGATCAGCATAAAACAACCTTCATCACCCCTTGGGGGACATTTTGCTACAAAGTCATGCCTTTCGGGCTCAAGAATGCCAGGGCTACTTATCAATGGGCCATGACTGTTATCTTCCATGATATGATGAATGACATCATGGAATATTATGTTGATGACATCCTAGCAAAATCCAAGAGTAGGGGAGAGCACCCTGAAGTACTGAGGCGTATTTTTCAGCATCTACGAGACTATAAGGTTTGCTTGAACCCTAAGAAATGTGTCTTTGGTGTTTTATCAGGAAAGCTCCTAGGGTTCATTGTTTCACAAAGAGGGA
Organism: Taxus chinensis; assembly: GCA_019776745.2. Classification (NCBI taxonomy): domain Eukaryota; kingdom Viridiplantae; phylum Streptophyta; class Pinopsida; order Cupressales; family Taxaceae; genus Taxus; species Taxus chinensis. Next base: position 246,134,869 of record CM034155.1, on the reverse strand, counting down.
TTGAAGTGGACCCTGCGAAGGTTATGAACTATCACAAAAATGCCACCACCTACCACTCTCAAACAACTAAGGAGTCTACAAGGGAAAATTCAGGCAATCTGTCACTTTATTTCACAACTTGCGGATAAGTGCCACCCCTTTACCCATTTACTAAAGAAAGATGTTGCATTCAATTGGGGACCTAAATGTCAGAAGGCCTTCACACTACTAAAACAGTACTTGGTCAACCCACCTGTACTCATGCCACCTACCCCAGGCAAACCTCTCCTCTTGTACATTTCCGCTACCCAGTTTTCTATTGGTGCACTACTTTCCCAATATGACTTAGACCATAAAGAGAGAGTAGTTTACTATCTCAGTCGCACCTTGATTGCGTACGAGTTGAATTACCCCCAAATAGAAAAGGCTTGCTTGGCAGTTGTCTTCACCTTCCAAAAGCTTCGCCATTATCTCCTGAACAATAAAACCAAACTCATATCCAAAGTTGACCCTCTCAAGTACCTTTTATCCAAACCTTCCCTCACAGGCTGAATGGCTAATTGGATCATTCTCCTGAGTGAATTTGATATTGAGTTCGTGAATCAGAAATCCTTGAAAGGATAGGTATTGGCTGATCAATTGGCAGAAGTGCATCTCCCAGGAATGGAACCTTTGTGCCTAGATCTTCCAGATGCATCTATGATGTATATTGAAGAGTTTGTAGAATGGCAAGTCCATTTTGATATATCTTTCAGCTTCCACGGATCTGAAGTAGGAGTGGTGCTCATCACTCCCATAGGCGATGTCATACCAAGAGCGTTCTGGTTGGGATTTTTGTGCATGAATAACATTGCAGAGTATGAGGCACTCATCGCTAGCCTCAAGTTGGCTATTACTTGGAACATACGACAACTACGAGTCATTGAAGACTCTCAACTTATCATTAAACAAGTTAATGATGAGTACAAAGTTAAAGATGAGAAGCTCATTCCATATAAAAATATGGTCAAAACCCTGAAGGAGTACTTTACACAGATCATATTTGAGCAAAAACCAAGGTCACACAATAGATCCGTAGATGCTATGGCTACTATTGGGTCTCTGTTACACATTCCCCCTCAGGAAAGTAAGATGCCTTTCTTCATAGAGAATTTACAAGTGCCAACATATGATATGCCAGAGTTATGTTTGGCATGTGAAGTTGTTGGTCCCTTATCCCCCTGGTATGATCCAATCTTTTGATACCTACAAGATGGCACTTTTCCACCAGACATTACTCATTCTAAAAGAAATCCCTTATCCACCACATAGCCCGTTATACCCTCCTAGGAGGCACCCTTTATCATCGTGGCTACGACGGGAATCTGCTTCACTGTTTGGATGTTGCTGACTCGATCCACACCATTAAGGAAGTACATGGTGGTATTTGTGGAGCACACACTAGCGGCATGGTCTTAGCTAAGAAGCTATTAAGAGTAGGCTATTATTGGCCTACCATGGAATCAGATTGTTGCAACTTTGTAAAGAAGTGTGAACTATGCCAGAAATATGGAAACTTAATACATGCGCCAGCACAGGCCTTGCAACCTATTGCAACACCTTGGCCATTCTCTAAATGGGGCCTGGATCTCATAGGGAAGCTCCATCCTTCTTCTTCAGATGGTCATACTCACATCATCACTGCCACCGAATATTTTACCAAATGGGTAGAGGTTGTCCCTCTTACTTATGTCACTGTGCACAAATTTCAAAGTTCATCATGAACCATCTCATCTACTGTTACGGTATCCCTTCAGCCATTATCACTGATAATGGTAAATCCTTCAAAAACAAAATGGTTAAAACCTTGTGTCAATGTTTCCATATCCAACTCAAGTGGTCTACCCCCTATTACCCCCAAGGTAATGGACAAGAAGAAGCTACTAATAAAACCCTTGTATGGATTATGGAGAAAATGGTCAGTAAAACCAGTCGTAATTGGCACTTACAGATACATCCCGCCCTCTGGGCCTATCAAACTTCCATCCGCACTCCTACTGGTGTGACCCCATATTCACTTGTCTATGGCACTAAAGCCATCATACCTCTGGAAGTGGAGCTTCCTTCCCTGAGAATATCTCTCAGAGACTATCTTGATAAAGATGAGGACTACAGAGTTGCTCGACTGACAGAGTTAGAACTATTAGATGAAAAGTGTATTAGAGCACTCAATCACCTGAAATTCTATCAGAACAGAGTGTCCAGGGGATACAACAAACACATCATTCATCAGGAATTTGATGTAGGAGATCTAGTTCTAAAATAAAATCAGAAGAACACCATCAAAGACAGAGAAAAGAAAGGTAAGTTTGAGGCTAACTGGCTAGGTCCTTATGTAGTAATTGCAAAATATGGATCAGGAGCCTATAAACTTGCATATTCAGATGGTGAAGAGCTTCTAGAACCTATGAATGCCATGCACCTCAAGTGGTTCTACACTTAAGCATGATGAGAATATCAGATAAGAACTAAAAAATAGAAAAACAAAGAAAAACAAGTAAAAAATGGAAAATTGAGAAAACAGTAAAGAAAAAGTAGGTCGTCCACATGTGAAAACCACACAATTGTGGCACAGTGGGTAGGTCTTTGGGTGAAAACCAGTTTTCGGTGCTCAAGGAAGATTCACCAGGCACAAGTCACTCTTACAGCAGGACGGGTAATCATCACCACTTTCTAGATATGACTTCCTTTGCTAGGTCTAGGAACCCTACTAAAGCCACCTTTTTCAAACCATGATCTGGCTTATTTGCTCTTATATCTACATGAAGGACATTGCCTTTGCATACTCCCATCTAACACTGAGGGCACCTTCACATTTTCACCTTCTCATACATACACGTGTGGCATTCTGCCTTTTGTATATTCCCACATCACGCTGGGGGCATCCACGCTTCTTTGTTCTTGTACATTACTTTCAGAACATGACCTTAGAAAATGCCAAACACTCAAAAAAGGATACACAAAAAACATGAACATTCAGAAAATCTCCCCTTTTAGGGATGAAGCTATGAACAACCGCACAACGTTGTCTTAGAAAATAATGTGAACAGTAGCCTTGAAAACTTATCTTTTTAGATAAACCCAAAAACATTAGAAAATATATCAATGTTGTCCCGCAAAAACAAGGTAATAATTTAATTGCTTTTAGTTGTTGGTTTGTATAGTTTTGATTGTGAATACCTTTTCGTGTGATGTTGTGACTTATTTGCTTAGCATGGGTTGGATCTTGTTTGAAATAATTATATATGGAATTTGATTCATTTGTAGCTTGTATGCATTTATTAGGGTTCATTTTACTTACTTAGGTTAAATTGTCAATTTGATCTTTTTTAGTATGCTTTATCAATTCATGTGTTTGCATCATAAGTTGTGTTGTGTTGTATAGGTAAAATTGTTTAGCTTTGTTAACTTTTTCTTGTGTATTTTTCTCTTGCACAGTTTTTTTTATCACATCTATCATCTATCATTCATCACATATAAAACATCATCTACTACATCATATATACAAAAATGCTAAGTATTACATCATGCATGTATGCTAAGCTAATCATCACATATCGTATCATCAATGGGGGCAAGAGGGGTTGCACATAATCACAAATCTATCCCCCCCACACCAATATCATCTAGTATCATCCCAAGTGCTAGAATAAGAACTCAGAAACATCTCATAAATCTAAAACATGTGATACTATCTATGGATATATCATCAATATGAAAGCATGAAACATACACATCTCTAAATCTAAGGTATGTCACATACATAGAGGAAAGGGAAATCATACATCATGATGCAATGATTACAAAGCAATAATCAATAATCATACAAAGCATAATCACAGTATAACATGACAAAATCATCATCAAAATGTCCATATAATACATGTATAATTGTCCATGTCAATACTCAAATGTACATCATCGATACAATATGCCATCTAAAAAGGGCATGCATCAAAAGAATCGAGCCTTCATCAAGAGGCGTCATCAAAACAATGGTACATAAAACTATACATCAAAATCAGCCTTCATAAGAGGCATATATACAATACATCTGTATAAAAGGAGAAGTAAAGAGCTCAACCACAGCTCTCACCCTCACCGGGGCCCCCGGGACCATGACCTAGAGGACAGGAGAGTGGTGGCTCTAATGGACCAGAACCAAGGGTATCAAACTGTTGTCTGGCTGGTTGTTGTCCAGCTGACTGCTCTGCAATAGGCTACCAAACTGATCTAACTGAATGGCCTGATCACCGTGACCTAGAGCCTGTCATGCTCACACCTGACTGCTCAAAAGGTACCACTCGCTGCTCTGCTGGGACTGCCCTGAAATAGCCAGTCCTATAATATAAAGCCTCACCACCGGACCTTATGGCATCCCGTATCAGATCAACATCTCCAGAAGCGATAGTTTCCTATAGGGGCATCTCACTCACCTATCAATCTACCACTGTTAGCCTGAGATTGTCTAGAAACAGCGGCCTCTCGATCTCTATCTGCGGTAATAACCTACACCTGGGCTCGTGCCTGATCTCTCTATGTAATATAACCCTGTGACTGTGCCTGGGTGTGGTCCCTCTGAGCAACAACCATCTGCACCTGGGTCTGAGACTGATGTAAAAGGCTCAGTATCTAAGCCCCCTATGTGGCCATCTCACTAATCTGACTCTGCCATAGGGTACTATCACTTCCCTGAGTGGCCTGTGCTCTAGCCTGATCTCTCTCCAATGTCAAAATCTGTACCTGAGCATGTGCCTGATCTCACTCTACTGTAAGGGCCTGTACCTATGCCCTGGCTGCATCTCTCTCTCCAGCCACCTGTAACTGAATGAAAATCACCACCTGTAACTGCTGCTGAAGGGAAGCCAACTATCCACCATCACCACCACCCCCTAGAGCATGAGGTGGTGGGCCCTGCTCTGGAAATACCTACTGAAGAGGGGTGTATATCCCCACTGGAATGCCTACTGGGGGAAACTCTATGTCAACTTCCCTGAAAACCTGTCTCGGCCTAGGCCTGGGGCCCTGTCCCTGTGGCTGTTGTAATGCTGGACCCTATCCCCTGCCCCTAACATACTGGTGTGAGTCAGGACCACCATCATCATCATCATCACTATCATCACCACCAATGGCTCCACCCTCGTCACCACTAGGAGGCCCCACTGGAGGAGCTCTCACACCGGTGTTATACGCCACCCTGGAAATAGTCAAACGACATGGAAGCACACCATGGTACCATGGCACATACTCAGGTGTAGTACCTGGATCTCTAATCTGTCTCAGTGGCACCCACATAGCAGGTACCACCTGTAGGAAACTGGTCAGTGCTCTATCTCGGGTGATCTGTGGACCCATATCAACGTACTCTTGGGCCCTGCGAGCATACCACCTATCTGGCCTAGGAACATCCTGGGTAATGCCAAACTGCCTCTGGCACCGATCCACCCTGTACAACTCCCGCATATAGCTGCGGTTGCCTAATATAAAGTGCTCCACTGTGGTAGTACTGAGCTCTAAACCATCCTCGGGCCACTAGAAATGTCTGTAAGGCCTCCAAACCATGGAAGCCTATTGTAACTCATCAAGCTCATGGTGATAGTGATATGCATCCCCCATATATGGCCACACATCATCCCCTGTCGGGACCCAACCCATCGTAGAAGGCTCCTCGGGAGCCCAAACTCTCAAAACACCTAAGGGGTGACCAATGGCAATATGGTCCCATGCCCAAATCTGAAGCAAGTGGGCTGGTCCTACCATCTTCTGATGGTAGTAGGTAATCAAATGAAGGTCCCAGTATAGATGTGCTAGAATGCACTGACCCCAACAGTAGGTCTCTCCCTCTACCAAACCGTGTATCACTCCAAGGAGGCCTAGTGGAAATGAAGCACCAGTCTTGTTAGGGAGTAAGACTCCACTGACAAAGGCCATCATATAAACCACTACTCGGTCTAGATCTAAGTCCTTAATACACCGTGATAGCCTAATGGTCATCCCACACATGGTATTATCGGGACACCAAACAACTCTATGATATATCGCTAAATATCAGTCCAGTGGCTCGTAGACTGGATAAGCTGACCCTAGATTAGAACCTGCATAATACACCACACATCCTCAAGAGTAATCGTGATCTCCCTGGTCAGGAGCCAAAAGCACTGACTCTCATTGTGCCATCACTCTGCTATAGCTGTCAAAAGGCCATGATCTAATGTGATCTGGGGCATCTCAGCCACATGAGCCAATCCCATAACATATAGAAGGCTGTCCAATGTCACTCTATCATCATCATCGAACTGGGCCTCTATCATCGCTAGCCAACCATATCACTCATGGGTCTGTAGGATGGGTAGTATACACTGCAAACAAGAAAACACACATGTATCAGTTAACATTTCTATCTACTTCTATCTAAAAATTGCTGGTAAATCACCATTCTTCCATCTTATTTCCTAAAAATTTCACTTTCTTCTAGTTTGTCTTCTTTTCTCCTTGGCCATTTTGTCAGAAGGATGTTCTACTCCTTCTTCAACATGTGCACACCTCCTCTGACACCTGCACACCCATCCCAATGCATACATGCCTATCTATTTCCACATGTACGCACCCCTCTATTTTTTTTATCACCCATCCCAATGCCTACGCACCTAGTATGACATTGACACATCTATCTCTGTGCATGCGCGTGCGTCCCTTTTCCCCACCCAGAAATGCATACGCGCCCTTTCGACAGACATGCGTGCACTGCCCTGTTTTTCCCTCCAATGGCTATGCGTGCGTATCTATTCTTTCGATGGATATGTGTATGCATACCCACTATTTTGACACATGCGCATATGCATATACGTCATCGACGCATGCGCATACGCGCATACGTCAAAATTATTCTACCTAGCCTAAAAATCCCTAAAAAGTGCATTAAATGTGTAATTCACAAAGAGGGATAGGCCACTCATGTAGGGTCCATCCACTGGGTCTCGCATGAACTCTCGGATGTGATCTGCTCATCTCCTCCTGCTCAGTAGTCTCGCCATCTCACTCCAGGGCTGTCACTCTCACTCGCGGTAAAAATTCACAAGAACTCTGGTAGAAATGAACTGATCGTGATTGATTTACCCCCCTGGGTGGGTATATTAGGCTACCGTGATGCCCCCGGGGCATGTTTTCTCCACCGTGATCATTCTAGCCCTTCTTCTATCCACTGAGATGATTATTTTTCTATTAAAATAATTATTTTTACTCATTTTTCACATGGGGCACTTAGTGTCACCCTGTAGTCACTTCTTCATTACACTAGAATGATTTACACATTTTCTAGGTGTCATTTCTTATCATTTTTCTTCTATATTTTTCCTCTATTTTTCACCTTTCGTGATGATTATTTTTATTAAATAATTATTTTTGGCTTGTAATTCTACTCGTCAGGCCACTTTCTATGTTCCCTGACACCTTTTCCTTTTCCTTTAGGTAGTTGCACATATTTTTAGGAGATATTTGATCTCTTATACAAATTCTACCAACTAATCAAAAAATTTAAAAATTGTAAAACCATTTAAAAAACCAAAAACATTGAAATACTTCGAAAATGGACTAAAAATTGGTAAAACACTCATCTACAGCTGAAATATGTGTCTCTCGCATGGCACTCATCCCATATCTTGCTGACATTTTCAAATATTTTGAAACAATGACTCATGGATCATCTAAATCTTCAAACACCTACACAAGCTACGCTGCTTACTTCGTCTGTACTCTGGGGCACTATCAGTTGCCTGGTACTATTTTCATCGTGCACATTACTTTTTCACTGGACCCAAGTGTCCTCCATATTTTCCCTTGCACTATACACATTTCTTGGGGCATCATCCTTCACCCTTGTCATTTATCAGAACATTTGGGACTACATCTCGATAACAAAGTATTTGTGCAACTATCTTGAACGTTGTTGGTTTAAGTGTGTGTGATTGTACTTATTTCCCTGTTAAGTGAGATTGTTTATTTCTCGTATTGCATTGCATTCGTGTATGTTGCATGGAGTTGGCCATTTTTAGCAATGGATGGTTTGTTTGTATCTTGGATTTTCATGTCATTTTACGCCTCCGTCGTATGCTTACATTTTAATAAGGACCAATGATGAGGATTCTAAGCAAAATGATGATTATGTATTGTTTCTATAAAGCACTGGTTTGTGGATAGCTCAATATCCCTTTTTACTTTCTCATCTCCTTTCTTCTCACTTTCTCTCCTACTTTCTTTTTTGATCATCGATCGAGTTTCTCCATCACCCCATCGACACTCGAGGGGGCATCCTTCATCCTATTAATTTTTCTTCTACCCCTTCAAAATTTTCTACTCGTTTACGTTTGTCTACTTTCTTTGAAGTGATGTAGCTTACATCACCCCAAAGAGGGGAAAATGTAGACACCTGTAGTTTGATCAAAGCACTATTATTTCTAATATTACCCTAGCTAGTCCTCTTCCTGCAAGTTGACAACACCTCGTCAGTTAGATCTATCTAACTCCCCTCTTACGACACTCTTTTGGTCATATTTCCTCTTGTAAACTAATTAAATAGGTTATAATAACCTCTTCTTGGCTAATATTCTCTTCTTTACCACCTCTATTAGCTCCCTGGAATATCAATCCACTTCATTGGATTGATTAGGCCTTTCAGAACCCTCCCAGAAACCTAATTTCTCTCTAAATAGGATTAAATACTCTCTAAACATGGTTAGCTAGTCTTAACCATGATCAACCTCTCTCTAAAACTAGTCAAATCTTACTTTGACTTGCTAATTAACTTGTTGACTCCCTTTTTAGTCCCACATGCACCAAAAAGCCTCCCATTTCCCAAATGGAAAACTATAAATAGCCTACTACCCCCCTCTCATTTCTAAGAACACTTCTTCCCTCTAACCTAAACTATAGTATTATTGCTAGGATTAGGACCTTTTATTGAGCTATTTGCTTTGCTTTTGCATTTCTATCACATAACATGGAGTAAATGGGAAGAACCATTGGCCTTGAAGCCATTAATGGTGAGATCCCATTCTCTTGAAGCATAAACTGATTGCTTAGATCCTTTTAGGTTCATTTACTTTAAGCTTTCAAGAATAGAGGTTAACTTCATTTGTTTAAATTGCTTGTTTACTTCAAGTTAATGCATGCAAATAGGATTCCTTGCTCATTTCTTATCATATGGTCCATTGAGGGGATTTTGCACAAAGCTTTGGGGTTCTTGAGTTTTTCTTATCCCATTTCAATAGCTCTTGCAAAACCTTTCATTGAACACAATCACAACCAAAATGATGTCCATCATCAGTTATATATCATGTATAACTTAAATTCTTACCATTTCTCTTAATACGTGGGTGCCACAATTTATTTGTGGAGTATGATTTATCAGAGCCACTCACCTTTGCCTCATGTTCCTCAGATTTGTAGTAGTGATTAAACAACATAAGAGCCTATCTATCACCTGTGTTATCATAGACTGACTGGTCAACAACCAATGAGATGTTTACCACTTTTTAGGGTGGATTTATCATTGGTTGGTTGACCATTCAACCTTGCAAACCTATGTGAGGTTTAGGATGAACGTTAAACAACAACTAAACTCTTCTCACTCTTATTTCATGCAAGAATCAACAAACCTGACATATTGCCAAAATGTCTCATGAGTTATCTCGTCTTTGGGAATATTCACGTCATACCCATATTTGACAGTTTCATGTCTGGAACCATCGTAGAGATTTCTAGTGCATGCAGTCTATGGGAAAGGAACCAAATGGATATGGCCTTGACCCTGTATCTTATACTATATGTTACACATTTTTACCTCACCTTTCTCTCCCCATTTATAGTTTCAATAATGAGTCTCAATATCTTCACCCTCTGAAATGATGCACTGTATCGTGCAAAACAGAGTGATCTATTGGAAGTTGATAGAAATAACCTCAAGATTGATGTCTGTTGTCACGATAGTGCACAAAATCATCATTTTTTGTGTGAACATGTGAGCATTGGTAATATATTTCAAATAAAGGAATGAGAGTGCAATGAAATTTGCAATAGGTGGTGTCATGTGGAGATATTCAACTAAAATAGATGCAACACCGTGATTTGATACTTAAAACCATGAACGGGGTAGTGGTACACCGGTTTGGAGTGAAACCAAGGGCAGATGATGTAAATTGCCTCACAGAAACAATAGTTGGGACGCAAAAGGATGTAAAATGCCTACTAGAAACAATGGCTATGATTCACCTGTACCTATCCTTGGAAGTATGATAATTTTAAAAAGAAAATGACACTCCACTTAGGTACTTGTATGCAAAGCAAAACATTCCACTCAAATGGTGGAGATTTATTTAATTAACATCCATGTGTATGAGAACTAATTAGAATGGTTGATGTTGACTGGCATGTGTCATAGTTTGGAGGGTCAATCTCATTTATAAAATGCCTTCAACTTAATGAATTGACTTAAGGATAAACTAATACTAGCTATCACACACAAACAATGCAATGTGAATGATGAAAGAGATTGGGTGGAGGAGATGTGAAGGGTAAACTTTGGATGAAATAAATTTGCTAGCATAATTTAACAAAGGAGAACATGGGGTGGGGGGATACATGGACATAACCATAAAATGAGATAGGGAAGCCTGAAAATGTATTTTTTAATCATCTCGTTAAGTGTTGTAAATTTTCTTTTTAATTTTTATAATCGTCATATGGTTGGGAATGACAAGGTATGACCAATAAAACATTATATGTTTTTAACAAAGAATTTTTTTTGATAACCTTGAACATAGATAAAGTGAAAAATACTTGAGAAATATGAATTTAAAAGAATTCAGATTAAATCACAATTCTATAGATAAACATCATAAATATGAAATGAAAAACAAGTCCAAATAGGTATCCAGAGGAAACCTATTACATATGTTTGAATATGTAAACATATATACATGTGTATGTGGGTGTGGAAAAATGAACACACATTTATAAAACTATCATCTTTTTCATAAGGAGTTTGTCATTATACCCTTTACTTGAAGGGCACTGACAGGCATATATGAAAAATGCATAAGGATTAGACGTGGAAAGTGGTGTGGCACCAATAATACACTACAACTAACCACAACACATTAAAATCAAGCATAAAAATCCAAAACTGATGTAAATCAGTAAACCAGACACCAGACTTAATAACACTTAACAAAGTTCTTGTGAAAATTATTATAGTTATGTAAATGTGGGTTTGTGTGTACACAAACACTAATATACATGGATATTTGTATATATCTTCACACATACATATCTGGTTTATATGGACTTATGTTTCACTACCTGATTACGATGATTATCTATGGAACTATGATTAGATTTACATGATTTTAAAGTCATATTTCTCAAGTTTCATTGATTCAATGTATGTATTTAGATAAAGTGTGTACATATGTATATATGTATTTTTATTCAAAAATACATAATAGGTTTCCTTTGTCTCATTGTCCGTACTTGTTTTCACTGCCTCTTTACGACGAATATGTACCGAGTTATGATTATGTACAGAAATATTATTAAAGCTGCATTATTTTAGAGTTCAATCATTTCAATTATTATAATCTTCCTATGGTTGGGAATGTCAGGGTATGAAAAATAAAACAATATATGTGTTTTTTAGAAAATACAAAGAAAATTAACAACCTTGAACATATATAAACAAAAAAATATTTGAGAAATATGCCTTTAAAAGAATGTAGATTTAATCACATTTATGTAGATAAACATCATAAATAAACAACGTAAAACAAGCCTAGACTGGTAGGTAGAGGAAACCTATTATATATTTGTGAATATATATACATATATACATGTGTATGAGGGTATGTGCATACATGAACAAACATTTAAAAAAAAATAATTTTTTTCACAAGGAATTTTCCATTATAACCTTTACTTGATGGACCTTGGTAGGTATATATGAAAAATGCAGAAGGTGTGTAGATGTGAAAAGTGGTGTGGAACCAATAATACACTAAAAATAACCACAACACATTGTAATAAAGTCTAAAAAGACAAAACTGATGTAACTCAATAAATAATACTTAATAGCACTTGAAAAGGTTATTGTGAGAAAGAAGATGGTTCTATAAATGTGGGTCAGTGTGCCCCCCCCCCCCCCCCCCCCACACACACACACACACTAATGCAGGAGCATCAATTGCATAGCTGAATAAAACAAGGTTTTTGGGTCGATGTAGGTGGTAGGGAGTCATTTATGTGTCTTAGTGAGTTTTGAGTCCTTATGGACACATTTTTTCAATATAAATTCAAACTATGATATTTCCCTCCAAAAGTGATAATTTGAATATTTGAAATGTGAAGCTTAGTATAAAGAGGTGTCATGAAGTAAATGTGATCATGTAATGTTATAAAAGGTGATTTAAGACCTCAAGGAGGTATTAAAGGTGTTTAAACCTTAGTCTTAGGTTATCTTGACCCTATGTCATCATAAACCATGGTTGGGTTGTCATGTAACTACCTCTTTCTTTGATAAGAAAGGAAAATTTGAATGGAAAAGGATAGTGAGGTTTGGAGGAGAGGTGAAGTAGGGAGGAGGAACCTTATATAAGAGCTAATGGCTCAAGAAGCTATGTAGAAAAGTGATAAAAATCAATAAAGAAGCTTCTTTTGTAATCTAAACTTTGTGTGAATGATTATGATATTATTTTGATCGAATGTTTATGAATTTCTCAGTGATCTTCAATAGAGAAGGTTTGTAAAATCCTTGTTACATGTGTTTGGAGTTGGAGCAACTACAAAGAGGTTATCAAGAAGCTTTGAAGGTGAATTAGATAAGGAAATATTCAAATAACAATGATTTTTAAGGAAAGAGTATACTTATTGAAGGTTCTACATTAATAAAATTTGAGTTGATACTCTGTTGAGAATGTTTACATGATGGATATATCTTATTAATGGTTTGAAAGAGTCAAAGTTGTAAATTATGATTATAGACACTTAGAAGGAGGGTTTTGAATGACTAAATTTGTGCTAAGAATGAGAAATTTGTTAGGAGTGGTCTTAGGAATTTAAGGAGGATCTGTAAGTCATATGAAGGGTTTTACATAGCTTTATAAACTGTCAAGAAACGTGAAAACTTGACTCAGTTTATGTGCTCTATTTATGGGATAAGGAGAATGGAGAAACATGATATTTTGTGTTCTTTCTAACACATGAAGATTGTAGACTCATGAGAAGGATAATATGAAAGATTGTGGTCAAAGACATAACATTTAAGGTTTGAAAACTTTTAGGTTAGGGTTTAGATTCAAAGGATGTGGAAACCCAGTTTTGACTGTGTTATACCCTGGTTGAAGGTTTGGAAGAGAATGTTTTAAATGTGAATGTTTTGTTATGTACTTTGAAAACTTTTGGAATCTTTATCAATCCTATGGAGTGCCTAAGGGGATTAGAAAACAATTTATCTTTGCTTGTGACTTAGTTTCTTTGAGGTGTAATTGTGATTGACATGCTAAAACCCTGATCCTACTAGTTTTGAGAATAAACACAATGTGGTCTTGAAGTTTTCTTTATTCATGAAACCTCACTGGTATAACAAGATTAGAAAGGAGGTCAATGAGGGTTTGATAGGAAAACCTTAGTTGGAGTCTTTATCCTTTGAGTTATGATCCCTAAATTAGAAGAAACCATCTTGATAATGTTTACATGCATATTGGAAAGTTTGAAGGGTTGAGGTTAATCTATACCCTTGGAATCTTCGGTAATTTAGAAGAAGAAAAATTGTTACAGTGCCAGGCCTAATTTGAAGGCTAAAGTTAGCAAGAAAAGTGGTTTGGAGTTGTCCTTTGACTTTGAAACATTGGGAACAATTAAAATAGGCAAATGGGTAGTCAGAAATCCCATAACATCCATTAGGAACCCCTTAAGTCAAATTCTAAGCCTTAAAACCCCTCATAACAGGGCTAGTAGAAGAAGAAACTAGTATAAAAGGTAGAGATGATGAAAAAGTGGTTTATCTTCAGAGTAGAAACCTAATATTTACTATACACCATGGGAGACATAATGGGTACTTGGAACAGGTTTCACCTTGTTGAGAGCCTTTACAAATTGTTCTAACCATGAAATCACCAAGAGCCAGTTCTTGAGAAGCCTAAAGTGGCAGTTTTGAGTAAAATTGAAGAAGGTTGATGATTTTATTATTTCCATTCATCAAGAAGGCTTTTAACACTTTGGATTAAGTTTTTGCAATAAGGTGAAAGGCTAGGAAGAGCTAGTAAAGACTAAAAAGTCCTGAAAGTTACTGCATGTGGGCTATTCAAGCTTAAGTATCTCAGTTCTTACAATGCTTTAGATAGCAGATTGGAGTTACTTATTATTATTAACTTGTTAAAGTACATGGAATTGAATCAAAGCTATGCATCATATATATATGTATATATATATAATATCTTTGTATATATCTTCACATATACATAATAGGTTTCACTGGACTGGTATTTAACTTTCTATTTATGATGATTATCTATATAATTGTGATGACTGTCTACAGAGTCAAGATTAAATACACATTATTTTATAGTCGTATTTCTCAAGTACTTTTTATATAAAAAAAATTGTTTAAAAAAAAATATTTTAACATCATTCAGTATGTTTTAGGGGTTTCATTTTTTAAAATTTATTTTAGGACACTTTTGGAATCAGGATGCAATCTTTTTGGTGAAAATTACAATTTTTTTTTATGTTAAAGTATCTTTTAAAATAAAACCATGATAAAAAATAAAACAAATATCAAACTATGAAATAAAAAATATATTAAAAATTAGTGTTGTTCCGTCAAAGTCCCTGCAATGTTTGATACATTGTAAAAATATTTGACATGATTTCCCTCTTAGTCCCTCAAATGTTCGAGACATTACTATAAATTAAAACCCAAAATTATATTAAATGATGTTAATTTTTTAAAAACTAGCAATCACACACAAATGGTGCAATGGAGACTCCGAAGGGAATGCGTGGAAGATGTTAAAGTTAAAGTAGTGAAACAATGTGGGAGGGAGAGGATCGGTGAAGAAAAAGATCGAGGGAGTATAAGTGCAAGGGAAGGAAAAGTTAAGGGGGGTTAATGATTCTTTTATTGTGAGAAAATAGTGAATATTACCGATTGATTATATTATAGTTTGATTGATAATAAAGCTTAAATTCATTGCAGTTGTAATGTACATTAGATTTGAAGGTGAAGGCATTCAATATATCATGAAGTGACATAAAAGGATACACCAACTTCTTTTGGAAAAGGAAGTAGATGGCATAGTCACAATCATGTGTAGCATTCTGCCGTGCCTTCTCATATTTTTTGGGACCATGTGTACGAATGTGACACACTGGTACAATAATGATAAAATCTAATAATGTCCTTTCATCTTGAAAATGTTTACCCACCTTGTTTTTATTTGATACACACTTATTAATGTAATGGTAAGGTTTTATATTTACATTGGAAAAGTGTAAAGTCTACCCATTTCTCAAGAACTCAACTTTTAGGTATTCTTGAGTTGCATGCAGGTTCGACATGTGATTACAAATCCACCTACTCTATCACCTATGTGTTAAAAGCAAACTTAAGCACATTTCAAAATCTCTACACTACATAAAATATGATCCCTAAAAATGTTCGAAAGACTTTAGGCTTGTGGATGTTCTTGATAATGTCTAACCTAACATTAGCACATTGAATATCATTATGTTATGGGATAATAGGACTGTCTTAAAATGAAATGGTGGGATAAGAAATGAAACATTTTTGCAAAGTCGCAATGGAAAATTAAATCAAACAATTCAAACATTTCAATAATGGAAGGAGAAGGATTTGTGAGGGAACCCAAAGCTTCACAGAGCTTAATAATATCACACAAAATGAATAGATGGCAGTGAATCAATATTGTCACAACAATATAAAAATAAGGAAAAACCATGTCAAGATTGTAACAAAGTGGTTACTCTATTTAATGGAATATTTGTTGAGTATTAAATATGTCTTAATAGCCTCTATGTCAACTTTGTAACTTTTTGGGATTATCAATTAGAATACATAAGTATTGATATGATTTAGAAAATTTGTACAAAAAAAAGAAAAAAATCAAAACATTAAATCATAACATATCAAGAGAAAATTTGATCACATATTTAGTAGCTGCAACAAATCCCATTACTTCCAACTTGCACGTCATTAGTGGTGTCTGGTCTCTAAACCTTCCCACCACTTGGCATGTTGTGATGCACATCATCGAGCACGATCTATTGTCCCCTCCCAATAGAAATACATTCACAATTCTCCATGTATATTTTCCATGCAAGTTAGGCATGTTAACTTGTCAAGTTATACATTTACAATTTTGGTGAGGGGTTTTTTGTATTCTTTGATGTCCAACTTAAAACTGTGTCACCTTGTTTCTTGCACTAATTTAATGTTGAGAAACACCCATATGACAGGAAAAATATGAAGTGAAGATGCCATCTCATGACAATTTTTGAGGACTTCAGAAAGGTTGAGTTACACCCTTATAAGGGGAACACTTATAAAGTGAAGATGCCACCTCACAAGAGTGTTGGAGGGCCATAGAATGATCCATAAGAAGATGACATGAGTAGAGGTGTTTTCTTGACATAATAGATCATCATCCGTGCAAAGAAAGTTATTGAGTATGATGTCTTGTGCACACGATATTAAAAAAAAATCCATGGAGGAGAGTTTTGTTGATGTTGACCAATGGGAAAAAACCTTTTTTCACACACATGAAACTTAGATACAAACAAAACTATGTGTATTTTAGTGCGAAAAGGTTTTGTAAACAGTGTTCGTTTTTTTAGATACTTTTAACATTGTGATTGGATTACTTAGCTAAACCATGAAGATTACACATTGCAAGTAGAATTTTTTTTGAAAGAGTTATTTTAATTTTGTATCCTACTTTTATTTTTAAAAAGCATATTTTATATACTGATTGAATCTCTTAGAATTTTTTTACCTTTGCACTAAACTTGAACTGGGTCCTTATAATTTTAATTTTTAAAATCTCTTATACTACCTCCACATGGAAAAATTGGTTTAAATTTAATGATATTAAATGAATCACTTAATCACATAACTAAAAAAATGTGAAAATAAATAAAAATAATTTATTTACCTTTGAACAAGAGTGCTAATATATAATTTCAACCATTCTACATTATGTCAAAAGCCTTGCAATCTTTACACAAATTTGGTTGCGATTTCAATTGCTAAAAAACAACATACAACATCAACACCCCGGTCTAATACATAATCATAAACAAACCTTTAAAAAAAAAATCCAACAATCTGTATCATTATTGACACAAATGTAAAATAAATTTATTTTACAAACATGATTGGAAAGAGTTCATATTCATATTTGTGGGTTACTGCGGAAGGAGCTTATACAAATGCCTTTATCATTGCTACCCTCAGTATGTATTGATGATATGTTGCTGCTATTGTTGCTCCAACAAACGAACCTACCCAGAATACCCATTACATTCATACCAATACTCTCACCCACATTAACACAATTGTACTTATACATTATTTGGATTATTTAAGGATCATGATAGAAAGTGGTATCGGTGCTTACATTGTCATCCCAGGTGTGTTGGTGGCTAAAGGTGATAATCGATCCTAAACTTATTATAGGGTTGATGCTTGTGCCTATGATGGGGATGGTGTCGGATTCACCATGAGCATTAACCCTATTGGAAATGGAGCGAATACTTGCATATTAACAAAAATCATAGTTAGAAGTTATAACTCAAACTCATTTCTATGTCATCAAAGGGAGTAATATGCAAAAAATGTTCTTAAAGATTACAGGAAAATGGGAATCCCAAGAACTACAATTGGGGTTTGGTGCAGAGAAAAATCTAAACCAACACAAATATACCAATGATCTCGTGATGCAGGAGCATCTCTCCAAAGTGTAATTTTTCATGTCTTTGATCAATTTTGGTTTGGGATGATGGTCTTAAGAGTTCTAGGAGATCCTATAAGTCCAAGAGTGTCATTTAAGTTGATGTCATATCATGTAGTTGAGTCAAGTTATCAAATTTTTAAATAATGTACTTTCCCTCCAACTTTGTAATATGAATTTGTAAAAGGATTAAAGACCATTCTTGGTCTATGTTAGTGGTCTTAAGTGCTAGGAAGGGTTAGTTGGTTAAGTCATGAAGTGGTCAAGTCATGAAGACTCCTAATGTGTGTGTGAAGGAGTAAAAACATGTAATCAAGGGACAAATTGTTCTCAACCTTGGTTTTAAGTCATGATACATGTTGGTTAGGGTTCACAAGAGACATAAAAGAGAAGATTATCCCAAAAATAAGTTAGTTAGATGAGAAGAGGAACGAGAATTCTATGGAGGAGGAACACAAGGGAAAAGGGGATACTCTATTTTGTGAGAAAGATGAATTTCAATACTGTTAACACAGTAAAAGATGCTTGTATACCTCTGTTTTTGATGTGTACTTTGTGTTCCTGAATTTATAGCAAAATTCCATGACTTCTAACTCATTTCATATGGAGGATCAAATGGTAAATTGAGCATATTGCTTTGCATATGGTTATCTTAGGATTTAGACTGTACTCATAATCTATTTGATGACACGTGTTTGTCATAAGCCACGAAAATATTGAGCATGCTTGGAGATTGAAAATATTAACTCTTCCTTATATGATTTTCATGGGATGTGAATATGAAAATTAGGGTCTAAATATGTCTTGATAAATGTGAGGTTGATCACTCTGTTCTTAGATAGAAAACTCTAAAATTTGACTGTGTGAGTTTGTACCATGACTGTGCTTGGTTAATTAACTGTGTATTATGGATGTAAATATCTTGTGTGTAAGTTAAGGAACATGCATGTATATGTGGAGAATCCATTTTAGCTTCATATAGGCTTGAAACAAGTGTATGCTCTGTTTTAAGGTGACTGTATAAAGGAATGAATGCAAGACTGAAAATCCTCTTATTGGCTTCCTTGAAATGGTAAGGTAGGAACCCTAGCATGAAGGTGATTCAAAACTAAGAGAAGGTGATGATCTACACTTCCCTAGAATTCAGGGATAACAGGATTTGTTGTCTCTTATCATATGCAAGGAAGATCTCTCTAGAAGACAAAACTGTGACTACACTTTTTGAGTTAGTGTATTTGTGAAGTTTATGGTTCTTGTTAAGCATTTTGGATTACATGATATCCACACAAATCTCCTTTGAGATTAGTATCATCATCTAATATCAAGAATTCCTTCAAGAAAGTATTATCTTATCAAAATCATATTGGAGAGTTTCATTCATACCCTGAGTTCATGCATAAACAGTTAGTATCTAGACCACGAAAGGAAATAACTCCATAAAACCCTAATACTGGTAAATTATAAGTGAGGAGAGGGTTGAAATAGATATGGTGACCAATTTTGTAAGCTTGAAGTTGAGTTAGAAGAAATCTATGAGGATTTCTTTAACCACGAGTTTCACACTGTGCATAATTCAATCTAGCTAGGTCACGAGATTTGAGGCATCTAATGAAGGACTAATTACATGAAAATTAGTAAAAATCCTAATAATTAAGTCTATTAAGTGTTTCAAGAATAATTTTGGCATTCCATCGGTTAAAAATTGAGCTATACTAGACAATTTGGAGAGAAGCAATTGGACACGGTCCCTGACCTAACTTAAAGGTCATTTAACAAGCAAACTATGCCCTAAACCTTTAGTTAAGTCTTGAGTATTCCTCCATAGGTAGGAAGGAGTAGTGGGTGCCATAAAATTCTTGGATCATGTTTTAATACCTCACAAATGAGAAGTTATTTGTGACAATACTCCAGGATAGACCTAAAGAAGGGTTCCTAAGCCTATGAAGTAAAAATGAGCTAGGGAGAATAATACAAGTGGTTGGATTCTAAAATTTTGTGAAAACTTTGGGGATGATAAAATAAGTATAAGGAAACTCATGATACTTTCTGGGTATTCACAGGGACCTCCATCCATGGATGATACAAAAGTACATTGTCTCAAGAACACTGTAAGACCAGTCTTGGGTGAGATAGAAAAAAGTTGATTGTTGACCTACCTGAATCATGAATATAGATGGGATTACTTGAGTGATGAGTGTAGAATAGGGAACCTAATTTGATAAATTCTAAGGAGCTCAAGGAACCAAAACCAATTTTTTTTTTGTAGGTATTGGCTAGAGACAAGATGACTGAAGTTGAAGGGTAGCTTGAGCATGAAGGTGAATTCAATGTTTCTTGATTTTTTATCATTGGTGGAGGTGTAATAAACCTGGGACATGGTTTTAAACATATTTTAGGTATTAAAAAATGACACTATAGATTTAAGGAAAACAAGGTGCTTGATTTGGGAGGTTGAGAGCAAGAAAGTAGAAAGAGAAAAGTATAGGGTAGTCGTATAGCTAATTGGGTACAATTTTATGCTTGAATTATTTTAAGGATAACCATTATTGACTCTATAACTATTGGCAAGTGAATATTATAAGGAGTAAAAAGTCAGAGATCTATAGTTTCTAGTGAAGAAAAGAAGTAGTGGAAGGTGGTAAGAAAGGGAAATTTTGTAAGAAGAGAGTAATGGTGAGTTATTGAAGACATGAATGCATTTATTCATTTTTATAACACTATGGTGATTATGTGAAAATGTTATAGAGGGTTCAAAGAGGCCAATAAATACAAAAGTCCAATTTTTCCAATTGAGAAACCAACTCCAAAAAGCTCGAAGGCGGAGGAAATTGAGGTAAGATAAGATAGATGGATATTTTTAAGACTTTGGGGCATTTTGTTAGTTTTTGGGCATGAGATTACATTGTTATAACATGACAAAGTATTAGAGGAGTGTTATTTCACTTAGAAGATCAAATTTTGGAAAATTGAACTATTCTAGACTTAGAAATCAAGACTTTCAAACAAGGAATTAGTTCCATTGAATGTTATCGATTGTTGCTAACATGTTTAAGGCATGAAAAGGTGTGGTGCACTACATCATTAGTGGTATCAGATCTGATACAGTAAAATAAACAAGGATTTGAAAAAACTTGGTGCAAGATATATTGTTTGGTTTTACAGGTCAACTATAAAGGAAGGTATAAATTCATGAAGAAAAGAAATGTGAAACAAGAGACAAAAATGGAGAAGGAAATATCAGATCTAAGGAGTGATTTTCAGATGTTGAAAGCTATAAAAAATATGTGGTTACAGTTAAGCAAACAATTAAGAAGTCAAGCAAGAAGTGAGCTAGGTGGATGGAATTTGAAAAAGAGAGTGAAGTGGCCAATCAAGTCACTTGTGAAGCATGTTAGAAGAAGTGAAGGAAGAAAATAAATGATAGCTTATGGATGCATAAGAGGAAGAGAGTTTCCATGTGAGAAACATGAGGAAACAAACATAGTTCTCATTGTGGAGAAAATAATGAAAGATGAAGGATGGAGGAGAAGAAAATTTCAAAATGAAATGTTTAGGGAAGAAGAGTGGATAAGGAGGATAGTGCCTAAGAAAGTGGCACTCATTGAGACATTTTGGTATCAATTTTTATGGTTTAATGTTTTTTTGCATGTGTATATACAGGTATAAAGACTTTTGTGAATAAAATCAAGGAGAATACCTTGAAAATTACAAGAAAAAAGGCAAGAAGTGACTCTTTTGAGTCAAATGCACTTGAAGGAAGAAAAGAGAAGGCCATAGAAGCTTATGAGGAAAATAATGAGGTACTTCAGCATGAAAATGAAGAAGAAGAGGAAAATGAAAAGTTCTATGATGCCTTAGAAAGCATTCAAGTGAGAGAAGACAAGAAACAAAGGAAAAATAAGAAGATGGATGCTAAAAAGGAAAATCCAAAGGAAATGATCTCAAAAATGGTTCATGATCAAGTATGGAAAAATGAAAATTATGAATTTCTTCATGCATCTGTGCATGAATTCTTTAGGATGAAAGATATGACAAAGAAAGAAGATGTTATTTCTTCAAAATATGAATTTAACCATGGTTATATTATGCCTAAATGGATTAACAAATCAGTTACTTGTGAACAAGAGGAAAAATGTAGGGAAAAGGCTAATAATACCATGATATGCAATATAACACAAGAGGAAAATGATGGGAAAAGGTTATATTTCAGATTGAGACAAGCATGCAATGGATATGATCAAGAAATGAAGAGTGAAGAAGATGTATCTAGGTACAAACCAACCTATGAAACAAGAAATACAAATGAAACTATAAGTATATATAAACCTCGGGAGACAAAAAAGCAAGTGTGGAAGTTCAAAGAGAGAAAATAAGAACAAAGAAGCCTCATAGGAGCTTGGAAAGAGAAGCAAGTGAGTGGAAACAAGGTAAGCATGATGATTTGAATGTTTTGGCTAAAAAAACAAAGAATGGGTCATTTGAAGGTGAAAATAAGTTATTTTTGAACACTAACATGCATAATGAAGACTATGTGAATGAAATACAAGAAGAAGAAGATAGAAAAATACAGAAAGATGAAGATGAAGTGAAGGTAAAGGAAGTGAAAGCTGATTTTTGTAAACTAGCATGTAATTTCAAAGAGGAAGAAGACCAAATGAGTCCTAAATATGATGAAGCAAGTGAAGAGGAGGGTGGTATCGTGTTATACGAGGAAATACAAATGATTGAAGGGTACTTGGGACATGTATATGTTCAAATCAGTCAAGGGAATGTGATAACAAGCAAAGAAAAGAAGGAGAAATGTAAGAAAAGACATTGGTAAACTTGAAAAAAGAGAAGTTTAAAGAAGATAAAGATGAAAAACAAGTACAAGAGCAAGCACAAGAGAGGGAATATAAAGAAAATCAATCAAGAATAATAGGGTTAAAAGAGGATGATTAGAAATGACATGAAAAGTTCAAGGAAACGAAGAAAGAAGACCAAAATGAGACAAGTTTGTTTTATCTTTTTATAACTAATGTTTCTCTTAGTTGTGTTTGTGCAAGTAAGAATCAAAGAATGATCAAAGAAGGTGGAAAAAGAAAAGAAAATGAAGAAAAAGTACAACCAAGTCAAGAAGAACAAGGAAATGAGGACAATGAAGAAGAATTTAAGCAAGATGAAGACATATAAAGAAAATTTAAAGCAAGAAAAGAAAATTCAATCAAGGAAAAGGTTGAGAGAGCTAAAGATAAAGATAAACAAAGCAAGGATAAAGAATATGTTAAGCAAGAGAGAGATTGGAAGAAGAAAAAGAAGACTTGAACCTCCATGGGGGTGTTAGGTTGTGGAGCCTTTTTTCATGTGTGAAAGTGTTGAAGACTATACACTAAGAAGAATATACACTTTCCAAAGTTGTTTGGCCTCGAAAAATTTGCCCGATATATAGGGAAACATGCTCTTCTCATATGGGTGGGATTTTTGACCCATATGTTTATGGGGCAATTTTTGTCCATGGGTTTGATACCCACGGTATTGTAAAACTGCTTAAGCAGTTGTCTACTTATGTGGTTTTTTGCATATGGTAGGTATGATGTAACATTGCAGATGTGTGTGAATTCGGGTGTGAATTTTGTGGAGTTTGTTGAGCATAGCTCCAAATAGATCTGGGTATTGTATTGAGAGAGTGGTGGCTTGTAATAAAATTTGAACAAGTGATTCTTGGTGGACGTAGCCCAAATTGGGTTAACCACATTAAATACCGTCTCTTTGTGTTGTGTTCTTTTTATTGTGCACTTTTATTTCAGATCTGTAATATTTTCTGCATATTAGTTTATACTGCTGCAATTATGTGAGGGATTATTCCACATATTTTATCCCTTATTTCCTAATAGGGGGTTTAAATCTTTCCTACTAGGGGAGTATGATGCATGAACATCTCTCCAAAATGCAATTTTTGGTGTTTTTGATCAATTTTGGCTTGGGATGATGGTCTTAAGAGCTCTAAGAGAGACTATGAGTCCAAAAGTGTCATTTAAGTTGATGTCATGTCATGTATGAAAGGAACGATAAATAGATCGTACCAAGCCAAGAACACAGATGCTAATCAAACACCACAATCAATAAGATGAAAACAATTCACCAGAATAAATTTACATAAACCTCTACAAACAAATGAGAAGCAATATCATATATTATTATGGAACTCAATGCAATACATTGAGAATGGGCCTTGCTTAAATACGTAAGGAATAACAATCTAATAACCAGTCAAGGTCGTAGATCAAGCCATAAATCAAGGAAATAACTAGTCATCAAAGAACTAGTCAAGACCATAGATTTAGGAGAGAACTAGACATCAAGTATCTAGTCAATACCATAGATCAAGGAAAGAACTAGTCAATACCATAGATCAAGGAAAGAACTATACCTAACAACTAGATAATATCTCCTAACATCTAAATAAGATAAAATAAATATCCACACACATAAGTGGGTGAGGATAAATATAATAAAGGTAAATAAAGTACTTAGGTGAACATGAGCTAAGGTAAATACCTACTCTAATAATGTAGTTGACTCAAGTTATCATTAAATAATTTACTTTCCCTCCAACTTTGTAATTTGAATTTGTAAAAGGATTAAAGACCATTATTGGTCTATGTTAGTGGTCTTAAGTGCTAGGAAGAGTTAATTGGTTAAGTCATTAATTTGTCAAGTCACGAAGACTCATAATGTGTGTGTGTGTGTGTGTGTGTGTGTGTGTGTGTGTGTGTGTGAAGGAGTAAAAACATGTAATCAAGGGACAAAATGTTCTCAACCTTGGTTTTAAGTCATGATACATGTTGGTTAGGGTTCACAAGAGACATAAAAGAGCAGATTATCCCAAAAATAAGGTATTTATATGAGAAGAGGAGTGAGAATTCTATGGAGAAGGAATACAAGGGAACAGTGGATCCTCTATTTTTTTGAGAAAAATAACTTTCAATACTGTTAACATAGTATAATACGCTTGTATGCCTCTATTTTGGATGTGTACTTTGTGTTCCTGAATTTATAGCAAAATTCCATGACTTCTAACTCATTTCATATGGAGGATCAAATGGTAAACTGAGGATGTTTCTTTGCATATGATTATCTCAGGATTTGGACTGTACTCATACTCTATTTGATGGCATGTGTTTTTCATAAGCCAAGACAAGACTGAGCATGCTTGGAGATGCCAACTATGAAATCTTATATTATTTACACGAGACGTGAATAATGGAATTAGGGTCTGAATATGTCTTGATAAATGTGAGGTTGATCACTCTGTTCTTAGATAGAAAACTCTAAAATTTGACTATGTGAGTTTGTACCATGACTGTGTTTGGTTAAGAAATTGTACATTATAGATGTAAATATCTTGTGTGTAAGTTAAGGAACGTGCATGTATGTGTGGAGAATCCATTTTATCTTCATATAAACTTGAAATGAGTGTATGCTCTGTTTTAAGGTGGTTGTATAAAGGAATGAATGCAAGACTATGATAATCCTCTTATTAGATTCCTTGAAATGGTAAGGTAGGAACCCTAGCATGAGGTGATTTGAAACTAAGAGAAGGTGATGATCTACACTTCCCTATAATTCAGGGATAAAAGGATTTGTTTTCTCTTATCACATGCAAGGAAGATCTCTCTAGAAGACAAAACTGTGACTGCACTTTCTTAGTTAGTGTATTTGTAAAGTTTATGGTTCTTGTTAAGTGTTTTGGATTAAATTATATCCACAAAAATCTCCTTTAAAGTTAGTATAATCATCTAATAGCAAGCATTCCTTCAAGCAAGTATTATCTTATCAAAATCATATTGGAGGGTTTCATTCATACCCCGAGTTCATACATAAACAATTAGTATCTAGACCATGAAAGGAACTAACTCCATTAAAATGTGATATTAGTAAATTAGAAATGAAGAGAGTGTTGAAATAAACATAGCGACCAAGTTTGTAAGCTTAAAGTTGAGTTAGAAGAAATCTATGAGGATTTCTTTAACCAAGGGTTTCACATAGTGCATAGTTTGGTCTAGCTAGGGCACGAGATTTGAGGCCTCCAAAAAAATAATGATTGCATGAAACTTGGTAAAAATCCTAATAATTAAGTCTATTAAGTGTTTCAAGAAGAATTTTAGCATTCCATTAGTTAAAAATTGAGCTATAACTGGCAGTTTGGAGATGAGGAATTAGACACATTGCCTGACCTAACTTGAAGGGTCATTTAACAAGGAAACTATTCCCTAAACCTTTAGTTGAGTTGTGAGGATTCCTCCATAGGTAGGAAGGAGTAGTGAGTGCCATAAAAATGCATGGATCATGTTTAAAGACCTCACAAATGAGAAGTTATGTGTGACAATACTCTAGGACAGACCTAAAGAAGGGTTCCTAAGCCTAGGAAGTAAAACTGAGCTAGGGAGAATAATACAAGTGGTTGGATTCTAAAATTTTGAAATAAGTGGTTTGACAATAAAATAAGTACAAGGAAACTCATGAGACTTTTTGGGTAGTCACACAGACCTCCATCCATGGATTATATAAAGGTACAGAACACTATAAGACCAGTCTTGGGTGAGATAGGAAAAATTTGATTGTTGACATACTTGGATCATGAATATATATGGAATCAATTTAGTGATGAGTGTAAAATAGGGAGCCTAATTTCAGAAATTCCAAGGAGCTCAAGGAACAAAAAAACAAAATTACATGTATTGGTTAAAGACAAGATGACTGAAGTTAAAGGGCAGGTTGAGCCTACAAGTGAATTCAATATTTCTTGATTTTTGATCATTAGTAGAGGTGTACTAAACCTAGGACATGGTTCTAAACATGGTGTAGGTATTAGAAAATGCCACTATATATTTAAGGAAAACAAGGTGCTTGATTTGGGAGGTTGAGAGAAAGAAGGTAGAAAGAGAAAAGTATAGGGCAGTCATATAACTAATTGGGTACAATTTTATGCTTGAATTATTTGGAGGCTAACCATTATTGACTATATAACTACTGGGAAGTGAAGACTAGAAGGATTCAACATTCAGACAACCATAGTTGCTAGTGAAGCAAAGAACTAGTAGAAGGTGGTAACTAGGTGCAATTTTGTAAGAAGAGAGTAATGGTGAGTTATTGAAGCCATGAATGCATTTATTCATTGTTATAACAATATGGTGAGTATGTGAAAATTTTATAGAGGATTAAATAGGTCAATAAATACAAAATTCCAATTTTTCCAATTGAGAAACCAACTCTAAGAAGCTAAAAGGTGGAGGAAATTGAGGTAAGATAAGATAGATGGATCTTTTCAAGACTTTAGGGCATTTTGTTAGTTGTTTGGACATGATATTACATTTTTAGAATAGGGAAGAGTATTAGAGGAGTGTTATTTCACTTAGAAGGTTAAATTTTGGCAAATTGAACTATTCTCGACCCAGGAATCAAGACTTTCAAACAAGGAATTAGTTCCATTGAATGTTATTGATTGTTTCTAACATGTTGAAGGAATGGAAAGGTGTGCTTCACTACATCATCTCGACACCCAACCCCACACTCTTTGTGTAGAAATTAGCCATATATTTGGATCCACATCCATATTTGGCATAATAGAACTTCTGAAAACCACATATGTCACCCAAGCATTGGGATATGATGTAGAAGACAAACCTTTGAGAGGACACCTTTCTAGCCAAAAACAACCAAAATGTCACCACTGGATTTATATGCCCACTTGTAAAAATTTAGAAAACCAAAAAAACATATAAGAATTGGTAAAATCAAACTTGAACAATACAAAAACATGAGAAAAATATTCTCAAGAAGAAATGTTTAAGATATGAGCCCTGAGATTCCAAAAATACAATAAATGAGCATAAAAATCATTCCACCAAAAACCTAAGAAATACCCAAGAGGCCAACACTCCCACAACCATCATTATTTCTCTTATGCTAGAATTGTTTTTCAATAGTTATATACAAAAATAGAAATGTTGCTATGAACTCTTCAATGAGTGAACGATAAAAAGACTAGTTCTTGAGCTCCCCAAAATCAAAAAGGGAGAAGGTGGGGGATCTATGTAATCCTTAAGAACAAATCCATATTATTCTAATTATTTCCCACCTTCCTTAACCATTAGGTATTTCTACATTATAATATAATATTGGATTTGAATTGGAGTTATAAATTATATTTTTCATACGTTTTGATTTTTTGAAAGACATTATAAAATACAATAATAAGAAACCAACATAAATATAGGAGTAATAAAGTACCAGTAAAATCCACCACCGAAGAATTTAAATACATGTAAATGATAAAAAAAAAAATCATAGAGTTGATGAAGACATTGGCCTATTTTGATAGATTTTGATGACGGACAATAGGGTTAAAAATTTGAGCATCAATTGCCATATGTCAAATATAATATGTGGTAAGAAAGCATACTCTATTATGACATTCACCCTAAACCTGATAGGTTTATTATCACGCTCCCAAATGTTTCATGAAATTTAAGCCTAACACATATTGTACATAAATATGGAAACATCTAACAATACATGGACTTTATATACTTTACTTTTTGCATGACACTGGTACATATCGACAAATGCCAATCTGAGGGCCTATTTTAAGCTGCAACATTAACATAGATCTAATGTTCCATATTGAAACATATTACAATAGCTTACTTACATGACAAAGTTTTTATGGTGAATGAAAAATAGTTTATGCTGAGTAGACAATACCACATGGAGGGTTGTGCCAATTTTGCATTAAATGACAATGAGTCTTCATGGATCAGGCCACTTGTAGTTTGATCTAATAGAGAGTTGATAGTGGTGATGAGGTGTGGTGAGATGGAAATAAAAGAGAAGAGTGTTTAACACTGAATTGGCTCATCTATGTTGTAATTGTTGCTTCACCAAATTGTCACAAAAATAATAATTTTAACCACCAAAACAAGGGTTTGTGAGTCAAATATAGAATTTATGCCATTTTACATAGCCACCAATCTATTGTTTGGTTTAGAATGGGATGGTTACATGTTTCAAAAGTAATAGCTACTAATGATAACAAAAAAAGTAATATGTTATTCATACTGTCACTGATTAGGGTGTTAAAATTATAACATTTTTCTCTACTATAACTTGAAAAGATCCATCGGGATATGACAACCTATTAACCATATTACAACCTTTCATAACACCATCCTTTATTATGTGATAACACATTTAAACCCTTATAGATTGAATGAACAAAAAAGGAATTGAAATTAAATTTAATAGACAAAATTTAAATTAATATACATTTGCATATCAACATACCAAATTATGGATAGAAGTGTAAGAAATATAGAATCACTTCGGTGGTTTAAAGTTTCCTTGATCAGGTATTTATTTAAGCATTATATTGAACAAAACTAACAAAAATGTTTTAAGGGAGCTCCTTAAATCCTAGTAGATAAATACATAAAGTTTGATATTTAAATTTACATAGCATATGAGCACTTTGAGATCCAAAGAAAGATTTTTCAACTTCAATTAATTTTTATATGATGCCTATGAGATGTGTTATAAAATCCTCCATAAATGCAAACATCCTAGAAAATCACCATTACACCACTAAAAATCAAAGGCTCACCAGGCCTAGAAATATCATCCAACTACATACAATTATAGTAATATTTAATCAAAGATAAAAGTGGTCATTATATTACATGGAAAGACAAGATTTGGCCTTGAAAACATGTTCCTTGATATTTTGTTTAGTGGTACCCTAGCAGTAGGTAGCTTCTTCATGCACTGTAAATTCAAGCCCCGACATACTTATTCATATATATCTGCTCCACTTGTTATGGGACTAAATCCTTAAAGCTTTAATCATTGAAATCTTGTTAAATTATTATATAATTCAAGTTGGAATTGAGATCCTTTGTAATGATTATTGTAAAATAATGTGGGAATGAATACCTCGAGCATTTGATTAAAGATGATTAATTAAAGTGAAAGGGTGTCGAAACCATCGTGTTGGTTCATACCCACCCATGAAGTATTATAGAAAGGGATGTAAAAGTGAATAGAGAACAAGGAATGATGACTGTGATCCTAAGAAGAGAAAAATTATAAGGAATTATTAAGGACTTAGAGAGGGCCACCAGAGGTGTCCTAACTGGGGGTACAACATACAACCTCAGATGGTTCCTAGCCAGGGAAAGGTGAAAATACACTGGGTGCATAGTTTTTCCTCTCAATAGTGCAGCTATAGTCTGGTGTTTGTTACCTATGTGTGCATTAGAATTTTATATTAGAATTCCTGATCATTATATAAGATAAGTTCTCTCTCTTTAAAACTATGTAATCTCTGTTAATAGTTAATGGAAAAAATTTAAATCCTCTATTTATTCAGATAAATGTGCAAATGAATGTATTATGTTTATTTTGTTATGTATATTTTTTTATTTTTTATTTTTGATATAAAAGATCTTATATTATATTAATGCAATGAGATACAAGATAGCTTTCAACAAAAGTGGCGGTATGAGAGCACGCCTCAAAACCACGAACAAGCTAGGCCGAGCCTAGAACATCAAAATTCAAACTAGGCTAAGCCTAGGAGATTACAAAACAAAAAGTAGAAAACAAAGGTACTATCAAACAACAGCTGCAAACATGCCTGAGGTAGGTAGATCCTGATCATCCAGCCACCCTGAACCAGGAAGATCTTTTCTAGCATACAGAATCTCCTAGCCAGCAAAAATTTATTCCTCCGGGTTCGCTTCTATGCATAGGAATGACAAGGTTGAGGCGAGGGAATTTTCCAGATGATGGTGCGGGTGGCAGTGGGTGTCAAGCGACCTGGTGTGAAGTAGTGGAAGAAGGAGAGCCCCAACCCTGCTGTTGAGTTAACGAATGCGGCAGAGAACCCCACCCATGCTACCGAGGTCGTGAGCCCCAACACTGCTAGTGAGATGATGAGTGAAGCAGGGAGCCCTGGCCATGGCGGCGCACAAGCAAATGACTATGCCAATGTATTGGCCCTGGAGAGCGATAGGTGTGATTGAAAGCACGACGCTGTGATCTGCCGCGTCAGCCACCATGGGCACTCAAGAAAAAATTGCATAGAGGCATGGTGGGAGACAGAGGCACTCAAGAAAAATTACACGGGGCTTCCCCCCAGTGGTATAACAACATCTGGAGGTGGTCCACCTCTAGCGCCTCCTTGTTTGATTGAATTTGAATCTACATAAGTACATTGGATATCACCATAGATTTATTATAAATCTAGAAAGATTAATCAACTACAAAACTAGAAAAGAAAAAAGCATTTCTTTCTTTCCATATCCAAAATAAAATCTTCCTTCTAAAAACATGCCAAGAGGATATGTTGCTAAGTGAAATAGTGGGGCCTTGAGGGGAAAAAAGAATCGATCCAATTCCAGGAAATTTGAGCTTTGGGAAAAAACCAAAAGACATGCATAAGCATTTCCAGATGCATAAACGTTTCTATCAATGGCCTCATCTTGGAGCCCTTTGGAAATTTCCGGTCTATCAGACAAGGCTACCCTCTTGCCCCTGCACTGTATGTGTTGGCGGCCGAGGGATTTGGTTATCTCTTAGCTCATGCAAAAGTGCAAGGTCTTGTTCATGGAATCTTGCTGCTTGATGAGCCCAATTCTCAGCTCCTCAATGGGCATTTTGCAGACAATTCCTTCCTTACACTTATCGAGGATGAGAACAACATTTGCAATGTTATGCAATGCTTAGATACTTTCTGCCTAGCTTCTGACTCATCCATTAAATGGAAAAAAACCCAATGTTATCGACAATCTTTCCTTCTTGTGTTGGAATGGCTTACCACATTTGATTGGAGATTTTCAAATTTCTATTCCTTTTGCTTTTCAAGCCTCCCTAGCTGAACTATGGCATTATGTCATTCAACAGGTGGTGAAAAAATTGGAATATTGGCTTACTAGGCCTTTGTCTATGGCCGGAAATATACTCTAAAGTTCTTGTTGCTACCCATGTCTACTACTTGTCTTACTGGGTTCCTTCCAAATCCTCCATTCAGATGCTTAAAAAACTACTCAAAGCTTTCCTATGGGCTAATGCTTCTACTGGAAAAGGTTTTCATCGAGTAACATGTGATATATGTTGTCTGTCTCGCAATTCTGGAGGCCTCAGGATTATTCACATTCAGCGCCAAGGGCAAGCTCTTTGTGCTAAGTGGATTATCAGAAGCATCATTATCCAATAATATTGGAAAGTTCTCATATGACATGGCATTGCAGAAGGCTCTCCTTATGGCTGCACTGTATGGAAAGGCTTAGGGTTTGTCAATTTGCTCATCAATCATGTGCTTGTCAAAATTGTTGGCACTTTTGTGCTTAAAAGTATTTGGAAAGCATGGGAACATGTCAAACCCTAGCTTTTATGGAAAGGGGATGGATTTCATAATGGGCTATCTCTTAACCAACAATCTCTCTGGTGGACACCGATTTTTCAATCCCAAGATCAATGCTTAGAAGAGGTCCCGAGAATCTCCACGCTCAAATTCTTTAAGCACATAATTCACACCATTGAGGAATTCTTCTGAAAGAACACACAATCCTAGTTATCTTGGCCGGATTTTAAAAATTTCCAACCAAGACCAAGATACTTTCAATACTGTGATTAATTTGGTTCCTGATCACATGCTGCATGAGATTGCTGTGCATTCCTCTTGCCCATGGTGGAAAGAATGAAAGTGGTATGCTGATACTCCTTCCTGTAACTACAAAGCCAACAAAGGCTATTAATGGCTCTCACCCCATTTTCCCATGGTGGACAAGCTTAGTACTCGTTGGGGAATTCACACCACTTTGTCTACTTGGGGTAGACGATTTGAGACTGTTTGGACTATATGTGTGTTAGGTATCTTTTGAAATATGTAATTGTTTTATAAAGAACAAAGAATTTGTAGGATTATGTATATATGTATATATATGTTTGTTAATTTAGGAAGATTTGTATAAATTAATGCAGAATATGAATTGATATATGTAACCGAAAATATTATACAATTTTTCTTGTTTTTGTCTCTATCTTTCGTGGTCATGTTTTTTGTATTACGTGGTCATATTTTTTATCTTTCTGCTGTATACCTGAAAGATTTCCCTTGGATATGATTAGCCTTGTGGTTCTAAGTCCACCAGACACCAAATGTGAAGTTCTAGCCAATAAGAGAGCTTCATGTTTCTTCTCCATATTAGAACTTTAATAGATCCTATTAGCCATTGTGAAGTGCAAGCCAATGAAGACACTCCATACTCTTCACAATATCAAACTTTTATTGAATTTTTTCTATCCAATGTGAAACCCAATCTAATAGAAATACTACAAGTCACTTCAAATTTCATGATGTCAGTCTTTTGTTAACCTTGTCGGTTGTTAACTAATAGGAATGTTCCACTGTTCACGTTACTTTTTATAATTAAGACTTTGTCAGAAGTTAGTCAAAATGCGGGCCAATAAGAATTGTCTATGTTCTTTCACATATTGTTTTCCTTGTCGAAACCATGTCAAAGTGTGAAAAGTGAGCTATTAAGAAGGCTCCACGTATATACGGTTTTTAGAGACCATTTTTCTATTAAATGATCTTCGGTTACATGTTGCACTTTGAAAGTGTGAACCGGTAGTAAAATACTACGTACATATAGATTTCGCAGTGTCAAGTTATACTTAACCTTTTCCATTGCAATATCACCACCTGTCTTGTCTTTGATGTCACCGACCGTCCAGACCCAAAATTGTCTAGTTTTTGGTTAATTCCATGAGCCAGGTGTTCGTGAGGCATAATTAATCAGTTTAAAGCTTTAATTAATTACGTTTAGCTGTAACCCACACATTTGTAAATTCATATTATTTTTTACTAGTCAAATATATTTACAATTCGACTTATCTTTCTTAGTTAACTGCTATTAAGATGTAAAAGCGTTTTAGTCTTCCGCAATACTATATTTTGTTGTCGAGGAAAAATGTTGAATTTCACCACTGATTTAACAACATTATCAATCCATGTATCAGACTCTAACATTTTCTTCAGCTATTCATTAGCTTAAAGAGAAGTAGGCTCAATATTGTCACGTTGAGGATGAAAGTCTTTCCATGGCACAAGGCATGATACAAAATATTCACCACGCATAGGCTGTGATCTAAATGTTATAGTTGACTTTTCCTAAGCCTGGCCTAGTTTGTTCGTGGCTTTGGGACATGCTCTCATACTACCTTTTTTTTGTTGAATTATCTTATATCATCTTACTTGTTAATATAATATAAGATCTTATTCATCAAAAATATTCATGATGCAAAGGTTGTGACTTGGAACCTTCGAAAGGCACATGCTATGATTTGAAATTTTCTAAGAATTTTTGACATCTTCCATTTGTAGAGATGTAGCTGGAACCCTTTTGTTGAAAATGGATGTCACATAATTTTTTATTTTTCCAAAGCTTAGAAATGGAAATCTTCATGTGGCGGCAAATCTGACTAATTATTCCCTTACTTTTAAGGATGAGGTTGTATTGCTTCATTTTTAGAAGGTATTTGATGCCAATCTGAATTGGCTCCCAAGTAAGTTACACGACCTATGTCACTTGTGTGTGGCACAACTTCTGAAGTGGCATCCTGCACACATGCCACAAGACACCTACTACATTTCTTACCCTTGGCCAACATACAAATGTCGAATCATGATTAGGGTTTGATGGGAACTTTTAGGGTTTATATCTAAATCAATGGTGGAAATATACACGTACTTCAACATATATCTGTTAAAACATCTGTTCCATTGATCACTCTGTCACCTGTCAGCTGCAGGAGGCTCCAGTCTACTATGGAAAATGCCTTCGATGTAATCATATATTATTCTAATGGGCATACCATGCCATCCACAACCATAGGAAGATCAAAATATTTGAAATTTTTGAATAGTATAAGAGAAATATGAATTTAAATTAATGCATATTTAATCACGATTTTGTAGAGCCTAAAAAACAAAAAAGTATAAATGCATATGTAATCACAATTCTGTATATAACCACCATAGACATGTAATGAAAAACAAGTCTAGTCAATGAGCAACATCGCTCTGGTCAAATTTCTCTATTTCTGTTGATTTTAGAAGGTTTGTTTTGTGTAGCTATTTGACTTCTTATCCACTACGTGAATAAGTAATGATGATTGTCTATGGAATTGCAGTTAATTATGAAATTTTTGTTTCTCAAGTACTTTCCAAACATTGCAAGTATTCTGATAAACTGATATAAGTCAATAGGATTATCTAAATACATACATAGAATCAATAAACCTTGATAAATTTTAATTTAAAAAAATGCAAATGTAATGAGATTTTTTAAGATAATCCTCATAAGAAAGAAATGGAAAACAAGTCCAGTCAGGTAAGCAAAGGAAACCTAGCTATACCACTCAAGGAGTTGTATCATTCTTGTATAAATTCTCTATTTGGGATAATTTTCTTAGGTTTGTTTTGTGTATCTTTCTGACTTGTTTTCGAGAAAACTAGTCCAGACAGGTAGATAAAGGAAACCTAATTGTGCCACTTAAGGAGCAATATCATTCTAATCAAAATTCTTTGTTTGGGATAATTTTCCTAGGTTTTCTTTCTTTATCTCTCTGACTTGTTTTCCACTGCCAGTTTATTGTGATTATCTATGGAATTGCATTTAAATATGAAATTCATATTTCTCAAGTATTTTACAAATATTGCAAGTATGTTGACCACCCTACGCTCCTTCAAAATCCCAAGTAGTTCAATTAGTGCCATCTTGATTGCAGAGCGTTGCTAGTTTTGACCTATTATTCAAGCATGTCAATTATTTCGATCTCCCTATGCGCCTAGAAAATTCCAAGTAGTTAATGTATTTAAAAGATATTATTACTACAAAACCACTTTCCACATCAATACCTTTCGTGCAACAAATCAAAATAAAACTCTGTAAAGTGATTAAAAATCTAACCTTGAGTGTCTACAGACTCATCTCACATAGCGAACCCCTTGCACTTGATGAAAATGCATGGTTTCTTTATTCAAAATTCCACCGCCAATTTATACCATGATGTGGATTTATGCCTAAGTGTGGTAAAACTTTCACAACACCCTATTTTGTCTGCAACTGACGTAGCCCCTTATTTTACTTGTGTGTAGACAAATTTTGCTTGCTTGCAGGTGATTATCTATGACATAGTTAATAGCCAAAATGTTTTGTTACCAAAATAACAATGTACAATCCAAGTCCCCAAGTGCTTTACCTAAAAAATGAAGGCCGAGATGACAATTACAAGATTAAATTTTCCCCTTCAACAACAATCCATAGATAATTTAGAAATGCAATTGTAAGTTTACTAGAGAATAAAAGGGTATTGTATAATCTAAATATGGGTGCCTTACCCATCTACTTTAAAGGAATTATGTCTGTCCAATTGATATGGGTTTTAAACAACTGAATGTTTATTTTCTATATTTTTACACTGATAATTTTATTTATGGGATAGTTAATCGTCAATTAATTGCATTTAATCACATAATTATTACCACCGTGCAGGATTAAACAACATGATAACGATCAACATGACAACGATATTTTATTTGGTTAGCGCAACATAATTCCATAGGCATGAAATTGATCAACGACTCCATTGTTCATGTACATCAATGTCTAATGCATGTTCACTATAAGGATTGCCGATTACTCTTACAGTTGTCAGAGCTAAGGGGTTCAAATCCCCTTTGCCATACACATTTTGACAATAACTTAATTATCGGCCATAAAACTATAATATTACTAACCATAATTGTCAATTTCATGCTCCATATTCCCTAGGGTTTCTTGATGGGTTTTAGGGCTCGAGTGTAGGTGGAACCCTATTTATTAATCATAAAATATGTTAGCTTACACATATAAAGATTATAACAGATTAGTTTGCTTACATATACTAATAAATGTAACTCTCTCTCTAGCTTATTTGGAATAATACAAGACTAAGTTGACTCTTTATCTATTAATAATTACGTCGAAGGCATCCCCCCTATGGGAAAGGCCCTTCCGGATGTTTCTATGGCTGTGTCAAATTTGATGGGTGTTTGGGTGGTTTTTCCATGTGATTAAATTTGACGGTGTTTTCATGTTTTTTTCCCTATTTTTAGTTGTTCCATGGAAACAAGGACAATTGCATGCTAATTGTTGCATGGTAAATTTGCAACCACGAATGTTTTCACTTATTTATTTTCAATGTCTCCGCTTAGTTGATTATGGGCCAAATCCCAATGCCATACAGTTGCATCATGTGGAAAAACCCAATTTAGTATTTTTCTAGCTCTGCATCGTAAGGGCTAAGAACTAAGAGGTCTGTGTAATGAACCAGTGAGTATAGAGAGGGATATTTTTAAAGGGTTGTTGACTAGGGCTGATATTGGAGATCTAAGCCATGTTATATGTTGAAAAGGGGGATATTTATCAAATGTTTTATTTGCAAGTTCCCTAACAGACATATATGACAGCCTGTGGGAGAAAAATTACGTTACCTAGCCTCTTTTGAACCACTCCACACATGAATCCCCCACCATGCCATAGGTTTCTTCTTCTTCATGTCAATAGAAATCTGCTAGCCCCATCTAAAAGCATAGTTGTATTATGGTGGCTTACAAATATTGATGATGCAGTT
This sequence comes from Taxus chinensis, assembly GCA_019776745.2. Classification (NCBI taxonomy): domain Eukaryota; kingdom Viridiplantae; phylum Streptophyta; class Pinopsida; order Cupressales; family Taxaceae; genus Taxus; species Taxus chinensis. Next base: position 246,097,115 of record CM034155.1, on the reverse strand, counting down.
AGCATCGTGATTATAGTTCAAAAACTATGTAAGTTTAAATTGTATTACATCTTTTACTTCCCTTTCTACGTATGTTTTTCCACACCATGATACGTAATAGAGCAGTTACTTGCCTACTGTTTGACAAAATGACAAAACAAGTTCATCACATATGAGATGTTTGAAAGTATTTTTATTCCTTTGATTGTCTTGTTTAAAATTTGGGGATTTACACAAAGATAGCGAACTGTTTGTCAAATTTCCTCATAGAAAAATGTTGAACATCGAGACACTCTAAATTTTGATGAGGTGGAGTCAACCAGTTCAGTTTTGAAAGGATGGACACTCCCAAGATATGTTTGGAGATCCCTGACTTCTTGGGTGATAGCAGGGTAGGTCATTTTTAGGATTCTTAGGGGTAGAATCCATGCGAGAAAATTCTTGCAACAACTTGAGTTTGTTGGCCCTGGTTCTATTGGAGTCTGCATGTTGACAGCTACATTTGTGGGTATGGCTTTTACAATTCAATTTGTTAGGGAATTCACAAAACTTGGGCTAACAAGATCAGTTAGGGGTGTACTGTCTCTAGCCTTGTCAAGAGAACTCAGCCCAGTTGTTACATCTTTCATCATTGCATGTTGTGTTGGCAGTGATTTTGCTGAAGAGTTGGGAACCATGCAGGTGTCTGTACAAAATGGAGAAAGTAGACATTAAATGTGCTCACAGCCGATTCTAAATTATTGGTACAATGATTTATGTGTGCGGAGCAATTGCAATGACTTCCCTACATGGTCCTACTCTAAGAGACCTCTGGCCTTCACCAGAGACTCCCTCACAAACCATTATTCCAGGATTTCTACATGAGGGGAATTTGGAAAAAAGGATCAGAGGATGCATTTAACTGGTATCAGCAGTGATAATCTTGTCATGGTGCGTGATTATACAAGTCTCCCCAATTGAATCTTTGATCTTTTTTCATAAGGAGTAGGTTCTTACTAAGACTAACATATTTTTGTGAGCATGCAAGTTGAGACATTGAGCAAGTACCCAGTGTGTCATTATCCCTCATAGAAATCACAGGATTTCTTTGATCCATACAAACTGTTGTTCTCATAATTGTTTTAGACAAGAGTGTTCATACATCATCTTAGTTTGATGGACTGGAGTGGGATTGTGATTGTTATGTTTGGGGTGAGTGAATATATTCTATGCCTATGTAGATTTTCCCACGGTTCATTTTATGAAGACTTTACTTAATAATCAAGACTAACTTCAAATTCGCCCAACCCATTGCCATTCTCAAAGTTTTCTTCATTCTCAATCATCCTACATCGTTATTCCATTTATAGATGTTGTTTAGCAAAATTTAAAACGTAGTTTGAGTCATTTCAAATAATTCTATCAACAAACAAGTTCAATTTTTGAATCATCCTACATTGTTGTTCCATTTACAAATATTGTTTAGCAATATTTAAAATGTAGTTTGAGCCATTTCAAACAATTATATCTACAAACACGTTCATTTTTGTATTTTTATTTGGCTTGAATGTTGATTTGGGTGAAGTAATTACCTATGCAGGGAATTGTTGTAAATGCCATATGTTTTGCATTGCAATTATGGTGAATTTAGAAGAGAGGGCCAATATTTGTTTGTGTAGCATGAAAATCTTGTGTTTTTATAATGTCTTCCATATGGTATTGATATTTTATGCTAGAGGGAAGTGGTGAAGTTAATAGAGAAGGAGTGGACTACTACAACAAGATGATATATGCACTCCTCAATAATAGTATATTTAAGAATGAAAACAGTGGTAGCATTTTATGAAATTTTAGTAAATTTGTAGAAGATAATGATTTATGTTGAATACCGAGCATAAAAACAATGTTAGCATTTTATAAAGTTTCAGGAATCATTGACCCTTAAGTTGTGTGTTACTCATGTAGGGATTGACACCATGGTAACACTTTACCATTTTGATTTGCCCCAGGCACTCCAGGTCTCTTATGAGGGATCGTTAGACTCAATAATTGTTTAAGTTGTGATCGTTTCATCTTCTACGTATGTTTAATTATCAGTTACCTTGTAGGTAAGAGTCTACAACTTTGTTTGAACTTTTATATTACTACAAATACTTTAATACCTCATAGGGTTTTATCAACCAAAGAAAACCAAAACTTAGCAATAATTGTAACACAATGAATGTAGTCTATATATATGTTCTAATATTCACTAGCATGAGTCATTTGTGAATACGAGTTAATGTCCAATAGAAATTATAACAGGTTAAAAAGGCTTTAAAAAGTATATTTCAAGTAAGTTGTTGAGATCTTTCTCCTAACTTTTGAGTAGAGGGAGGGTCTATTTGTGTTTCTAAAATTGAAGTTCAAGAATGGAGTATGAAGTTGAAGAAATAAAGATTTGTGTTGATGATTCTTAAGAAGACTATTTCTATGTTGGGTCATCTTTCTGAGAGCTACATATTTTTATGCTCATTTTGAATAAGAAATCATAAAGAGCCTTGATTTCCTCTAATTTAAGGCAGCAATGTCATGAATCTCATTCTATAATGGACACATAAATGTAAAAATTATGATTTGATTCTGGTTCATTATTGCAAAGTTTACATGTGTGTTGATATTGTAGAAGAAAGTGCCTTGTCTCCATGTAAAGCTAATGAGAACATAGCCACAAATTTCCAAAGGAATTCTCAAATTAAAAGTGTATTTAGGAATTGAAAGTAGTGATTCATTTTTATTAACAATGGTTTTGATGGCTCTATCTAAATTGATTTTATGTTGGATTGTAGATCTCATTTATGATGCCTCTATGAATATGTATTTTCAACATGTAGAGGGTATTAATCGAAACGGTATTAGGAGGCAGACCATTGATTTCAATACCAATTTAATGAAGCAAAGATGTACAATGAGTATTTCATAGATGATTGGAGAGCCTTGAGTGGATGGCTTATATTTTTCCAAATTTGACAGCTCTATATGTTTATATATGCTCTAGTTGTTTATCTTCTTTGATATATTTATAACCAAGATGAGAAATAAAGCAAGGAACTCTACAGAGGTGGAAATAAAAATCCAAATTACTATGAAACAACTTTGATACTAGGTGTTAAGTAAATGTGATTCTAACAAGTGTGAGCTTATCATACTGAACATTTTAATGACACTCCTGGCATGAAACGAGTTTATAAAAATTTATTCATCGTATTGCTCAGGAATGATTTTGCAACATATATAGAAGTTTACTTCAGAGAATTTGGAGACTGAGTGAAATACTGGATGATGATCAACGAACCCAATATTTTTTTCCATTGGGATACACATTTGGCATCTTTCCACAAAAATGCATACGGTTTAGCACTGGATTTTGTTCTTTATATTGATTTTTGGGTTTGATGGAATGTTATCTTTTAATTAACTTATTTTTGCTTACAGTTTAGACCAACTTGTAGTTCATTATTCTTTTGTTCATTTTGTCATTAACATTTGATTGTTCTTTAAATCCTAGGTTTATTTGTGAATGTTGTTTTGTTCACTTAGTACCTTGTTCACCTAGGGAAAATTCTAATTTTATTTTAGAACTTGTTTCAGCTGTATAGTATTTTATTTTGAGCTTTCTTATTAATGCTCATGTGTTTTTAAACATACTAATAAGAAAATTATATTCATGATTTATATGTAGACATTCCTTTCATAGTCTGTTTAGACTCATACTTGTCAATTTCTGAATTGGATATTTAAATGAATTAGAAGACCCAAACAAATATTTACGCTGAAAAATAACAATTTATTAGGGGAAGTGCCATTGCAGTTATCCAACTGTTTCAGCCTTGCTACATTGTGAGGAATCCTTTTTCCACCCGTTTCTTTGTGAAGTTTTGAAAGATATGATTTGCAAATTTAATTTTCACATGATATTGTACATGGCTCTATTTCTTTTACAGAAACCTCTCCTACAAAAATTTGTTTGGTGGCATTCCTGCCATTTAAAAAAAATCAAGGTTTCCTCCAGATAGATGTAGATATAACCAAAACTTTTCTCTACAGACCAATTTAGTTTTGTTTCTTATGGTTTTGGATATCAGCAATTAACTGATGCAAGTAATGGTAGTTGTCTTTTAAATATCCCAGGTTCCAAAAACTTTCTTCTATTGTTATCAAAATATTGGCTAACTTGGATATGTATGATGTTGTGTAACAAAATTGTGGACCAATGCAATGAACAACATCCATCTCAAAACCGACAATTTTTTGCATCTGTTTGGGTTTAGTAATTACTATTGTGTATAATTTTAGCTCTATACCATTCAAATAATCCAAAGGCATTTAAAAAATGGAGCAAGGTGATATAACTAACATGGCTAGCCATGATTTCATATTGTATAGATAGATTATCATACACAAAATTAGAAAGCAATATCTTATTAGAATTTTTTTTTATTGACACATCTCTTTGTTACATTTAGGTTCTCTAAGGTTGGTCATACGGCACATGGACATGGCTCTTCACATGTATGATGACATAATGAGAATCACATAAAATTTAAACGAGAAATATATAATTGGCTATGGTGCTACAAGCATTTTCTAAAGAATTATAAGCCAATTTCTATAAAGAGCATGTACAATCACTACTCACAAAGCTTGCGTGTTGGAAGCATCAAGCATCAGAACCTTGTGATTCTGCATGGATATTCACTTTCTCAACATGGAAACTTGTTGTTTTATGATTACATGGTAAATGGAAGTCTGTGGGACATCCTAAATGGTTAATTTATGAAGAAAAATGGATCTGTACATTGTAGATTCATATTTTGAAATAGAAGAATCCAATCAATCTCTAACCTTCTGATTAAAAATTCATTGTTGGAGAATCTACCAAGTGTTTTTTTAAATTTTATTTTCGTATAGGATCATCAAAGAAGATTAACCCAGACTGGGACACTCGGCTAAAGATTGCTCATGGTGCTGCAGAAGAATTAGCATATCTTCATCATGACTGTAACCTGCGCATTGTTCACAAAGATGTGAACACTTGTAACATTCTTTTGGATGCTAATTTTGAAGCACATTTGTTGGACTTTGGCATTGCTAAGTGCATTTCCTTGGCCAAAACCCACACCTCTACCTATGTTATGGGTACCATTGGTTACATTGACCCTAAATATGCAAGAACATTAAGGCTTAATGAGAAATCTGATGAATGCAATTACAAAATTGTTCTTCTGGAGTTGCTGACGGGAAGAAAAGTTGTGGAAAACGACTCAAATTTGTTTTAGTTGGTAAGATTTCTATTTGTTAATTTTCTTTAGGAGCTTACATTGTACACTATGTAAGTATTTTTAAGGTTTGTTGTCCAGAGCATGGAACAATCAAATGTGGATGGAGATGTTTTTGACATTGGCATGTGAACACAGATACTATCAAAAGAAAACAACAACATGGTCATGAAAATTGTTGATACAAAATTTGCAGCAACCTGTAGGGATCTTGGGATTGTAAGAAATTTTTTCCCGTTGGCCTTTCTTTGCACAAAGAAACGACCCTGTGGTCGACCCACCATGCATGAAGTTGTCATATTTCTAAAGTCAATGTTACAAGTGCATGCTCCTAAGCAAGTTCCTGGTATCCAAACAAACAAAATGACTCCTGGTAATAATTTCAAACCACATCAACTACGAAAATAATCAACATATCCTTTCAAACCAAATAACTTATACTATTTGGCATTCACATTGCAATGTACACATGCGATTGCTAGTCTATTGCTCTCGGAAGATATGACTTAATTTTAAGATTTCATAACATTCCATTTCATAGCTTGCGCTTCGAGTGAAGACAAATACTGCGACTTTATATCTAAGATAATCCCATCTCACAGCCCATTTGACTGCGACGTTCGATGGGTGGAATCCAATGAATTTTGTTTTGTTTTTCTTTTTCTTGGGATGAATTTTTTAAACTCTTTTAATTCCATTTGTATCAATTATAGCCCCCTCAAAGTGTTTTACAGGCCCATACTATCACTGTTTAATCTGGGTTTTAGATTTGACATTTGGTTTCTAATTTAGTCCGACCACTCTTCATCTGCGTGTAGTATTTTATCCTCTAAGATGAATAGTAAATGAATATGAAGGGCATGCAAAAGCATATGGAAAAGAGTTCTGAATCAACGGTGATTAATCAATGGCGTTAAGTTTGGCTCAATGGTGTATTCAAGTCAACTGCAACAGTTAGTGGTATAGAAATGACAATTTAACCAAAATGCCTAATATCTTTAGTTGAGTTTGTGTTCCATGTGCTCTTTAGTTATAGCTTCATTTGTTTAGAGTGATTCAGGAAGTCAACTTCTATTTCAGTATCAAGTTACTGCCACTAGCTGGTCAAGAAAATTTATCTGCTATATTTAGCAAGCCTGAAGTTATTATTGTGTTTCTTTGTTTTGTGCGATGTGTCCCTAGAGTCTGAGCAACGTTTCACATGGTTTAATTTATTTGTTCTTATTGTCATTTAACAGGAGGAGCATGCTATGAAAAAGCAACAAAGACAAGTTATGCTTTTGGATAACTTTTTTGGTGTTGAAGGAGAGGATGGTGGTCATTTTCGTCGGGATTGTAAACCTGTTCAATATATATTTGGTATGCAATCTCTCTTACTTGTGTCACAGGATGCAAGTCATGTATTTTCCTGCCTGATTACTATTTCCCTTTTAAGTGTTAATAAGGGAAGGCTGTATCCAGCTGGTACGTTCGTGATTTGTAGGATTTCGACGCCAGTCAATATAATCAAGTCGGGGCATATATTTACATTAATTGCGTATGCAACAGTGAAGTGGTAAGGATATTCGCTTGCATTTGGGAGGTTGGAGGGTTGAGTCTTTTTGTAAATCGACTGACCCGCCTGCAACTTACAGTCATTCGTTAATATTCCTTGTTATATATAAGGCCAGGTTTCATCCTTTTGCAACATGGAACACGTTTGAGATATTTTTAATGATTTTCTAAAGAGTATGCGCCGACATTACTATTTGGATATGAAATCTCAGAGTTTATTATAATTTAAATTGGTATGGTTTTTGGTTGACATTCATCGATTTTATCGATCAGGAAAAAATAGACACACTAACAAAAAGACCGTTAGAGGCTACCCAATACATTGTGTAGCAGTGACAATTGCTAGGATACACATTAATATACTGAAAATAAACCAAAATTGATGCAATTCAAATGCATTATTGAGGTTACTAAGTGTGGGTGGTTTCTTAGTGGTTTGGCTTTCTAGCACACTGTTGTCCTAGTTGTTTCTTTAGTTCTTCTTTGAACTCCCTGGCTCTAGGTTGATCAACCTACTAGTTCTTAGTACCTACACTTAGGTACACACTAACACTATGACATATGTATTAGAACACTCTAGATAAATGTGTTAGGAAATAAGGAATAAAATATGTGGAACAATTCCTCACAGAATCGCAACAGTAGAAATTAATATGCAAAAAATATTACAGATCTCAAATAAAAGTGCAGAATAAAATAACACAACACAAAGAGACAATATTTAACGTGGTTCACCCAATTTGGGCTACTTCCACCAAGAATCACTTGCTCACATTTTATTACAAGCCACCACTCTCTCAATACAATACCCATATATGTTTGGAGCTATGCTCAACAAACTCTATAGAATTCACACGGGGGGTTCACCTAGTAAAACTATTATATAGCACGTGCATTCGGAGGGTATTAAAGAATACCCTTGATTTTAATTTTTACCTCTACTTACTCAATTGATAATACCCCCTCCCATTATATTATTAAAATGAAAATACCCCCTATTTTTTCCATGTACCCCACTTACCCATTTTTCCATTGCAATTTTATTTACCCCTTTTTATTTCTACCTGTATATGTCAAATAGAATATATATCATATTTCTCACTCAAATATTATTTTCTTAATACAACTTCACTATAAATAGTGGGTTTGAATACATTCAAAACCTATTACCAGTTATTTTAATGTTATTCTTTAATAATTTATAGTTCTTTAATAATATCAAGTTCCGCCAAGAATTTATCCATTGCTATAGACAAAATGAACTAGTTCATATCCACTTAATATCATAACAAGTTGACGTGACATGCCCAAAAAAAGAATCTTGAGATTCTAAAAAAGTAAGCTTAATGCTCTTTTTATTAGTTTAGAATATTTAAAAATTACTCTAAATTTACATTAATATTATACAAGTATGCATGTGTTGTGGGCGAACATCTTGAAAATGTACTGAGTTATCTATATCCATTTCAAAATTCAACCATCATTTACAAGTCTTGGAGTCTCATCTCCCTAAGTTTCCACAACACACCAATACTAAGAATAAAAACAAAAAAAATTCTCAGTCACCATTTGTAAAACCGTAACACTTTGATACGATGAAAATAACACCTCTTTAACCTTGATTAAACCTACCTTGCACCATTTTCTATGTTCTTGTGTATGGACTAATACTAGCACCCTTTGCTTGTGTCTAATCTATCATTTGGCCCTAAGATTACTTGTACTAAATTTTATTTGCAAGATGAAAATGTGTTATTTTTAACTTTTATAGTAGTACAAAAAATTACATTCTAAGTTGAATCCCAACACATTTGTCTCGAGTTAATTGATAGACTGTTTATATTTGGTTAGTGCAATTTCCTAATGAGGAATTGAAATTCATCAAACAGTGAATGGGGGTTCAAATCCTTCAATCATTTAAGCAATCCTGGTTTACCATCTAAAAATGTAATATATAAACAAACTGTCTTTTATATAAATAACAAAATGTGATTCCATAGTATCCAAATAATTATGGATATGCACAGAAGGAGCTTGTAAAAAAAAGATCAACAAAATTTTAATCAAATGCAATTGTAGATGTAAATCCCGATGCATCATTGTTTGCTAGCATCATAAAAGATTGTACAAAACTTGGAGCGTTGGTATAAAATCAAAATGTACATTAAAAAAATTGAGTGCAATTTTTTTCCAAATGTTATGGTTCTGGCCGAAAACCCTCATAGGCGCATATGCAAACTAGGTAGATTAAACAAGGCACATCTCGTTGACAAAATGAGTTATACACGTGACATCATAGAATGCAATGATTGCAGGATATAAAATTCATGACTATTGCAATAATGTCATTAAACTCTCAACGAGCACCGTCTTCATTATTATCCAAACCTTTCACTGCACATGTGTCAAAAAATATAAAATTAATATTAGTGTTACAAATGAATCAATATAAATGAAAATGTATAAAGATTTTTAAATAATCTTTAAAACAGAAATTAAAAGAATGAGAGTTAGAAGATAAAGACATCAAAAATAGATGACTTATGTATGTGCAAAATTACGTCAATTGATATCAGCATTTAATCATGATATTATAATGAGGGATAACATTACGAAGGGACCAAAACAGTCCTCAACTCTACTCCTTGTGGCCTTGAGGATGGGGGTATGAGACTCAAGTGTATCAGAGGCAAACAAGGAGAATTAAGAATCCTTCTACAATAGTTGCAAACAGAGGTTGTCACCAACAGTGCACCAAAATGAAGCCCGCTAAGCAACAACCTACTAATGTTGAGGAAGATAAAGTTTAGAGTTTCCTCAAGATAGCCAACACGATCAAGAAGATCATCAAGGTAAAAGCTCTCAAGAAAACATGAAAGTGACCAAGAACTGTGCTAAACAGAGCTCTTGCTAATAGCTGTCCTAAGAAGATCTTACTCTAATTCAGTGTCTTAAGGACTAAATGTTAATCACCTCAGAGGAGCATGTAGTCAAATCAATCATGATTGATTCAAGTGGTCTGATATTGTTGTGTTTTGATCTGATCCTGATGATTATGAGGTCTGCAAAGGATGGATCTGTATCATGACATATATCCGAGTCTTGAAGTTATAAATAGGTATGTGAGTCTATGGAAGACTGTATATTGAAACAAATGGTTTTCCATTGAGTCTTTAAATTTCGTCACAGAGGTCTAAGGAATTCAATATAAAAAGTGAGTTAACAAGCCCTTGGTTATGATGTAAGAAAGGTCCCAAATTTCTATGGTAAGGTACTCATTCCAAGGGGAGTTCATCATGATTGAGTTTCTTAAGAAAAATTTATATTCTATCATCTTTCTGGTAGAAGTGGTCTCTTCCCTAAGTTATTCATAAGTTAGTCTAAGCTATACATGAAGTCATATGCTGACATGAGCTTGACATCCATTGAAAATAACTAAATCTTAAGATATTGCTAATATGCCTTGAAGAAATTTAAAGGAGTTTTTATGAAGTCCATTTAAAGCATGATCAGGCTGAGAACATGCATCTCCGGATGTTCCCAGTGATTTGAGAATTGTAGAGTGTCCTCGAGGATGGTTTTGTGTGAATTTCAATAAGAAGTGTTGAAAATCATGTATGAATTGTACCCTGAACAAGATGAATAGTATGGATGGGGTGTAATATTGAATGTCAAATCTATTATAGGGATGAAATCAAGTAAAACATGCAGAGTATTGATCAACGTATTGCAAGACAAACAACCAAGTGTTTAAGGTATCTAGAAAACTTGTTTGGCATAACTATTATATGTGCAGTTGTAGGTACAGAATACAGAGTACTCTTGTGACAGTGCTTTTAAAGCACTGTCACATCAAAGACACTCCTGAACTTCCAACAAGAACAATTGAATGTCAAAGAGCTAAGAGACTAACAACAAACAAAACTGAAATTTTACATTGCCATTACTTCCTTAAATACTATTTAGCTACAAAATACAAGACATGGAACATAAATTTAACACCAACAACAAGCTTATTATGAATTAGAAGCCATCTAAAGCAAGATTTCTTTGATTGAATAAAGGAAAACAAAAAAACATTAAATCTACAAGACCGTCTACTAATGGGCTCACAAACATTCCACTCATTGTTAAGGCCCAGGGAAAGGCTTGGGGAGAAGGAAATATTTTCATACAGTTGTTTGGAGGTAGCCTCTTGGAGAGTGGGCCATTTGAGCCACCTCATGGTATCCCAAAAGTCATTCTCATCCTCCATAATTAGTCTAGTATAGGGAGTTTTGAAAGCATTTCTGGGCATTGTACACATTTTGATTTTTGAACTGAGATTGAGGAAGCTTATAGAAAGTTTTAAGGTCTGTCCATTCCATCCACTTCCCAAATCTATACATGTCATGTAGTAATTTAATTCCTTTCTTGAACCAAAGGAGGGCAGAGCAACCTCTTGTCAAGGCAAGGATCTTGTCAAAGAAAGGATCTTTTCCTTGACAAGAGTCTGCTCTGCCCTCCTTTGATTTAAAAAATAAAATAAAATCTTACATGACTTGTACAAATTTGGGAAGTGGATGGAATGGATAGACCTTAAAGCTTTCTATAAGCTTCCTCAATCTCAGTTTAGAATGTATACAATGCTCAGAAATGCATTCACAGCTCCCTCTATTGGACTAATTATGGAGGATGAGAATGACAGCTGGGATACTATGAGGTGGCTCAAAGGGCACCCTCTCCAAGAAATTTTTCAGATTTAAGACATTTATTTAAAAGGGCTGCAGGGTATTTTTCAGATTTAAGACATTAATGTTATAAGACTTTACAACTGGCTGCAGTTCCTTCAACTGTGCACAGCGATCCTCTGAAAACTGGTAAAGATATCTTGAGTTTTCTCCAATGAAAGTTCTCACTTCCTTTTTCAATACCTACAATACACCCCTCTAATCATTTCTTCCAGTTTATAGAGAAAAATTCCAAGTGTAAGGGTTTTTGCCACTCAATTTCTTAAGAAACCCAAACTGTGTAACCTACAGGCCCGAGAAGTCAATTCTTGCAATAAATTTTATCATGCATCGAATCAAACCATAAAAATTCAACTGTAGGTATGTTTTGAAGGTGTTCAAAGTATGGCCTTACCAGTGGCCTTTGAAGAAACACGTGCTAACCCCTTTCTATTGGATTCTTCATTACCTGTCCTGTAAATGATCTCCTTCACAGTCAAGGAATGAATTAAGCATTCAATGATCTTTTCACAATCCTTAGGTGTAACACTCCCTCATTATTATTTCAAGACTTCATTTTCTTTCAACAAAACTCTTCTTTCCCACTGTCACAGACTAGCCACTCAGGGAATGCAATTACAACTTAGAACATGAAGTATAAATCACCTAATCACTTACTCTGTAGATTCAATGTCTTCCAAATCAGAGTCTTGATACCCTTCCTTATTCGAGCCTATGGCACATACACATGTAAAATCATAAGAGAAACCTTATTTCAAACATTTATCACCCATGACACCTCGAGTTTTGTCACAAGGATACTTGCATGCACTTATAAGGAATCACAAAAGTTTCTTTCTTTTTGGCCAATACCTAGATCATTTCCACAACATTCATATCACAAGAAATTTGACAAATTATGACTTTACCAAATAGTCTCAATAGAAAACTTCAAAAAAATTCTTCCCGAGAAGGTGTACAGTCTCCTACACACAGTTTGTCTACATTCTTCAAAACAGAACTACGAATAATGAATCTTCAGCAACTGTTAAGAACATCTACCCATTTTCCAAGTGTTTTATGAGAGCATTCTCTGAATATACAAACCACAAGTTTCATTGCACAAGCTCTTTGAAAATCCTATAAATCAGAGATACAAGTCTTGATTATAAACTTTGACAAGGACATTCACAGCCTATATGTCAACAAGTGATCCAACATTTTGACCTACCAAGACATCCTCAATGATGTATCATGACCTCATTACAACATGTGACCTTGACTTTCTCAGAGACATTAGTAGGTTCAAGAATCAGACTACTCAGAATTGTGAGTCTCTTGATGAATGGATAGCAAGGTTGAAGTGCCATTACTGAGTCTAACATCTCTGTTTCAGTCTAAATCATGTAGCAAGATCTCTGTAGAGGAGTCTAAATAGCTTCAAGGTGTGAACTTGTATAGAATGAGGTCATTATCTCAAGTGTGAAGAGGTTCAAGTGAGCTCAGAAGATAGAGGGTGTTAGGTCTGAGAAAACATACTCCAGTGCTCCTCATCAAGGTAAAGTGACTCTACAAGCATCTCAGTCCATCTCAGTTCATTGTGAAGAAAAGTATGCTACAACTCAAGTATAGAAGGGCTCATGATCAGGTATAAAGTTGTCAAATTTTTGTGCTATAAGGTCTGTGATAGGGTGCAAAATCCTGTATCAATGCTCTTATGTATCCGAGATTGTAATTTCACGCCTTTAAAGGACTTCATAATGTGTTTCTGAGATTGAAAACATATCTCCATAGTTCATCAAATAGTTTAGGGTCTCTAATGAAGTCAGGGAGTCCTGCATCAACTTGAGAAAGTGCCTCAAAGCAAGTCTAATGACTATAAGTGGCTTTACACTGCAAAATGTGTGTCTAGTTGACCCTACAGGTATGAGTGATCATTAAAAGTATGAGAAGTAGGAAAGAAGCTTAAAAACAAGGTATATAGGTTTTGGAATCAGTGTGAACTAAGGTTGTGTGTGTTCTTCAAAGATCTCAGAAGGTTGAATGTTTGTTGATACCATAAGTGAATGGTTAATGCAAGTGGACTGTAATTAAAATTTATACAGTGATACTGAAACATAGTATAAGGATTGTGAAAATACTAGTGTGCCGAAACTCATGACATCATCTGAAGTTGTCAAAGAACAAGAATATTAAAAGCTAGTTCAAATGTTGACAGTGCACAACTTGAGTGAGGAGTAAAATTACATGAAAAGAATGGTAAGATGTTATCCATTATTGGAACATACTGTTAAGAAGTCTAAATCCATGATAAGATTAAAGCATGATCATGGGTTATCATACAATATAAAATCACGTATCAAATAACTATATTACGAGTTTCAGATATTTCTGTAGGTTCAAGGAGAGGGAGGATGTTTGCACTAACCTGTAAAATCTAAAATTGCATCGTTTTCAGATGGTATCATCAAGCACCATTTTCATTAATATCTAAACCTTTCACTGCAGCACATACCAAAAAATATAAAATTAATGTTATAGGGTTACAAATGAATCGATAAATTATAAAAATGAAAATTAACAAAGATTTGTAAATCATCTATAATAAAAATACATTCAAAGAAGGAAGACAAAATGATTTTAAAACTACACCTTGTTTAAGTTTTTTGTAAAATCTTCAAAAACAATGTAATCACTATCTTCCAATTTGTAGGTATTGCTCCTAGAATCATATGATAAGTTGGCAGCCACGATGATAGATTCAAGTTGTACAAAAATATGAGTATTATTTAAAGCCTCCTGTATTGATTTCGATGGTATTCCTCCCTCTGTATGACAATAATAAATCTAGACTGAAATACTAAGAAGGTTTCTAAACAAACCTTTAAAGCATATCTACATTTTATCTACTTTAAAGCTTCAAAATGTATTGGGCATGTCATCCAGTGCTTACATCAAATTTTCAGTGCAATTTAAATAGAGACCAAATCCTGCCATCTGAATGTTGCCATATTGTTGGTTTGTTTACAACAACTTTAATTGAAATAGTCGAGAGGGTACATTATTGTGTAAGTCCCTACTATGCATGTTCAACAGATGAAAGTTCCTGATTTTTTCCCTATACATGCTTGTTTGCATTCTGGTTATAGCAGTATGGACCCTTGACATCCGCAGAGCCACAACTAGAGTCTACAACTACTTTTCCCTTTGAAACCAAGAGCCTTGTTATCTGTGTGTTCCTTCTTTAAGTGGTCAAACCTAGCCATGCTTCAGCAGGTGAAAAGTTGCTAGAATCATTTCCCTATAACAAGGAAGTTAGGATTTCCTCCTCCTCTAGGCCAGTCTCTTCCTTTCAGTTTAACAGTTAAAACTTACACCTTTAGATACAAAGCAGCCCCAAATAATGGGTGCATGAATAATAGGGTGATAATAGGTCTCCTTTGCCTTAATGCAGAGCTACCGAGGACTATCCAGTCTGTTATGAAGCATGCCTTCAACTGCATAAAATGGCCCTAAAATCCATTAAAAATAACCTTCTTGTAATCTCGAAAGCAGAGATCACCACCTTCAGAGACTCGGAGACTATTTTAATAATGCCAGCGAGTAATGAACATGCATGGGTCTTGGTCAACCACGCACACATAATGACCAATTGTAGCTATAATAAAATAAAAGTCATTCATGCAACTGAAATATTTAAAGCCCTCATCCACTAAACCTACATGGCTGCATGCTAATAAAACACAAGTAAAGGTTACATGGTCAGGGTATGTTCCGGAGTGCTTCATCACTTCAAAAAGTTCAAGAGCATCCTTGCAAAAGCCATTTTGTGCATATTTTGTAATCATGGCATTCCACGAGACTACATTTTTCTGAGGCACTTTGTCAAACAGTTCATGTGCCTTGTGTATGCTTCCACATTTTGCATAAATATCTACCAGGGTATTTGCAACTACAACATTTGAGAAATTAGCCATAAAATAAGTTTTAATGGCCTCATACTGTTGGAAAAAAAGAAAGAATTATTTAAAAGCTAAGCCATTTATATGCTGAAAGAATTTTTTTTAAAGTTCTTACCCAACACTGCTATAACTATATTATGAGTTTCAGAGATTTTTGTAGGTTCAATGGGAGGGGAGGATGTTTGCACTAACCTGTAAAACAACTAAAATTGCATCGTTTTTAAATGGTCTCATACATTATTATGTTGCAGACATGCCAAAAAATAAAAATTAGATTATGGGGGTTACAGAATTGTAAATCATAAAAAAAGCCATTATAAAATAATCTATAAAAAATAGATTTTAAACCTACACCTTGTTTTTTTCTTTTATAAAATCTTCAAAAATTATGTATAGCTTTAAAAGTATTATCTGCTATTTTTTTCTCCATGTATTGAACAACAAAAAAAGGTTGAGTGGGAAAAATAGACCCATGTCAAACAAACCCACCAACCGGGTTAAGCGCTCTTAAAAACCCAAAGTAGAACATGGAGAGTGACACATACTAAACAACCTTTCAGACCTCTCATTTTCCTTGCATGATAATACAAGCACTTTATTTGAGATCTAAAGGAGTTAAACCATGCTAAAACCCAAGTTAACGTTGTAAATTTAGCAGTAATTGGATAGTTGCAGCGAGTACAGAAGTCAAATTTCTGATTTACTAGCAACGGTAAAGTATGGTTCTCTACTCTCATAATTAAATAAACATAATGTTATGGAGAACTATGCTAAACAGAGATATGGCTAATAGTTGTCCTAAAATCAGTACCATTATGGGTTAAATCAGAAACATATGAATTGTATAGCTTTAAAAGTATCGTATCTGCTGTTTTTTTCTCTATGTATTGAACAACAGTAAAAATTTGAATGGGAAAAATAGACCCATGTCAAACAAACCCACCAACCGGGTTAAGCGCTCTTCAAAACCCAAAGTAGAACATGGAGAGTGACACATACTAAACAACCTTTCAAACCTCTCATTTTCCTTGCATGATAATACAAGCACTTTATTTGAGATCTAAAGGAGTTAAACCATGCTAAAACCCAAGTTAACGTTGTAAATTTAGTAGTAATTGGATAGTTGCAGCGAGTACAGAAGTCAGATTTCTGATTTACTAGCAACGGTAAAGTATGGTTCTCTACTCTCATAATTAAATAAACATAATGTTATGGAGAACTATGCTAAACAGAGATATGGCTAATAGTTGTCCTAAAATCAGTACCATTATGGGTTAAATCAGAAACATATGAATTGTATAGCTTTAAAAGTATCGTATCTGCTGTTTTTTTTCTCCATGTATTGAACAACAAAAAAAAGTTGAGTGGGAAAAATAGACCCATGTCAAACAAACCCACCAACCGAGTTAAGCGCTCTTCAAAACCCAAAGTAGAACATGGAGAGTGACACATACTAAACAGCCTTTCAGACCTCTCATTTTCCTTGCATGATAATACAAGCACTTTATTTGAGATCTAAAGGAGTTAAACCATGCTAAAACCCAAGTTAACGTTGTAAATTTAGCAGTAATTGGATAGTTGCAGCGAGTACAGAAGTCAGATTTCTGATTTACTAGCAATGGTAAAGTATGGTTCTCTACTCTCATAATTAAATAAACATAATGTTATGGAGAACTATGCTAAACAGAGATATGGCTAATAGCTGTCCTAAAATCAGTACCATTATGGGTTAAATCAGAAACATATGAATTGTATAGCTTTAAAAGTATCGTATCTGCTATTTTTTTCTCCATGTATTGAACAACAAAAAAAAGTTGAGTGGGAAAAATAGACCCATGTCAAACAAACCCACCAACCGGGTTAAGCGCTCTTCAAAACCCAAAGTAGAACATGGAGAGTGACACATACTAAACAACCTTTCAGACCTCTCATTTTCCTTGCATGATAATACAAGCACTTACTTTTACTTTTAGATAAAATCACGTATCAAATAACTATATTACGAGTTTTAGATATTTCTATAGGTTCAAGGAGAGTGAGGATGTTTGCACTAACCTGTAAAATCTAAAATTGCATCATTTTCAGATGGTATCATCAAGCACCATTTTCATTAATATCCGAACCTTTCACTGCAGCACATACCAAAAAATATAAAATTAATGCTATAGGGTTACAAATGAATCGATAAATTATAAAAATGAAAATTAACAAAGATTTGTAAATCATCTATAATAAAAATAAATTCAAAGAAGGAAGACAAAATGATTTTAAAACTACACCTTGTTTAAGTTTTTTGTGAAATTTTCAAAAGTAATGTAATCACTATCTTCTAATTTGTAGGTATTGCTCCTAGAATCATATGATAAGTTGGCAGCCGCGATGATAGATTCAAGTTGTACAAAAAGATGGTCTGTAGAATCATACTTGTATATGTGTTTCCCCTTTATTTTATTGTACCAACAAAGTTGAAGTTCAATTCCTTCTTGTCTATCCAAAAGATCAATGTCATTATGGTAATCAAACACTTTATTACCATCTTTTTTCCGTATTCTTTGAACCCTCCCAATGTACCATGTTCCGCATGAAACACCGTGATTTGTACTTCGAGAAACCCCTTTTCTTGTAGTCCGTTCAGCTATGGGTATAGAATCAATGTCAAACAAAACCCCACAATCTGACCCAATGCCAAAGCTAACTGAAACACCCTTTCTTGGTGCTCTCTCATCTCGTCTAAAGTACACCCCATTTCTCACTTTGGTCAGCCTATCCTTGGATAATGTTGGATTTCCATTCAATTGACTAACCAAACATGATTTATACATATCCTTACCATCGAGATCAACAACTGGTTTAATGGCTGCACTTTCATTATCCTCAATGGAATCTAATATTTCATCCAACTCATGCCTCCACTCACTTTCCATTGTTTGAAATTCACTTCCATCAACTACCATCAATGATGAAGGTTGGAATATAGAGATAGAATGCTCTGGAAGAGAGTCATGAAGTACTTCATCCACAACTTGAAATTTTGGATAATTTTGATCCTCTTTCCATGGTTTAAGCCACCAAGAAGATTGAGTGTTATTAATGGGTTTCATGCCAAGACTTGATAAAATGCCTTGTGCATCATTCAATCCTTTTTTTAGAGCTTCTATAATTTTATCATCAGTTGATATTGTATCATATTGTGACAACACAGTAGGGTTATACTTCATGTTTTGATGCAATTTACTCCATATGTTTTCTTGCTTCTTATGAGATTTATTAAAATGAAGTCCTTGGGAACTTGCTTCTTCTTCAGCAACCCTATTAAGAGTTCCAACAGTGTGAAGTAAATCAGTGAAATCGTAGGACCTTTCTACTCCAACCATGCCACCAACTTTGCTAAAGAAGTTTTCACATACATCTGAACCAGTTAGGTGCAACACACATGGTAAGTGTGGGTAGTGATCCCGAAACAATTTCATCAATAAAACTACAAAATGGCAAGAAATTTGCACATCAAGATATGCCTCTTTGCTGATAAAATTAATGCTAACATCTGTTTGGGACTGATTTTGTACCCAACACAGCCATAATATAAAGAAATGATGAACTCTTGATGCATTCCGCACTCTTTCCCAAAGAGTCAGAGTATTAGACAAAAAAATGTCAATGTAATCAGCAACAATTGATAAATAAATCTCTGTACCTAATGTCCTCTCTGTCCTGCCACTTATTGTACTTCTCATATCTTTCAAACAATTTTGAACATGCCTTGAAGCAATGCGTTGTGCTGAAGCCCAATTTTGTCGATCTATCCTCTCTATATCTTCAACTTTCAACTTGTGATCATCCACTTTAAAATTATTATAAACCATTCGAACATGATTAAAACTAATCAACTCTTTTCCAACTATCAAATCCCGTCGACCACTGAATAAAGGATTCACTAACTTTTTTCCATTATGGATGTAATCTTGATCATGAAGTCCTGTTACTTTTTTATCAATATATGAACCTGTTAGCCTCCATCCTTCCCATGGAATTTGATATCTGGATCCCATTGTTGAAGAATAATCCCTTAACATAAGATGTCTTCTTCTACTATCTCCATCTGAGGAATGGCCAATAATAGGTCCTAAATACATTTCTACATGTTTCTTCCACATCACTTCTATTGTTTTCCATTGTTGATGAACAAAATCTGCATTGAACCTATTGCATGTTGGATGAAGAACCACAACCAAACGAGGAAGCATATCATGTAAGGGGTTTGCAATAATAACACGTGCATAGTGTCCAATCACATTGTTCTTAAAAGCATCTGTAATATTTTCATATCCTACTGCTCCTTCGCCAACCGTCACTAAGAAATGTGATTGACATTGGTGTTCTTCTTTATTTCCACAAAAACCCACCAACGTATCACTTTTTGCAACCCACCTGATATATTTTTTCACAACTGTTTCATCTTCAGCAAGGCATACAGGAATTGGGCCTTCTATCCCATGCTTGGACTTATAACTAGCATAAATATTTCCTATTGCCTTAAAAATGTATTCATGTTCCCCTGGAATGTATGTTAATGATTTTCGAACTTGCCTTAGAGTTGTAGATATTGAAGGACCATCTAGATTCAAGCTAAGAAAGCTATGCAATCTAGGACCTCCCCATAGCTTAATCATCTCGTAAATAGATTTGGTGGATTTACTATACCTTTTTCCTTCCTTAGAATGCACAATATTGTGAAAGATATCCTGTACAAATTCCCAAACTACATCCTTACCCTGTAATTTTCCTTTTTTATGTGCCTCACACACATCTTTGCAAAATCGATATACATCTTTCCTTTCTATAGATTCAAATAACTTTTCCTTTAGGGATCTAATTCTAATAGATAATGAAGCAACAATTGTCCTCTCCCACCAAAGAGCACGCATTGTTATTCTTAGGCTTGTATTAGCATCTCGTGAAACTCTTTTGAGTTCACTTTGAGTCAAAAAGTCTAATCTTCTCCCTCTTCCTGTATCTCTCCCATGTCTTTTAGTGGAGCTTATCATTTCACGATATAAACGCATCCTGAAGTCATCACAATTGGGAACCAACTTACAAAATGTACATGTCAATGAATCAAAGGGGAATCCTGACTCAGAGACCCTTTTACAATGAATATGCCTATAAGTTCCATTGATACTACATTCAATGCCATTATAACATATTGATCTCTTGGTATGCTTCTCAATGGCCCAAAATTTCCCATCCTTTTGATCATCCATTAAGATCTTAGTGTCTAATCGCTTCCCATTTCTATAAATATATGGTTCCCAAAACCCCCAACATAGAAGTAATATGTGAGATCCGTGAGCTGTAAAAAGGAAATATATAATTAAAAATACTATTAAGTAATAATACATTAGAGAAAGTGATAATCCAATAATAATTACAAGTTATGCAACGTACCTGCATGTGAAACTCTTGTGCTTGTAGAAGCTTCTTGCACTATTGGTTGTGATGATGGGACCAAAAACCTATTCAAACTTTGTTGGGACTTATCAATGGTAGGCTTCTTGGGTCTGCCAACTGTGCCACTCCTCAACTCAACTGTAGAAGTCTTATTTGTAGTAAGTGTGTGCTTCTTTGATTTCATGTGCTCATTTATAGATGAGGCAATACTACCACTAGCAGGAACTAAAGAAAACCATTTATTGCAGCGTGTACACTCCACTTTGACTTTTCTCTTGTCTGCATATTCTCCAAGTGTTGCTTCCACCACCTTGAACAAATCTGAATCTTGTGTCTTGTTAAGATCGTGTAGAATTTTGATTGCATGTTCAATCTCAGATCGATCTCCAGACACCTTTTTTGGTGTTATTTGGTTGCATGATGGACTTTCACTATTTCCAATTGTTGTAATTTTATGTTGATGCTTTTCAGATTTCATATGAGAATTCTTGTAGTTACGGATAGTTTGACTTGCTGATGATATATCCCCTGATCCATAATCAATTCCACAAGCCCCACAATGAAGTTTTATTTCAGGTTTTCCCTCTTTTAAACATTTTTTCAAACTAAGCTTCTCGAGGACAAACTTTTCCTTTAATTCATTCAGTTTGTCTTCCCATTTTTTCAATAAATTGATATCAAAAACTACAACCTGCTCTACTGATTCGGAACTTTCAGCAAATTTTGATTGTTTTTGCATGGGCTCATTCACATTCTCAAAATATTCAGCAGATCTTGATTGTATAAACATGGAATCCATCACATTCTCTCCAACAGTTGCAAATTTTTCTACCATCTCGCTTATATTGTTTTCAGCTGTACCAATATCCAAAGTTTCAAGTTTCCTCTTGATGCCTATAGTTGATGAAGAAACTTTCCAATTTTTCTCTTGCTTTGGGTTTAATGAATGCCCTTTACTGTTAACAAACTCAAATGGATATTCAACAACATCATCTTTCACCATTTCATGACGAACAATAGAAAATGTAGAATCCCTCGGACATCTAACTATACCAATGACATGATTCCCTTCACCAGTTACAATATCAATATCCAAATCATCCCCTGGATCCATCTGTAATTCCATCAATATGTATCATATTAGTACAATAAAATTATTTGAATCTAAAAAACAAATAATAAAAATTATAAAAAAATAATACTATTGGTCACGAGTGATTTATTAGTATCTAACGACCTTCTTAAAATATTTTAAATGAAATGCAAGAGTATGTTTCAAAACACGCTTTGTCAAAAATGGATAGAACATGTGGCTTACATGCAATATCAATAAAGAGAACATGAGTTCAAGAATATCTAAATGAGAAATGAAAGCAATTACTAAATTGATCTTACATGTGGCCAATGACTAAGAGCTAAAAATGAAAATAGAAAACCTATTGTCAGACAGTTCATAAACTCTAGAAAGAACATTGATTTCCGTCTACTGCAGGAAGTAAAAGAGACTGGGGTGGCCCTTGAGTTTGCACTTAAATTCATATGGCCTGGTGTCAGATATATCTATACCAGCCATGAAAAGGGCAGGGGATATGTCTTTACCAGCCATGAGATGCCTTAAATATGAATAGACCACATAACGCATGAAACATATAAATTTGAAAATAAATTGTTTAAATATGAAAAGGTTGATATTCTGATTTCAATTTTGCTGCATGTTATTCCAGGTGAATCAGATTGGCACAGTGACCAAATCCATCCAAGCAGCTCTTAATTCTAAAGATGTTGGTTGGGGTGTTATGGTTAGCCATCAAAGTGGAGAGACCGAGGACAATTTCATTGCAGATCTGGTTGTTGGTTTAGCCAGTGGAAATATTTTGGCAATATTTTAACTCTGACTCATGATGACAACTTACAAAATTACTATTAAAAAATAATAAAATAACCTATATGACTTTGAATCATTTATAATAAATGATTTATTTCGATAATAACAAAACTTAAATGAAAAAATACAATAAAATTAGATTTTACAAATGAAATATAGACAATTGGATTTGACATACATGTTGGATGACTATGACTTAATACTTAATATTTATTTGGATAATAACAATGTAACTTCAAATTCAACAATTTTGACATTGCGTACAAAATAAAATGCATTCGTGCGGAAATTTTTATTTTGGCAATATTTTAACTCTGATTTTACATTAATAATAAAATAACCTATATGACTTTGAATCATTATAATACCAATTACAAATTAGATTTTACAAATGAAATTATACCTTTTATACATAGCTTTTACAATTGGATTTGACATACACATGTTGGATACTATGACTTATATACTTAAATAACCTAAACAAACTTATTTGGATAATACCACAAGAATTGACATTTTATCGTTAAACCTATTCAACATAATAAGCAATACATCTAAAATTATTTTGCCTAAAATACTTATTGACGTATAAAGACTGGAATATTATAACACTAACTTAAATCATGACTTTTCCATAATTGTGGAAATCAAGCCAAAGACTATCTTGGCGTGGACTGCCCTTTCTCACTTTTGAATAGAAAGTCGTGTGACAATTAGATATACACAACAGATCTTGACATCAATTTACATGGATGGTGAGGTCTCCACGTGGAGTGTAAATACTGTTGCAGGAAAATGGCAGTGATATTTGATGACAAAACGTTGCAAGGGAGTCTCGATGCAATGACGTGTTGAGTGGTGATTCTGAACTGAACAATCAACACGAAATGATGGATGCTCTGTTCTTTGAATCAATGATCCAACGTAGAGGTGGGTTGTGATGCAATAAATTGAGCTTAGGAACATACAAACATGTTGTCGGCATTGAATGGCCAAGGATCCTGGAGATCTGAGAAGCTGAGAATCACAACCAATCAAATTCGCACTGAAGCAAACAATTTCAGTCGTCCTCTTCAATTCAGACAAGCTCTCACTCTTAATGAAAACTGGTGACTTGAAGTATAAACGTGGTATTTTTGAGTATTCTACATATGCATCATTGAATGTGGATAGGGATTTGAGTTGAAATACTTGAAATCATATGGCTCAAAACAATGCATGGCAGGAGTAAACTGTAGCAGTAAGATTTATTCTTTTGTGTAGATTGTGATTGAGAGAAAACTCAAACAAAACAGACCTCAATCCACAATGAATGTCACTGCATACAATATAGAACTAATGAATTTATATTTGAACTCTGCTGTATTGAATATCTTGAGGTGAAGAAGTTCCTGCATATTTTGTTAGAAAGAAATATTCAGTGATTAAAATGAATTGATGTTGGCCATCTATTGGAATATGGGTAGGAAGAGCTGAAGCATTAAAGCTTGTCATTGGAAGGTGGCCAGAAATTGCCACTCAATTGGTCTCTCATTGACATATATAATTCCCATTATCTGTTGTGAAGGATTGGTGTTGTCTTAAACATGAAGGAACGACAAGAAATTATACTTATTTCAGAATATGATGATGTCCATGCTATAAATGAAAAATATGAACGGACCTCCTTTTCCCATGTATTAGAGCTAGACTCTTCAGTGTCTCCTCCAGAAAGGATTCTTTTAGGATCAACCAAAAGGATGTCTGATGCTAATTGTTGTGAAGGCCGAAATTTGCAAAGGAAGACTCGGAATGTGAGAGATGATCAACGGCACAAAATAATTACTTGTGATACAAAAAGACTTATTGCAGCTTCACAAAGCCTGATATTTTCAAGGTGATTGGTATTGTTTCTGACAAGCAGAACTTGATCTTTGTTGAAAAGATACAGGTTCCTGAGGATCAAATTTTTTCCTATGTAATAAGCTTGTTCCAGATGGTGCTGCTATCACGGGTCAGCACTCAGAGACTAAGATCAACTTCACTGCATTGAATGAGCGTTGTCTGCCTGTAGTGGGATTCTATGGAGATAAGAGGATGATGGTAGAAATATTTCAGAATAAAGGTCTGATAAAAGATGTGGTTCTTTCCAACTTACAAGATGGGAAGTTTGAGTCTGGACTTTATGTACAGGTCCTAGAGAAAATGCTTGTGATATTCTACTGGCATGAATGCGAGCATCTCAAGAATGCATCTCGAAAGGATGTGTCATGCAATTTTATTCGATACTTGGTTGAGCTCTGTGATAGCATACATGTTTGTGTTCGAGGGGAACCCCAGTTTGGAGCCTTAGCTACTGTTGCTACAACTGTAGCCTTGAAAAGGAAAAGAACAAAGAGGCTTCAGATTAATCATTTGAAATTTTGAAGAACACTGAGGATGGTTGCAATCTTTCTAATGGATTTAGTGTACAAAGAAACAGAGACATACAGATCCTACCACCTACAACTGTATCTACGGTAAGTGACAACTATATCTTCTCCGAAGGGTTTTATCATTGTGTTCTTCTGACAAGAGACTACAATGTTTGAAGAGATCTCTTCATCGCTGTCAAAAGGGGCAATCTGAAGATCCTTCGAGATTTACACAGTCAGAATGCAATTGGGAGCTATATTACCCAGGTTACATTTGAGGGGAACACAGTCCTCCACATTACTGCAAGGGAAGGCCATGTGGAGCTCGTTAAATGGATTCTTCATAACGCTAAGAGCCTAAGTGGCCTTCCCTATTGACTGGGGCTCGTAATTCTGATAAGAATACGCCATTACACGAGGCTGCCAAGAAGGGTAATCAAGAGGTAGTCAGGATTCTTCTTAAACACAACAAGTATGTTGTGCACAGGCACAATCAGTTTGGAGAGACGCCATTGATAATAGATTCAGAGCATGGTCACGTGGATTCAGCCAAGCTGTTGTTACTGTTAGCGGCCACGCCGTTGTTTCTAGTTTTCTGGCCCAGGGAGAACCGTCAAACATGTTTGAATGCTGCAGCTTATGGAGGACATTTAGGTAAGATTTTCTGTCCTTCAGAAAATTGTGAGTGGATCTAAAAATTTGATGCTTCAAAATTCAAATCCCTCATTGTCGAGATAACAATTTCACACGTTTGGTTTTAAATAGTGCTTTTTATTTCTGTCCTGAGGTGTTTTTAATAGCATCCATGGTTGTAATAATGAGTGTTTTTAATAGCAGACATGGTTGCAATAATGAGTCTATAATTGTTTTAAAAACATTCACATATAGGTGGGTCGTTGGTCCCGGGTGGGAGGGGGGCGCACGCTCCGAGTACTGCCTAGGGCGCTCGGAAACCTTAATTCGGCCCTGAATGTTTCAAAAGCAAGCAGACGTGAGGAATTGACGACTAATTCAGAAATGCTTAAAAGTTTACTAGAGAACTGGACAAAGTCATCTGATGTTGACTTCAACATGCTAAGCAACAAAGATTTCATGTGCCTTCTGAAAATTGTCCAGCCATCAGAGTATGATGATTACTGCAAGTGGAAGGAAAATCGCATTGTTCAAATGCAAGAGAACAGGAAAAAAACATCATTCTCAGAATTAGAAGGCAATCAAGAACGTGTCATTTCATGTTTTCTGAAAAATCTACCCAAGTTCTGCCCCAACATTGTTTATTTGCGGGACTCAATGTGCAAGAGAGGTGCCGGAAAGTCATGCCCGAACACTACCAGTTTCCCTTTGGGATGTAGCACATCCAACATTGAACAAGAGTCATATTGTTGCATAGATAAGCTGGATCAACTGCACCAGGAATTGTGTTTGGCTTTTTCAAACATGGAGAAAAATCTTAAGCCATTGTTTGTTGGGTCAGAGATCACGCTTACTGCTGGCAATAGGATTTTTAAATTTACAATTGGAAGGCCAGAGAAGCCGATAGGGCCCATAATATACAGAGAAAAAGTTGTACTTATGTTCTCAGACCCAATAGCCGGTGAAGACAAAGGAATATTCTTCCAAGAGAATCAGAAGGAAGGTTTGATATTTTCAGGAGATAGGTTATTGCTAAGGCTTTCCAGTGATGGTAAAGAGATCTGGGGGACCGTGGAAGTCATGGATCATAAGAGTTCAAACATAGAAACTTGGCTGGGATCTGTGATTCCAGCAAGGTTAGTTAATCTAGAAAGAAATATTGGCTTCTTATCTTTCGTACTGAAGAACGGAGATGTTCGTCAACTAAGTAAATTGAGAAATTCCATTATAGAGGATCTTTTGATTGGTCGTGACCTGTGCTCTATTGAGAGATATCTACTAAAAGAGATGCATGGTCTCTGCAAGCAATTCCGACACCAGCCCTGCACAATCCAAAAAGATTACTGCAATGTCTTACGGCACCATCAGTTTGGCAGTGGAACAAGAGTAGTGCACAAGAGTAGTGGAACTCCTCTTTGGCAATTATCCCATCAATTTTCCGATCATCTCTTCTATGGGTTTACTTTATCTCAGACACTACTTTGCATGCATTCTCTTTTCTCAAAACATACTTCTTTTGCATATGAGGTAGCATATTCAGCAAGTCATCCTCTCTGGGTCCTGATGAAGGAAGCACATTTTGACATGACTGATTTCTTTTCCCAATTGACAAGACATGTTTGCACCCGAGGGTTTAGTGCTCTTATACCGGGAGAAATGGATATGATGTTTTCTTGTACTGAAAATATCATATTTGTTCAAATCTGAGGTTTGTCCCCTGACGTTTAGTCATGAGTTACTTGTAGGAAAATAATGTCTTGTATTGCTTCTAAAAAGCAGTCTCCATCTTACTTGAGTATGTTGACAAGTCTTGGCTTTGCTGCCTGTTTATTTCGTAAATAAAATTATGTATTCCTCTTCATCATTTTGTTTAGTTCTTTCTTCCTTTATGTGATTAAAGATCATTCTTAATTCTGTAGCAATTTCTGAGAGCCTTCACTTATATTACATGTTCCTCAGACTTGTCAATGGTCCTCTCAAGTGAACAATGGTTTTCAAATTTCTTCTCTGTACCTTAACAGGTTTAAGGGAAATGGAAGGGGGATCTAGGTGTTGTCATCTACTTTGATCTCATATATATCCCCTTCTCATCATGAACTGATCTTTTCCTTACATTTTATGTTTTTTGATTCAATATCCTACTTTTTTCTGATATATTGGTTCAAGTTACATTGACTTCATACATAATGTTTTTAATCCTTCATGTTGATATATTTGGTCAAATACTCTTGCATTTGGGCTGGTCACTACTAAACCTTGACCTACATTGTGTTTTCCCGTGCTCAAACTATCATTTCTATTCTTTCTTGCTTTTATATCGACACCTGAAATGTCAAGGAATTATGACTTTCAAATTAATTGTGTAAGTTGATTGAAAGGATCGATAATTTGAACCACACTTTGAGGTTCATCTTTAGGATGATTAATTGATACGAAAACAGATAAGGGTTTCTTATATAATTAAACTAAATTAATTTATAGCAACTTGTATGGATGAACAATCATCTGTACCACCAATAATTAATGTTGCTATCCAATATTAAATAAATAAAAGATATGTTATTACTCTTGCCTACAATTATTAATGAAATCAACCAGGAGGCTTGAGTAGATGAATGATGGGTCTCCATGTGTCGCTAAGGTCAAGTTCATCATCTCGATTGAGATTGTTTGGATACTTGCTAATCTCGATAGCTTCTATACCTTTCTTTACATGTAGTGTTCCTTCCTCTCTAAAATTTTAGCCTTTTCCATACATATGCCCTAGGATGTCCTATGAGCGTGTTCTGCTAGACCTGAGATTTTAATGCAATCTCAGTGGATATCAGAAGGGTGCTCCTTTAACCATTGTTGAAATGGTCTACTTGTTATCCTAATATAAGGGCAGACACATGCAATCAATATGATGATGATTCAAAAAGTGTGGTTTGTAACATCGATATTTTCAAGCATTTTACACAATCAATCTAGAAGTTGTGGTTTCTTGACATTATGGATTGTGGAATCTTGAACACTTTAACCTACAATATTGTTAATATAGCTCGCCTTCTTCATCTTGTCAATGCCATCCAACTTATCAATTACCATTCTATCTGCAAATGCTTTTTTACTTTATTCCTTCAATCTTCGTCATCTTTAAAATATTCTTGCACTTGATTCCTTCAATCTTCTCTATTTGTAAAACATTATTGTATGTGACTCCTTCAATCTTCTACCAAATGAATCTGGAGTACAATCATTCAAGGCATCCATACGTACAATCTTCACAGTTGTCTTCCACCAAAAGCATACAATTTAATGTGTGCATAGCACATATGAATGTCTCATGCATATCTGTGAACAATTCTCTCTACGTAAATGACAAGCATATACTATTTAATGTTCTAATCCGTAAGGAAGTATTCTGTTAACTTTTCAAACTAGGTTGACTGATTTAATCTTGAAAAATTATCGTTGTCTTTGAGCTCAAGGGCATGATTATAGGGCATATAAAGAAATTCAATACAATACCAATTTCACTCTAGCAAACTTATTAGATTATCCATTTTCAAAAATTGACAAGGAGAGATTCCATTGACCAATGAGTTTATATTAAAATAGGATTTTCCGTGATACAGATTTTAAATTTCTATGCACAATTCTTTAAACAATCTTCAATCACACCCCTTCACCCATATAGATAAGCATAAGAGGAAGAAACGAGTAGCCATGATAATTTGCCAATGGATAAAAACAAGTATCCTATATACTATTCAGCCTTCACAGTTCTTAGTCAAGGAAAGAGTTTACTGTAAGCAGACTGGATAGCTTGACATAAATCTAATTCAAATAACAACCTATTACAGACATCACGTAGCTTACCAACAAATAGCTAGACATACACTAAAGAAGATATCATTAATGACAAGAAGCTTATCTAGTGAGGTACCACTGGCACCCAAAGCAGGGAAGACCTGTAAGACATGGACATGGACATGGACAATGGATCCAGAATAAACCCAAAACCAAGGAAAGATATCAGGTCAAGCCAAAGTTGACTATACAGTGATCTGCTTTTAAACACATTTCTTTTTAGTACAGGATTAAGATAACACAAGAAATATTTATGAACTGTGACCAAAGTGCCAACAGAGACTTTGCAGCCTAGAGACTCGAATAGTTTTGGCCAAAAACATAAAATCTTCAAACAACATAATGTTCAAACAAGAGAGTATACCCAAATAAAAAGAGAGAGAATAAAAACAGACCCAATTTGAGAACCCACCTAGAATATCCTAATCAGAATCGTTAAGCAACCGGATTCAATGAAAAATGAGACTGTGTGCCAAAGACTGCGTGCCAAAGACTTCATACTGCAAGACATATCCAGTTTTCAAGAAACAATGCAGATGGGTTATAGGCAGATGACTTGCCTCCACAATACTCGTCAGATTTGGTAGGAATATAGATTTTAGATGACTCCTGCGTGCTCCTGCATACGACGCACCCACAGACACCCGCTCCTGCTGCCTGCCTCTGAGAAACCCACTCCCTCTGCCTCTCCTCCCAGCTCTCCTCCCAGCTCCTCTCCTCCCAGCTCTCCTCCTAGTGCACGCAGACCCTGCCTCTGAGAAACACACTCTCTCTGCCTCTCCTCCCAGCTCTCCTCCCAGCGCACGCAGACCCTGCCTCTCTTCCCAGCGCCCGCAGACCCTGCCTCCTCCTAGCTCGCGCCTTTGTACCTATCCCCCCCCCAATACCTAATTCGCCATACTGGAAAAACTAAACCCTTCCACCCGCATAGCATACCGGTATATTGACCCTTTTTTTGGTGATTTTTAATCCCCCAATATGAACGGACGTGGTAGGATACCACCTAGTTTAGTGAAAATGCATACACACTAAGTTACCAAACTCTCTACACACCTATTCACAATATCATCCAAGCTCAAAATGACAAGACTTAGCCCTGAGGCCTTATTTGTTTCTCAGTCCCATTTTGTGCCTTATAGCCTTGTTCTACCATCATGGTTGAGATGATTCCTCTTTCTGTGCAGATGGAAAAACCCAAGCCACTTCTATAGGAGCCTATTACTGTGCTATACAACATGTATTTAGAACATGCAAGATTATATGCACAAAATTCAACTTTTATTGACTGATACAATCAAGAATTAGGCTTCATGAGGAGCTAAGAGTATGTACAGATGAAGTTCCACAACCTCAATTTGCATTCATTAAGATGAGTCTAATCATAACACAAATTTTCCTAAGCCTAATTAGCCTTGACAAGCATCAAATCACTCTAAAACCTCCACTGTGACTACAAAAACTGGTAATTTCAATCTTGTTTGATAGGATCGAGTGGAAATCACTCTTACCCATCGAATTTAACTCTAAACATTTAAGGGAAGGTAAACAACATGGAGAACACCAATATTTCAAATTTTTAGGGATTTCGACTGTGTCAATGTTGAGATCAATTGAGCCTTAGTTCTGGGAAGAGAAGGCAAAATTTGATTACACAAGTTTTATTTGAGCATCTCAAGACCAAATAAAAATTGTAGTGAGCTCCTATTTATCCCTTCGAGATATTCAAGTTTTCACAGTCGAGGTAGCACACTCCTGGAGGTGACTGTAATTTTCATGCTTGCGGCCTGCATTGTAATTCTTCAACATGCATAGGGAACAATTAACAAAAATTCCAAAACAATTATCAAAAATCACTATAAATTTCTATGATTTCCTTATCCATCTCCAATAGTCTCTATTACATTCCTTTCATCAAATATTTTTCATGTCTCAGTCAAGAATCCAAACTGTTACATGCAAAGCATACGTTTCTAGTTTCAATCAACTATACCCATAGATAACTCAACCACTTCTAGACTTAGAAATCAATTCAAACTTCCCTTATTTCATGGAACTGAATTGGATCCATGTTGAGAGTGGATGTCCTAGTAAATCTTAGCCCATTTTTGGCCTTTACACACATTAGGCCTTATTTTAGGCATAACAACACATACACACAAATTTGAAAATTCAAACACACAATTTGGAGGGAAATGACAATTCAACCCCTAGACTATCCTAAACTCAACACAAACATGACACAACCATGATGACACCATGACAACTTCATGATTCTCCAGTCGGTACATTTGTGATTTGCAGGATTTTGATGCTAGTCAATATAAATGAAGTCAGGGCATATATTTTACATTTGTGTATGCAGCAGTGAAGTGGTAAGGCTATTCGCTTGCATTTGGGAGGTTGGAAGGTTGAGTTTTTTTGAAAATCGACTGCAAAGAACCTTCCTGTAACTTACAGTCATTCGTTAATATGCCTTGTTATATATAAGGCCAGGTTTCATCCTTTTGCCACATGGAACATGGAACACATTTGGAATATTTTTATTAAAATAGACACACTAACAAAAAGACACACTAACAAAAAGAGAGGTAGAGGCTACCCAATACATTTTGTAGCAATGGCAATTCTTAGGAAACACATTAATATACTGAAAGTAAACCAAATTTGATACAATTCAAACACATTATTGAGGTTACTAAGCGTGAGTGGTTTCTCCAGGATTACAGGAGTAGATTTGATATAGTAGGATTGAAAAACTGATGGTTATTTGCACTAATTTTCTTCAGTTATATGGCCATTTTCTCTACAATAATTGCATTATATTGTGAAATATGTTTAAGATTAATATATCTTCATTTTTTCATTGTTGCCTTTGCATTGTATTTACACGCTTTGTATGGTACAACAATGCTATTAATATTTCTTAGCGTGCTTTTATGACTGTAACATATAGTTATTCAACGTATATTTGTGATCAACTATTCCAATAGGATTTGATTCCCTGTTCACACCATTAAATATTCCTGACAGTTTCTGCTGAGTGATAGCCATATTGTGGCAACTGGGCAAGGATTACTGCCCATTTTCAAGGACATCGTGGAGAATGAATGATCGTTCCAGTACTCGTATTAGAGTAGCATAAATAAAAATATATATTCAAAATTTTGAAAATGTAAAATCGGTTGTCAATTTTAAAATCCGAAGAACCATTTTAACGTAGGTATTACCCACCTTTCTAATTATGAATTCAATCACACAAGCTT
This sequence comes from Taxus chinensis, assembly GCA_019776745.2. NCBI lineage: Eukaryota > Viridiplantae > Streptophyta > Pinopsida > Cupressales > Taxaceae > Taxus > Taxus chinensis. Next base: position 246,064,140 of record CM034155.1, on the reverse strand, counting down.
TAAAAGGTTTTTTCAAAAGAATAATAAATTTATGTGTTTTAGATGTTGGTTGAGAAAAGTTGAATTGTTACCAATGTTTGACATTTACACATGTTGATGGCTCCACCACACTAATTTGAGGTTGCGCCACCCAACCAAATTCATGGTGGAGGAAGAGTAGTTTTTTTCAAGCTAAGAATTCCATTTCATATGTGATATTAAAATTCATTTCTACACCAATTTCAGTTGGAAGAAGTTAATGTGGAATTAAATGCAACTATATATATGGAGATATATCCATTTCTTTGTATGTTAAATATATTTATGGTAGATATGTTTTTATTATGAAGAATTCTCAAATGGAAAGTGTCATTTTATCGATAGGGCATTCTTGGTAGTATTTTTTGGCTCATCCAAAAAAAACTTTCTGGCACAAAATAGTAATAGAAAGGCATAATACACAAAAAATATTTTGTATGTAGAAAAGACTTTTTTATGACAATTTACGTGCAACGTCTTCATGCATGCAATAATTTCTATCACTTTCCTTAGCATATTTAGGATGAACTATAAGTAACTATGGGGAAATCAAGTGTTAAAACCCTCTATGAATGTATTTGTTTTAAAAAGAAGGATATGGCCTTAGATAGTAACATACGGTGTACAGGGGAAGCCAAAGGTTTTGGTCGTTAGAAACTTGGAAGAAAGTCAGGTTGAATTGGTTTTAAAGCATATCCAACGTGGACTCATGGGAAAACATGGACACTTAACCTTTGAATCCATGAGAACCTTCAAGATGGAGTGTGAATGACCAATCATTTTTGTTTAATGTAAATGCCTTGCCTTTTTCCCCTATTACCGCCTTCCCACCTATGCAAAATCCTTATTTTAATGTGACACCTTCAGATGCTTTCACCTTTTATCCAATGAATCTGATGCAACACCTGCAATTCATAAATCCAACAAACAATATGAATCCTTCCATAGAAATGATTCCATAATGATATGTTTGTATCCCCACCGTTACTTTGGCTTATGTTTCATTTGGGTCGTTTACAGCCAATTGCGAATCAAATTTCTGTTGGAATTTTTTCGAAGCATTATGGAGAAGGGAGTTTTGTTATATGTTGTAGTTGTAGGTTCCTTGCGAACTACACATGGAGGACTATATCTAAGAGGAAAAATCTTGAAGTGTTCCATCACATGGGGTTCCCACACTTGCTATGTTTCGTAATCTTTCAAGAATTACTAGTTCTCTTGTTCTCACTTTTAACATGCAGAAGAGTTTCTAAAAATGTGTAAATGCATTACTAGAATTCACACTGGTGTTACTTTTCCCCAAAATATGCCAATTTGTAATTACATTAGCTTCGTATTATTCATGTATGTTCCTCGGTGATCAATCTGCATATTTTCCCAAACGTTTATCCGATCTATGGTATTGTATATGGTAAAAAAATTTGCAATAGGCTCTATTTTTTCTTTGTACAATTATGTTTTTTTAACCTGTTGCCCATACATACTACCATCGTGTGCTCAATAACTATTAAACAAAATGCCAAAATATGCACAAAAAAGGGTGACATTTTTTATTGCTTATTCTCTAAGGCGAGGGAAATTTTGTGGTCATGACTCCAACCCACATATAATGTTGTCAACCGTTTACATGTGTTTGTGTTTTTAACTATAAATAATAAATATTTTGGTAACTTTCTTTGTAAGCTTCTTATTAGTGAGTGACAAATGGGGTCAAAAATATTTAGACATGGTCATCCTCAAGAACCATTAAGACTATTTCACCAAATACAACAAATAAAAATTCTATTTGCCAGCTCACCTTTGCCAACATACTCGCAGGGCATGGCAAAATAAGAGCTTTATAGTAGGGTATGGATATTCATCACGAAAAAATATGGAGGACATCAATGCATGGAAGCATTTTTTGTCGGATGATATAGTTGTACTACATTGTTTTCTCCTCCTTATCACTCAAACTAAAAACAATTTAAGATAGAATACATTTCATGAAAAATTAAAAATCCAACAAAATTTACATTGTCATTCTCTCCGGTGTAGTTTACAACTCATGTGCAATTATTAGTTTTAAGATCTCATAACATTCCATTTCATAGTTTGTGCTTCAAGTGAAGATGAATACTATGACTTTATATCTAAGATAATCCAATGTCATAGCCCATTTGAATGTGGCAATCTATGGGTGGAATCCCATGAATTATGTTTTGTTTTTGTTTTTCTTGGGATGAATATTGTCAATGGTTGGTTGTTGGTCTTTCTCGGCCAAGATATTTCATGGTTTAAATTTAATATTGGAACATTTTGTAAGGATGAGTTCACACAATTGAAAATTTGTTGCATTTCACTTTGCAGATGCCTCATTTCAGTTTGCAGAAGAAGATGGGTATTTGAAAGCCCCGTCTTCGGTGTTATAAATAATTGTGTCTGCCCTTATCAAGTTCACTAAGCTTTAGTGAGTAATAATGGATTATAAAGTGATGGTGGTGGTGGTGGTACTGTTGTTATGCTCTCTTAGTAATAAAATGTCCAATGCAAATGAAGAAATGTCTATGAAAGCCTTGTGAGCCAATGTAAAGTACCTCCACCCTCAACACCACCTTTGTGACACTGTCCACTGAAGCATCACAAGGCTCAAAACAATACAAACCTCCATAGCTTATGTAATCAAATATTATTCATCACCTTCCTTGGCCTCCCTGTTCAAAGGTGGGATCGAGGCCCCCATCCACGTTGGAAAAGGAGAATTCATGGGGACAATTAGAATTGGAAATCTGCCAAAAAACGTGGCAGGCATCGTGGACACGTACAACAATCTCATTTGGAATCGATGCCAACCTTGCACCAACTACTTCTCTTAGCCCAACCCCGTATTCAAATCATCCAAAATTAATTATAAAATATCAAAATTACATTCTAAATCAATACAAGATATAAACTTGAAAACAAAAATGAATGAGAGTACTTAGCTTGTTACAAAGGATTCTGGGAAGTTCTAAGGCTATGCAACGCTAGAACAGGGAGATCTAAACCTAGAAGTGCTTTGAATATGAGACTGTAACTACAAACCCCAATGGATCAGGACTTTAAAATTCTTCCATAACAACACCACACAATCTAGCCCCTCTTATATGGTCTTGAACCTACTTTACTTTTTTGTATGCAACTTTATGTGGTGGTTGTTTTCTTGGATTTGTGTGTTATTTTTAAACCCTAGTTGTCGATTATGCAATAAAGATATTTGATAATACTAAACATAATCTCAAACCCTAGCCATGAATGAAGATTCCTATAAAACAAAAATTATTTATGTTGTGATGACCGTCATGCACTAGTTACATTGACACTACTCTAAAGAGACTTCAAACCACATTTCATTCTCTACCTAGCATGTGATATCTAGATAGATAAAAAATATTTAACAAATTCTTTTATAATACTTGTTTTTGCTTTGGATCTTTATAAAATACTCGAAGGATGGATGTTTGAGTACTTTCCAGTGAGAAAGAATGATGTCTTAACCTGGTAAGAAGATTCATACATGATGTGGGTGCTTCCTTAATGATTGTAGATGTGCTATTGTGAGATTTAGGGAGATGTGAATGCCTTTTGCAAGTGTAGGAAGTGAGTGTATTAGTATTGCCATAGGATTTTTAGGTTAGCGAATGTGGTAATGTTTAATTATTTATATAGGGCTCTGTGAAAGCATAACAAAAGATTATACACTGAATACACAATAATAATACTTCATTATTTCATTCGAGAGTGTTTACACATATATAGGATTAGGAGATCCTATTATTAAGTTCAAGCTTCCTATAAAATCTCAACTACTTAACCACCCTAGAATCTCTCACACCTATTCTACGAGTGTTCACACAACTACCAAAGCTATTTACTTATTAAATATCTATGAGTTGTTAATCAACCAATTCTATTACATAATACCACACTGTAATTTAACAAACCACGTGGAGCACTAAATAATGTTTTCCTAACATTCCCCCCTTAGTATGAACATGGGGAAAATATGCTGTTGTACCTGCACCTGCTCATGATCTTGTGATTTTCACAGGATGATCAAAAAACTCAAGGATTGTTTTGCAAACGGTTGACCAAAAACTGAGAATGGTGGTTTTGCAATTGGTTTACCACAAATCACAAGGTGATGGTTTTGTAAACAGATTACCAAAAACCAAGAATGGTGGTTTTGTAATTGGTTTACCATAAACCACAAATGAAGGTTTTCAATTGGTTTACCTTAAACCACATCATGATGTGCCAAGTACTATTATCAACTCTCATCACAACTCACTACAGGGAATAACATAGGAAAAACTGCTGGATTCTGATGCCCATACACACAAACTAAAAACTGGAAATAGAACATTGGATCATGTTCCCCCCTCAATGTGAAATTTCCACTTATTCCACAAACCAAGAAATCAAGAATACCGCATACTGAAATATAAAGCATACCACACGCAACTGAAAGCACAATGAAAAATTGTCACCAAACCTTGATGCGTCCCTCTCATTGGTGATTGAGGAGAGGACGTTGCTTGTCATCCATCCTCTTGTCTCTCCATCCTCATGTTCCTCTATCCTCCAGTGTCATGTTGCTAGCTTAGCGAATTTAGATTTTGAGGATCAATGGTTGCTAGGATGTCAGGTAACATCGAAAATGCATCTGTAAGGCAATTTTTAAATTTTTTTTACAAGGACCCCTACGGCAGTTGAGTAAGGATTATTTCTATTGAGCGATAAGCATACTGTGGCAGTTGAGAAAGGATTATTTCTTAGTTTTTAGGAAAACATGGGGAATGAATGGTTGTTTTGGTACTCGTATTGGAGTAGCTTAAATAAAAAATTATATTCAAAATTTTAAAAATGTAAAATCGGTTGTCAATTTTAAAATCTGAAGAAACATTGTAACATAGGTATTACACACCTTTCCAATTACGAATTCAACAACACAAGATTTAAAATGTTTTTTCAAAAGAATCATAATTTTATGTGTGTTAGATATTGATTGGGCAAAGTTGAATTGTTACCAATGGTTGACATTTACACATGTTGATGGTTCCACCACAATAATTTAAGGTCACACCACCCAACCCAATTGATGGTGGAGGAAGAGTAGTATTTTTTTCAAGCCAAGAATTCCATTTCATATGTGATATTAAAATTCATTTCTACACCAATTTCGGTTGGAAGAGGTTAACATGGAATTAGATGCAACTATATATATGGAGAAATATCCATTTCTTTGTATGTTCACTATAATTGTGGTAGATATGTTTTTCTTATGAAGAATCCTCGGATGGAAAGTGTCATTTTCTCGATAGGGCATTCTCGGTAGTATTTTTTGGCTTAGCCAAAAAAACCTTTCTGGCACAAAGTAGTAATAGAAAGGTGTAATAAACAAAAATATTTTGTATGTAGAAAATACTTTTTTACGATAATTTACCTACAACGTCTTCACGCCTACAATAATTTCTATCACTATAACTACGGGGAAAGCAATGTTAAAACCATTTATGAATGTATTTTTTTTGAAAAGAAGGATATGGCCTTAGGTAGTAACATACGATGTATACGGAAATCCAAAGGTTTTGGTTGTTAAAAACTTGGAAGAAAGTTAGGTTGGATTAGTTTCAAAAGCACAGCCAATGTGGAATCATGGTAAAACATGGACACTTAACATTTGAATCCATGAGAACCTTCAAGATGGAATGTGAATGACTAGTCATTTTTGGTTAATGTAAATGCCTTGCCTTTTTCCCCTATTACCACATTCCCACCTATGCAAAATCCTTATTTTAATGTGACACCTTCACATGCTTTCACCTTCTATCCAGTGAATCTGATGAATCACTAACAATTCATAAATCCAACAAGAAATATGAATCCTTCCATAGAAATGAGTCCACAATGATATTTTTGTATCCCCATTGCTACTTTGGATTGTGTTTCATTTGGGTCATCTACAACCAATTGCAAATCAAATTTCCATTGGACATTTTTTTGAAGCATTATGGAGAAGGGATTTTTGTTATATATTGTAGTTGCAGGTGCCTTGAGAACTACACATGGATGACTATATCTAAGAGCAAAAATCCTAAAGTGTTCCTTCACATGGGGTCCCCACACCTGCTATGATTCGTAATCTTTCAAGAATTACTAATTCTCTTGTTCTCACTTTTAATGTGCAAAAGAGTTTCTAAAAATGTGTAAATGCATTACTAGAATTCACAATGGTGTTAATTTTTCCCAAACTATGCCAATTTATAATTGCATTAGCTTCGTATTATTCATGTACATTCCTTGGTGATCAATTTGCATGTTTTCCAAAGCTTTATCCAATCTATGGTATTGCATATGTTAATTGTTTTTACAATGGCTCTATTTTTTCTTTGTAAAAATGTGTTTTTTAAAACTGTTGACCATTCATACTACCATCACCTGCACGAGAACTATTAGTAAAAATTCCAACATATGCACAAAAAAATGTGAAATTTTTTATTGCTTATTCTCTAAGGCGAGGGAAATTTTGTGCTCATGACTCCAACCCATGTTTGCTATGCCCTTAATCATATATCTTATATTGGATGTATATAGCCAACTTGTGGCTATCATAAGTTCTTATCATTATGTATCTCTTTCATATATGTTATATTATCGTAAGTGGGTCAACTTTGGTGTTGGCCATAACATAGGAATAATATATATAGGGGTTAGTAGGTAGTAGTTTTACATCATATTCAACATTTGAGTCTTATTGTTTGGTTTGAAGGTTGCCCCCTCGAAGTGGCTAAGCTATTCTACTTGCACATTGAGATCATTTATCTGAAATATTGTGTTCATTGATGTTATATTTCTGCTAATACTCAAATTTATACAAGTAAGTCCATTACAAGTGGTATCAGAACTTGATCTCGGCCAACACCGCGTCAAACCCTAATTGTGAAGGTTCATCCATAGCTCACAATCTGTAGTGAATTTTTCTGCAATTTTTTTTGTGGTGTGGTGAAAGTAGGCAAGTAAGCTCCCCTCCAAATTTTAAGAATTTTTGAATTGGTTTGAAAAATTTATAGCGGTTTATTGTTTTTTCATAATTTAGCTACCTAGGGTGCAATTTGTGGAATTCTTCAAATTTATTTACATTTCCAGAAATATAATTAAAAATTAGTTTGAGTTCATTCTTTGAGTTTATAAAATTTTCCAAATTCCTATTGAAATCCCAAACCCTAAATTTTGACCTTGATCCTTAAATCCTACCATTTTGGGGCATCATGGCTGGGCCTTGGACAAGAGGCAAAAAGAATCCCATCACTCTAGGTAAAAACCTTGATAAGGATGAGATAATCGTTGAAGAGTTAGAGTCAGAATGGATATCTACAGAGTCCTCAGGGTTAGGGTATACTTCAATGGACCATAAGGTCAACTATCTTGAGTTAGAGTTGCGAAACCTCGAGGGTAGAGTGGCCAAAAAAAAGGATGTAGAAAATATTGGACAATGATTGGAGGATTTCATTAACCAATTTAGTTATAATATCATGGGTCATCATATCCTTCCTAATCAGCCACAACTCAATCATACTCATATTAATGAGGGTGGATCTTCAGGTCAAAGTACTAGACAAACTAGCCAGGGTGGATCTAAAAACATGACTTATCCAAATAAAGATACTATGCAAGCTCGTAACATGATTCCAAAAGTGGAAATGCATAAGTTTAATGGAAATGATCCACTCAATTGGATTAACCAGATGGATAATTTCTTTCATCTTTATCAGATTCCATCGGGACAAAAGGTTACCATGGCATTGTTGTATCTTGAACCTGACCAATTCATTTGGTATCGATGGTTATGTGCTCAAAGTAAAAAGAGTGGCCTCAATGTTACATGTATAGTCTTCACTGAAGAGTTTCAATTACACTACAGTTGTAGTGTGTCAGAGAATTATTTCAATCAATTAGCAAAGCTAAGACAAACAAGAATAGTCAAAGATTACATCCATCAATTCCAAAACATTTCCTTACGGGTGGAAAATATTCTTGAAGAGAATCGAAATGAATTATTTCTTGGGGCTATTAAATAAAAAATTGAGACTGAGGTGCGTATGTTTAATCCTCATAAGGTTTCAGACTCTATGATCATGGCACGTAAAGCAGAGGAAAAATTTCTTTCCAGTAGGAAACAAATTGTCAGTAATATCATAGATCGTAGCACCTTTCCACCATCATTCCCTTGGCCAGTTAGACTGACACCTCAAAAAATTTAAGAAAAGAGAGCCAAAGGGTTATGTTTTAATTGTGTCAAAAAATTTGGACTAGGACATAAGTGTGCTGAAAAGAATTTATTCTACATTGAGGGGCCTACTGAAGAAGAAGAAAATGAAGAAGACAAAGAGGTAGAGCCATAGGAGGAGTTAGGAGATACCCAACCAACAATATGATTCCATGCAATTTCTGATATTAGCACTCTCCAAACTCTCAAAGTAGTTGGATTCTTAAAAAAACAGAGGGTAATAGTATAGATTGATTCGGGAAGTACTCAAAACTTCATTAATCAAAAGTTGGTGTTACGCTTGAACTGATTTGTTTATCCAGCTCCAGAATGTCAAGTCATGATCGCTAATGGGAAAATATTAGTTGTTCAAGAAAATGCCATAACATTAATCTTAACATGGGAGATTACTTGTTAACTAGCAATATGTATGCCATTATCATGGGAGGAGTAGACATTGTGTTAGGAGTTCAGTGGCTTACCACCTTGGGAACCATTGAAATTAATTTCCAAGAGTTGTTCATGCAATTTTAGTCAGAAGGGAGTACTAAGAGAAAAGTCCCCACAGATGGTAAGTTCTCATTAGATGTAAAAATTGCTTAAAAAAGGTACAGAGGGGTTTGTGGCATAACTATTTTCATTGGAAGCACACCATTCCAATACATTTATACCTGTAGATATGCAAGTAGTTATAGATGAGCACTCAGTGGTATTTGGAGAAATGCCCAAGGGTTTGCCTCCAAAAAGAGACCATGACCATGTTAATACCAGGGAGTCAACCACCCAACATTAGACCTTATAGGTACCCCTATATGTAAAAGAGTGAGATTGAGAAGATAATTCAAGAGATGTTAGAATCATGACTTATTCTTCATAGTCAGAGTGTTTACTCTTCTCTTGTAGTGATGGTATGGAAAAAATATGACAATTGGCACATGTGTCTAGATTACAGGGAACTCAATAAGTACATAGTTAAAGATAAGTTTCCTATTCTTGTAATTGATGATTTGATAGATGAGTTATGTGGTGTTGTTTACTTTACGAAACTTGATCTTCATTCTGGATATCATCAGATTAGAATCAGAGATGAAGATATTCATAAAATATCATTCAAGACACATGAAAGACACTATGAGTTCTTGGTGATGCCTTTTGGACTAACAAATGCACCCTCTACATTTCAAAGCTTGATGAATTCCATCTTTAAGCCATTTCTTTGAGAGTTTGTTTTAGTGTTCTTTGATGATATATTAATCTATAGTAAAACATGGGAGGAACACCTACATCATGTAAATAAGGTGTTGGAAACTCTTGGACAACATAAAATTTATTGCAAAGCCTTCAAAGTGTTCTTTTGGTGTCAAGGAGGTTGAATATTTGGGTCATATTGTCTCTTATGAAGGTGTTAAAGTGAATCCTAACAAGATAAAATACACGCTTGAATGGAAGTTTCCCAAAACCCTAAAAAACCTCTGAGGATTTTTGGGGCTTACAGGTTATTATCATAGATTTGTAAGGAATTATGGCAGCATCGCAACACCACTCACAAATTTATTGAAGGACTCTTTCCATTGGAACGAGAAAGCTGCTACGGCATTTGAGAAGTTGAAGGAGGCCATGTGTACCACTTCAGTTTTAGCCACCCATGATTTTTCCAAAACATTCATTGTTGAATGTGATGCTTCAGGGTATGGTATGGGGATAGTAATCATGCAAGAAGGTCGACCCATTTCCTTCGAGAGCTGCCAATTCAAAGGTAAGAATATATCTAAACCATTTTATGAGAAATAAATGTTAGCAATACTTCATGCAATGAAGAAATGGAGACCATATCTAATGGGAAGACAAATTTCAAAGTAAAGACAGATCGTGGTAGTTTGAAATACTTCTTAGAGAAATGTTTATCATTAAAAGAAAAACAAAAATGGGTATAAAAAATGTTGGGGTATGATTTTGAGATAATTTTCAAGAAAGGGAAAGAGAATGTAGGTGCTGATGCTTTATCTCGGAAGGATGAATCTGCCGAGGCATTGTTGTGTTCCATATCTATAGTTCAGGAGGATTAGATAGAGGATGCAAGGTCTGAATGGAAAAATGACCCAGGTGCACAAAATCTCATTCAGAATCTCCAACAAGATCCAATCATGTCAGAAAATTTTTTATGGAAAGGAGAGGATTTATGGTATAAAGATAGATTATATATATGTAAGAATCCAATCCTTAAAAATATGAGCTTTATGATTCTCTAGTAGGGGGGAATCTTGGATTCTTGAAGACTTATCATCGAATCAAGCATGATTTTTTTTGGAAGGGCTAAAAGGGGATGTCCAAAAGTTTGTGGTAGAATGCATGGTTTGTCAGCAAAATAAGGGTGAAACAATTAAGTCCCTAGATCTTTTACAACCTCTATCTATTCCTAGCCAGAGGTGGGAAGAGGTGTCCACAGAATTCATCACAAGATTTCCAAAATCAGAAGGTAAGAATGTAATCATGGTGGTGGTAGACAAACTCACCAAATATGCCCATTTTTGTGCTTTATCACATCCATTTGTTGCAAGTACAGTAGTAACAACATTTAGGGATACAATTCAGAAGCTATACGGGACACCAAACATTATAGTAAGTGACCGAGACCCTATCTTTACTAGTAATTTTTGGAGTGACTTGTTCTCATGCTTGGGAACACAACTAGCTCGTAGTTCCTCTTATCATCCCCAGCCCGATGGGAAAATAGAGGTGGTAAACAAGTGTTTAGAGGGATATCTTTGTTGTTTTACGTCAAATAAGCAAGCGAAATGGATCCAATAGTTATCGCTGGCAGAATGGTGGTATAACACCTCCTTTCATACTTCCTCTAAAATGTCTCCTTTCTTGGCATTATATGGGTACCATCAACCATCTATCACTTCATCTTTGAGATTCCAACCAAGGTTTTGAATACTTAAAGAACATATTCAACACCAAAAAGAGGTTATTTCTAGTCTTAGGGAGAATTTGACCATGTCAAAAAACTGCATGAAGCAACAAGAAGACCAACATCCTAGTGAAAGAAATTTTGAAGTTGGAGATTGGGTTTTTGTTTGTTTACAACCATATAAGAAAATGCCCTTGAAACAACATAAAAAGATAACAAGCTTTCACCTAAGTATTATGGCCCTTATCAAGTGTTACAGAAGATTGGCAATGTAGCATACAAAATGGAACTTCCTCTGGCTACTTGAATTCATCCAGTCTTCCATGTATCTTACCTAAAGAAGGTAATTGGACAGACAATATCAACCCAGAAAGTGTTACCTGAGCTTGATGAAGAGGGCAGAATCATCCCGGAACCAAAATACATCCTTTAAACACGCACGAAGTGATTGAGGACAAGGGTCATCACTGCACAACATGGGACCATCTCTCAAATTGTGGGACTTCTAAAACTTGAGATGGACCTCCAGATAAGTTCAGTTCTTGCTTCTTAATCTACCTACCACAAGCTACTCCAGTGTAGGCAGAACCTATTATATCCTAATCTAACCATTCCAAGGGGATAGAGAGAGAGAGAGGGTGAAATATCCTACACTAAGTGGTGATACACCAGAAAAGGAAGTGTGAGATACTCTGTTGAGGGAGAATGAAATAGGGAAAAAGGGATTGAGGGAGGTAAAATGGAAGTGACACAAACCCAGATCCAGATCTGCCATAAAAACTCCATGAAGCACAATGTCTTGCACCTGAAAACGTGAAATACATACACATGGAGAAAACACAAGATAGAGAGGCACAAAGAAACAATAGAACAATGTTAAGGGCTGAAAGACTCCATGAAACAAGATTTTATTGCTATGTAAGGTACACAGACTATTGCATGTGGTGCTCAGAGGCAAAAATATGCTCTCCAGGCATAGGATAAGGCCTATATCTCAAATGGATTTGGGAAACAACTTTGACAGAGTTTCCCTACACCCAGAATGTCTCCTCTTCTCAAAATGAGAAGTGTTACAATATATAGAAAGGATAAGAGAGAGAGGAGGAAAAAATTGAATCCTGCTTCAACCACCTTGAGATATGCATTGAATCCTTCTTTGAAATCTCAACCACTATCAATCAATGCCTCTCTCAAATCCACCCCAAATTTGTCATGTCTGGTTCCCCGATGGATCAAATCGAATCAGATCTGGTAGTTGGAGAAATCAGGCTCTGCTTTAATGGCCTAGGAGACATTTTCCTATTTTCACCCACCAAATCCTATTAAGAATGATATTTTATGTTTCCATGGCATAGAGGGTGTCAAGATGTTTCCAAAAATTCCTCTCCCACCCAAATCTGAGTCTCTAGTCAAAAGATATGGCCATTTGAAATTTCAGGTCGTGGGTACGCAATATTTGAAAGAGTCTATCCGTACCGGGTCCACATGGCAGCCCTACGCTTGTTTGAGTTTTTCCCCTGCCTTCACTCTTGAAATTTTTCCCATGAGACACATGGTGGCTTCTACAAGCTCTTTGAGTTCCTTTTCTATTTTTCCTGGGTCCCTTATGTTTGGCAGAGACATTGTGCCCGACCTAAGACACGTGGAGGCTTTGCACATGTCTAAAAACTACCTCCAAACTCTACCTTTAAGATAGCACCACGCTGAACACTTGGCTCCCTCTATTATCCTACCTCTGTCTTTGACTATTCAGGCCCCCAACTTTGTCCCCTTTTTGGGACCTGGGACACATGGAAGGCCTGTGCTCATTTGAAAACCCACTCAAGATTTTACCCTTGAGGGAGCATCATTAAGACACGTGGTGCCTTCCACCTGCATTCTATACTTAGTCATTTTGGGCCCAATCTCCTTTTTAACCTTTGTTGACCATTGGCTACGTGGAGGGCTGGTGCAAGTTTGAGTCTCCGCCCAGGGTCCCGCTTTTGAATGTGTTCTATTTGGACACTTGGCACCTTCTACTGAGTCGAAGAATTTTCAACAGTCGGTGTAGCTTTTGGGGCCTTGGACACATAGAGGCTTGGCACTTGTTTGGGTTTTCCTTTTGCAATTAACCTTTGGAGGTGCTGCCTCTTGGAAACTTGGTAGCTTCCGCTGATCTCTCCATACTTATCCAATTTCAAGCTCGTTCTGAATCATTTGCAGAGTTCGAAGACTTCAAGCCTTTTCCATTTTATCTACTTTGAGCCTTTGGTTCTTTGACACTATTTCTTCTCCCTGACCCTGCTATTCCATTTTAGATCCCGCCTGTAACTTTTCTATTAGATTTGAAGCAGAGGCTCATATGACAAAACCATTCTTTAATTCCTTCCTGTGCAGGGTCGAATTTGACTCTTTTGGGCCTCTGGTTTCTTTTGTGTCATTCAACCTCATTTTTTCCCTGTGCTCCTTGAGTCAAGCTTGCATGTCCCTTTATTTTTCATTCTGGAATGTGAGCTCATGGGTCTGAATCGTTCCCTTCATATTTCCTTTATGTGCGGGGCTTGTTTTGACCAAATTTTCTAGGGGTGAATTTGGGATAACAATTTGGTGACTCACGGGGACATCTTCCTGCTAGATGAAGAGACCAGTAGCCTTGAAGCATCCATTGGGAATGGAGTCATGAATGATAGCCTGGTACTAACCCTTTATTAAAATGGACTCCTTGGCTACTTGCACTTTCTATGTTCTGCCTGACCCTGAGCCTGCCCGCATGTCTGCACTCTCAATTTTCATAAGAAAATCTTGGAAATGGAGTTTCTGAGAGTAGAAAATTGTATTGACCTAGGGCTTTCATTTGTCCCTAAGATGGACTGTAGGCATGCTGAAATGCATGGTGAGACAAGCTCAGAGCAAAAAAACACAACACGCACTATGTACAAAGATCAAATCATACATGCCTCAAATGAGACATGCAGAGTGTGCAAGAGCACTTCTTCTACTGAAAGAAAATCTACTCCTACTCCTAAACTAACCAGAGAGAAAGAAGCTAAACAAATCCTACTATAAGCAGGGAGAAGTAGCTTCCCTTTCTCAAAAGGGGCAGCTATGTAAATGATTTGACATTGAATACGGCTGCCTGTATGAGTGAAAAACTGACAATAAGTTGGTCCTCCACCCAAATCATCAAGGTGTCAGCTGGAAACAAGACAAATGCCTCTTTTAGTTTCTCTTCATTTGGATTGAAGAGGCATTGTAGCTGATCCTTGGTACTTTGGAGCTCATCCTCATGCTTAGAAGTAAGCATGACCGATTGTGGCTTCTCCCTTGGCTCTAATAAATCCAAATATCTGATTGGGCATGATCTGATCCTTTGAATGTGCCCCTTGTTCTGAAATTTTAACTCCAAGAATGGAGTTTTATTTGTGGAAACTCTTGGATGGATGGTGAGAGAGAAATGGTGACATTCTCTTAATTTTTGCCTTCCTCCTCTTTTGAAGAACATAAAAGATCATGGTCTTCCAACCTTGGTTTTAGAGAGCCATTATGAAGTGTAGGTTGTTGCACTTGGATGTTCTCCTTCATGGCAACAGGCTCATATGCTTGGAAGGTGGGTGATGGAGGAGTAAATGATGTGATCTCCATGGGATCTTCTCCATCAAAGCAATCCTCCAAGTCAAAAAGATAGTCTGTCTCCTTGTTGTCCTGTTGCATGTGCTCTACCTCCTCCATGGTGTCCTCCTGATCTACAACTTGCTCACCATGGTTCCTTCATCTTCAAACATGAAGTTTGAAAGATCAAACTCCTCCTCAACATTAGATATTGAAGGAGATGAAGTGGGAGGAAGAACTGAAGGTTCCTTTGTGGCCTGCTCCTCACTTGGAGCCTCTGAAACTGTATGGTCCTCCTCCATCATGGGTTCATCAATCAAATCAGGCCCTTGAAATGAAAGTAAAAAATCTTCAATGATGCTTTCTTCATTGAATGGCCTCAACATTGATTTGATCTCTCCTAGCTACTCATCTTCAATGGGTCTTGGAGTTGATTGTTTCTCCTCTTTAACTAGTTGTGAAGCTTGGATTATATTAGTATTCTCCTTAGATAGAGTGCCATTAGGTACACTACATTAAGAGCAAACATCCTGCTAATCTTATTCCTCTTGTTCTTTCTCTTCTTCTACTACAAACTCAATCTCAAGCACCACTGGCTTTCAACCTTGACCTCCTCTATTGGCTTGACCATCAAGGGGATCTTTGTAAACCCAAATTTGGTAGCTCAAATTCTTTAGATTGTCTGTCATTTATTTTCTGTTGGGATCCTCTTCTTGTTGTTCTCCTTCACTAGATTCTTGAGTCTCTTCCCAACATGGACTTGGGAAAAATAAGAGGAGTGGCATGTTGGAGTTCAACCAACTTTGCAATTGTTTTTTGTGGAGAGGGAGGTGGAACTTCTTTTTTTTTTGGAGGGAATGACTATTTGGGAAGGGAAAGGGTAGAAGAATTGAAATGAGATGGAAGACTAGGAGATGGAGAAAAGGAATTAACACTTGGGGCAGCAAGTGAGGGGCTTAACTCATGACACTGCTGAAATGATAAAGCTTGAGAAGGAGAAAATGAATGTCAGGGATCTGGTGATTGAATTACCCATTGATACGGTTGTCTCGTACTTTGCTCATAAGCCTCGATGTCCTCAATCCATTGTGTAAGCTGAGGCAACATTTCAACCATGAAGTCAAGCTTCTCATGAGGGTTGTAATGTCTTGGAAAAGGGCCTTCCCATGGACAAGAATGCCTTGCAATTGATCTTGAATGCCTTCATTTGTGCTATGGCCCTTGACTGAACCATGTCAGCCTCCATTTTTTGAATCTTCTCCAACAAACCAACATTCTCCACATAGTTGTCACCATTGTATGTGTTCCCTTGTTCTTGATAAGCTCCATGGCCAAACTAATTTTGACCCTACTCATATGGGTAAGCATAATGGTTTTAGATTTGATCATAATGTTGATTTGGAGGAGTTAGGAAATACATTGGATGCTGAATGCGCTGTTGTAAGTGTGAATTCCATGAAGGGAATGAAGTCATGATTGCACAACTTCATAAAATGGAAGAAAAACTGAAAGAGATGGAAGAAGAAAATGGATGAAAATGAGTGGAAATGGATGGAAAAGGTCTGCAACTCAGAGGATGGGTTATTGACCAGATGGAGTCGCTATATGTGCTTGCATGTGCCTCAAAAGGTTGAACCTTAACAGGAACACACCAACCTACTAAGATGAAGTGGTAAGGTGCTTCAGACCTGTCCCACCGGGCATGCCAAAACTGTTAGTGCGGTCGCACGATGGCTTATGATTTGTTGTTTATAATGAGACACCTTGGAAAGATGGAAGATCTAACCTCAGTGTTCCACTGGGCATGCCAAAACTGTTAGTGCAAAATCACAACACCCCCGAATGGCCCGAGTGTGAAGTGGGGCATTCGGTGTGATTGCACAACATGGGACCATCTCTCAAGCTATGGGACTTGCAAAACTTGAGATGGACCTCCGGAGAAAGCCGATTCTTGCTTCCTAATCTACCTGCCACAAGCTACTCCAGTGCAGGAAGAACCTATTCTATCCTAATCTAACCATTCCAAGGGGACAAAGAGAGAGAGAGAGGGTGAAAGAGCCTACACTAAGCGGTGATACACCAGAAAAGGAAGTGTGAGATACTCTATTGAGGGAGAATGAAATAGGGAAAAGGGGACTGAGGGAGGTCAGACGGAAGTGACACAGACCCAGATCCAGATCCACCATAGAAACTCCATGAAGCACAATGTCCTGCACCTGTAAACATGAAATACATACACATGGAGCAAACACGAGATAGAGAGGCACATAGAAACAATAAAACAATGCTAAGGGCTGAAAGATGCCACAAAACAAGATTTTATTTCTCTGTAAGGTGCATAGACTATTACATGTGGTGCTCAAAGGCAAAAATATGCTCTCCAGGCATAGGAGAAGGCATACAACTCAAATGGAGTTGGGAAATGACTTTGACAGAGTTTCCCTACACCTAGAATGTCTTCTCCTCACGAAATGAGAAGTATTACAATATATAGAAAGGATAAGAGAGAGAGGAGGAAAAAATTGCATCCTGATTTAACCACCTTGAAATATGCATTCAATCCTACTTTGAAATCTCAACCACTATCAATTAATGCCTCTCTCAAATCCACCCCAAATATGTCATATTTGGCTCCTTGGCGGATCAAATCGAATCAGATCTGGTAGTTGGAGAAATCAGGCTCTACTTTAATGGCCTAGGATACGTTTTCCCTTTTTCACCCAAAAAATCCTATTAATAAGCATATTTTATGTTTCCATGGCGTAGAGGGTGTTGAGACATTTCCAAAAAGTCCTCTCCTGCCCAAATCCGAGTCTTCAGTCAAAAGATATGGCCATTTAAAATTTTGGGTCACGAGTCTGCAATATTTGAAAGAGTCTATCCATACCGGGTCCATGTGGCAACCCTGCACTCATTTGAGTTTTTCCCCGTACCTTCACTCTTGAAATTGCACCCATGAGACACGTGGTGAATTCCGTAGGCTCTTTGAGTTCCCTTTCTATTTTGCCTGGGTCCCTTATGTTTGGCGGAGACATTGTGCCCGACCTGAGACACGTGGCAGCTTCACGCATGTCTGAAAACTACCTCCAGAATCTACCTTTGAGATAGCGTCACGCTGACACTTGGCTCCCTCCGCTGGCTTACCTCTGCTTTGACTATTCAGCCCCCTGACTATGTCCCCTTTTTGGGACCTGGGACATGTGGAAGGCCCGCTCATTTGAAAACCTGCTCAAGATTTTACCCTTGAGGGAGCATCATTAAGACACATGGCACCTTCCTCCTACATTCTATACTTAGTCATTTTGGGCCCACTCTCCTTTTTGACCTCTGTTGACCATTGGCTATGTGGAGGGTTGGCACAAGTTTGAGTCTCCACCCAGGGTCCCGCTTTTGAATGTGCGTTGTTTGGACACTTGGCACCTTCTGCTGAGTCAAAGAATTTTCAACGGACTGTGTAAATTTTGGGGCCCTGAACGCGTGGAGACTTGGTGCTTGTTTGGGTTTTCCTTTTACAATTAACCTTTGGAGGTGCGCCACTTGGACACTTGGCAGCTTCCATTGTCTCCTCCATACTTAGCCAATTTCGGGCTTGTTCTGAGTCATTTGCAGAGCCCGAAGACTTCGAGCCTTCATCATTTATTTTCCTTTGAGCCTCTGGCTCTTTGACATTGTTTCTTCTCCCTGACCCTACTATTCCATTTTAGAGCCCACATGTAACTTGTTTGTTAGATTTGAAGCACAAGATCATACGACAGAATTGTTTCTTTAATTCCTTCCTGTGCAGGGTTGAATTTGACTCTTTTGGGCCTCTGATTTATTTTGTGTCTTTCAGCCTCTTTTTGTCCCTGCACTCCTTGAGTCAAGCTTGTCTGTCCCTTTATTTGTCGTTCTGGAATGTGAGCTCGCGGGTATGAATCATTCCCTTCATATTTCCTTTATGTGCGGGGCTTGTTATGACTAAATTTGTTGGGGGTGAATTTGGGATAACAAGTGGGTCAACCTTGGTGTTGGCCATAACATAGGAATAGTATATATAAGGGTTAGTAGGTAGTAGTTAAACATCATATTCATCATTTGAGTCTTATTTTTTGGTTTGGAGGTTTCCCCCTCGAAGTGGCTAAGCTATTCTACTTGCACATTAAGATCATTTATCTGAAATATTGTGTTCATTGGTGTTATATGGCTGCTAATAATAAGATTTATACAAGTAATTCCATTACAATGTTTAACCTTATCGACCATTTACAGGTGTTTGTGTTTTTAACTATAAATAATAAATATTTTGGTAACTTTCTTTGTAAGCTTCTTATTAGTGACTGAAAAATGGGGTCAAGTATATTTAGACATGGTCATACTCAAGAGCCATTGGGAATTTTTTCCAAATGCAACAAAAAAAATTCAATCTGCTAGCTCACCTTTGTCAACATACTCGTAGGGCATGGCAAAGTAAGAGCTTTACAATAGCGTATGGCCATTCATCATGATAAAATATGGACAACATCAATGCATAATAGGAAGCATTTTTTTATGGATGTTATAGTGTACTAAATTATTTTCTCCTCCTTATCACACAAACTAAAAACAATTTAAGATAGAATACATTTCATGAAAAATTACAAATCCAACAAAATTTAAATTTTCATTATCTCCGGTGTAGTTTGCAACTCATGTGCAATTTCTAGTTTTAAGATCTCATAACATTCCATTTCATATCTTGCACTTCGATTGAAGATGGATACTGTGACTTTATATCTAAGATAATCCAATGTCACAACCCATTTGAATGTGGCAATCTATGGGTGGAATCCCATGAATTCTATTTTGTTTTTGTTTTTCTTGGGATGAATATTGTCAATGGTTGGTTGTTGGTCTTTCTTGGCCAAGAGATTTCATGGTTTTACTTTAATATTGGCACATTTTTAAAGGAGGAGTTCACACAACTGAAAAGTTATTGCAGTTCACTTTGCAGATGCCTCAGTTCAGTTTGTAGATTAAGATGGGTATTTGAAAGTCCCATTTTCAGTGTTATAAATGATTGTGTCTACCCTTATCTAGTTCACTGAGCTTTAGTGAGTAATAATGAGTTACAAAGTGATGGTGGTGGTGGTGATACTGTTGCTATGCTATCTTAGTAATAAAATGTCTAATGCAAATGAAGACATGTCTATGAAAGCCTTGCGAGCCAATGTAAAGTACCTCCACCCTCAACACCACCTTCGTGACGCTATCCACCGAAGCATCACAAGGCTCAAAATCATCCAAACCTCATAGCTTTTGTAATTAAATCATCTTCATCACCTTCCCTGGTCTTCCTGTTCAAGGGTGGAACGAGGCCCCCGTCCATGTTGGCAAAGGAGAATTCATGGCGACAAGTAGAATTGGAAATCCACCAACAAAACTGACAAGCATTGTGGACACGTGCAAAAATATCATTTGGACGCGATGCCAACCATGCGCTAACTTCTTCTCTCAGCCTGACCCCATCCTCAACTCATCCAAAATTAATTATAAAAGATCAAAATAACATTCTATTTGCATACAATACAAATATATTTGATCATACTGAACATAATCTCAAACCATAGCCATGGATGAAGATTCCTATAAAAAAAATTATTTGTGTTGTGATAATCATTGTGCACTAGTGACATTGACACTACTCTAAAGATACCTCAAACCGCATGTCATTCTCCACATAGCATGTGATATCTAGATAGATAACAAAAGATTTAACAACTTCTTTTATAATACTTGTTTTGGCTTTGGATATTTATAAAATACTTGGAGGATGGATGTTTGAGTACTTGCAAGTGAGAAATAATGATGTCTTAACTTGGTAAGAAGATTCAAACATGATGTGGGTGCTTCCTTAATGATTGTAGATGCGCTATTGTGAGATTTAGGGAGATGTGAATGCCTTTTGCAAGTGTAGGAAGTGAGTGTATTAGTATTTCCATATGATTTTTAGGTTAGCGAATGAGGTAATGTTTACTTATTTATATAGGGCTCCATTAAAGCCTAACACAAGATTATACACTGAATACACAGTAATAGTACTTCATTAAATTTCATTCAAGAGTGTTTACACATATATAGGATTAGGAGATCCTATTCTTAAGTTCAAGCTTCTTATAAACTCTCAACTACTTAACCACCCTAGAATCTCTCACACCTATTATATGGGTGTTCACATAACCACCAAACCTATTTACATATTAAATATTTATGAGTTGTTAATCAACCAATTCTATTACATAATACCACACCGTAATTTAACAAACCATGTGGAGCACTAAATAATGTTTTTCTAACATTCCCCCCTTAGTGTGAACATGGGGAAAACTTGCCGATGTACTTGCACCTGCTCATGATCTTGTGATTTTCATAGGATGATCACAAACCTCAAGGATGGTTTTGCAAACGGTTGACCAAAAACCTAGAATGGTGGTTTTGTAATTGGTTTACCACAAACCATAAGGTGATGCTTTTGTAAATGGATTACCAACAACCAAGAATGGTGGTTTTGCTATTGATTTATGAAAAACCACAAATGAAAGTTTTTAATTGGTTTACCTACAACCACATCATGATGTGCCAAGTACTATTATCAGCTCTCATCACATCTCACTGCAGGGAATAATATAGGAAAAACTACTGAATTCTGATGCCCATACACACAAACTAAAAATTAGAAATGGAACATTGGATCATGTTCCCCCCTCAATGTGAAATTTCCACTTATTCCGCAAACCAAGAAATCAAGAATACTGCATACTAAAATCTAAAGCACACCACATGCAACTGAAAGTACAATGAAAAATTGTCACCAAACCTTGATGCATCCCCATCGTTGACGATTGATGAGAGGAAACTGCTTGTCCTCCATCCTCCTATGTCTCCATCCTCCAGTGTCATGCTGCTAGCTCAATGTATTTAGCTTTTTAGGTTCAATGGTTGCCAGGACGTTGGGTAACACCGAAAATGCGTTTGTAAGACATTTTTTTTTCAAGGATCCCTTTTGACAACTAAGAAAATTTGATATAAAAATTAACATGACATAACAATGATTTGACTTAATTTAACTGACTTGACATAATGACAAAATCAAATATATTAACGATTGAAGGACTTAACATAAAAATGATTCTAAACTCATTTTAATTGTATTTTGACAAATATGAAAAATGTGACTTGTTTATACGTGGACAATACTAAAAGACTTAAAATGAATATTGACAAATTTATTTAAATGGACCACTATATATGATAACAAAATTAATAGACTTCTACGAATTAAAAAATGACTCGACTCAAGAACAAAAGACTCAAAATACCTATACACGACCTAATGAAGATATGCCGAGTGCTAGTTAAATGTGCCAGCCATACGTGGAAGTGTGGTGTGAAGAATTCTCCTCATGATTTTGTTTTTTGAAACCATGGATGATGAGCATTTTGATCTCATTGTTTGTATGTTATGGATCAAGTTGCCTTCGAATATGACTTTCCCAAATGACCTCTGACTTTAAAGACTATCCAAATGAGGGCATGTTGCTGGTTCTCTACTCTTTGAAGAGATGAGAAGGAAGGTATCTCTAAATGCAAAAGAGGCTTTGAGTGTTTGAGGAAGAACAAAAGAACGAGGCAAATATGAGAAGAAGCATGGAAATTCCAAGAATAAGGGGAGATCAAAATACCTTGGTACGTCCAAAGTGATATACTGGAATTATGACAAATCTTGACACTTCCAAAGGGAATGAAAAGAAGAAAAGAAAAAGAAGAAGCTTGAGTTTGATTCTGAGTCTGAAAAGGAAGATGGAGATGCCTTTATTACAACTTTGGCCAGTTGTGTAGGTGATAATGCATGGTTGATAGACACAGGTGCATCTTTCCACATGACCCCTAACAAAAACTTGTTTAGTAAGTATGAAAACTATGATGGTGATAATGTGTATTTGGGTGATAGTTCTTTCCTTGAAATTGTTGGTCGTGGTAGTATTCAGGTGAAATTTTTTGATGGTAGAATTAGAATATTTGATGGTGTCTTACATATCCTAGGACTAGCAAAAAATTTATTATCTGTTAGCAAGCTAATAGATGTGGGTGTGCATGTACATTTTTCTGAAGTAGGTGTGAAAATGGTGAGAGGTGCTATGGTGATAGCAAGAGGAAGTAGATTGGGTACATTGTACCAACTTGAGGCATGCACGGTTGAGTGCAATAGCACTTCGGATAAAACTAAGCCAGTAACTATTTCCCTGAAAAAGGAGAGGGTTTCCTCCTCTGCGGATGGTCGCAGCTTCTGGGTACCTAAGGGTGCTCTATCTATCGATTCAAAATTACCTGCAGAGAAGACCATGCTATGGCACCAAAGGCTTGGCCACATTGGAGAGAAGGGTTTAAAATCCCTAAAAAATAAGAACCTCGTTGAGGGGTTGAATGATTGCAATCTGGAGTTTTATTTCTGTGAGCATTGTATTTATGGAAAACAAAACCGCGTTCAGTTTTACTCATCTACTCATAAGTCTTCATGTATCTTGGATCTAATCCATCCGGATGTATTTGGTCTTGTTAAGGTTGCTTCTATTGCTAAATCAATTTATTATGTTACTTTCATTGATGATTTTAGTAGGAGAACATGCGTATATTTTTTAAAGAGTAAATATGAAGTTTTTAGTCATTTCAAGGAATTTAAGGCTATGGTTGAAACTCAAACTAGGAATAAAATTAAGTGTTTAAGATCTGATAATGGCGGTGAGTACTTTTCTGTAGACTTTGACATATTTTGTATAGATTGCGGGATTAAAAGACAAAAGAAAACTTCATATTCTTTGGAGCAGAATGGAGTTGCAAAAAGAATGAATAGAATGTTGATGGAGAAGGCTAGGAGCATGCTGATTGGAGCTAGTCTAGAAAAGAGGCTTTGGGCTGAAGCTGTTACCAGTACTTACTATTTGATACATAGATCTCCTACATCAACGCTTGTTGATAAAACACTAATTGAGGTGTGGTCAGGGTAAAAACCTTCGATTAGACATCTGAGAGTTTTTGGCTGTGAGGCATATGCACATGTGCCTAAGGAGAAGAGAACAAAGTTGGATTCTAAGGCTATCAAATGTATCTTCATCGGATATGGCTATGGTGTGAAAGGATAAAAGCTTTGGGATCCTGTTACACAAAAGGTAATATACTCTAGAAGTGTTATTTTTAGAGAGATTAAATCTTTCCCTGTTAATTTTCAGCCAAAACAACATAAAGAAAATGAAAAAAAAAGGATGTGGTTCAACTTCCTTCTACACTTGAGAAAGTTGAATCGAGACCCCAAAATAGACAAGAAGTTGAGGAGAGCTCACCAAGCTCTGAATATTCAGAAGAGGAATAAGAAGAGGAAGAAGTGGAATAATCTCCACCTCAACTTGTTCGAAAGTCTACAAGGCAAAGGCAACCACTTGAAAGGTATGGGTATTCTCTTGATGATTGGAAGTGTATATTTTCTTTTAGTACTAACATTGATGAACCGAGATCTGCACAAGAGGATTTGGGTCTGAATGATGTAACATCTTGGAAAATAGCCATGGATGAAGAGATGACAACCCTTAAAAAGAATGATACATGGGACATTGTACCATTGCCTGAAGTTCGAAAACATGTTGGATGTAAATGGGTGTTTAAGAAAAAGATTGGTTCAGATGGAAATGTTGAAAAGTATAAGGCGCGGTTGGTTGCGAAGGGTTACTCTCAAGTTGAGGGTATTGATTATGGTGAGATATTCTCTCTTGTTGCTAAAATGACATCCATTTGGTTTTTATTATCTATTGCAGCAACTTATGACCTAGAGGTTGAACAAATGGATGTGAAAACTGCTTTCCTTCATGGTGATTTGGAGGAAGAAATATATATGACACAGCCAGAGCACTACATGGTGAAAGGTAAAAGCAAGATGGTTTATAAGTTAAAGAAATCCATATATGGACTTAAACAAAGTCCTAGGATATGGTACCAGAAGTTTGATTCATATGTGTTGAGTTTGGGGTTTGTGCGGTTTAAATCTAATCACTGTGTATATTTTAAATCTGATGGTGATTATTTCCTGGTAATTACTTTATATGTTAATTTGACATGTTGTTTATTGGGAAAGGAAAAGGTTTGATTGCAGAATTGAAATCTCAGCTCTCTGCGAAATTTGAAATGAAAGATCTTGGTGCAACAAAACACATACTTGGGATGGAGATTAGAAGAGATCGTGAGAACAGAAAGCTATGGCTTGGCCAGAGTAAGTATGTTTATTCTATTTTGCAAAGGTTCAAAATGCAGGATTGTAAACCACTTTGTGTTCTTGTTACTTTGGGAACAAAGCTCTCCATTTCACAATGTCCATCATCCCCATCGGATGGAAGAAATGAGCAGAGTTCCTTACCAAAGTGCAGTTGGAAGCTTAATGTATGCTATGGTTTGTACAAGACCAGACATTGCCCAAGTAGTGGGAGTTCTTTCTCGTTTTATGTCTAATCCTAGAAGAGTGCATTGGGATGTAGTTAAGAGGGTCTTCAGATATTTGCGGGGTACATCAAAGTACTCTATATGTTTTTATGGAAGAGGAGATCAACATTCCCTACGTATTCATGGTTTTGTGGATTCAGATTGGGTCAGTGATGTCGATAGTATAAGATCCACCAGTGCATATGTGTTTACTCTTAATGGTGGTGCAATTAGTTGGATGAGCAAGTGACAGGCTATGGTCACTTTTTCCACTACTGAGGTAGAGTACATGGCAGCTACTCATGCCTGTGAAGAATCCATTTGGCTAAAGCGTTTATGTTGAGATATTGGATTAAAACAAGGTGTAGTTATAATATACTGTGACAGTCAGAGTTCAATCTGCCTTGCGAAGAACCTGAATTTTCATGCCAGGACCAAACACATTGATGTTTAGTATCACTTCGTGAGAGATATGGTCGAGGATGGAAGGGTGAAGCTAGAAAAGGTAGAAACAATTATGAATGTTATAGATGCATTAACTAAGCCTGCGAGCACAGCGAAATTCAGGTGGTGTTCTGAGTCTATGGGCCTTTTGGCCCCTAGAAGTTGATCCAAGATGGTATCTTTCCCTTGGCCCTTGCAAGGTATTCAACAAGTGGGAGATTGTTGGAAATAAGGTGTCTCAACCTTGTTTGGTTTACTCATTTAATATTTTCCTACAACTGTTTCACATTGTCTGTGCTCTAAAAATAGAAATAGGAGTTTCAAAAGATTCCCATATGATAGTATATCATGGAAGGACTATTTTAAGAGATATTATGACATTTATAAGGGTCAAAAATAGGGGAGAATATTGTGGACGTGAGAGCCTAATTTTAGACCAAAATCTTTCTCTTTAATGTTATCCACCTCATGAGAGGTTTGACACATGGTTTTGTAAACCATAGATGGTTTCTTGTATAACCGGAGGTCTATAAATTGAAGGCTTGGAGAAGTAATTGGTGTGGTGAGTTTTAATCCTCCTAGAATTGTTTCTGGTGATACTCCTGTAAGAAAATTTCTCTGTAAGTGTATGTAATCTTGTTATTAGATTTGAAATACATTGAGTGGGCTTTTGGTGTGTGGTGTTTTTTATCCGAAAGGATTTTCCCCATGTATATTTGGTGTTTGTGTTTGTGTTATGAATATGTTGCTGATATTTTTGTAACTGTTTTACTATGTTGAAAGTTTTGTATAATATCTCTCCTCAAGATTAGCGTAGGAAGTTGTTCCGCTACTCTTAATTTCCTATCACTTAGTAGGTAGCTTGCATTTCTATCAAGTACCACCTCTGCTCTGTTTGGAAAGAAAAGAACATCCAGAGCTATTTTCTATTTGACATCAAAAATGTGTAGTAGTCTGAGTGTATGAAGTCGTGGGTAGCGTTGGAAAATAATTTGCAAGTAGTCATCACTAATCCATGAGGAACATATATCAATGTCACCTAAGTATCTTCCCATCACGGCGCTACTATTTATCAACATGCATGCAAAATGTAACACAAAAGTCATGAATTAAGATGCACAAATAGAGGATCGTATGATCCACCACATATGCAGATGGAGTTAGCCAAACAAAATTCTATGCTAACAAAATCACAAAAAAGAGTCTCACATCTATTCAAATAGAAAATATATATTCTTTTCTCATCCATAGGGAAAAGTATGAAACCAATCCCCCAACTTAAAATATTAACTCGCCATTACCACTAATCGATTTGATACCAAATGAAAGCATAACACTAGATTATACACTGAATACACATTAATAATACTTCATCATTTCATTCAAGAGTGTTTACACATATATAGGATTAGGAGATCCTACTTTTAAGTTCAAGCTTTCTATAAACTCTCAACTACTTAACCACCCTAGAATCTATCACAACTATTCTACGGGTGTTCACACAACCACCAAACCTATTTACATATTAAATATCTATGAGTTGTTAATCAACCAATTCTATCAAATTATAGCACACCGTAATTTAACAAACCATGTGGAGCACTAAATAATGTTTTCCTAACACTCTGTAGGTGATTTATCCAAGAAAGGATGACCTAGATGAAGTATAAGTCATGATGGGAGATGTCGATTTGAAAGTAGATTTGGAGGACATGTTGGTCCAAGACCATATAGGTAGGCCAAGACCGAATACAAATTCCTGACTAGACTGTATGATCCTAACTTGGGATAGAAAACATGTAAAATGAAGTTTGGAGCTTGTATATTGATGTTTTTCTATGGATTTTATGCATTGTATTCTCATATTTTGTCGACATGTCAGTTTGCAAGGATAAACAAGCTAAACAAGAGACATATGAAAGTGTTAAGCAGGAATGGAGAGATGGCATTTAACATAACAAGAGTGCATTGTAAAATCAAGTGTTGTCATGGTGTAAATTTCTAAATTTGAATGTCTACACACACATACATATATCCACATATATACATACATATCTATACACATACCTAACTACCTACACACACATGTATATGTATATGTATATGTACATGTATGCAATATATTGAATATTAAAATTATTTAAAATTATTGTAGAGTTGGATTTTATATTAATAAAAATTATGTATTGTATATTTCAAAGGGCATTATTGAAAATTTATCATCACCTTTTTTTATGGGCATATGTGGGAGTAAAATTTAAAGGCAAAAACTTGACATCTTACTACTCTTTTGTACTTCCCAATTGAAGATGTAGTCTTGCATTCGTTAACACCTTTTAATTTTTTTTTTTTCTCTTCTATTAACAAATGACTAGTATTATCTAAATAATGTTCAAAGATATCAATGGTAAGGTGTTTATCATATTGACTAATAACTATATTACCCTCTTTATAGATATTCCATTAATTACTTTAGTAAATGGCTAAAATATAGTTATATATTTTTTTTAATATTGGTAAATAGTTTTTTGAAAGGGACTATACCCTTGTGTACAAAAGGAGGCCTAAAAGCCTGAATAAGAGAGAGGAGCAGAGAAGCTGTATCAAAGCACAACAGTTACAGCAAAGAACACCGAAGCCTAGAAACAGCAACACAAACGAGACTTAACAGCAAAACAACGGCAACAAAACAGCAAGCCTACAGCCAAGAAGCAGTAGTAAAACTGGACTACTTCTTGGCCGCTTGATCAATACTCATCTTTACTTTTTTCCAAGCATGGTACATACCCAGCGTGGTCATATGAGCAGCATCCGTCTTATCGAGCTCCTCTCTGGTTCTTTTACTCTCTTTCTCATTGCCCCAAAGAGTCATCGGGACACCGCTGAGATGCGAAACACTTCTTGCATGACCTTCGATGAATTCCTCTATGGCCCTGAATGCTGCAATATTATACTCATGCCTAGTCTTCGTTTTCCCAAGGCGGGAGTCTAGGGAGGTCAGTTTTTTGTATATTTCATCAAGCTGGCTATTGCCAATGCTCCCTTCTCCCTCAATGCTTTTTTTGCCTTTTTGCTTAGCAAGATTTTTTACCTCATCCTTCAGCAATTTAAGCTCAGCCTCTAAGGCCTCCAATCTTCTAGAAGGGTTATCCGTTGGTGCCGCCTGGGGACTGGCACTACTAATGTTCAACAGATCACGAGCAATGTCATCCAAAGGTTCATCCCCCTCAGCAGTAGACTCAAGGTTGAGTCTCCTAGCCCTGGTGACACGTTTAGAAGTAGAGACAGTGTGGGTGGCAGGGGGCAGCAGCAGGAGGAAAAGAAGGAGAAGCATGAGCAGCCTGCATGGGGGCATCAGCACCGGAGGCGGGGGCAGCAGTAGGGACAGCAGGGGAGACAGGACTGGCAGCAACGGAGCCCAAAGCCAGGCCGGGAGAGGAAGGGAGACCGGGGAATTTAATAAGGCAGTGCTTGTGAATAAGCAGAATAAGCCCTTGGTGAAGGGGAACCGCCCGGGTATGCTTCTGGAACTCCAAAATGGAGCGCTCAAGAGAGTTTAACAGATAGTGGGGAAAGCAAACCAACCTACTCCTACGAAAGTGATTCAAAAAGACAAGGTGCTTGGCAGGGACAGTAACAAACCTGCCTTCCAAGGATATGTAGCGAATCATCATGCGGGTGACTTCATCATACGGAGAAGGAATTGAATTAACAAGCAGACCCGCGGTGTTGAATATAAGCTTCTCCTCCTCCTCCACAAATCTTCTCTCTTCAGCCTCTTTGATAACCCTCTTGTTGAAGAAGCGGTATCCTTCCAAGCTGAGGCCAGTCGCTTCGGCTATGAGTTCGTCATTAATAAGAATCTTCTGCCCTCCATAGTCGACCATCCTCTCATTCCAATCCTTGCCAAAGCGAACAGAGATGCTTTGATCATGCCCTTGCACTCTCTCCACAAAGTTGGTGAATCCGCCAATACTAAGAATGTTCCAGAGCTCAGTGTTATCTTTCCAGTCAGGGTCAGCACACGGCTCAATCTGGCAGGGAGGCCCTCCCATCTTCACAAGGATGTGCTGGTTACAACAATTTTCAAAATACCTTTGGGCGTTGAGAGTGGTTCGTTTCTCGCCGTTGCGGGTCGCATAAAAATGGGAACTGTAGCCGTTGGTCCTCCCACGAACGGCTGTAGGATTGCCGATCTGAGTCTGCGTGAAGTCGCGCGTGAAAACCCTTATCCTGTCAGCTTTCACCTTGTAGTTATCTTCGGTTTTCGCGGAGCTTGGCAACCGAATATCAACAGCTATTGTACTTCCCGCGTGCGCTGTTTTTAAATTTAGACAGCTCCACTTGAAGTTCCTAAACAAAATCTTGCCATCATTTGGAGTAGATATCATATGCCACGCCAAATAAACTAAAACAGCACCTGTGGAAGAATTTATGGATTTCCTCCAAAGATTAAAGCATATCTTTAGAGATTGTTTGCGTGTGAAGGTCCGCATGTATGCTGTTGTGAAGCTGATTAGGGATACTATCATTATCCCAAATAGTGAAATTTATATTAATGCCATAATTGGCCATTGCATCGGCCAGCTTGTTACCTTCCCTGTAAGTATGTATGATTCTGATGCTGTTGAAGGTATGACTGATGCTTATGGACTCAGAGATATAGTTATATTAATGTTAGGTTTGGAAAACATATTTAAGGAAAGTAGAGTTCCAAACTCCATTATATGGCCAAGATATGACAATTTTTTGACGACCTCTCCACACAAGCAGAAATAAATTCACATGACAATGAAATCGACATCAAATTTAAGATTAAAATTTCCTCGTGATGTAGTTAAATGGACATCAAACTTGTAAAGGTTTCCGATTATGTATTAGAAACTCATAGATACTAGAATCCTTCCCCACTTCTCCCACTATAGTTGTGAGACACATACAATTATGTTTGAGGACATCCTTACATAGCTAATATCCTTTATAAATATAGATTTTGTGAAATGATTATACGAAAAATATAGTGCCCCCAATTTGACGCTTTCAAACCACATCAAGTGCTATTGATTCATTAGGGAAAAATTTGCGGGAATTTTTTATTTTTTTTAAAGTTGCGAGGGTAAAACATTAGTTATGATTAATTAATTCCCAAAATAAAATAAATATCATTTATCCACTTAGGTTCCTAATAAAATTTTATAAAACAATTCCTAAGTTAAGAGTAGTCACATTTACTTAGGCCATTAACACCCATACTACACCCTTATTTTATTTATTTAATTTTCACATTTGCATTTGTCCTTTTAACCCCTTTAAATCAATTTAATTAAAAATACCCCATGAACGACTTTAATCTTAATAACCAAATCAAATGTCATGCACTTTTTTATTAATCCATGATAGAAAGGGAGTTCACAACTTAGTCTAGCCCATTAAGTGGCCCCATTACTAATTACGCATATATTTTATTTAGAATCCATTCCCATGAAAATTCCATCACTTATACTATTGTAAGATTCATTCCAAACCCTAAGATTAAATCTATTAGAGCCCTTGGATCTAGATTTCCCTAAAAATCCTTATGAGTTTTTTTATTCAATTTTTCTAGCCCTAGCCTCTCATTTGCACTATTTTTACTTTTGTAGGTTAAGGATGGAGGCCATGGAGCTTGCAAGAGGTTATAGAGATTTGTTATTTTCTTATGGATAGATACACACACAACTGAAATGATCTTTTTTTTTTGCATCCCTCTACTAGGGTTTTCCATGAATGGAGTATATATATATATATATTTTTTCATTATCTCATATAATTTGGTTATGGTTTTCATTTACCTCCATTTTTATATTGCTTGGATCTGGATATATAAGCAGGGTTATGGGTATGTTATATTCGTGCTCTTATATATATATATATATGCTTTCATTATTTTAAATGTAGGGATTATACAAAATGTGTGTGTGTGTGTGTGTGTATACACACACATAAAATTTAAAACCAGGCATTATGTAATGGCCATGGGTTTTATTAATAAGGGATCATTGTTTAACTTTGGGGTTGGATTTAATAACAATGTGGGGTGGGGGGAGCCACCCCCACCCTATCCATTGCTTAATACAATGGTTGGGGTGTGGGCACCCCACCCCACTTTTTTTATATACAACGACCACCAAACAATTTGTTTTTGTTTTATAAATACACTGTTACCCTAAAAAGTGTAGGTTGATTGGGTACTATTAAATTCATTTTGATTTTTATAATATAATAACTATTATCTATATTTTTATTAGATTATGTAAAAAGCAGATTTTGAAGGGATCGGGAACCTTGAACAACTGAAAGATAAGCTTCAATTCCCAAAAGAGAGACATCAACGAACAAGGCCGATGGGCCCTAAAAAGAAAACAACCAGACAAACCAAAACCCAGAAACAGGAAAGCAACAAAAGGAAGGAGGGAAACGCAAGGTAGGCAAGTCAAGACCGCTTGACCCACAAACCAAGGAACACAACTAATATATATATATATATATATATATATATATATATATATATATATATATATATATATATATATATATATATATATATATATATATATATATATATATATATATTTGACAAATTTTTTTATTTTTATTTTTTTTCTTTCCACAATCCATTGTAAAGTAATTCTCATTGGTAAAACAAAAAATAAGAGCACCAAAGATGCATGCAATTTGTATATTTATATAAATATGTCCAAATGTGGTGAAGTGGTTGGATCAATTGTCAAGGTAATTAACTAAGGTAGAGTAGCATTTTTAATTTTTTTAAAGAACTAGTCGTGTCTCTTATTTTGTAATGTAGTGAAACTTAAAACAACCATACTAAGATATTAACATTTTCCATAATTAATTGAAAGAGATAAAAGTATAACATAACTTAATGAAATTTCATTTTCCTTTTTCAACCAAATTTGACAATAATACTCAAGAGAAACAAACATATTTTATGTACATTTCAATACAAGGAGACCTATTTTCAAAATTAAAATCTAATGCAATTTTTTGTTTATTAAAATCTAGATTTGAAAAGAGCTTCATTTCCATTACATTACAACTCCAAAATTCTTTCTTTCAACTAATGCAATAGATAGCTTACCAATCAATTTAAAAGATCTCGCTTTAAAATAAAAGTATATATAATGCTTCCACTCCAAGGTGGAAACACCATAGTAGAATTTACAAAGATAGGACTCTTCCTTTGGTCTCAAACATATATCATCATCCCTTGAGTAACTTGAAACTACATAGCTTTCTCCATCTTCAATTCACAACAACAAAAAAGAGGGAGTAGGCAACGCTCTCCACCCAACCTATTCCAATGAGAGGGGAAGCCACCCTTCTCATTGGCCCCTGAGCCCCAAAAATGAAGCAATAAGGGATATTAAGTAACCATGACAACTCTTTTACGAAGGCTTCAACATTACAAACAATCATGCCAAAAAAACTTGCACACATGCAAACACAATAACAAGAAGAGAAACAAGATACATTTTCCCAAACACAAAGGATTAAGATCTAAGTCAAGGGAGAGAAGAAATATGGGAATCACCTCCTTTTACCTCCCAAGTGAAATAGGGGTTCCACCCAAATAACCTCCAAGTGCACATAACAAAATACTCACAATATCCTTATCTCTCCCCTTGCAAATATGTAAAATATGGAAATGTTTTCATTTTCTCTCCGCATAGGTGGAACATTATAATCGCACTCCCTCTAAAATGCATGCCTCAAAAATCCCTTTTCCCTATCCAATGGTCCCATTTTCTTCCTCCTACACCATCCTTAAGGAAATACTACCCCCAAAACCAAACCAACACAAACATTCATTCATTTTACCATACAAAAACTTCCAGAGTTCTATCGGCATGATACCTTTCTAGGATTTTTATGGCAGAGAGTGCAAGAATCCTTTGAGTTGGGATAGGTTAGAGGATAGGTTATCTCTTGGGCCGATAATGCTACAAGACATGGAGCAGCAAGTCATCTTGATTAGACAAAGATTACAGGAGGCACATGATGGCTAGAAGAGGTATGCAAATATGAGGAGGACAGACCACAATTTTGAGGTTAGCACAAGGGTATTTCTTAGAGTCAGACCTCATAGTAGTCCTATTCATTACAAAAAGGGCTATAAGCTAGCTCAGAGGTTTTTGGGTCCATTTGAGATCTTGGAGCGGATCATTCCCGTAGCTTACTATTTAGCTCTACCACCCAACTTATCTTGCATATATAATGTGTTTCATGTTTATGTTCTTAGGAGATACATACCAGATCCTTCTCATGTATTGGATTGGACCACATCGCAGGTATAGGAGAAGGGACAAGTGATGGTAGAGCATGTGCACATTTTAGAGCGCAAGACCTTGGGCCTTCGAGGATGTGAAATTGATCAAGTGCACGTCTAGTGGGATCAGTATGATGAGACATAAACTACATGGGAGGACACCACACCTTTGCGAGGCCAATTCCCACACTTGTTCTAGTGAGTTCTAGGAGGAATTTGTGTCTAAGGGGAGGGGGATGTAGTGCCCACTCCTCTTCGACGCTCACTTTAATATGATTTTGACTACTGTTGGTTAGAGAAATGAACATTATTATTATATTTTGATTAACATACATTGATAGATGGAATTCTCAGACAAAAAGGTCAAATATATGTGCTTAGGGATGGAGATTTGAGACAATAAATTTTAGTAGAGGAACATTGTGCACCTTATTCGGGCCATCTAGGGGTGAAGAAGATGCATGCCACATTGAGACACTTATTTTATTGGATAGGGCTTAGGAGAGATATAGCTCGGTTTGTGTCTCAATGTTTGGAGTGTCAGAAGGTGAAGGCCGAGCATCAACATCCAGTTGGCCTTCTATATCCTCATGTTATACCATAGTGGAAATGGGACACTA
Organism: Taxus chinensis; assembly: GCA_019776745.2. Classification (NCBI taxonomy): domain Eukaryota; kingdom Viridiplantae; phylum Streptophyta; class Pinopsida; order Cupressales; family Taxaceae; genus Taxus; species Taxus chinensis. The sequence goes on along the minus strand of CM034155.1, from coordinate 246,029,464 downwards.
TTTCCATGGATTTCATAGTAGGACTACCTATGTCAAGATATCACCATGATGCCATCATGCTCATAGTGGATGAATTGATGAAGGTGGCTCATTTTTCTCTGATGAAGACCACCTATATAACTAGTGCAGTGGTGTGAGTGTATTTGGATGAGATAGTGAGGTTACATGGGATTCTGCGGAAGATCACCTATGACCATGATCCTTTGTACATATCACATTTTTGGACCACTGTGTAGTTTACTTTTAGGACGAATATCAATTTCAGTACAACCTATCACCCTGAGTCAGATGGTCAGACAGAGTGGGTGAACCAGATTATAGAGAACATGGTTCAAATGTATGTCATGGATCATCAGTCGCATTGGGAGGAGTATTTGTACTTGGTTGAGTTTGCATATAACATTTTAAGTGATGGGAATTTTATGGGAGTGGGTTTAAAATTAAAGGGTATGTGTATTCAACTAATGGGGCCACTTAGTGGGTTAGAATAAGTTGTGACACTATTTAACTTTGGGTTAATAAATTAAAAATATGGATGGGTGTTATACACTCAAGGATTAAATTCAATTGAGGAAATAAATTTACAAAATTTTAATTGGGACCTAGGTGAGTATAATTTAATAAATATTTAATTAAAATTAATTAAGTGAACCTAATATTAGACAATGAGGAATGATTTAAAACCTGTGATAAATTTTAGAATAGAAACTTAATTTGACTAGAGGAGTGATGGTTTAAACAAGAAAACTTTTGTAAACCCGATAAATTTATTTAAAAAGAATCGTATATTTTCCTATGTAAATAATAGTGTTTGGACATGGTTTTAACGTGTCAGATTTGTGGGCATTACAAAAAAGATCACATAAGAAATGTGTTCTATGGGGAAGTGATTTTACAACAACATGCATTTTATCTACTTCTATGTAGATATATAATTTTAATAAGTAAAATTGTATTATGGTAGTTTTTTGAGTGCGTTTATTGATAATTGGTCCAAATTGATCACTTAAAACTAACATGTTTCACATTGAAAAATGTAATGCCCCGTTCGATGTTACCCCAAATCTTGCCCCGACAACCTTGTTGCTAAGGATGGGAAGGTTGTGAGTGTGCTCCCATTGACTATTAGTTGACTTCTTCCTTGTCGCAGTGAAGATTAAGCACCCTCCCTCTCCATCTTGTCTTCTCGAGTCGTAGTCGACACCTCTAGTTGTGGATGTTGTAGTGTCCTGTACGATTGTCCTATTAAAGGAAAATCATGTTCTTAATTTATCGAGCTTTCCTGTTGATCGTTATTAATATGATTAATAATTATTATTTTTTAGTCATAAAATTAATAAAAATAATGATAATAACAATATTATAATTTTAGTTGTTGATTAACGATTATTTTATTTGGTGTCGATTTTCATGAATATTATTAATTACCTTTAAGTTGTTTTATTTCATTCTTGTTTTCTCTCATGCCTGAGCCTCAATTCGTGCAAGGGGAGCTTGTTGTTGGTGGTGCCTTTATTTAGGATGTGGTGTTCATGTTTAATGTTTCCTCCTTGGCCGTCTAGGTGTCATTTGCATGCTTTGTAAATATAGCATTTTGTTTATAAAACATTTTTTTTTGTTTTTGTGGAGGCATCCACCCACCCCCACCAATTATTCATCCCTGTTGGTCGCATACACTTGTTTTATTTTCTTGAAAACATCTGGTCATTAGTAATGCGTTGGAGGAGGAGAACCTACCACTCCATTAATACTTTCTAAGTCAAGACGTGTTGGCCGCACCCTTATTTTAATTAATTTTTCATTTATAAATCTTCTTGGGGTAGTTGTTTATCTGCTCAAGTTTTAGGGGAAAGAAACGCCCAATCAGGAAGTTTGGTCGCTCATTTTGTAGCTTTTGTTCTATTTAATCTTCTTTGACAATTGCGCATTGCATACACCACTCTTCTCTGGAGGCATGAGTGCCTCTGGTGAAGGACTATGTTTGGAGGTTGTTGAGAAGCCTTTAAAAATTCTGTTATTGTTGGGTGCCTATTCGTTTTACAAGTTATTTTTCTTTTTCATTTTATCTACCATGGATTTTGTGTAACCTGCTCATGCCAAGTTTGTCTGGCCACATGGAAAAAATTTGGTGGAGAAAATCTTGTGTGGGATGGTGTGTAAAACTGTTATAGTGTCTTCTTCCTTTGAGTTCTGGCTGCATGGACTTGGTGGAGCGATGGTTGTTGGTCCTATCTAAAAATGTTCTGAAACTCCAGGAAAATGTGATTACCTAGTTTCGAGCGTCCTAGATATGCTGCATACCCCTTCTTGTACCAAAAACGTGAGCCATGGATTGTTTTGGATGCCCAACAGGTAAAAACGTGGAAGATTCACTACGTTGCTGCATCGAAGGCCATGTTAGATGCATTGAGCATGTAGAAATGTTTTCCAGGCATGATAATTTCTTCTCATCTATCTACTATGCTAACATTAACCATATCATGAAAGAAATTTTCTTTTATTTTACTGAAGTGGCTGTTGCTTGGGGTTATTTTGTGGTTTTGCTATCGATTCTCATCTTTCAGGTTATGTTTTTAGTTTAACTCCTATGTTAGTTACTTCTTGGGATGATCCCTTGCTAGATTTGGTTATGAAAATGGTCTTGGCACTTGATCTTTCACTTTCTCTTGCTGCTACCTGTATACTAATGGTTGTAGGGATACTTAACTTTCTTCTTGTTATTATGTTTTAAATCATAGGGAAATATTAAGGACTAGCTTGTTGGGTTCTTTTATGTGAATCTGTGGTGAATGCATTTTTTGTCCTTACTTTGAGACTGATATGTGATGCCTTAGGGGATTTCTTCTTTAGACTCTTCATGGGATTTATTCCTGGGGATGAATACTTTAAAATTTAGCCATGCCCCTTAGATGCTCACCATTTGATCATCATGTATCTCTTTTGATGATGTTTTCTTATGTGAAAATACAGTTTGATAAACCTACCCTAAGTTTGGGAAGGATGATAAGAGAATATAGGAATTATCCCTTAGGAATAAACACCACTTCAAAAAAGATTCAAGTCTATGCAGTTGATAAAAATAATAGAGAGTGTGCTGATAAGCTTGGGTTATTGATTTACTTGAATAATTATTTATTATGTTGAATGTGAGTTATTAATGGAGTTGGATACTCTAACCCGGTGTTTATGTAACACACACAAATACAACAGTAAAATACTAGGATAATATTTTTTTTTGACTTACATTGCTCACTACACAATGCCACAAAGGCTCTAAGTAAGGAAAAATCCATAACACATACGAAATTTACATAAGCCATCGACCCACATAGACAGATGGAAACACCATATACATGTCGATGCCACACCTTCCACAATGAATGAATGCTAGCAATAACCCGACCACAAGAAAAAGGACTTAAGGATTGGCAATCCCACAACACATCGTTTCCATGATTACATCTTAGTTATGATTAACATTCCAGGAATATTTTTATACAAGAATGATTTTATCCATTTTCCACATACAAATTCTATAATTCATTTCACATTCAACTTATTGTTCGACCGTTCAAGTTTTCTCTTTATCCCTGATGACAATCTCCATAACTTACATAATTAAATTCCCTATTTCTAATTACCTACAAAGTTCCTAATTCTCTCGTTCTTATGCTAAAGGTTTGTTTTCTCAAAATATGTTTAGTTGATATTTAATTTTACCCTCATTATGCAAGGGGACCAACCAAAGTTGTCGAGGGAAAATAATACACATCATTTAGGGGGTGAAGGTTCAAGGTTCAAGTTTATCTTTCCTATAAACTTCCTTCCATTCGAAGCACATTTGTTTTCGTACTATGGTTGTTTTAGTATCAATTTTAGTTTGATTCAGTTAAGAATTTACAAGACATAATTTTATTTTAACTTATTTTTAGTGGACTCTAAACTGGCTCAAAGGCCTAGTCCCACCAAGAATCAATTTGTATCCATTATTAACAAAACTTCAATGCCTAAATCATTCATAAGGACTTCAAGGGAATTTTTGTTCCTAAGACATTATCACACATACTATTGTTTCTCATTTCATTTACAATGTTTGCTAGGTCTCTTTTTTTTGTGTCACTTTATAACATAAAGAGTTACGAAAGTACTTATTTACCATTTTGAATAAGTATATGATTGGAAGAATTATAACTACACACGAATCCCAAGTTAACCTCATAATACACTGAGCTTTAGTTTAATTCCAAATACACCTAATGATCTACACCTCAACTATATTGAGTTTAAGGCAAGAGGACATATTTATGCTAAACCACCTTTAAGAAAAGACCAAGGTGATATGTTGATAGAAACCAAGGTAACACATTTAACTGAGAGGAACTAAGGAGTTCATTAACAAGAGTTCAAGACCTAGAACAAGTATTTCACGATCTCCATTTATGTTGTCTGGATCCAACTGGGAATTCATTCGCTGATGAAATTAATTTCTAGATCTAATCTCGTAAGACCTGGCAATCCAAAAAGGATACTAAAGGAGTATTAGCTCTACTTACTCGAAAAATGGTAAGGTTACACTGCATAGTCGTTGCTGCGAACAAGGACTCATAAGGTGACTTCCAAGGTGCTCTTGACCACTCAACATGGTGTCGGGCCTGAAGAGAGGACATTCTCCTCGTAATTACCCAACTAGAAGGAAACCACATAATCTAGATAAAGCTGGACCATGTCATTCCTAAAAGATGAGTTCACGATAATGTTGCTAAACATAACGACTATGACAGTAAACTCCAACTAGGGGTTTTATTTACCTAACCTAGGAGGTTCCATGGAGTTCAAGGTTTAAGTTTATTCTAAGATATGGTTTCAATTTTTTTCTATGCTACGAAGGATCACACACATTAAGACAAGTTATGCACAGATCTTATACTAGGGTTGAGTGTTTCGATTAAATCTCTTTATTACATTTACAAGGTAAGAATACAATATAATAAATAATTAATCATTTATTGAACACTGAAAAATGCCCCACAGTGTATTAAATTCAAATTCATTTACTATATATATATATATATATATATCAGACCCTTTTACCATACACAACTATGAATCAAATTGAACCTGTGATTAAATGCACATTTCCTAAGATAACCCTAAAACTAGCATCCCATAAACGTGCATTTAATCACAGGTTCAATTTGATTCATAGTTGCGTATGGTAAAAGGGTCTGATATATATATATATCGGACCCTTTTACCATACGCAACTATGAATCAAATTGAACTTGTGATTAAATGCATGTTTCCTAAGATAACCCTAAAACTAGCATCCCATACATATTAGTTAATTTCAAATATAACATTTGTGTAGCATGAGACTACATTATACATATATTCATTTTACAATGGACTATAAAAATTACAATAATAAATAATGAATTACACATCACCTTTTCATCGTCATTCTTGCAACCTGTAAAACCATGTTAGCATGAAATCAACAAGAAATTGCTGGCATGGAATGCACTCTAATCTAACATAATTGACGTCTTTAGTTTCTCATTTGCATGTAATAATAATTATAATTTGCATTAGAAAGAAAATGTTTAGAAGTATGTATTCATTTGACTTCATTTCGTAACCAAGGAGAGAGAAAGAGAAAGGAAGAGAGAGATTCACCATTTTGTCACAAGTTCTATTTCACAAAATAAGTTACATTATAGAGTTTTCAAATAATTATTTACGTGTGTCAAAAGTTTCCACGCTGGTTTGGTAACTCGACGAGTGTCCCACAACTTTCTATTTTTACATTTTCTTGCTAGCTACAAAAACGTTCAACTCAGGCTCGGAGGCTAAGAATCCAATTTTAAAAGTTGTCTTCTGATGAGAAAACACACCATGGTTAAATTTCTACGTGTCCACTTATATACCAAGAGTTCATAGGAACAAACCGAATTTAGAACTAATGAACGCTTTATGATTAGCGGCTGATTTTCTGGGGCCATCGGTCATAAATGAGCTAGTTGTTAATGATAAAAATGAGCTCGAGGGCTCAGAAAACCACGTCCAAAACTGACGGTCGATGGTTGAACGCGCAATGAAAAACTTCCTACAAGTTCCCCTATCTATTGAGAATTCATTAGAGTCGATAGGAATGAGAACTAGTAAAATAGTTTCAAAACGGCAACATGTTTTCTAGAGCCACCAGTCATAATTTATCTAGTTTGACCTAGTCAAACTGTAACCAGAGGCCTATAAATACCATTACCAAACTATCTCGAAAAGTGTTTTTCCCTAAACTGAAAGTTCCATGTAATTGTCTAGTAAAAACACTAGAGGTTTGCAAAGACGGATAATAATTTCTCTATCTAGGTTTCAAATGGTGGTTCAAAATGAAAGACAACTTTCTAGATTTAGCAACTTCCTACCACTACAAAATAGTGTAACAGGGATCCTATAAGGGCGTCAAAAAGATCACAAATGTTCATTCGGGGTCAATACAAGGATTGAAGTGACACTTCACATAACAAGTTACGCGAAGGAATCTGAACCTCCCTTTCCAGAGTTACTATTGGTACCCAAATTGATCCTCCCTCAAAAGCTGAGCAACATCATAGATTTGACAGGAAGCTTAGAGACAAGCAGATCATGTTGTGTGTCGTTTTGTAGCTGGGGAAGAAATGCAACTTTCTCTTTATCACTCAGATGTGGAGAAATGGATAACACCCTCAAGAGGATTTGATCTATCCTCACTATTTTATGGTTGTGCCTTTCAACCAGGGTGAGAGGACCCTTTTGTAGCCTGCTGTTTTTGGAGATGAAGATGTCCTTCTTTGTAAAGTTATTTAGAAGACCTTGAAGAAAATATGATCAATACAAAAAAACCTAACTCTCACAAGTTGTCACCCTAGATAATGGAGATATTTTCTAAACAAGATTCAAGCTACTAAAGACAATGAAAACTTGATTGCTCCTGCATGTTTTGGTAATAGAAATTGTGCATTTGTACACACACAGGACAAACAGAGGTAGTATGGGTAGGATTGGTTGTTTCTAAATGAATTTTTCGTGGGAGGTGATGCAAAATGAACTTGATTTTCCAGATCTTTGAGAGATTTTACAAAAATGGAAGGCTTGATCAACATAATGCTTCAGAACAGCTAAAATGTTCCTTTAACCAAAAGGTGTGCTTCAGTGGAGGCCCAAATCAACACGTTTTCACACAAACTTTAAGAATCCAAAATGAAGGCTTAAATTGAAAATCTTAATTGAACATTATCAACCTTTGTTTCATCAAGCCTAAGATACCCTCAAAGGATAACAAACAATCTTATAATCATAATAGGAGTACAATTATTTTATTTTATTTTATTTCACTATCAAATGAATGCTCTTATGATAAATGAAATTGAAAATTCCACCAAACTATTAGAAGGATAAGATCTTGTGTGATTCACAAAGATTTCAATGTAACATTGTAATGGGAACAAGAAAAACTATTTGCAGACCTTCAGAAATGAAGTAGACACAATTTTTCCCAAAATCAACACAAATTAACTCAAATTTGATTAAATGCATCAGTAGGGGAAAGTTTCTAGAACAATCTTAGAGCTTGTTAATGGATGTACACTTGCAACCACCTTGACATGATCAAATTTAACACAAAATAAATAAACAAGTTTCTCAGATAGTTTCTTAGAAAGATGGGCTCTGTCAAAATTTTCTCTTAGAAATTAGATCCTAACCTCTAACACTCCAACCATTTGCACAACACATTTATGCAATTTATAACATTTTTCTACAACAGAGTTCCCCCCCCCCCCAAAAAAAATAAAATAAAAATAAAAACATTCAAAGTATCATTGCTTGTTACGATTTTGATCACGATTCCCAGAATCAGATTTCTAAAAAGGTTGTCAGGTGCTCAGAGGGAAAATCTCTTCAAATATCTCCAACATTCAATTATTTCATCCGGTAGATCACTCTTCATCTCATCCGCCAACTACTTCCTCCTCTAATCTGTCAAATCCGGTTTTTTATGTGCCAAGGAAGGAAAGATTGGAAAATCAGATCAAACTCGTTAGTCAGATCACATCTTAATGGTAAAAGATGTTTTCAGATCTTCCCCACCAAACCAAGATATCAAATTAATTCTTCTCTCTGTTTGACATGTAGGAGACATCAAGAAATCATGAAGACTCGCATCTCTAGGAGCTTTGGAGAAAAAATGGCAGAAAATCAAATACAAATGCACAGTTGCTGTAGATTTCCCTTTTGAATTTGGAACGTCCATGTGGGAGTTCTGAGTTAAAATGAGCCTGGGGGTTACTTTTTACCTTTTACAACTTTTTTGAAAAAATGGGCTTGACATGTGTCCTAATGTGGGTCCCATCGGAACCACGCTTCCTTTTTACACTTTAACCCCTTTTTTAATGAAAAGAAAATTTTCCAAATTTCCCCCGGAGGCCTACTTTCCCACCTTTTGACTTTTCAAACTGCCACGTGTCTCGATGGTGCATCTTGAGATGGTCCCCAAAAGTAGAGACCCCAAACAAGTGCAGGCTCAACACGTGTCCTAGTCCGACAAAATTTGTTAAAAGTTGAAGGTTTAATGGAAGGCGTCATGTGTCCAGGGTCTGAGGTAGTCTCATTTGGCTGTTGAAAAGTCTGAGCAAAGAACATAGTGAGTGGAAGCATCCAAGTGTCTTCCTAACGCTTCTTCAAAATAAAACTCAGGGGTGGTCCCCAAATATGCACGGTCCCTCCATGTGTCTTTATGGCGTAACTTCAAGATGGTGCCCAAGAGCGGAGGCCCTAAATGAGTGCGGGCTCACCACATGTCCCAGGATTTAGAAAATTATTTTGAAAATTTTACGTATAAAGTGGAGCTAGCAGAAGCCTCCACCTGTCCCCCTGTCGTAATTGTTAAGGTGGGACCTCGAGGTGGATCCTCAAATGAGCACCAGCCCACCACGTGTCCTTGTCCCACCAAAAACTGTACTAGCTACATGAAAAATTTGTTTAAGTGGATAGGTTTTGGGTTGAGGCGAGCCACAAAATTTTTAGAGTGCCCCACTGAGCCACATCTAACAAAAAAAGGGCCACGTTTCCACTGATGCAGAGATGTCAATTTGATTGGGAAAACACACCCGTCAAACTGTAAAAATGCAAGAAAATAACTGTTTGAGCCCAGAGATGAAATTTTCTTCAAGGACAGAGAATTTGGAAATGTTACAAGGTTCAAACATAATCGTCCGAGCTATATCCATTCACATTTCTTCAGGTATTTGGGACAAAAATGATAGGGACAACAACGCACGATTGCGGAAAACGGAAGGAGAGGAACAACTTGAGTTTTATGCCTAATTTTCAGACTCCTTCAGATGGACAGAGAAAAGAAAAACCAATGTTGGATCTTTAAGTGATCCTTGACCCAAGAAGGGACTGATCATGGAAACCAAATGGAGGACAGAATCTTTTAAGCACAACACGAGGAGATAAAAAATTTAATAGAGGCCGCAAACTGAGGGATTTCAATGGCAAATGGGGCGAAACTAATTTGAGCACCAACAATTACGAAGGTTACTTTGCGAGTCACTAGAAATTGTAGTTTATCTAATCAAACCAGGATATGGTCAACATATTTACCGGGAAGTCAACCTCAACTTGTCGATAAAACAATACTGTAGTGATCTAGTTTGGTTAGGTAGTTTTTCTGAATCACCTCAAAATGAGGGTTGAAGTTCATGGTTGACTACAAAATAGTTATTTTGATTGTGTGAGTTACGATACAAATTTTTATTTATTTATTTTTTTCTCCTTTTTTTTACAAGTAATTATAGAACAATTAAGTATATGATAATTCTAAGCTCTTAAAATTATATTTCATTACAAAATAAAAATTCAAGTACAGGAATTATGAAAGATAAGGAGAGATGAACCATGCTTGGAAATGAACTGGCGAGGCAGAAGTTGGGGAGTTGAAATTGCACCCATTGATTACACTTGCTTGCAACCATCTGAGGTATATCCAACGCTCCAACCTGAGTTTTCCTTGCAATTATTGAAGCCCACAGAGTATATCTCTTGGAGGCTTCCAATTGAACAGTTCAAATTATTTGTTTACACATCCACAAACCTAAATGTGGTATGACCATATGCAACAAGTATTGAACCTCCATGATTTATGGATAATGGAGACTGTTTGGTGGCATCATTAAACCCAGATCCCAAATCACACTCATATCATCAGTGGCATTCAAGGAGACATCAAAAATTGCATCTGCACTTTAAATATGCCTTTGGTAACAGATTAACGACACACCATCTTGCCTCTGACCAGATACAAGTCTTTTACTGTTCACCTCACTATTTCCATTAGAATCTGCATTAAAAAAATCAGTGTAGACGCCCATTTTATTTATTTATTTAATTTACGGTGGAGACTATTTCTGCAGACGCTTCTGCCAACATCAAAGAAGTCAGGTAGTAATCAATATCCCTGATGAATGTCCATTCCCTATTCTAAATCCCTCCATTTTTTATTTTTTACCACAGGGTGGAGGATGCTGGCAAAGTCAGTGCAACCTGGGTTTGCATTAACTGGAAGGTTCCAAATCCTTTTCAACAAACCATTTTGTACGTATCCTACTATCATAGTCATCAATGAGGCCACATTACAGGCATTTATTCGAACAACTCACATGTCAAGCGCATGCTTCCACATTTTGCATACATAGCTACCAAAGCGTTTGCAACTACAACACCTGACAAAAATTCCTCCATCCTTTATGATTTGTTGGATGTCTAAACCAAGTTCAAGAGGTCCATTTAGATGCAGGATGGGAGTATTTGGCAAAGGGCAGAAGGCTCTACACTTGCGAATGCATTTACTTTAAAGTTTCACACTCATTTTTTAGCTAAGCCTGATTTAAGCATAACCTATTATCATTTCAGTCCACCAGATCATGTTTTTTGAGGCATTTTGGATAACAGTTCATGTGCAAGTCTATGCTTCCACAACATCTGCAAATCCTTCACCAATGCATCCACATAGCCATATTTCTTATTTTTTGGTGTTTCCTACCCACTTCTATACATGCATAGATCCCTTTAAATCAATTTGTATATAGTAGAATGAGGAGAAATTAGAGTTATAGATTTATCTATGCACAGGATGATTTAGATCCAACATTGGGACTGATTTTACGACAACTAAGGATGAGAGCTCCCTTCAGCATAGTCCCCTCAACACTTCCTTCGTTGCAACTATCCATTTGTTGCTAAATTTACAACATTAGTTGGGTTTTCATCTTGGTTACTACTTCCAAAACTCAAATAAAGCACTTGCATTATTATCCATGGGAAATGATAGGTCTGAGGGCCATTTATGAAGCCCATTTCATTTTATAGGCTGCCCATACCCTCGCAGGTCCTCCCAACCACCTACAATCAAATCCTATGACAAAAACTGCCACATGCCACCCAAACTCTTCTCACCCACCATTCACACACTTCTCAAAATATTAAACACACACACACACACACACACACACACACACACACACACACACACACACATATTAAGTATTATTTTATCGTGGGCACTTCAGTTTATTTTTTTATAAACATGAGAGATAATATTATCCTTTGACATTGACATTTTGTTTTGAATTCCTCTTAGGAGGGGTTGTTAGGTTCTATGAACTTGCGTTGGCAAGTTTTGATGGGTTTTTGTGTTGTAGTCTAAATCCGGTTTTCCTCATTTTGAGGTTGTGAATCTGAGTACATCTGATTGAAGGGTAAGTGTGTTCAAGCTCTGTGAACTTTTGTTAACTTCTAAAAAAGGTTTAGTGTTGTGTACCCTCCTACACTCTCCTCTGACTATGTAAAGTCAGTATCATGAGGACAACAGGGTATATGGGCTTGGAGTTAAAGATTAGTGAGTTAGATGCATTTGTATCTACAAGATAAAAAGGGCCTAGCTAACTTGGCTGCATGAACCTTAATGAGAAGGATGTCATCTTTCTGGCTGCCATGCCTTACCCTTTCATGGTAGAATAATAAGGAATATGGATAATGGTAAAGTTTTAACTATTACGAAAGGATTTTGGATGATTACCTTCTTACATCTCTTATAATATTTGGGAATCATTGTTGCCAGCTTTTGATAACTTAAGGATTTCCTTTACCTAGTAGGTTGGATAGGGGTGATTTCTCCTCCAGCTATTACGAATAGGAAGAATCATGTTTTATTCATGATGATAGAGGGGAAGCATTACTTTTGAGATGACTCTGGTGTATTTACTATTTATAATTATTATTATCTGACGTGACTAAGAAAAATTTCTCCTGGTTTAAGACTTTGGATATTTATTACATTTCTGATTGAGAGATGGAGGTACTCAAGAGTGGCAGAGATAAAAGAATATGCTTACTGTTCAAAAGAAATAAGAGAGAGAGTTTTACTTAGTTTAATATAAAGATTTATGTGTAATTAGTTGTTAAGGTATTTTGGCTCAAATGAGGGTTGTTGTAATAAACTAAGGAAGCTTAGGATTTTTTGATGGTGATCTGATGGAGGAGATATTCCTTAGTTCAATTTGTGTAACATTGTCATACTGGTTCCTTGTGACGATGGTTTGCTTAAATTTTATTGATATAGGTTTAAGGGTAATTAAATTGATTGGATCTATATTTTTAAATGTTTATAAGACAGTAGCATTAGATTCATAGTTTACTTGTTTGATTTACTAATTACAGTGTTATTTCATTTATCTTAATTTTGACTATTGTACATAATATGGCAAGATGATCTTATGTTTTGGAAATTTTCTGTTAAAACTTACTCCATATGTTCCTTGCAAGAAATTAGGTGTAGGCATGTTGTGGAGTAAATTTCCTTTGAAAAGGGCAGTTAGCGGTTAGTATGTGATGTTAAAGTTTTAACTTTAAACCTATTAAATCATTATGAATTATCTAAAGGAAATGTTGATTGATGTTTGAGTATTAGGGTTTCAATCATATAATTACATATGGTTACACGATTGAAATCCCAATACAATCTTCACTCTGTTTTCGAACTCATTGGGTCTTTGGTCCCTACTAGAATGATAGTTAGTCTCCTATGGTTGTTTCTAGAAACAATGTTCATAACAAATTTTTTATGGCTTGCATTCTAAATTTGTAAATAGTAAATCTTCTAGCAAGATTAAAGAATTTGTTAGTGGGATTAGAGCTTAGCGCTATTTCTTTAAATAGAAGGTTCATTTTCATAATATTAGTTGATGGTAGCATAGTATTCCTATGTACAGTCTTTATCATGTTCAGTTCTCATGCGAATTGACTTAGGCTATAAATGTGTAGATGGCCTTCGAGGGTAGAAAAGGGAAGTGTTCTCATCGGGGGGTGTTTGCTTTGAAGCTTATTTGTTCGTATGTGCTTTATTTTTTTTGAGAGACTCTAAATTTTGTGTTTGTTTGGAAAGTTTGAAGGGCCCAGTTTGTATTTATTGGTAATGTTGTCGTAAGTGTCTGAAAATGGAACCTGTAAATAATATTGTGAACATTTTAACCAAATCACAACTTTGTTTTGAGTAATTTATTGTACTATAGAAAATTTGAAAGATAGCTTAGCTTGGAATTGACCAATATAGTTAATTTTTTGTTTTCAAGTCAAAGTTCATTAGAATCCTTCACCACCTTTGGGTTTGTATGTCGTGATGGATAAAATGTGTAACCATGTATAGTTTCAAAAACAGGGTAATGATAAATGTATCTTTGAGTTAATATTTAGTGTAATAGCTCCCTCTAGGTCATGGCATAAATGTAAACCTAGGCATAATAAAGTGGGTTAGTAATCCTTATAAAAGTTATTCAGAAAAAATAAGAATAATGTAGTTGTGATCTACTTGATAACTTTTGAGCCCTAATCAATCAAAGAGGAAACTATATTTACGTAATAAAAAATATATATACCTTGTTTGTCCCCAAGCTAAATTAATCAACATTATCATTTTATGGTGTATTCTTAAATGATCTTATGCTGAAATCAATGTTTAGTTTTTGGAACATAATGAAGTTATATAAGTAGGAGGGAAATTGCTTAAGAAACCCTTCGATCTCTCTCTCAATCATTTGAAATGTAAATGGTTTACCCTTGGAAAAATTAATCAAGAAAAGTCTAAATAAAACTTTGAAATAATCTTGATAAATTATTAGCCTCAATAAAATACTGAGTAATAACCCATGAGACCCCGAAGTTGAATTCTTTTGACATGTTTCCCCCTCAACCCTTGCCTAGTTTCATTGTAATCTTTCTTAAGTAATTGTAAACTTTAGATCCTTTAGCAAAGAAGATTATTGTTTTGATCCTAAAATGGTGCTTTACCTCAATTGGAGCTTGTGCTTATCACTTGTACAATAGAGGTGTGGAACAAGTTTCAATGGCTTGTGTAAGATTAATTAACCTTGCGGGAGATGGAAAATGCTCTTAGATGAACGAATTAAGCAATTTATTGACATATTATAGAATGTTTATCCTTCAGAAAACTTGATCCTAAGCTGATTAGGAAACAATATAAAAGAAATAAGTTCACTTGGGTAAGAAGAATTTATCAAATCAAGACACAAATCTCCTTGATCGTAAATTCAGGTCTTGAAAGATGTTTCTAGTAAATGCATAACCTTAAAAGATTTTTCACCGTGAGATTCCCTGAGCTGTAACTATGTATTGTGGTTGGTCTCTTATGTTGTGCCTTTTCGAAGAGTCAAGTGAATTGTTCGTGATAGGTGTTGTTTGATTCCTTGTTTCATATGTGGTCAAGGTTATGTCAAACGTCTTGAGTGTTGGTTATAGCCCTTTCCGGTCACCTACATTTTCGTGTAAACTCCATGCAAGTCAAAAAAACAATTTATCTGAGTTTTTGGTGTTATATTTGGGGTGTGTTTTAGCTGGCATTACACTTGGTATCAGAGCATAGGTTCATGCTCTTGAACCTCTGGGACAGATTGGAGTGATGATAGTATCATATGTTGGTGGTGGGTATTAGAAGAGTAATGTGATTTAAGCATGATGTGAACTATGTCATAATTTTGATATTGTGAGTGCACACGATGTGTATATCACTTAGTGCGTGACTGTTGGCATGCTGATGTGTTGGAGAAGAGAGTATTCTTTCTCCTTTTCTATAATTCTATGAGAAATCAAGTGTGAAGCACTATCTTGTTGTGTGTGTGGAAGAAGTGTGATTGTTGATTTCCGAGTGTTGGATCCTTTTGGCATTTGTGATGTGTGGGTGTGCTTATATGTTGTGTGACCAAGGTTGGCTGTAGTGAATTGGATTTCATAATGATGTCATTAGCATTTGTATAGAAATGTGTATTCCCCTGTAATATGGTGATTGACTATGTGTTCTAATTGTGCTCATCATAAGTAAAATTCATGTAAGATGTAATGATTAATGTCGTAAATTTGGGACATATAGTGAGTGTATGATCCCTATCGTATAGTGAGTGCACTTTAGGAGCAGCATGTGGTGATGTGGTATGGTGTAAACTGTGAATGTAATGTATGTGATATACCTTGTATCGGTACCATGAGTAAGACGGTATGGTTAATGTGCATGAACCACCATTGTGTTAGTGATGTAGTTACATGTTATGTTTTGAACCTTACACTAACTGAAATTGAGGGAAATCAGTAAAAGTGTATGTTTGGAGTGAGGGGATGTGCACCATGGGCTAGTAACTCGGGCTGACCGTAGGTTTGGTAGATGATGACCCGTGCTCCTCCTTCTCTCTCTCCTTGTGGTTGTTGTATGGATGCAACCTAAGTGTAGTTATGGATGTGTTTAGCCTTGTCTAAGTGGTGGTGGGATGATTCAGATAGAGATGATGATGACAGTTGTACTATTGATTTGTTGTTTTGTGAGCTGAGGCTCAATGTTCTGAGTGCTAAAAACTCGTTGAGTACCCCTTGGTGGCCAGATAAGGCCACATAGTCATCATAATGTGCTATTCTTATATATGTATTTTATTTGTAAATTGAACTTTTTATGTTATTTCTGCAAGGACTTCTTGATTGCTATGTTTTACATTTTGGGTATTTCCTTGGTTTACGGTACTAACATGCGGATTGTTGCACTAACTATGGCTATTTGGCCATTTGTTTTTCTTGGTTTTGGATCTTCTTTTAAATTTTAATATTTTACCATCTTGCCCAAGGCTTGTACCTTGCCACTTGGTATTTGGATCGGATTGATATGTTGGTTCTATTATCGTGATGTGTGGAATAGGGTCATAGGATGCACCATGGAATGGTTGGACCTATGGACCCGCTTCGTTGTATGGGGGTACACCATAAGGAGTTACAAATAACTAGTGGGTTGTTGAACCACGAGTTATTATGTCACTTGGGTTAGGGGTTTCTGGACTCTATGTGCTTAGGGCCATAGGAAAACTAGCCTCATTGAGGGAGGAATAAGAGACTTGAGGGAGGCATAAGAGATTAAGGGAGACATAAGAGAATTGTGTGTATGACTGATGTTTTAGGATATATGTTGAGTTATTGTGATGTCTTGGGAGTGGTCTTATGATGTATGTGTTACTCATGTTAGTTGGATATGTTTTGAGATGTTGTGGATATGGTGTTGATGCCCTTGTTGACACTATGTACCTATAGCTATTGTTTTGAGTTATGTAAAATCTTCTTCTATGGAACTGTGGAAATTTTTGGTTGTTATAGTACATTTTTGTTCGAGTATTATATCTCAGTCATAGATGGGTGACAAGTGCTATGTTATGAGGACTATGTTTGTTCTCTTCCATATTTGGTTAAGCTCTTGTGGTGTGGTACAATCATGAAAGTATGTAAAATTATCTACGTGGATTATTAGTGTTATGTATGACCCTGGAAGGGTGTTGTGATACCTGTAGTGCCCACTTCCCTTCGACACCTTTTGATATTGATTATGATATCGTTGACTATGTTATGGACATTATTATAGTTTTGATTTAGTATGATGTTAGATGTTAGATCATGGCTTATTGTTGACTTTGATTCATATATGATGCATGATGATTATTAGAGACATTTTATATATTGATGATGATCTACTGTTCGACATGGTTGTATTTATGGATATTCTTCAGACATGTGACAACAAACATCGGGGGATTGAAGACCAACCACATTGGAATTCTAGATGAATTCAACAATGGTCACCATGGCAACATGTATCATTTTTGTGTATGTTTGTTGTTGTTAGGGATTCCCATGGGGGGCATCACCTTCAAATGTGACCAAAGGGTTATGTGTATTTCTTTTATTTGTTTCCTTTGTTTAATGTTTGCATGTGCTTATTTAGTAGTGCATTTACCCCTTTCATTATTTATTAAATTGTGTGTAAATAATTGTGAGTAATCATTTTGTTAAAATTAATTAATTTAATTGGGTCAAAAGAATGCATTTATTAGAGCTGATAGTTCCTGGTTTATATGTTGTAAGTGATGTGTAAGTAACTTGGAGTGTGAAACACTCCACCTTCCTTTTGAAATTCGGATATGTCATTGGGGGCTGATTTTGGAGGCCTGTAGGACAAGTTCCTACACCTCTTAAATTGCTACACCAACCCTACATATGGGTTGGGGAGTCAAAATTAGGCCTTATTATATATTTTTGGGAAGGCAAGTTGTAAGTTTTTATTTTACCTTCTTGCATGAAAATAATTTTGGTCCTTGGGGTGTGGGCTTGGATTGTGTGTGTAAGAAAAAAAAGCTCGTTTATTCACCCACCTTATTTATTGTGCCTTGGAGATTGAAGTTGAATTATGAGCTGGAGTTGAGGATGTGTGATGTGGAATCCTACATGGATCCACCTCATCCTAATTTTTCCCTCTTCTATATATTTGAATTCCTTGGCTTGTTTGGGGTGGCTTCACTTTTATCACTGTATTTTTTGGGCCACTTTTTTTGGTGTTTGAGCTCTTGCAAATTTAGAGAAAGTTGGAGATTGTTGAATGCTTGTGGATTGTTGATCTTGGACTGTTCCGTATTGAATAACTTGTTGTTTTGGAACCTTGGAACAAACTCCATCATGGAGAGGTAGAAGCTTGGATCTTGAAATACTATTCTTTTATTTTATGCATATATGAATGGTTGAATGTTTGAATGTGTTGGTTTATTTGTTGGTTGGTTGGGTAGATGGCCTAGGGATGGTGTAGGAGAAGACTATGGGGAATTCTTGTGGGGAGGCATAATTGCTTTGGGGAGGTATAAGTGTGGAGGGAGTTGGGATTTGGGTTCCACCTTGTAAAAAGAAATAGCTTGCACCTTTTTACTCGTTATGGGGTGCCATAAGAGGTTGGGGAGGCATAAGGAAATGAGAGGAATAAGGGGTAATTGAGGGAGGCATAAGAGCATGTCAAGGATTGTGATACCCATTTCCCCTTTGGGAGGCATAAACAGCTTCCCTCGTAGTTCTTGCTCCTTTGGCTTGCATGATGAAGCCTGATTTTTGTTTGCTGTGCTTTTCTGTGGTTGCAAACTGTAGTTTTGTTTTGGACTTTGTGTTGAATGTCAAAGTTTGCCCTTGTGTTGTGGAAGCCTGTTGTTGCCATGAGTTGAAACACATTTCTTATTGCATTGTGGTTGGGGCTCATGGGCCAATGAATAAGGATAGATTCTCCTCTTCATTGGATTTCTTGGTTGGGTGGAGAGTGTTTCCTTTCCCTTGCTTTTTTGTGATCAATTGGAGAATGATGGATCTTCTTCTTGTTGTTCTGGAGCTGAGAAAGAAGACAAATTCGCAGTCCTTGTTGAGATTTATCCTTATTGTAAACATTTCCCACTTGAAATGGATGACATTGTATATTATTTTTGTGATGAAGAGTTACTCTGTTTTGGAAATGAAACCCCCTTTTGAATGTGAAAGATATACACTCTGTAATCTGTACTATGTAAAAAAAACGTGAAAGTGCATTTGAATGAAAGAAAAAGAGAAAGATATGTATTCTCAAAGTTGTATTTGATCAATATAAAAGAGAAGTTGTAATAAAATATTTTTAATTGAATAGATGTTGTTTTACCTTATACAAACATAAATTATTGCTTGAAATATGCTTTGAAAATTTTGTACAACTCTCTGTTCAAATGTGGAAAATGTATTCAGAATTATTGAATCCTCTATGTTTTGAAAAACACATTTTTGGAAAGGAAATAGAAATTGCTTTCTTGTTTCTACATTTTGATTGAAGGAAATATAACATTTTAATATTGGATTAGAATGAATGCATATTTTAAAGTTTGGTAAATGTAAATGGATCAATTCGAGTTGGAAGTTGGAGAGCTCTGTTAGATGATTTTCAAACTGGCAAAAAATTATTAGAAAATGTACAGAATGACCCTGTAGAATAGGAAAGACATTTGAAACATTAATACAAGCTAAGAAAGATCAAAATTATCCCAAACAAACAATAATACTTAAGAATTTTTCATAGAACCTTTCAAAATCAGGCTCAAACAATTTCTCAATCATTTTTGCTGTTAAATTGGGGAAATTCGAATTGATCTTCAATCAAATAATTTAACCCTTGAAACGTATCCTAAATTCTTCCAAGTAAAATCCTCCATGTATGTTTGGCATGTTGAGAAAGAATTAATGGCGGATTTGAAATTTTTTTTGCAAGTTAAAAGACTAGTTCACATTTTGATTAACAGAAAGAAGTTTTTGCAAAATTTACCCTTAAAAATTTATCAAAATTACAATTTTAAGGTTGCTGTACAAAGAGGACATCGAGAGCTTTACAGAAAGTCCTCGTTTTCCAAAAACTGAGTTCCTAATCAAAAGTTATGGCCTTCTGAAGTTTTCACTTCATTTTGGCTTCAAAAACAAATATAACTGTCAAATTTAATTAATAGAATATTCGCTGGCGGACCCGCGGGAAAAAAAATTGCCTTTTTCACTTTTCCCCTAAAAACATTAAAGTCATGAAGTTCTCCACCGCTCCGCCGGCCCGAAATCATCCTTTTTGTCAAAAATAATCTAAGTTCGAAAAAGAAATTTTGGAAAAATTGTCTCCACGGCCTCGCATCCCCACCCTTTGTCTTGGAAAAGCACTTCCGGGGGCGCGCGGGCCAGTGCTCTCAAACTTAAATTTTTTTAAAATTTGGCAAATTTCTTAAGTTTTCTCTATGGCCCCACCATCCTATAGCCAATGAGGTTCTGCGATGTGGCTTCACGAGGCGACAACGGAGGATCGGTTGATTCCTTAACCTTAATGTTTTAAAAAAAAGTTGGGCAAAAATTCTAAAGTTTCTCCACCGCCCCGCCGCCCGCAACCAATGGTTGGCTGACATGGGGCAGTATTAGACGTAGGCGAAGGCATGGAGTGTTTTAAACCTTTAAACCTTTTTCTCTTTAGGTCAAAATTTTCTAAGTCGCTCCGACGGCCCACTGACTCGCAGCTAATGAGAGCCTGACACGTGGCATCATTAGGCGTTGGCGGAGGCGCAAGATATTTTTAACCTTTGTGCTTTCTAAAAGAAATTTTTTAATTTCTTAAGTTTCCCCACCGGTCTGTTTTCCCTGCTTGCAGCCTGGGCTCGACACGCCTTTGTTTTGATCCCTTAACACTTTTTCCACAAAAGCTAAAGTTCTTAGATTTCTCCGGCGACCCGCCTTCCTGCTTGAACTTTGTAATGTTAACATGTGTCCCTTGCATACCCTAGAGTTTAATTGTCTTCTTGGTGGGAAGCCCCGCCATGGGCTCATGGGCGCTTGGAGGTAAATTGTGCCTTTTGTTCAAAAAGGGAAAAAAGCGCTAAGTTCCTTCTCTGCTTCGCTGACTTGCGTTTTGGGAAAGGTTTTCTTCCCTGCTCTGCTGGTTCACGTCCCTTTCCAGGCGAAATTACTTCCCGCAGCCTGCAGGACCACCCTTGGGAAAAATTCCTTCCCTTAGCCGCATGTCCACTTTTGGGAAGATTTTCATCCCACAGCCCGCTGGCCCATAACTTGAGAAATATGAGGAGTTAGGATGACTTATTTATATCACTGGAAAGGGGAGGAAATTTCCTATCTAATGGGAATGTTTTTAGAAATTTTTAAGAGATTTAATTATGTGAAAAATCAAATTGAATCCTTAAGTGAGTTTGAGAGTGGGTTAGTGAGAAATTTGTCTTGTTGATTTTACTCTCTTATTAACTTGACAATGTGAAATTAATATTGGTTATAATGGGAACTTTTATTATTATGTTTAATTGTCCTTGAAACATTGTTTGTAACAACTGCAGTTTCGAAGCTTGATTGTGAACACAAATAAAAATAAAAATTATTCCATAATTTTTCTAACTAAACCTAGGTTGTTCTTGGGTCTCGAGTGGGAGATTTTTTTGAGGGCGTTACAATAGCAGTTCATGTTGGGCACCCACAAGAAAGAATAAACTAAAACTCTTCAACAATGAAATTTTAAAGAACTTGAATTAGGAATAATGTAAACAGAAAGAGAACTAATGAAATAGTGAATAAGAGGGAACTACCAATCTTCACAGAACAATGAAAGTTGAATAATCTGCCAAATGTTTCTAAGGCCTTCCTGTGGCCGTGCTTTGACGGTTAAATTTTAACCTTAGGGTGCACCTTCGCCTTATCTATTCCTTGATGCTTACCGTCTTTCCTTCCTTCTGTGTTATGCCTCTTCGAGGGTGATGCTTTCTTAATGGGAGGAGAATGTAATGCTCCGTTCGATGTTACCCCAGCTCTTGCCCCGTCGACCCTGTTGTTAAGCATGGGAAGGTTGTGAGTGTGTTTCTATTGACTGTTAGTTGACTTCGTCCTTGTCGCAGTGAAGATTAAGCACCCTCCCTCTCCATCTTGTCTTCTCGAGTCGTAGTTGACACCTCTAATTGTGGACCTTGTAGCGTCATGTACGATTGTCCTATTAAAGGAAAATCTTGTTCTTGCTTTATCGAGCTTACTTGTTGATTGTTATTAATATGATTAATAATTATTATTTTTTAGTCGTAAAATTAATAAAAATAATGATAATATAAATATTATAATTTTAGTTGTCGATTAACGATTATTTTATTTGGTGTCGATTTTCATGAATATTTTCAAGTTGTTTTATTTCATTATTGTTCGCTCTTGTGCCCGAGCCTCAATTTACGCAAGGGGAGCTTGTTGTTGGTGGTGCCTTTATTTAGGACGTGATATTCATGTTTAATGTTTCCTCCTTACCCATCTAAGTGTCATTTGCATGCTTTGTAAATATAACATTTTGTTGATAAAACGTTTTTTTTTTTGTTTTTGTGGAGACATCCACCCACCTCCAATTATTCATCCTTGCTGGTTACATACACTTGTTTTCTTTTGTTGAAAAGCCTTGGTCATTAGTAATGCCTTGGAGGAGGAGCACTTACCCCTCCATTAATAGTTTCTAAAATGTGTTGGCCGCACCCTTCTTTTAATTAATTTTTGATTTGCAAATCTTCTTGGGGCAGTTGTTTGTCTGCTCACGTTTTGGGGGAAAGAAACACCCAACCAGTAAGTTTGGTCGCTCATTTTGTAGCTCTTGTTCTATTCAATCTGCTCTGACAATTGCGGACTGCATACACCACTCTTCTCTGGCAGCCTGAGTGCCTCTTGCGTTTGGAGGTTGTTGAGAAGCATTTGAAACTTTTGTTATTGCTGGGCGCTTGTTCCTTTTACAAGTTCTTTTTCTTTTTTATTTTATCTGCCATGGATATTGTGTAACCTGCTCACGCCAAGTTTGGCTGGCCACGTGGAAAAATTTTGGTGGAGAAAATCTTGTGTGGGATGGTGTGTAAAACTGTTGGAGTGTCTTCTTCCTTTGAGTTCTGGTGGAGCGATGGTTGTTGGTCCGGTCTGAAAATGCTCACTCAATTTCCTCACGCAAAATCATTTTTTTGGTTCCCCATTTTCTTCATCTCTATTTTTATTCAACGAAATATTCGGCGTCAAAATAATGAGGTTGGGTGACTATTGAGAAGAAAAAGTAATTTGGAGGGGCTAAAATGAATCGAATGATTAGGAGAAAGGTGTTACACCCGAAGGAGGGGACTGTAACAGAAACGAGCTGAGTCCAAAATGCTGTAAATATCTTAAAAACAAAACATCTAAATTTCCTATCAACGCAATCATTGCACATCTAAACGTGCAAATTGAAGTGCCCTAAATATTTAAAAGTCCATTTCGCTTGATTTGTTTTTCTCCGTTAGTCACTGTGTCCTTTCCATGAACCAATGGCATGACTAATCTGTTTTGCCTTTATTTTTCTTTCCAGGTAAGAAAACTAAGTGGTTGCAATTGTTTTCCACCCTTAGTCAACTAGAATGTCCCATCCAAGAGTTTTCGATGCGAGCCAGCGTTAACCCGAACATCCGTTGCGGCGATGGTTCATGTTTACATTGGCTTGGAATTGTTGGGTTACCTTCACACTCACGTTATGGCGATTGGCGAATGACTTGATCCGGGGAAAAACTAGTATAAATATCGGCCGTGTCTGCACTTATCGAGTTCACCGAGCTTTAGTGAGTAACAAAAATGGGTTACAAAGTGGTGGTGGTGGTGTTCGTAGTGCTGCTATGCTCTCTTAGTAATAAAATGTCCAATGCAGATGAAGAAGACGGGTCTGTGAAAGCCTTGCGAGCCAACATGAAGCGCCTCCACCCTCAACAGCCCCTTCGCGGCGCTGTCCACCGAAGCATCACAAGGCTCAAAACCATCCAAACCTCCATAGCTTCTGCAATCAAAGCACCTTTCCCGGCCTCCCCGTTCAAAGGAGGGATCGAGGCCCCCGTGAACGTTGGCGAGGGAGAATTCGTGGCGACAATTAGCATC
Source organism: Taxus chinensis (assembly GCA_019776745.2). Classification (NCBI taxonomy): domain Eukaryota; kingdom Viridiplantae; phylum Streptophyta; class Pinopsida; order Cupressales; family Taxaceae; genus Taxus; species Taxus chinensis. The sequence continues at coordinate 246,005,611 of CM034155.1, read as the reverse complement.
GGAACTCCGCCAATAAAAATGGCAGGCAGCGTGGACACGGGCAGCGATCTCATCTGGACTCAATGCAAACCATGCGCCAACTGCTTCTCTCAGCCCGACCCCATCTTCGACCCCTCCAAATCCACCACCTACGCCAAGCTGCCCTGCCCTTCGTCCCTCTGCTCTTCCCTTCCCAATCCCACCTGTTCGCCAGACTGTCAATACTTATACCAATACATGGACGGTTCGAATACCAGCGGCGTGTTGTCTTCGGACACATTGACAATGTTGGACACAAGCGGAGGAGAAGAATCCATCCCGGGAGTGGCGTTTGGGTGCAGCCACGACACGCGAGGGCAGGGCTTCAACCAAACCGACGGTCTCATAGGCCTTGGACGGGGTGACTTATCGCTAATCTCGCAGCTCAGTTCCGCTTCCGTTGTAGAATCCAAATTCTCTTACTGTTTAATAAATGCATCTGCAGAAACGAGCCCTCTATTGTTGGGCACCGCGGCGGGGACCCTGGGCGAGGGAGCCAAGTCTACCCCTATTCTAACCAACTCGGTCATAGACGATCAGTCGTTCTATTACCTGTCTGTGGAAGGAATGAGCGTGGGGAATTCGCGGGCCAATATTTCAGAGAGAACGTTCGATATCAAAGGAGATGGTAACGGAGGGTTCGTCATCGACTCGGGAACCACGTATACGATGTTGCCCCGCGCCGCCTTCACTGCGGTGGCTCAGCTTCTCGACTCCGCCATTGGATTGCCCAGAGCCCAAGATTCAGACTTCAGTCTATGCTATCAACTGCCTTCGAGTGGATCTTCATCAACTGATAAATTAACCGTTCCTGACATCACTTTTCATTTCGGCGGCTGTGCTGATTATGTTGTTAGGGGTGAATACAGCTTTGAGACAGTCCCGGACACCAATTTGTTGTGTTTCCTTATGCTGGAATCTTCAAGTGGGTTGTCCATCTTTGGTAATTTTCAGCAACAGAATTATCATATTCTCTACGACAATTTTAAACACATGCTCTCCTTTGCTCCTGCCGTCTGTGCTTCTCTTTAACACCCTTCTCTCACTCATATTATGTATTGAAATTTTGTTATTGCCCTTGTATTTCGGTGTTTTTTCATTCACTTCAGATCATGATTAATCATTACAAAATCAAGGGCTCTTTGACAAACTCAGTCTACTCGAGTATGATAATAGTTGGAAGGATGTGGAAAATATGCAAAGTTAATGTTTTAGAAGTGATTTTTTCAGATAAAGTTAACAAAGCCATAAGTCCTTAACTCAAAATAACATCACGATCGCTAGATTTATATGAATTTTACATTTTATTTTTTAATACTAGCGATTGCACTTGACATGTAAGATACTCCGCAAAGGATACAAACATAATTTTTCTATTGATTTGCTCTATCTTATAACATGAGATACAAAGCTTCTAAGGTAGCGATGGCTTCTGTTTGTGCAAGAGAAGGGGTTTGATGGATGCCGATGAGAGTGGAAGGAACTAATTTTAAAATACCGAAAGTGAAGGAAAGCTAGATATATTCATGTAATTACATGTTTTGGAGATGTGGAGAAAGGGGTTTTGAATGCAAATGTGTCTCTTTGTTTTTTCTTGCCGATAAATATAAAGCTTTGAACATGCTTTTGTGTTGCTCGAATGTAAATGTTTTGGAGACGTGCAAATCTATTAATGAACATACTCATGAAAATGCGAATGAATCTTAACCCTTGGCGTTCACTGTTCCCAATATCTATTGTTGTCGTATCCAATGTCATACTATATGATCTATGTATTGAAATTGCCCACAACAGGTTGAGTGGCATTTTTCGGTAATAACCGCGAACCCTTTAAAGATTTCTTGTTCTTCTAGTGACATGCGCAAATCTATTCTTAATGTGAGAAGATTTCAGTCCTCTTTTGTTGGTTCTGTATTTATGATGTTGAATAACGAGTATTTGAATTGCAATAGGTTTTGTTGAAAAAAATTGCTATCCAATGTTATAATTGTGTTAAATGTTTTCCAAAGAGTGTGACCAATTGAATTTCTTGCATACATCGGTATATATTTCATGGGAGGAAGCTGTCCTAGGTATCTCACCAATGTAATAGAGCATCCCACATAGTCTTTGTTGTTATGTTGACAGAAGGTCTCACGCAACCAACTATTTACACTGTTAAGTATTATTGGGCTTCTGAAGCTCATGTCATCTATGAGAATGTATTCCAGGTGTTATATTTTTTCCTGGTAGATTGTTTATGATTGTCCTTCTATGAACTCCATTTCGTTTATGTTGTGATGGAGATTGCTGAAGATTAACAAATTAGTAAGAATGTAGAAGACCTAAAATGTTTCCACCTCCATACAATACCTCATATTTGAATCCACTTTTCTTCACCTTTACCACCCTTATATAAATTCTCTATTCATTTCAGACATCTTCAACAATTTATAATCAACCATACCCATCACAAGTTCAACACCTTTTTCTAATTTGGGTTATCTCCGTTTTGTTGTGATTTTCGTGCACCTTCAGAACGTAAATTGGAAGGTGTTAACACCAGTCAATACACCATATTTTGGTGGCATGTGTGACTTGGATATCTTGTGTGACAGAGGACATCTAAGTAGCAAACTCAATAATATATAACAATCCAAACGTAATCGACAACTTATCACTATGGTCGCATGTGTGACTTGGATATCTTGTGCGACATAGGACATCTAAGTAGAAAACTCAATAATAGATAACAATCCAAACGTAATCGACAACTTCTCGCTATGGTGGCAAAGGAATAATTATTTTTCCTCCTTGTCCACATCATTCAATACATGTTTTTGAATCCAGTCCATAATGTACTAGTCCCTTGTCCTAGTCCCTATTGTCATACCCTTTCCCGTCATGCTGCCCTCCCCAAGTGACAATGATTACTTATAATAGATTTTAAATTGAAATGAAAATTCCGTGATATAATCACTTTAAAAGCATAACAAAGAACAAAAATTGTGTAATAAATTACTATTAACTTCAAATACTTAAAAAGAGACCCAGGAAATTGTGTGACAATCTCTCCAATTTTTTGGTAATGATTATTATCTTCACTAACACGTGTGATGATTACTTTAAATATTGCAGAAAGAACCAAGAAATATGTGATAGAACATAATTTATTATGGATATGAGAACTATGTGATAAATATAGTGTGAGATGATTACTTAATATGTCCAAAAAGAAATGGAAATTGTGCATTAATTATTATAAATACATCAAAGAGAACAACTATGTAGGAATTATTTTGAACAAAAAGAAGCCGCATAAAGTCTCTCCAAATTGAGGGAATTTTTGGTTTAGGAAGCGTGGAACAGTAATCTAGTCTTTTCAGCTCTATATCATAGACTAATATGTAAGGTGAATGTAGGTTGTGCTACATTTTGCTTACATATCTACAAGGGCTCTCGCAACTAAAACATCTAATAAAATTCCCTTCTCCAGAATGCTCTGCAGGATGTCCACATGTCAAACAATATTTCAATTAATAAACAAGTTTACAACTGCATCTATAAGTAGCAAAGCTTTATTTTGTATTTACCATCTCTAGTGTATGTGTCCCCTACTACGATTCTCAAACAAAAAAAAGAAATGATAATCATAATACTTTCCATCCAGCTGCAAAACTGAATATTTGAAAATATTAAATGGTCCAACTCCCCCCAAAAGAGCACACACTTTCACACCCACTGATCCAAATAACTCTAAATTTCAAAAAATTATAAAATAAATATAGAAAAACAAAGGCTTGTAAAATATATACTTTCATGGACTGTAAAATAATGCAGTGAAAAAGAATTAAATATGCCTAACTAGACAGACAGAGAAATGGATAGTAAAATCACTGACATAAGCCACAATTGAAAAACATGAAGAAGTGGGAAAAGGTCGTGCCAGAAAGAGTGAGATATTGTTTATATGCATATAGTAATATCAACAAAATCCCCTCAAGACAACTGTTGTATTTTTTTGTTGGAAGAAGTAGGGATCCTTGAGCAGCACGACACTAAATACAAACACCTAAAGAGAAGTAGTTGACAGAAGAATCACAAATGGTGATGGTGATGTCATGTTTCCCACCTTTCTAGATTCCTCACAGCTACACCTAGAGTTTGATACCCCTTCCTTTCATTCCCCTCATGGTAATAATCTTAACTCTTATGTTGATGTTGTTGTTTCATCTTTGCCACGTGTATATCTCAGTCCAGATGACAATTTGTCATAGGTGTGTGCTGCTAATATTGCAGTGGAAATGGATAATGATGGGCCACTCTCCAATTCCTCTATTCTCATGGACTTCAATGATTACAGGATATGTTCAAAATGAATTTGTTGAAAACATGGAAGATTTCACACAAATGCTATTAGTAGGTGTACGGTCAGACACCACAATATTTACAAGGGTGCTCTCAGCCTATGTAAAAAGGGAATCTTTAAAACAAAGAAAAGACACCTAACATAGAATAATCAAAAGCTTTTTTGGGTAGTAGTTGTAAGTGACCTAGTTTATAGGTATGTAATTTGACTGGAAATTACTTCAATTGATTTCAGAAATTAGTTTAAAAGATATTATTACTACAAAAACACTTTCCACACCAACACCTTTCGTGTAAAAACTCAAAATAAAACCCTACAAACTAATTATAAAATCTAACCTTGATTGTGTGCAAACTCATCTCACATAGCAGACCCCTTGCACCCAATGAAAAGTGCATGGTTTCTTTGTTTAAAATGATTTTCCTAGGTTTGTTTTGTGTTGATGTCTGAATTGTTTTCCACCGCCAATTTATACCATGGTGTAGATCTATGCTTGTGTGTGGTTAGACTTTCACAACGCCATGTTTTATCTGCAACAAACATAGCCCCTTGTTTTGTTTGTGTATAGACAAATGTTTCTTGCTTGCAGGTGTTTATCTATGGCATAGTTTATAGCCAAAATATTTTTCTACCAAAATAAAAATGTACAATCCAAGTCCCTGAGTGCCTTATCTACAGAATGAAGGCCAAGATGACAAATACAAGAGTAATTTTTCCCTTTCAACAACACACCATAGATAATTTGGAAATGCAATTGTAAGTTTACTAGAGAACAAAAGGGTATTGTATAATATGAAAATGGGTGCCTTACCCACTTGCTTTCAAGGAATTATGATTGTCAAATAGATATGGGTTTTAACTAATTGAATGTTTGTTTTATAGATTTTTATTCCCATAATTTTATTTATGGTATAGTTAATAGTTGATTATTTGCATTTAATCGCATAATTATTTCCAGATCGAAGGATTAAACAACATGATAACGATCATCATGACAATGATATTTGATTCCGCCAGCACAACATCAATTATGTAGGCACCAGATTGATCAAGGGCTCCATTGTTCACGTACATCAACGTTCGATGCATGTTCACCATAAGGATCATCGATTATTCTGATGGTTGCCAAAGCCAAGGGGCTTGAATCTCATTTGGCATACACCTTTCAATGTTAATATAATTGTCAACTAAATAACTATAATATTACTAACCATAATTGTTAATTTTGTGCTCCATATTCCTTAGGGTTTATTGATGGGATTTAGGGTTGAGTGTAGGGGGACCCTATTGATTAATTATAAAATATGTTGGCTTACACATATAAAGATTTCAACGAATTATTTTGTAACACTATGTAACACTTTGTATTATTTTGTCTATAATTTAATATAAAGGTTATAGTGCCCACTTCCCTTCGACACCTATTACTGTTGATTTTGATACTATTGACTCTACTTATGGACATTTTGTATTATTTTGACTTAGCATGATGTTAGATGTTAGAGATACTGAGACTATTGTTGGTTTTCGATTCATAGTATGATGTGTGTGGACTATTAGAGACATTTTTATATTGATGATGATATGTTGTTGACATGGATATATATTTTTGACATGCGATATTTTCGTCACATTGAGTAGACCTTAATAATTGAACTAATTTTGTGATCCTATTGATATTGATGAAATGTAGAATCGAGATGTTGTTAGAAATTGTAAATGATATCGTTAATTGCCTAGATGATGATTTGATGCAGATGTAAATGATTGTGGATTTATATTGCATATTTTATCTTAATGTTTTCAATGCGGCCATGAGACCGAAGGATGTATTATGTGTATTATGCAGGTAAACATATTCATAACAAACAACGAGGGGGATTGGAGACCAACCAGATTGGAATGCTAGGTGAATTCAACGAGGGTCACCATGGCAACATGTAGTTTGTGTTTGCGTGCGTGTGTTTGAATTGTTGTTAGGAGGTTCCCATGGGGGGAATACCTCTAATTGTTACCAAAGGGGTTTGTGTGTTCTTTTTATTTAGCTTCCTTTATTTGATTATTAGTATGTGATTTTTAGTGATGTAATTTCCTTGTTTTAATTATTTAGATTGTGGTGTATTTTTTCCTTTTATCTTTAATGGGTTTAAGTGCCTTATTTAAGTTAATTTAATCATGTTCCAAACTAATTAGGGATGGTACAAAGGAATTCATTTATTATACTAAATAGCTCTTGGGTTCTGTGTGGTAAGTTTGAGTGTTTATGATCTTGAGTGTTGTACACTCTACCCCTTCATGGAAATTCGACTTTGGCCTTAAGGGCCAATTTTGGAAGCTTGTGGGACAAGTTAAAATTGTCCCACACCTCTTAAATTTCTATGGTAACTCTACCTATGGATTGGGGGTCAAAACTAGACCCCATTATGTTTTTTGTAAGTCAAAAAGTGACATTTATTGCACTTTTCTTACATGGGTCTTTAAGTTTGTCCTTAGGGGTTGTGGGCTTGGATTGTGTGTGTAAGAGGGTTGTCATTCCTTTCACGCACCAATTTATTTTGCATTGGGGTTGAGGTTTGACTTGTGATGTGGTGTTTAGGATGAGTGATATGGCATCCTACATGGAGCCACACTCACGCTCCTCTCTCCCTTTTCTATTTATTTAAGTTCTTTTTCTTGTTTGGGGGTTACCTCTTTCTTTTGTGCTCTTGCATTTTTGGGAGTTGGAGGATTTTGGAGTGCTTGTGGTCCTTGTGGGAGCTTGTTGGTGATTGTTTTTCCTTAAAGGATCTTGGTGTGCGACTCTTGGATCAAGCTATACTATGGAAAGGTAGGAGCTTTACTCTTGCTTAATATGTTTTCTATTATATTGTATATATGTGCATGTTATTTAAATTTTTTGGTATGCTTTTTGGGTGTTTGGGTAGATTGCCTAAATGTAGTGTAGGAGGGGACTATAGGGAGCTTACATGTAGGGAGGCATACGAGTTTATTTCATTCTTTGGAGGGAGTTTGGGTTGGGTGCCCCACCTTCGACAATAAATAATTGCATTTCTTACTTGTTTCTTTTATGAGGGATGCATAAGAGAATGGAGGGAGGCATAAGAGAATGTGGGAGGCATAAGAGAATGTGTGAGGCATAAGAGTTTCTTGAAGGAGGCATAAGAGTGTGTAGGGGTTTTTGAGATGTGTATTGGAGGCTTTTAAGGTGGGCACCCATTTCCCATTAGGAGGCATAAGTGACCTCCCCATAGGTTCTTGCTACTTTGGCTTTTCATTTTGAAGCCTTGTACATTTTGTTGCTTTTCCTTCATGTAGTTGTATTTTAAGTTGTTTGTTCTTTGGAATGGTTGTGAAATACTTGGTTTTGTGATGTGGAAGCTTGTTTTGTTGTCATGTCTTGGATCCATTTTTCATTACAATGTGATTGGGGCTCGGGGGCCAATGAGGAGGGTGGATTCCCCTCCTCATTAGATTCTTTGGTTGGGTGGAGAGTGTTGCCTCTCCCCCCATTTTTGTTGTGGATCAAGCAAATCATGAAGGAGCTCTCTTGTTGGTGATGGGAAACTAGGAGCATTGTTGGTGTCCTTATGAAATCCTTCCTTGTGATAAAACTTTATTATTGTTATTCCCACTTAGGGTGGAGGAACTTGTAACATTGTATCTCATTTTAGCTTGCATTCTTGTATAATTTCCCACTTTAAGTGGAAGACATTGTATTAATATTGTTAAGGAAAGTTACATTCAATTATTGGTTATTAAAGCTATATTGTATGTTGAAAAAAAGAAAGAAATATTTGTGTTGTAAAGTTAGTCTTGTTGAGATAGAAAAGAAAGTTTATTATTTTTTTTTGAAGTTTTAGTATTGTGAAGGGAAATGTAAGAATCTAGAAATTGTAAAAAATGAGAATGGTGTATGCTTGGAAAAATTGAATGTAGAACCAAGTTGTTAGTAGTTTTTTGAAATAATAAGTTGTAGTGGAAATGGAAATAGGCCGCAAACTTGAAGCTTATAGTTTTGCTAAATGTTAAGTAGATTCATTTTGTTAAAATGATTCATTGTTGTTATTACTATTGCAATCAAGAAATGCTTAAAATGGGTAAACTTGCTAAGGAATGAATATATAAACTTAAATATGGCAAATTGAAACTTGAGATATATAAAACTAAGTTCAAGAATGACCCTGTAGAACACCCTATCCACTTTTGTTTTTTGAAAATTCTCAGTTTTGAAGGTTATGTTCCTAAGGAACAGAACCGCCACCCTGTGCAGAGTGGTGGTCCCATAATTGCCACTCAGGTAAGGTGGAGGTCTCATAACCACTGCTGGAAAGGTGGAGGTTCTGATCGTCACCCAGGTGGGGGCAGCAGTTCCAGGACCGCTGGCCTGCTCTGGGCGGTGGTCCTATCACTGACGACGGAAAAACTTAGTTTCACACTTGTGCAAATTTTAAATTGTTCTAATTAGAACTTGTTAAGCTTGTAAATTTATATAAAAAACCGCCAGCAATCAAATAATGGTCAAATCTTATTGTATAAATCAAATAAATCTAAAAATGGTAAATTAAAAATATTCTTTCTTATTAATAGTATGGAGGTAGGGTTTGTCCTAAACAAGAGAACCCAACATACCAATACCCATGGAATAACTCCAAATTTGGAGTGGAAACCCTCTTCAATATTGGAAGGGAAAGAATTACAAATGATAAAACTATAACCTAGACTTAACTAAACTTGACCTTGAAGAATTTCTCCATAGTTTCTCCCTTCCTTGCTCCCATGGCTTCCTTTGCTCCAACCTGTAATTTTAACAAAAGAAAATAGACCAAATGAGGAGAAGAGGGTAAGAAAATGTTTTAATAAAAATGCTTAAGGATTTTTAGGGTTAGTTTGGAACCCTAAGATCTAGTGGCCACAATTGAATTGATCTAAAGGTAGAGGATCAACCCTAATTTTTTTTGGTAGGAATGTATTTTTTAAATTCTTTAAATAAATAGTTAAAGGTATGTGCAGATGGGTGAATGGGGCCATTTATTTGCCTTGGGGTAGAAATTCATTGTCAGTTCTTAGTATGCTTTAGGAAATTAATGGAAAGGACTTTAATCTAATAGGATAATGAAACTAAAATAGTTAAGTATGAAGTTAACCATTTTGGGACTGAATATTAACTAAAGAGGAGAAAGCACTTAACCAAGTAAATTAAATTAGGGAACCTTAGTAAATGACTTTCAATTAATCGACCTTTGAGATAAAACAAAATTAAAATATTTAATCGTTTAACTAGACATGGTCCATCAATTGAAGAGTTGAGTTTATTGGTGAAAATTAATTTAATGCATGCTAGGGGTTAACACCCTTGTAACCTTATAGCTTATAACAAAAAAAATAATTTAGCCACAATTTTTGGGATAAGTGTTAGGTTTTAATGTGTTCCTAGAACGTCATTTTTGCAGGCATTACAAAGGTGGTTCCAATAATAATAATAGAATTACAACATATTAAGTAAGTTTTCTTACATATACTAATTAATGTAACTCTGCTTCTAGCTTATTTGGAATAATCCAAGACGAAGATGACTCTTTTATCTATTAATAATCTATTACTCTTGGAAGACATAACTTAATTTTAAAATCTCATGTAACATTCCATTTCAAAGCTTGCGCTTCAAGTGAAGAAAAATACCACAACTTCATATCTAAGATAATCCCATATCACATCCCATTTGACCACGGCTATCGATGGGTGGAATCCAGTGAATGTTGTTTTTTGGGGATGAACATTGTTAAACGATTAGTTGTTGGTTTTCTCGGCTAGGAGATTTCAAGGTTTAACTTTACTATTGGTGCAATTTTTAAGGAGAAGTTCACACATCTGAAAAGTTGTTGCAATTCACTTTACAGACGCCTCAGTTTAGATTATAGATAAAGACGGATATTTCAAAGCCCCGTCTTCATCGTTATAAATACCCATGTCTGCACTTATTGAGTTCAACGAGCTTTAGTAACAATGGCTTACAAAGTTGTGATGGTGGTACTGCTGCTATTCTCTCTTAGTAATAAAATGTCCAATGCAGATGAAGATGGGTCTCTAAAAGCCTTATGGACCAATATGAAGCATCTCCACCCTCAACACCACCTTCGCAATGCTATCCACGGAAGCATCATAAGGCTCAAAACCATCCAAACCTCTATAGATTTTGCAATCAAAACATCTTCTTCACCTTTCAAGCCTCCTCATTCAAGGTGGGATCGAGGCCCCTGTCAAAATTGGCAAAGGAGTATCCATGGCAACAATTGGCATCAGACTCCACCAAAAAAGTGGTAGGAATCGTCGACACAGGAAGCAATCTCATCTGGACTCAATGCCAACCATGCGCCAACTACTTCTCTCAGCCTGAACCCTTCCTCAACCCATCCAAAATTAATCATACAATATCAAAATAACATTCCAAAGCATCCAATACAAGATATGAACTTGGAAACACAAATGAATGAGAACACTTCACCTGGAAGTGCTTTGGAACTGACACTGTAACTACAAACCACATTGGGTCAGGACTTTAACATTCTTCCATAGCCACACCATACAATCTAGCCCCTCTTATATGGTCTTGAACATGATTTGATTTTTCTCATGCACATTTCTATGGTGATTGTTTTCTTGGATTTTTCTGTCATTTTCAAACCCTTGTTGTCGATCATTAAATAAAGCTCTTTGATCATACTGAACATAATCTCAAACCTTAGCCATGGATGAAGAGTCCTTTAAAAAAATATTATTTGTGTTTTGATACCATCGTGTACCAGTGACATTGAAACTATTTTAAAGAGGCCTCAAACCACATGTCATTCTCCACCTAGCATGGGATATCTAGATAGATCAAAAATATTTAGGAACTTCTGTTATAATGCTTGTTTTGGCTTTGGTTTTTTCTAAAATACTCAGAGGATGGATGTTTGAGTACTTGCAAGTGATAAAGAATGATGTCTTGACCCAGTAAGAAGATTAAGACCTGATGTGGGTGCTTCCTTAATACTTATAGATGTGCTATTATGAGATTTAGGGAGTTTTGAGAACCTTTAGCAAGTAAAGGAAGTGAGTGTATCAATGTAGCTCCATGAGATATCTTGGTTAGCAAATGAAGTAGTGTTTACTTGCTTATATAGGGTTCCGTAGATGATTTATCGAGGAAACGACAACCCAAAGAGATTAGAAGACCCATCAAAAGATATGGATTTGAAAGCAAAATTGGAGGACATGTCGGTCCAAGACCATACAAGTTGGTCAAGAATGGATATACTATCCTGACCAAACTGTACAACCTTGACCAGGAAAGGAAAACATGCAACCTGAAGTTTGGAAGTTGTTCCCTGATGTTTGTCTATGGATTTTATGCATTGTGTTCTTAGAATTTGACGACATGACAGTGTGCAAAGATAAACAAGCTAAACAAAAGACCTCAAAATGTGCTTAGTGGGAAAGGGGAGGTTGTACTTATCTTAACAAGAGTGCATTGTCAAAACTAGCAGTATGAAAGAGTGAATTGCCAAATTTGAGTGTCTATAGTTAGACCTTTAATTCATTAGAAGCTTTTGTCACCGTTAGGGATCTTCCCATTGCTTCAAAGTTGGGACGATATTGAGCCTCCTTTTATGTGCCTGGTTACTAACCGGGATTGAAAAAGAATAGAATTGAGATGAAATTCCGTTATCTGATCACATCAATGTTGGAGAAACCAAAGTGTTCCAGCACTAGTCTAAGAAAATTCTAACCCACTCTATCATATTATGCCTTGTTGACATCCAACTTAATGCTGAACATCCTCTTCTTGCCTTATTTAAATGAATGTAGAGTTCATGTGTGATTATAATGCCATCTAGGATCTGCTTTCCTTTTATAAAACCTTCTTGCACTTGAGATATTATATCATGAAGGACATGCTCGAGTCTTTCCGTGATAGCTTTGGTGATCACTTGTGAATGGTGTTGTACAAAAAAAGAGGGCATAAATATGACAAGGAAGGTGGATCAGCTTTCTTTGGGATAAGTGTAATGATAGCACAATTGATATCCTCATACACTTTCCTTGACTGACTGCATTCATATTGCTACCACAGTCACATCCTTGCTCAAAATAGTCCAAAAGATTTGAAGGAAACCTCTCAGGGCCTGAGGTTTTGTTTTTTTCCATTATAGAAACATCTTTTATATCTTCTTCCATGAAAGGGGCCTTTAAGGTTGCACTCTGGGTATCTGAAATTAACTTTGGAATGTGGTTAGCTACTTCGTCGGTTCCATTATCTCCTGCTCTATTCTTAACTATCACGAGGGTCTAGAAAAAACACAAAATATACAGCAGTGAATGCTTGAGGCTTGCATTTGTACATGCCTCTTTGAGGATATTGTGTCCCATAATGAATCTGACCTGCATATATGCCAGTGGTGCATTCTTACTGAAAAATTGAATTTATTATCTTTCTATTCACAGTTATTTTTCTGTTCTATGACTGTTATAATGCTGTTATTATCTTGTACTCCATTTGTATGTTTAGATGCTGTGACAATGATACATTTGCATGTAGGTGTGGGCTTGCAGCATATTTTATGCATGGAGATCAGGCGTAGAGCTCAGTTTGTTGCAATGGCCAAAGAATTTGTGAGACCATGAGGTGACGGGGATTGTGTCTCGTGTGTATGATACCTTTATGTGGTAAGGATGACTTCCTGGAATAAAAAGGTTCATTACAGACGTAGACCTATCACTTACATGCTTGATTAGTGGGCTAATGGTACAATTTGGTAGAAATCACCTTCTGACTGTTTTTCTTTTGGATTGAGTTATTATGCAAGGTTGTGTGCGAGGGTTGACTGCTGCCTTCTCTAGAGCTACCTCGAACTAATGCCTCCACTTATTTGAGTACCGGGCTATCTCTACATTGTTTATTCCCTTTCGTTTGTTTGGACTTGAAAAGAGTCAATATTGATGCTGTTATAAGGTGTTTGTGTGATAGAGGAAACTCCAGTTGAGGGGTAGAAGGAAAGGCCAGCTGTTGGCATTATAAACCTTTTATTCTAATAATACTCATTGACTGGATGCATCTCCTGACACACAAGCTTTAACATCTTGTGCGAATTGTAACCATCATTGTGCAGTTTCTCAACAGATATTGATAAATAGAATATTCGTTTCTTCATTTCTTTATACCATCATCGTGCATTTTCTCAATAGAGATTAATAAATAGAATATTTATTTCCTTAATTTTATATACCAAGTAGCAGCAGAGCTTAAAGCCCTGAAGAGCTAGGGATGCTGCTTCTGCAAACAATTTTGATTTTAGACTATGACTGAAAATATGACAATCCCTTCTCCTTATAGCCTTCTTTTTCTGTAGCTTCCTTTTCTTCGGAATTTCCTTGCTATTGAATGAACAGGTCCTCTTGAGTGAATCCGAAACATTGATTCAAATAAAGATTTTACAAAATTATTTTTATCCTGATGATGGATCATTTGAGTGGTCCGAATCATCGATTGAAATAAAGACTTCACACAGTTATTTCCAAAAGTTTTCTAAATATTATGGACCGTGGAAGCATCAAATCTTCAATAAACTTACTGAAAAAAAAAGGTATAAAAAACAAGTAAAAAAAGAAGGACAATTATTGTGAATTGAAAAATACAGAGAAAGAAAAGGAAGATTATAAATTATATCTATTTTTGATTAATGGTAAAATTTATTAATAATCAAAAAGGGAAAATAACCCAACAAATACAGATTACTAGAACGACAAGCAGGTAGACAACAGCCACTGTGTAAATACACAAAGCAAAGAGACGATGAGGGGCCAGGTCTTGGTCTCTAGCCGCCTTATTACAACTCTACTACTATCTAAAACAAAGAAACCCAAATTAGATTTCAATGTAATTGCTCTTTGTTGTCTTTGCAGTCTGATCTCCGTTTGGGATGGTCTTTGTCTTTTCTCCTTTTTGAAACTCTTGGTGCATATGTGCATCATGTTCCTCTATACCCTTTACTAGCTGTTTGCATAGTTTTGCAGGTAGCACGCGTAATCCCCGAAAACAACCCAACACATAGATCTCCTCCTCCATGATTGGAGATCCATTTCCTCTCCACGATTGGAGATCTCCTCCTCATCCATGATTGGAGATCTCCTTCTTCTCCATGATTATAAGGATTAGGAATCCCATCGTTAAGATTCTTGGTTATATTCAAGAAGACATGCCTTTAATGACCACCTCCAACACAATGTCCTCCAAGAGCTCATTGATACTTGTGTGAATAATGGGTTATTTTCCTTTTCAAATGACCTCTATATCCACGTCAGATCTCTTCTTGTTCTTTCCATCTTAAGGGTCTTCTTATTCCAGGCAAATTAGCTTCCTTGGAATCAATCTTTTTATTTTTTCTGAATTTATAATAGTTTTTAGGATTTAATGGTTTGTGTTATTTATCTTTATAGACTTTAGGTTTTAAGTTTTATTATTATTATATGTTATAATTTTAAATAGGTTAATATATTGTTTGTTTCATATAAGTTTAGTTTTATTTTTTATAAGTCTAGATTAGTTTATTTAAATAAAAAAAATTGATTTTTGTATTTTTTTTAATATTTGTTGTTTTTCGATCATAGTTATTTTTTTGTGTCTATAGTTGATAGTTTTGTGACTTGAGTTGTTATTTGTGTCTTTCGTCATTTTTGATGGTAGAAGACAAAGAATAATTTATTCAATGTTTTCAATGTGTCTTCCAAACAAAAGAGCAAGCCAAATATAAAGGCTGCAGAAGAAGGAGGACAATTATAACTGTCCAATAACAACAATGTATTAAACGAAACTAATGCTAACATTGCCCCCCTTATTACATTGTTCATACAAACATACATTTCCTGATACTCGATGCCCCCCCCCCCCCCCCCCCCCCCCCCCCCCCCCCCCCCTAATGAGAACACCGCAAAGAGGGTCTTTACACGAGCATTAGCCTACATGGTCTTGATACACATGGTTTTTCTAAGGTTGACCATAAACCTAGAGGGACAGGAGCACTTTCCCACTGTTCACCTCGGTGGTTTTACAGGATTACCATGAACCAAGAGGATGATACCTCAGTTGTTTTACAGGTTTACCACTAACTAAGAGGATTTTACCTTGGTGGTTTTACAGGTTTACCATGAACCTAGTGCGAGTACCATGCGCTGCGTTCAGTGCTTTTCTATTCCCCACGAGGCTTTTCAATTTAGGAGGTCCCAAACAGGAAACTATGCAACATCTGCACTTTATTGAAAAACAATAGAACAACCAACACAAAACTGACATAAAGAAACCAACATTGAGGAATTGGTCCTCAATACCTTATTTGCCACAATATCTGTAAGCGGCCTCGTCACTTGCGGCTTGCAAGAGGTCGTTGGATTTCCTCCATCCTCCGTTGTCCTCCATCCTCTTTCGCTGCTGCTTACAGTACTAGAGATGATGTGAAGCCAATATCATCAATAGCTTCCTCACTCTCGTCAGAATCTTGTGGATCTTCTATATGAGCAGTATTAGCTCCATTGTATTTTATATTTCCTTGTAGAACATCTCTTGCTCGGCTATGAAAGTTCCACATTGTATGACCTTTCTTCTGACAATAGTGGCATTCAATCTCTTGTTTAGGCCCTTGTTTATTTTTATCTGATTGCGTGTGAAATTTTCTGTTTGTGGAATAAAGTGCACTTACTTGTTGAGTATCACCTTCTACAACATCGTTAGTTATGCATTTTTCCTCTGTGAGAAGAGCCGTGATCATGTCATCTAGAGATTTAGACTGAATTTGACTGAGAGTAAAAACAACATTGTTGTATTTGGAAGATAGACTGTTTAATAGGATAGCTTTGGCATCCTCATATTCTATCACAACTTTGACTTCTACTAGTTGTCAAAGCAGAGACCGAAGATTATTAATGTGACTAGACATAGAAACGCTTTCTTCCATTTTGAATCTATATAACTGAAGTTTTAGGGAAAACTTCGCGTTCATTGCTTTCGCTCCAAATAATTGATTTAAATTATCCCACATGTCCTTGGAAGATTTATTGAGATCAACATGATGGAGTTCAGAATTGGAGAGAGCAAGGCCAATAATGGCTTTTGCTTTATCATCTCTGCAGTGTCATTCTACTAATTTGGCGGCGTCTGTGGGATTTTTCTCTTTCCCATCTACTATACCCCATAAGTTTGTATGCATAAGTTGCATTTGGATCTTCACCTTCCATGTATGAAAGTTTAACCCCGAGTATTTTTCCAAGTGAATGTCCATAATAACTACTAAAGAAACAAAAAATGGTGAAGTAGAAAGTAAATTACCAGTTAGGACTCTTTGTCATATGTTCCGCCATATGTTCCGCACTTCTCCATTGTCTACTTTCTTGACACCCTTTTCTATTGGCAAATACATGGTCTTATCTTTTACAACATTCTTTTCGACGAGCCTCCCCTTATCCTCTTATCATTTTTAAATAAAGCCAAAACCTCAACTTTTGCGAGGAGAGAAGGATAACTAGTTATGTAACCGCTCTCTGCAGAATAGACCACATCGCCCAAGAGAGTAGTTTTCAATGCTGGAACAACATAATATTTCATCCCCCACGCAGGTTGATGCCACGCTGAAAACAGCCAGCCAAACACAATACAGGTCTGCATGCCAAAACAAACCAATCTCCAAATCGATGGCAAAGCTGGTTGTTACAATTCAATGCGGGTCTCTAAATATGCCTTAAAACGCATAGATCTGATAGCAAAGAAAAAAAATGCTACGTCTCTAATTCCTTTTCAAGAAGACAAAGAACGATTTTCTTTTCCTGGGCAGAAGTGCTCCAATTTCTATGCACAGTCACGTCTATTCTCCATGCAGCAACATTGGCTACTACCAATTAAAATAGAAAATTCCAAAGCATTGGTCTTCATGTTTTGTGCGCCAAACTCCAGAAAAGAAAAAAATAGCTTCAAGTTTCCCACACTGCAAGTTTCCTCTAGATCGCTTTGCTTTGATACTAATGATGGCAGAAGACAAAGAATAATTTATTCAATGTATTCAATGTGTCTTCCAAACAAAAGAGCAAGCCAAATATAAAGGATGCGGAAGAAGGAGGACAGTTATAACTGTTTAATAACAACTGTCCAATAACAACAATGTATTAAACTAAACTAATGCTAACAATTTTGAGCATCAATCAATTATTGTTGAAACTGTAAAATAGGTCTTTAAAAGTAATATTTTTAATAAAAAAATATCTTGAATGATATTCAACGTAATAAATCTCTCTGATTCAATGTACTAATCACATATTTTGTATTGGGTGCATTCTCGACCAAATCTGACATTAAACTTGTGGGGGGTGATATAGATGTTTGATTCCCCTCCACATGTTTGCACTTGGGGGGAATTTTAGGAAATAAATGTATTAGTGCTCACATGGTGACCAATAGTATTTTAAGAGATAATTTAATATTTGTGTGTGAATAATAATGAGTTGAAAATGCAACTCACATAGAAGATAGGTTGAGTGAAAATATTTAGGAGATAATAAGAGAGAGAGATGTATGGAATAGAATGAGAAATGTAAGGGATAAAAGAATAAGTGTTGATTCCTTTCTTATCAGAGATATGGACACTATATATTTAATGCTTACATTCAAGTAAAATAATGAAGTTGATTGACGCCCATTTTGTGTTGTGCACATTTGAGCCTTAAGCTCTTTCACAAGAAATAAATTCTTTGATATGGAGTAATTTCTACAAAAATATCTACATCATCCATTTTTTATTTTTCTTATGATGAAAATATATGCTCCAAGAAGTATTTTAGACTATTCAAATCTATCTTCCCTTTAAAGTGCTTTCCATAAAATATGGTCACCATTTTTTTATCGTGTGAAGGAGAACCATCACATCCTTCTCATAAACGGGATTCAAAAAAATCTTACTTTTGATTTAGATGCTCTTAAATGCAACGGGTCATCCCTCTTGCATCAACATTGTCTACATTCCATACTCGAAACATTACATTAAATAATGAAGGTTTTGGAAACGTATAAGGTAGCTGGAGCAAGGGTGGTGCACATGGCCTCCTTCAACTTCTCAAATACCCCAATGGCTTCTTCAATCCCGTAGAAGGAGTTATTCTTTAATAAATCTATCAGTGGCGTTTTTATACTACCACAATTCTATACAAAACAATGATAATCACTTGCGAGCCCTAATAATCCCCATAGGTATTTGAATGGTCTAGGCAATAACTATTTTACCATGGTCTTGATCTTGTGAGGTTACACCTTCATTCCTTTATGAAAAAAAATGTGACCTAAATAATCAACATCATTGACTCCAAAATCAATTTTAGAAGGTTGTCTTAAAGATGATGTTGTTTAAGATTATTAAATACTTTATTCACATGATCTAAGTATTCCTCCAGGTTTTATTGTATTAAAATTTCATAAAAAAACATTAATAGGAATTTTTAATAAATGGTTGAAAGGAAAAAATGTAGATGATAAATTTTTTAGGCAGAAATTGATAGTGGAACTCATATGTATTAAAAGATATCTTATGTCTAACCTTTTCTTCAATTCTAATTTGATGATATCAAAAGAATAGGTCATTATTCATGAAATAAACAACACCATGTAAATTATCAGAGAAAATCATCAACTAGAAGCACTGGAACTTATCTTTGATGGAGTACTTGTTGAGTTATTTTTAGTCTAGACACATATCCCAAATCTCATCCTTCATATGCATCATCACTAGTAGAGAGGAATAATAAATCTGAATATGATGATTGTTTTTTTTAGAAATGGTTGAAAGATGGAGTTCATTAAACTCTAAAATGTAGATTGTGTATTTGTAAGGCCAAAAGACATCACTATTTAATTTCATATGGCCCTTACGAGTTCCAAAATATATCTTATATATCCCGATATTTGATTCAAATTTTATGATAACTATAGAGTAGGTAAAGTTTCATGAAATACAGAAAAACAAAAAATTCATCTAGCAAATATTTTGGCAAGTGCATGGAGATGGTGAACGAAAAAATGGGCAAATTTATGATTTTAAGCGAAACACGAGCACTTTTTTGGAAATCACGAGCGCATTATGGATTTCTAGGATTGATAATTACCAATCTTAAAACATGAGCATGTTATAATGTGCTCACGATATAACACAAGCGCATTATAACGCACCCATGTTCCTATTTGCTATGTTGTATATGTGTTAATGGGAGGGATATATTTACTAAAATAAATGGTTTAAGTTTTTCTTTGAAATAATAATAAAAGATAAAATTATGCTTTAAATTTATTTTAGTAAATATAATAAATTATGATCACTCTACACCTTATGGAACTAGTCTCATAGCTCCATCTTACACAATTTAGAAGATAGGTTTTAATATTTTAATCTAGTTAATACATATGTATTTTTCAGGATTTCAGCATTCAGCCTAAAGTTTTAAAAGTTTAAATTATACAATCGATATATGTTTTGTGAAATAATATAGTCATTTTTTAGGTTTTGGGGTCTTCTTGATTGGTTATTGAAATTTTTAGGATTTTTAGATGTGTCAAAACTTTATTTTATAAACCTCACAACTCCTAAAGGTAACAACAATTGCTTGAATTTATGGACTCATGCAATTCCTTATAACACAAAATAATTTAAAACACACATGTAAGTTTTTATCGATTCAAAGAATCAAGGGAATGGTCATCATGAGGTCTGTGAAGGATTTGAATCAGCATGAGGTGATGCAAATCTCCAACACATTTGCATGCATTCATCAACTCATAGTAACCAACTTAAATCATTCTCATTAGTATCATGTTTTTACAAGTCTTTCCAACAAGCTCTATAGGCTTATGCAAAAATGACACAATAAACCTAAAAATTACCCTTCCAACCCCCATATCCTGCTCTCACAATTTGTAAACAAGCCCAATCAACTGTTGAAATGACTCACTTTCTTGTAAAACCTCATTTTCTCATACTTCCACTCTATTCCTTTCACTAGCTTTAAGTGTTCTAATTCCAAATCAAACACAAATTTTGATTTTTTTTTCCATTTTCTCCTTCCAACTCTTTATATTGTTTCACCATGCTCAGAATAACATGAAACCACTCAAAAAAGTGACAATTAATCAAATAAATCATTAATCCTCTCATGTTTAATCAAGCCTGCCCTGTTTTAGCTATCAAGAGTCATTCCCATGCAATATCCATGATTATACACATCTAATCATATCAATTAATAAACAAAAAAATCCTAACATACCCTTTGGGCTCAGTGTAATGCATGAAAATTTTCAAAATTTAACCCTTTAAACTTCTTTTGTTATAACCTTGTCTCATTTTTAGCCTATTAACTCTCTTCTAGCCCTGGTCTTGTGCATTTTCTAGTGTACCTTTAAATCTATGGGGTCTCAAACCATATTTATGGGTTTCCTAGATACCCATTTATGCATTCTCCCTCTATACAAGATTTCAATATGTGCTTCTTTGCAAAACATCCCTCAAAACCATATGTCTCAGTCTCCCTTTAGGTCTTCAAATTGTGACTATAACTGTGCACGCTAACTGTCAATGATATCATTGATTTTGACCAAAGAAAACTTAAATTTTTTCATATTCCTTTCAAGTACCTTGTCTTTGTTTATTCTTGAAAATTTGGGGTCTAAATTCCCTTATTTGGGTTTTAAAAACCTAAGCAATAATTGTACCCTTCTTTTAACCCAAGAAACCAAATAAGCTTGTAAAAAGAGTTATAATCATTTTAAAACCTAGAATTTTGGACACACGAATGGTCCCAACTATTCCTTTGTTTCTATCTTAGTAGTGAAGGTTCTTACACTAGTTAATCTTCTAGATCACATTTGACTTGTAGCTATAGGAATGTCTTAGTAGGGTTTGTCTATTTAACCTCTAGTTATCTTCAGGATAGATAATAACACAAACATTATTTGCATTGTTTGACCTTAAAAGCATCAAAAGTAACCTTGTAAAATAACATTCCTTTACTCTTCTTACTAAATTCAATACTTCTTCCTACCTCTGCCCTGGATACTAAATTTTGTACACCAATACATAGTCACAGTCAACATAATGGCTTACTTGTGATTTTATTATTCAATCAAAGGAAAATAGTTATGAGAATAGTCTTCTTACCCCTTTGTTCAAGTATAATGGTTCCCACACACATGCAAAGTAATTGTTATCCCAAATTTTCCCCTTAGAAAGTTTGGTCAAAACAAGCCTTACCCATAAAGAGAACATGAAGGGAAACGATTCAGACCCCCAAGAGCGAGTCCCAAAACCAGGTAAAGTGAAAACAAAATCCCAAGAAATTCAAATTCAACCCTGCATGAGAAGAAATAGAAGAACCTATTCTTTTGAGCGTTCCATATCCTAAATCTATTTAAAGGGTCGAGGGAGGACTAAACAATGGAGTCGCAGGGGCAGAGAATGATTAAACGACCCTATGCAAACAAAATGACTCTATCAAGCCATTTCATGTCTTAAATCTATTTTGCAAGATTCATGAAGACTCAACAATGAAATTGTAGGGTCAGACAAGGAGGAGACAATTTTAAAGAGGTCAGATGCAAGAAACAAAAGAAATGGTGAAGTCTGGAATTTTTCGGGCTCAAAACAATTCAGGAAAGGGTCCAAAATCGACTAAGTATGGAGGAGATAACGGAGAGAGCCACGTGTCTAAATGGTGCTTCTCCAAAGATGGATCCAAATAGAGAGGTTCAAACAAGCACCACATCTCCACGTGTCCTAGGGAGGAACAAAGGTAGGGTCAAATGGTCAAACAAAGTAAAGGCAGACAGGGCAGGCCTAAAAAATTGGCTAAGTATGAATGTGCAAGCGGAGAGTGTCAAGTGTTAGTGTGGCACATATCCAAGAGTTGGTCCCAAGGCGGAGACCCAAATGAGTGCAAGCTCGCCACGTATCCCAAAGCCAAAAAATGAGAGGGACTGTTGAAAATTCCACAGAGTAGTGGAGCCCAACAAGTGTCAGATTGACACTCCTCCAAAGGAAAACTTTGGGTCGGGTTTACAAGCAAGTGTTGTGCCTCCACGTGTACTATAAAAGGGGGCAAAGTTAGTTGAATAGTCAATGCACAAACAGGCCTGCAGAGGCTACCAAGTGTCTTAATGGCACTGATTCAAGGGTCAAATAGAGAAAAGGTTCCCAAAGGAGAGCTAGACTGATGCGTGTCCTAGAGGAAAGCGGGGTGTTGGGGAGAAAGTTAGTTTTTCGCCCTTTTCCCCAAAAGGTGTAAAAGTTGTAAAAAGGCTCGCGACTCTGCCCAAGGAAAAAGTCAACATTTGGACCAGAGTCAAAACCAGAGTGGGGAGTTGGACGAAAAGGTGAAAATTTTCCTTTTGAAAAAGGGGCCAAAAGGGAAAAGTTGGAGTACATCTCCCCAGCCAACCAAAGGGTGCCACGTGTCCAAGCTGAGCAGCGGGGCCACGAGAGTTTTCTATATTTTGTGATTCTTGCAAAAAAGGAGAAAAGTTAAGTTCTGAGCCTGTAAACCCGATTTTGCCCCAATCTAGCTGCCACATGTACCATATTAAAGAAGGGGCCCATTTTTAAACTGGTTTTCCCACCCATTTTTACGGACCCAATACAAAATTTGATGGGGCATATCTTTCGACTTAGGGCTCGAAATATAGCAAATATGACACCATTGGAAGCATCTCGACATCCTCTACACCATAGAAGGATAAAAAATCATATTTTATAAGCCCTAGTAGGTAAAAAATGAAGAAAATTCTTCCAGGACATTAACGCAGAATTCAATCTCTTCAACTACCAGATCTGATTTGATTCGATCTGCCGGGGAACCAGAAGCGACATATTATGAGTGGATTTGTAGAAAGCATTTGATTTTTGGTGGTTGAGATTTCGAGATGGGATTCAATATGTATCTCAGAGTGGTTGGAGAAGGATTTGATTCTTTCCTTCTTCTCTCTCCCATTCTTCTATATATTGTAACAGAGGCATCATTTCGAGAGGTTAATTAGTAGTTGTTCATTCTTCTTTGTTGTCTCCCCTTATTTTCTCCCCCAGGGTTGAAAATGAAGTTGGAACCTCCTCCCCTGCTCTGTAAAATGGAATTTTTTGCCTCTTGTCTGTAGATGATGCTTTGTGTAAACTCTGAAGCAATAAAAAACATGTTTTGTGAGGCATTTGTCCATCCTTGCTCATTTTTGGTTCTCTTCTTGCCTCTCTTCATTGCAGGGTATCTATGCATGTTTTGAATGTTCACTTGCAGATCTGGGAGTTGTGTTCATGGGGTTTTGGAACATTTTCTGTGTGAATCTAATCTATGGTCCATGATGTTGTTGTCCATCCTTTCCATTTCTCACCTCTCTTTGTTTTATGGTAGTTTGGTAGATGATCAACATTTTCCTTCTCTGGTGTATCACCGTTTCAGTGTAGGCTTTGTTTTTCCTTGTTTTCTTTCTCTCCTTATCTCCTTGGAATAGTTAGATTAGGATTAGATTAGCTTTCCTGCACTGGAATAACTTGTGGCAGGTAGATTAGGAAGAGGAACCAACCTTCTCTGGAGGATCATTCCCATTTGTAAGTCCCACAGCTTGGGGGATGATCCAATGTTATGCAAATCACACCAAATGACCCTATCTTAGAAAATCATATCCATGAATCATTTGGAGGTGCTGTGATTTTGCACTAATAGTTTTGGAACACCCGGTGGGAGTAGAGGTATTCACTTTATTTCATCAAGTGGATGTGTTCTTGGTGGGATTCAGCCTTTTGAGGAACTTTCAAGCACATCTGATGACTCCATCTGGTCAAAAACCCATTCTCTGAGTTGTAGACATGTTCTTTCCATCCATTTCCACTCATTTTTATCCATTCTTTTTTCCACCTCTTTCATTCTTTTTCATTCCATGAAGTTGTGCAATCATGACTTCATTTGCTTCTTAGGACTCACACTTACAACAAAAGAACAATAAACCTCCAATATGTTTTACAACTCCTTCAAATCAGCATTTTGAGCAAAGGAAAAATCAAAATGTCTACCCCTATGAGCAAAAATGCCAATGTTAGTTTGGAAATGGAGCTTTCCAAGACTGGGGGTATGCAAACAATGAAGACAATCAAATACAAGATGCTGGTTTGCTGGAGAAGATCCAAAAAATGGAGGTTGGAATGGTTCATTCAAAGGGGCATAACACCAATGAAGGCGTTTCAGGTTGGTTTTATGGCACCTTGTCCATGGGAAGGCCCTTTTCCAAGACATTACAACTCTCAGGAGAAGCTAGACTCCATGGTTGAAATGCAGCCCCAACTTGTACAATGGAGTGAGGAGATCGAGGCTTATGAGTTGGAATCAAGAAAACCTTGTCAATGGGTAAGTCCAACATCTCATAGCTTTTCTTTTTGTCTTTCTTAAACGACACCATCTTAACCCAAGCTCCAATTTCCAAGTTCCTCACTTGTCGCCCAAAGTGTTGATTTCATTTCTCCATCTCCTAGTATTCTACCTCATCTCAGTTCTTCTGCCCTTTTCCCTTCCAAACAATCATCCCCTCCCAACAAACAAGAAGTTGCATTTTTCTTCCCACCACAAAAAATTGAAAATATGGTTGAATCCCAACCTGCCACTCCTCTTTCTTTCCCAAGCCCATGTTGGGAAGAGACTCAAGAATCCAGTCAAGGAGAACAACAAGAAGAGGAGCCCAACAGAAAATAAATGACAGACAATATGAAGAGTTGGGATGCCAAATTTGGGTTTACAAAGATCCCCTTGATGGTCAATCCAATAGAGGAGGTCAATATTGAAGAACTAGTGGTGGTTGAGGCTAAGTTTGCAGCAGAAGAAGAGCACGAACAAGAGGAGGAACAATCAATCCTAAGCCCCATTCAAGAGGAGCACCTAGGAGAGATCAGATCAGTGTTGAGGCCACTTAATGAAGAAGGCATCATTGAAGATTTTTTGCTTTCATTTCAAGGGCCTGATTTGATTGATGAACCCATGATGGAAGAGGACCATACAATTCCAGAGGCTCTAAGTGTGGAGCAGGCTACATGGGAACCTTTAGTTATTCCTCCCACTTCATCCCCTTCAAGATCTAATGTTGTAGAAGAGTTTGATCTCTCAAACTTCATGTCTGAGGAAGAGAGAAACCATGGTGAGCAAGTTACAGATCAAGAGGACAACATGAAGGAGGTAGAGCACTTGCAACAAGACAACAAGGAGGTAGACTACCTGTAAGACTTGAGGGATTTCTTTGATGAAGAGAATCCCGTGGAGATTACTTCATTTTCTCTTCCATCCATCTTCCACACACATGAACCTACTGCCATGAAGGATAATATTCAAGTGCAAAATCTTGCACTCCATAATGGCCCTCTGGAACCAAGGTTGGAAGATCTTGATCTTCCATGTTCTTCAAAAGAGGAGGAAGGAAAAAGGTAGGAGGATGTCATCATCTCTCTCACACCATTCATCCAAGAAGGTCCACAAGAAAATTCCATTCTTCAAGTTGAAACTCAGAACAAGGGGTGCATTCAAAGGACCAGACCGTGTCCAATCAGGTACTTGGCTTCATTGGAGCCGAGGGAGAAGCCAAAACCAGTCATGCCTACTTTAGGGCATGAGGATGAGATACAAAGCACCAAGGATCAGCTGTCATACCTCTTCAATCCAAATGTAGAGTGACTAAAAGAGGTATTGGTTTTGTCTTCAGTTGATACTTTGTTGATTTGGGTGGAAGATCAACTTGTAGTTAGTTTTTCACTCATCCAACTAGTCATGTTCAGTGCCAAATCAGTTGCATGGCTGCCATTTTTTAGGAAGGGAAGCTATTTCTCCCTGCCAATTGCAGGTTTTGTTTGAGTTCCCTTTTCTCTTGGTTAGATTAGTGTAGGTAGGTTTGTTTTCAGTAGAAGAAGTGCTTTTGCACACTCTGCATGTCTCATTTGAGGTATGTATGATTTGATCTTTGTATATAAGTTTTGTTTGTATTGCTTAGGAGGGGCATGAGGCTAGGCTCTTAAACTATTTAAGGTAAGAAGGCTCATGTTTTCCTGTGACAGTTGAAAATTCCAAAAGATTCAAATACAGAGCAACTAAAATCCATTTCGAAATGGTCCATTTGAGGGACAGATGAAAACCATGAGTCGAATCAATTTTCTACTCTCAGAAATCATTGTCTCAAGGTTTTCTTATGAAAATTGAGAGTACAGACTCAGGGTCAGACAAAACATAGAAAAGGCAGATAGTCAGGCTCACAGTGGCTCATGGATCAAGAATTCTAGGTTCAGATCAATTTCATGTTTATCAAGCAGACTCCATGCCTAATGGATGCTTCAAGGTCACTACTGGTCTCTTCATCTAGCAGGCAGATGTCCCTGTGAGTCGCCAAATTATTATCCCAAATTTCCCCCTAGAAAGTTTGGTCAGAACAAGCCTTACACATAAAGAGAACATGAAGGGAAATGATTCAGAGCCCTGAGCTCGAGTCCCAGAACCAGGCAAAGTGAAAACAGAATCCTGAGAAATTAAAATTTGACCCTGCATGAGAAGAAATAGAAGAAACGGTTATTGAGAGTTCCATATCCTAAATCTATTTAAAGGGTCGAGGGAGGACTCAACAATGGAGTGGCAGGGGCAGAGAATGTAAACGACCCTATGCAAAGAAAATTATTATGTCAAGTCATTTCATGTCTTAAATCTATTTTGCAAGCTTTAGAAAGACTCAATAATGAAATTGCAGGGTCAGACAAGGAGGAGACAATTTTAAAGAGGCTAGATGCAAGAAACAAAAGAAATGGTAGGATAAATTTTATTATCCTAATATATTAATTATGCATAGTTGAATTATTTAATTAATTTTGTTAAATAAATGGTTATATTGTTATATGGTTAATCAACCATATTTGTCTGTATGCACACTGTTATATTGTTTTAAACAATATATTTGTTTTTATGTAATTGTTGCTTCCCGGGTGTTATTGGAAGCTTGTTTATTCTGGTATTTGGTTGCACCTGTGCAACTCATTTTCCCGGATGTATTTGGCTGTGCAATATCTATAAATATTGCAGCCTATTCACTGTAATTTTTTAGTTGATTGAGATTAATAAAATTACACAGGCTTCCGTCCCTGTTTCTCAATCTACATTTGGTACCAGAGCGAAATTCTGGCCCTGTGAAGGTGTGGAAGAGAGAGCAGCAGAGAGAGAGGAGATTGGAGACGTGTTTGCAGCATTTGAGAGCCTGTGCAGCCTCGTGCAAACTCCCAGCCCCATCCCTGCCTCCCCCACATCCTCCTGTTCCTTCCAGGTGCTTGGAAGGCAAAAATTTTTTTGCACTGGTGCACTCAGCACCAGGCAAAAATTGCTACAGGTATTGGAAATAATACTAATTTTTTTTTCCAATAAAGGTTTTTTCTCTACATTATTTGGTCTCTACTGTATTTGGAATTTGCTTGGCTTGTTTTGGAGGTCTGTATATGCACCTGCAGTGAACAAACAGCCTCCTCAGACTGGATTTGGAACTCTGATCAAATCTGGTAGTGCTAAAAGCTTGGTCCATTCGTGACCTGCACAAGAAGAAATCCAAACAGTGATCAAGAATCAAACAGAGCAAAGAATAATAAAAAAAAAGGAGAAGGAGGCACCCACGCTGGACCTGCACAAAATATACAGTGGAAGAAGAAAATAAGCGGCCAAAGAAGAGGAAAAACCTGCATAAAGGAAAAACGTTTTTGTGAGCAAAATCGACCTCATAAAGAATGGTCAGCGGCCAGTCCTCCTACACCTTTTTCTTTTGCATATGCGCCCATGCGCGGCCTGCACAAGGAAAAACGTTTTTTTTAAGCAAAAAACCTGCGCCATTCTCCCTCGCCCGCGCCTTCTTTGTCTCCACACTTAGATACAAAAAAACAGGCAAGCAATAAACATTAAAAAACGTGGCCAAGGCAATTAAAAACGCGGCCAAAGGGAAAAAATGCAGCCCCAAGGAAGGAAAAACAGCGCCCAAATACAAAAAACGCGGCCTGTACATGCAAATCAGTGCGTGCATGGCTAAAAAACGCGGCCAAAGCAAAATGCGGCCATGAGCAAGGAAACAAAGCTTCAGATCCGTTTTTTAGGCAAATACAACCCTAAAAATGCCTCTTCACCAGCATGCGCCACGTGGAGGCTCACCAAGTCGCATTTTTTTAAAGGTAAGTCAATTTTACTTATCATTAAATACAATTTGCTTCCTTTCATAGTCCAAGCGCCCTAAGTGGGCAAGTTGGCTAGTGCATGCGCCTTGGGAGTGAGAGGTTTGAGGGTCAAATCCCACCAAAAACACTCAAAAACTCTCCTTTTGCATCTGGCGGAAATTTTGGCAGAACTGCTAAATTTAGCAGGCTTTTTTGAATTTAGTTACAACTAACTAAATTTAGCGGAGAAATCCCTAATTTAGGGTAAAAAAAAAATTTCTCCCATCTGGTCTGTTTTATCATTCCAGACATTTTTTGCAAAAGGAGACCCATCTAAAAATTGCATTTTCAGCTATTTTTTTGCAATTTTTAGCATTTTGGGTCGTACTGGGCTCAGGAGGTCACCAGGACCCCGAAACTGAAATTTTTTGCCTGTTATTCAAATTGTACTGCATATTGTACTAATTTGCAGGTTGCCATAGTCAACTGCAAAACTTTGTAACTGCTCAGAAACTGGCAGAATTGTAATAAAAAAAGTAAAATTGGTTCTGTAACACTCACGAGATCCTAGATCTCATTCGCAGCGTTCGGTATATACAGTGCCTCTGGGAAGCGCTTACGGGTAAAGCCGTCACGACTACTACTGCACTTAACGCCTAATATAGCTGCAACAACGTCATCTGGGCATCGTCCCTATAAATCGACGGGGAGTAATAAGGTCACAGTGCACACACTATGAACCATCCCATCCGTCTGTGAACGATTGCAAGACATAAATCCGGACTGAGAAATTATCCGAGTATATAGCGAAGTTACGCACGCGTATGAGGATATTTCTTTGAGCCGGTGTCAATAATCACACAGACCCCATCAGTACTGTCTTGGTACCACGTATCGAATTCTTTCACGTACGTTAACGCCTCTTTCACGTACCGCCGGGTATATAGAAAGGGCGAGCTTCTTCCACGTACCGACGGGTATATCGGAAGGGCGCGTATATAGAAAGGTTCGGTATATCGGACTGACGGTATATAGATTGGGAGACCTAATACCTGGAGTGATAAGAGCCAAACCCTGTCAGTGATCTCTGCAAAATGGGCACCAATGCCCCCAAATTTTTTCTTCCGGATTCACAATTGCTCAGAGGAAGCAACTATGCTGCTTGGAAGACAAAAATCAAGACACAGCTTGAGTTTGAAGAAATCTGGCCTGTTGTGACTGGTACTCTAACCAGATCACCAACTGATGCAACACAACAACGACAATTTGATAGAGCAGATCAGAAAGCAAAACTCATCATCTTGTTTGGAGTATCCGACGATGTGCAAGCCCACATTCGAGATGCCACATCAGCAAAAGAAGCTTGGGATAAGCTGAGCACAATATATGAGGCCAAGAACAAGAATGTCATACTCAATTTGCAGAGTCAGTTACATACATTGAAATTCAAACAGAATGAGAAAATTGAAGCCTTCCTAAGAAGAGTTGCAGAGTTGAGGGCTTCACTTCTAGCCCTAGGAGAAGAGGTCAAAGATGAATCTCTCGTTCCCATTGTTCTGAGAGCTCTCCCCTCTTCTTACCACATTTTTGTCACAACTCTAAACTTGTCAGATACAACAATTAGTTTTGACAAGCTAGTAAACCTACTGCAACAAGAGGAAGCAATGCACAACAAGGATGATGAAGAGGAGCAGGCACTGTCTTCACATCAAAAATGGAAAGGAAAAGGTAAAGGAAAACCTAAATCCTATCAGAAGTCCCCACATCAGAATCAGTATCATGGGGACAATCAACAGAAGAAGCGATGTCCAATTTGCAAAAGAGGACATGACTTGCAAGAATGTTGGTTTAACACATATAAGAAAGGTTCATCAAGCAATTCTGGACCACAACAACAACAAACTTACAAGGGACATTCAAACAACTATCACGGGCAGAAAAAGGGGAACTGGAAAAGAAGACCCCACCAGCAAGGTAATATTGCTGAGCAACAAGAACAGTCAGACAATGAAGACTTCTTGTTCACTGCTCGATCAAGTGAACCATCCACGTCATCTAGTGACGTCTGGTATGTTGATTCGGGAGCCACTCGACACATGACCGGCCACAGAGACTGGTTTATTTCAATGAGGGACACGCCATCGAAAAATCATGTTTCGTTGGGAGATGATTCTTCATATACAGTTCAGGGGATTGGAAACATTTCTCTACCCCTTGGTTCACACAAATGCAGACTATCAGATGTTCTATATGTCCCTGGGTTGACAAAGAATCTTCTTTCGGTCAGTCAACTCCTAGATCACAACCTGAAAATTGACTTTGATAGTCAATCCGGCAAGAAAATGTGTTTGATTCGAGATAAATCCAGAGGCTCGAAAATAATTGCAAAAGCCTCAAATGTGGGACGAATGTTTCAACTTGATTTCATTCACAAAAATGATCAAGCACTTGTGGCTAAAAACTCCACCTCAGCTCAGTTGTGGCATCGGAGATTTGGTCATGTAAGTTTCAAATATCTCGAAACACTTCACCGGTGTAATATGGTACATGGGCTACCATCTCTTCAGAAGGATACAGACAAGTGTCCTCACTGCTTAGCAGGAAAACAACACAGAGTTTCATTCCAAAAGAGTACTTTTCGAGCTCATGGTAAACTTGACCTGGTTCATACCGATCTGTGCGGTCCAATGCAGCCAAGTCATTCAGGGTTCCAGTACTTCATGCTCTGTGTTGACGACTATTCACGGAAAATGTGGATTTTTTGTCTTCGCAAGAAAAGTGAAGCCTTTGAAACATTCAAAAAGTTCAAAGTGGCAGTTGAGAAAGAAACTGGTCATCACATCAGAACTCTCCGCTCAGATCGAGGGGGGGAATTCACCAGTGATGAGTTCAGAGACTACCTACAAACTCACGGGATTCGTCGACAAATGCCTCCTCCACACACACCGCAGCAAAATGGTGTTGTCGAGAGAAGAAATCATACTATCATGGAAATGGTGCGATGCATGATCGATGATTCCGAACTTGCAAAGACATTTTGGGCAGAAGCAGCAAAAACAACAGTGTATTTGTTAAACAGAGCGCCCACAACTGCTCTTGATGGAATTACACCACAAGAAGCATGGTCAAAAAGGAAACCATCCATTGCACACCTCAGAGTATTCGGGTGCAAAGCCAGCATGCACATACCCAAACAGAACAGAAAGAAATTGGACATGAAGTCACAAAATCTCATCTTCATTGGATACAGTGAAGAGACTCTTGGGTACAGACTGATGGATCCTAAGACCAGAAAAGTCTACACAAGCAGAGATGTTGAGTTTTTCGAGAAGAAGGAAGCAGAGACTCCTCCTCCGGACTCGCAAGATGTAGATTTTTCACCAGTTGTAAAAATTGAAGCTAATGTTCCCTCAGAAGATGAAAGTGATGATGGGGATGATGGTGTTGATCAGATAGAACCACAACCCATGGGAACAGGTCAACGTATGCCTAAATGGTGTACAAGTACATTACGAGATGCAAGATTGGATGCTCCACCGGATACATCCACCCCTGGACCACGGACTCGCAGTAAAGCAAGAGAAGAAGTTAACTTTGCTTTGATGAGTAGAGTTATTGAATCAGACGAGCCCTCTACAGTCCAGGAAGCCCTACAGTCAAAAGCTTGGAAAGATGCCATGGATTCTGAATATCAATCAGTGATGAAGAATAACACTTGGCAGCTTGTTGATCTTCCACCAGGGAAGAAACCCATTGGATGCAGATGGATATTCAAAACTAAGTACAAAGCAGATGGGACAGTGGACAAGTACAAAGCAAGACTTGTAGCAAAGGGGTACGCACAGAAAGAAGGCATTGACTATGAGGAGACATTTTCTCCCACAGCTAAGATCAAAATGATCAGGATGATCTTTGCTCTAGCTGCTCAGTTTGGATGGAAAGTTCACCAAATGGACGTAAAAAGTGCCTTCCTGAATGGAGATTTACAAGAAGAAGTCTACATGACTCAACCTGAGGGATATGTTGTACCTGGTCAAGAAGAAAAGGTATGCAGACTCAGGAAATCTCTGTATGGCCTCAAACAGGCACCCCGGGCATGGTACATCAAGATTGATGAGCATCTCGTACAACATGGATTCGTCAGAAATCCATACGATCCCAATCTCTACCTCAAAAAGCAAGGGGGGGAGATGGTGATTGTTGTAGTTTATGTCGATGATCTAGTCATCACTGGCAGTTCAGTGAAGATGATTGATGAAACAAAGAAAGATCTTAAGCGATCATTCGACATGACAGATCTCGGGCTTATGCACTACTGTCTTGGACTGGAAGTATGGCAGAAAGAGAATCATATCTTTGTTTCTCAAATGAAATATACCAAGACAACGCTCGAGAAGTTTAGGATGATGGATTGCACACCAATTGCTACACCTATGGAGAACAGATTACAATTATCTCGTTCAGATCCATCTCCTGAGGTAAGTGCCACTCTCTATCGGCAGCTGATTGGGAGTCTCATTTACCTGACCTACACTAGACCAGATATCAGCTTTGCAGTGAGCTATCTATCCAGGTTCATGCAGGAACCCAAAATTTGTCATTGGAAAGCAGCAAAGCGCATTTTGAGATATCTCAAAGGATCAGTGGATCTTGGTCTAGAATACAAGAAGAATGAAAACTTCTTCTTGACTGGATATTCGGATTCAGATCATGCAGGTAACATTGATGATAGAAAATCCACTTCTGGATTTGTATTCTTTATGGGATCTGGACCAATATCATGGGGAAGTAAGAAACAACACTTTGTTTCTCGCTCTTCCACAGAAGCCGAGTATCGTTCTGCAGGAGAAGCTGTCTGTGAAGCGATTTGGCTACGTCGCATACTGGAAGGACTTGGAATACCACAGGACAAACCGACCACCATGTATGTTGACAATGAAGGTGTTCTCAAACTTGTTCGCAATCCAGTTTTTCATGAGAGAACAAAGCACATTGAAGTTCAGGTTCATTTCATACGCGAACATGTGTTGAAGCACAACATCCAGCTTCAGTTTTGTCCAACGGCTGAACAACGAGCAGATATTTTCACAAAGTCACTTGCACGTGACAAGTTCGAGTTGTTCAGAGCATTTCTCTCCTCATCTCTTCAGACAATGCACAATTAAGGGGGGGAATGTTAGGATAAATTTTATTATCCTAATATTTAATTATGCATAGTTTAATTATTTAATTATTTTGTTAATAAATTGTTATTTTGTTATATGGTTAATCAACCATATTTGTCTGTATGCATACTGTTATATTGTTTTAAACAATATATTTGTTTTTATGTAATTGTTGCTTCCCGGATGTTATTGGAAGCTTGTTTATTCTGGCATTTGGTTGCACCTGTGCAACTCATTCTCCCGGATGTATTTGGCTGTGCAATATCTATAAATATTGCAGCCTATTCACTGTAAGTGCCAAGTGTCAGTGTGGCACATCTTCAAGAATTGGTCCCAAGGTGGAGACCCAAATGAGCGAAAGCTCGCCACGTAGCCTAAATCCAAAAAATGAGAGGGACCGTTGAAAATTCCATAGAGCAGCGGAGGCCAACAAGTGTCAACTCAACGCTCCTCCAAAGGCAAACATTGGTTCGGGTTTGCAAGCAAGCGCGGTGCCTCCAAGTGTACTATCAAAGGGGGCAGAGTTAGTTGAATAGTCAATGCAAAAATAGGCCTGTGGACGCTGCCAAGTGTCTTAATGGCGCTGATTCAAGGATCAAATAGAGAAAAGGTTCCCAAAGGAGCACCAGACTGACGCGTGTCCTAGAGGAAAGTGGGGCGTCGGGGAGAAAGTTTTTTTTTCACCCTTTTCCCCAAAAGGTTTAAAAGTTACAAAAAGGCCCGCGACTCCGCCCAAGGAAAAAGTTAGCATTTGGACCCGAGTCAAAACTAGAGCGGGGAGTCGGAGGAAAAGGTGAATATTTTCCTTTTGACAAAGGGGCCAAAAGGGAAAAGTTGGAGCGCATGTGGAGGGCACTACTCATCAACTGTCACTGCTCATAAGATTCTTCATGCAGGATATTACTGGCCTACCTTGTTCAGAGATGCATCAAAGTGGATTGATAAATGTGAAGTTGGTCAAACCTTCGTGGGTAGACCCAAATTGGCTTCTTTGCCCCTTAAACCAGTTGTGATCAAAGATCCTTTTCAACAATGGGGTTTAGATTTCATTGGAACACTTAATCCTTCTTCTAGTGCTGTTCACACCCACGTATTAACTGCCACAGATTATTTTACTAAGTGGGTAGAAGCCATTCCAGTAAAGAGTATTACTTCAGAAGTAGTATGCAGTTTTATCAAAGAGAACATCTTGGTGAGATTTGGCGTGCCAAACAAGATCATGACAGATAATGCTTTAAATTTTTCTTCAACTGAGATGATGGATTTTTGTTATGGATATGGCATCTCCCTGGCTCACTCCTCGGATTATTATCCTCAGGGTAATGGACAAGCAGAATCGACAAACAAAAATATGGTGGCTATTATAAGGAAATTAGTTAATGAATCTCAGAGGAACTGGCACAAGAAACTCTATGATACTCTTTGGGTAGATAGGGTCACACCTAAAAGAGCCATTGGGATGTCTCCTTTTCAGGTAGTATATGGAGTAGAAGCTCAATTGCCCGTAACAGTGGAACTACCAGCCTTGCATTTAATGAAGGCCATTGAAGACACCCGTTTTAATGATTCTTTGGATAAGAGGATCACGTACCTTCACAAATTGAATGAGGACAGGTTGAAGGTCACTGATAGAATATCTGCTAACCAACAAAAATTAAAGGCCTTGTTTGATAAAAAAGCCAGATCCAGGGATTTCGATGTTGGAGACATTGTTTTGCTGTGGGATAAAAGGCATGAACCTCATGGCAACCATGGAAAGTTTGATTCTCTTTGGCTCGGACCTTTCAAGATCAGGCACTTTGCTGGTGAAAATTCTTTTTACCTTGATTATATGAATGGTTATTCCCTCCCACTTCCTTATAGTGGGCAGTACATGAAATTTTTGTAGTCTTAGGTGATCAGGAAGTCCTTTGTATATTCTGTATAGCGTGTGTGTGTGTTTCCCCCTCTTGTTTTTGTTATTTTGTTTGTTTTTGTGTGTTGTCTTCTATGTTGGTTTGATTTTGACTCCGTGGCCCAATGGAAAAGGTACTGATCTTCTTTCCCTATATTTTTTGAGAGTTCTTGCCTTGTCTCATTTCTTTAGAATTTAGCCAAGTCATCCCCAAAAGGAGCCAGCTGTTTTCCTCTCAAAATTTCACCCTCTTTTGAGAAGTTCAAAATCAGAAATTTTGAGGTTAATCACCTTTTTTGTTGTTTTGGTAAGGGGAAAAGTCAAAAAAGTTGGAAAAATCTGCATTTTTGGGTCATTTTGTGTGACTAGCGGGTCTGTCAGACATTTTTGTCCCAGATGTCCCAAGTTCATTTGGGCTCCCTGTTCGCCGATCGGCCGCTTTACCCGAAAATTTGTTTTCTTGCCAGAACTTTTTGTTCCAAATGTCCCAAGTCACTCGGGCTCGCTGTTCACCTTTCGCCCGCATCGGCTGCATCGCGCACTTCACATACTTTCGTCCCTCATGTCCCGAAAACATTTGTGCTTTCTTTTCCCACATCGGCCGAATCACTTTTTCACGTCCCACGTGTCCCAAACAAACCAAAGGCCATCTGGGCTATTTTTTCCCGCTCTTCCTGAATATCTTGCTTTTTAAGTTGGTAGATGTGTATTTAATGCACATTTATTACCTTTCTCTCTCCTAAAACGACTATTTAATAAGCTACCCCCTACGCATTTTTGCACACTACTTTCTTGCTATCAATTGCTTATACCCTCATAATAGAAATTTCTGTGCGCATTATCTCATTGCCATTAAGAAACAATTGGCTCAGCACGCCCCCTATGCAGACGTTCCAAGGAGGAATTTTTCAGCCCAGAAATCATTTTCCCACTTCTCAAACAAGGCTATCACTTGAAGGACCTCCTATTAAATTCCCTATTAATGCAACATGTGAAGTTGAAGAGCCAGAGGATGAAGAAGTTAGTGAAGATTGTGAATAATTTGTTGAAGAGGTTGATGAAGAAGCAGAAGAACTTGAGGGATCTCGAGTTAATTTCTTCACTACTGAAGGCGTTGATGAAGAAGATGATTATGACGAGGTAGTGGCGGAAATGAATAGAGAATCATACATTGTCATGAATTGAGAGCAGGAAAACAAAAAGGAGAAAGTGATGCAGCCGGCCAAAAGATCCAACGAACATCCAACGACTATTCCTGTAATTGCAAAAAGAGGATTTCCTATCCCCATTACGTCCACACCCAAGGTGAGTCCTGTCAATTTTTCTACTAAAGTTACTTATTTTTCAACTCCTAAGATTGATAAGCCCAGGGTTCCAAGCGAGGATAGCTCATCCACTTCTGGGTCTTTCGATATCATTGATCACCTGAAGAGGACCAAGGTTCAAATCTCAGAGGCTAAGTATTATCAAACCCATCCCAAGGCTTTTGCTAAAATGGTACACTTTGTCAATTCTCATTCCAAAACCACCTCTAAAGGTCTTTTACCCACTCCATCTTCTGCACCACAACCCAATCTGGTAGCCTCTGTCACCTCACCTAATGACACGATCAAACCATTCTATGTAACCCTCCTTATAGCTGGTCATAGACTTAGTAACTGCGTCATAGACTCAGGGGCATCAGACAATGTAATGCCTGCTAAAGTAGCCCATGCCTTAGGCTTAACTCTCACATGCACTTATGGGTCTTGCTATTCTATGGAGAGTAAGGAAGTGCCCCTAATCGGAAGAATTAAAGATGCACAAGTAGCTTTTTCTACTTTTCTTGAGAAGAAAGTTTTGGCTACTATCCTAGTAGCAGACATTCCTCCTTTGTATGGGATGCTGCTAAGTAGGAACTTCTGTAAGGATGTGGGTGGAGAAATTCAAATGGATTGGTCACATGCCCTCATACTTGTTAATGGGCAAATGAAGAAGTTGCTGCCTGAGAAGCACTCTGAGTATATTGTACAGAAAATATATGATCCCAAAGCACAAATACTTTATGAGGATATGGGGCATGGAAACTATATGATAATGTCTCTAAAAGAAATCCAACTCCCCAAAATATCACCTGAGGATTCTAATGGTGTTTGGATATTAGAGTTTGATGGAAGCTGTTCCTCAGCTGGTGTAATATTGGTGTCTCCCAAGGGAAAGGTCTACCCTTACTCATTCAATTTACAATTTGAAAATAATAACAATACAGCAGAGTATGAAGATCTCATTCTTGGGCTTCATGTGGCAAAAAAAAAGGGTGTGAAAAATCTTCTAGCTTGTGGAGATGCAGAGATGATTGTCAAGCAAGTTAGAAACCTTTTCCAGGTAAAAAATAGAAGATTGAGACATTATAGGAATCAGGTTTGGGACTCTATTGAATTTCTTGACGCCTTCTCCATCGAAGCAGTACCTAGGGAGGAGAACACCAGGGCTGATTCACTAGCAATCTCAGGATCATTGCTGATACCTCATCCTAAATTTTCTCAAGATAGGTTTACCATCGAGATGATCCATAGGCCCAGTGTACCTGATAATGCAAGTAACTGGCAAGTTTCCAACGATGATCAGTATTTACTTTCTTTCTTATAACTCGGGGATAACTTTGAACAATTTTACTTTGAAGGAAGAAACAATTTGCCCCGTGAAAGTGTGCCCTCCAACAAAGAAGATGTCAAAGAAGAAGAGACAGATCAAGATGGATGTATCAAACTCAAAGGGAACAAGATTCCGAAGGGACTGGTGAGTTTAGAAGAATTGTTTGACAAACATGACAGGTATGTGAAGTTTAAAACTTCTACTAGATCACAACAATCAACTGAATATGATAAAACTAATATTGGGAGTTCTATTGACCCTAAACTCGTGAACATTGGAAAATGTTGCACACCAGAAGAAAATAAGAAAGTAATTAATATTTTAAGGAAGTATAAATATGTTCTTGCTTATTCCTATGAGGATTTAAAAGCTTTTCAACCGAAAGAGATGCAGCATTTCATCCCTCTCAAACCTGGTATTAAGCCTTTCAGATAGAAACAGAGGCAATACAATCCTAAGATAGCTGACACCATCTTTTAGGAAATACAAAAGTTATTAAAAGCCAATATTATTTTTCCTATCCACCATTCAACATGGATTGCCAACATTGTGCCTGTTAGAAAGAAAAATGGTGAAATTTGTATCTATGTCGACTTCAGGAATCTGAATCAAGCTTCTTTAAAGGATAACTATCCTTTACCCATGATGGATCAAGTCTTACAAGCTGTAACAGGATCCAAAATGTTGTCTATGCTTTATGGCTTCTCAGAATATAATCAGGTAGAAGTTAATACCGCAGATCAACACAAAACGGCCTTCACTACCCCTTAGGGTACCTTTGCCTACAAAAGGATGCCTTTTGGGCTCATTAATGCCGGTGCTACTTTCCAGAGAGCTATGGACTTGGCCTTTGGAAGTTTGAAAGGAAAGTGTATTGTCTTATACCTTGATGACTTGACTATATTTTCCAAAACAAGGGCAGATCATTTTTAACATCTAGAAACAGTTCTTTTGAAATGTAGAGAACATGGGATCTCTCTAAATCCTAAGAAATCTGTCTTTTGTGTCACAAAGGGAAAAGTTTTAGGTCATGTTGTCTCTAAAGATGGTATAAAAATTGGTCCTGAGCGAGTTCAGGCTATTCAGCAGATTCCCCTTCCAACCAGCAAGAAGGGAGTGTATTCTTTTTTTGGTAAGATTAACTTCCTGAGAAGATTCATCCCTGATTTTGCAGAGCTAACCTTGAATATCTCTCAAATGATGAAAGGAAAATAGACAATTGGCTGGTCTCCTGAAGGTAAAGAATCCTTTGAAGGTATTAAAATATCTATTGCTAAAACTCTCGTCTTAGGATGTCCAGATTTCAGTAAAGATTTTATTATCTATTGCTATGCCATAGGTAACACCCTGGCTACTGTTTTGAATAGAGAAGATTCTGATAATCACGAACTCCCAATTGCATTTATGAGCTACATTCTAAAAAATCATGAGTTAAAATACACCATAATGGAGAAACATGCTTTCGCAATCGTTAAAGCTGTCAAGCAGTTTCATTTTTATATTCTTAAATCTCACTCCACAATATTTGTACTTGATACAACCATCAAGTCCATTCTCACACAGCAGGAGTTTGGATCCAAGAGAGGAAACTGGGTGGCCAAGGTTCAAGAATATGACATTGACATCAGACCAACCAAGCTCGTCCGTGGAAAGGCCTGTGTGAACTCATCGCTGAGGGAGCTAGACATGAGTTACTAGAGGATAAAGTTGATCTTCCTACTGTTCTGTTTCTTGGCTCAATTGATGAATGGTATGCTGATATCGCAAACTTTCTCACGTATGGAGAATGTCCCTCTCATTTGACTACCAAAGAGAGGAGATCTGTTAAGCTAAGATCAACCCAATATGTGTTGTGGGAGAATTCCTTGTTTAAGCGTGGGTTGGATGGAAGGTTTCTAAAATGTGTGAATAAGGAACAGCAGAGGAAGCTACTTTCAGCTTTTCATAACCAAGCATGTGGAGGGCACTACTCATCAACTGTCACTGCTCATAAGATTCTTCGTGTAGGATATTACTGGCCTACCTTGTTCAGAGATGCATCAAAGTGGATTGATAAATGTGAAGCTTGTCAGACCTTCGTGGGTAGACCCAAATTGGCTTCTTTACCCCTTAAACCAGTTGTGATCAAAGAGCCTTTTCAACAATGGGGTTTAGATTTCATTGGAACACTTAATCCCTTTTCTAGTGTTGGTCACACCCACGTATTAACTGCCACAGATTATTTTACTAAGTGGGTAGAAGCCATTCCAGTAAAGAGTACTACTTCAAAAGTAGTATGCAGTTTTATCAAAGAGAACATCTTGGTGAGATTTGGTGTGCCAAACAAGATAGTGACAGATAATGCTTCAAATTTTTCTTCAACTGAGATGATGGATTTTTGTTATGGATATGACATCTCCCTGGCTCACTCCTTGGATTATTATCCTCAGGGTAATGGACAAGAAGAATCGACAAACAAAAATCTGGTGGCTATTATAAGGAAATTAGTTAATGAATCTCAGAGGAACAGGCACAAGAAACTCTATGATACTCTTTGGGCAGATAGGGTCACTTCTAAAAGAGCCATTGGGATGTCTCCTTTTCAGGTAGTATATGGAGTAGAATCTCAATTGCCCGTAACAGTGGAACTACCAGCCTTGCATTTAATGAAGGCCATTGAAGACACCCGTTTTAATGATTCTTTGGATAAGAGGATCATGTACCTTCACAAATTGAATGAGGACAGGTTGAAGGTCGCTGATAGAATATCTACTCACCAACAGAAAGTAAAGGCTTTGTTTGATAAAAAAGCCAGATCCAGGGATTTCAATGTTGGAGACATTGTTTTGCTGTGGGATAAAAGGCATGAACCTCGTGGCAACCATGGCAAGTTTGATTCTCTTTGGCTCGGACCTTTCAAGATCAGGCACTTTGCTGGTGAGAATTATTTTTTACCTTGATTATATGGATGGTTCTTCCCTCCCACTTCCTTATAGTGGGCAGTACCTAAAATTGTTTAAGTCTTAGGTGATCAGGAAGTCCTTTGTATATTCTGTATAGCGTGTGCATGTGTTTCCCCCTCTTGTTTTTGTTGTTTTGTTCATTTTTGTGTGTTGTCTTATGTGTTGGTTTGCTTTTGACTCCGTGGCCCAATAGAAAAGGCACTGATCTGCTTTCCCTAGATTTTTTGAGAGTTCTTGCCTTGTCTCATTTCTTTAGACTTTAGCCAAGTCATCCCCAGAAGGAGCCAACTGTTGTCCTCTCAAAATTTCCCCCTCTTTTGAGAAGTTCAAAATCGGAAATTTTGAGGTTAATCACCTTTTATGTTGTTTTGGTAAGGGGAAAAGTCAAAAAAGCTGGAAAAATCTACGTTTTTGGGTCATTTTGTGTGACTAGCGGGTCTGTCAAACATTTTTGTCCTAGATGTCCCAATTTCATTTGGGCTCCCTGTTCGCCGATCGGCCGCTTTACCCGAAAATTTGTTTTCTTGTGGGCCCGTTAGAACTTTTTGTTCCAAATGTCCCAAGTCACTCGGGCTCATTGTTCACCTTTCGCCCGCGTCGGCCGCATCGTGCACTTCGCATACTTTCGTCCCTCATGTCCCAAAAACATGTGCTTTCTTTTCCCGCATCGGCCGAATCGCTCTTTCGCGTCCCACGTGTCCCAAATGAACCAAAGACCATCTAGGATATTTTTTTCCGTTCTTCCCGAATATCTTGCTTTTTAAGTTGGTAGATGTGTATTTAATGCACATTTATTACCTTTCTCTCTCCTAAAATGACTATTTAATAAGCTGCCCCCTACGCATTTTTGCACACTTCTTTCTTGCTATCAATTGCTCATACCCTCGCAATAGAAATTTCTATGTGCATACCCATTCCCTCTGCAATTTCATCGATATTTCAAACTATGACTTTATTTTCCGAATTGCTATCAACATGAAGATCAAATTCCAAGGTTAGGAGAAAATTTCACCGCTCGAGTCTGTCGTTCCTGATATCGGAGACAGTGAAGTTCGTCACTTGGACTTTGGAGATTTCTTGACTAGAATGATAGACTCGAAACCCTCTCCCATGACACAAATGATTAACGATAGTGGCTTGGAATTTACCGTTGGTTTCCCAATCTCAGTGCAATGTGCAGATACAGTACTCGCCTGCGGTGCTTATTTCAATCCCGACTCGAGTGAACTAACGAATGTGCATGGGGAGCTCATTTCCAAGCTCAATGTTGCCTCCATTGGCACTGCCCTAAGGATTCAAGAGATGGAAAATTCTATAGTAATCTCTCAGAACCAGGCGCATGCCCTCTTCGATCAGGACAGTGAACAATACATGGCAAGGGTGGCGAAGTCTTGGCTTAAAAACCCCAAAAAGGGGGTGTCCCATCTGTCCAAAGCTTTGTTTCGTGCCGATTTCAGTGAGGAGCTGTCTGATTTTATAATCCTATTATCTCGGGTTATGGCCTTACCCTCTACCAATGAGTTCCATTTCTGGATGTGCCCCCTTATCAACATGGTGTGCGAATGAACTCAGAATATCAACTGGGCAGAAATCATCAACATGAACTTAGCAGAGTAGCTGTCCAATGTACAACAAACCAAGAAGTTCTAAATGACTTCATATTCGATGTACACCCTAGCAGCATCAAGGCAATGGTTTGGATTCACGTACATTGATGCTCATAAGGGTGACCCTATATATGCCTACTGCCCTCAATTCACCCTAGACACTAGCAATCGCAACTTCAAGAGGGTGAATGATGCTTTCACCATGTACATTGTAAGGCTTCTGGAGAGCGACACTGCAAGGAGGTTCTCGGATGAATCCATGAGCCTAATAGCGAAGTACGGTGCTTACTTCATCCAATTCAGAAAATTCTCCCATATTAGGCTAGCAGGCTATGAGAGCACTCCTCTTAAGCTCCCTATGTTCTGCAATGATAAAATGGCCTTAATAGAGATATGCAGGCAATTGGACAAGTTACATAGAACCTACAGAGATAAGAAAATCACTGGCCTGCACTTCCCTATATCTTTGGGAAACTACACCTGCAAGACGGCTCTAGATGTACAGAACATAGAGAGAGCCCTGACCCCCATCATCGTCCATTTCTTCAGGCCAAGAACTTTTTTTTGACTTGAAGAGATTTATTGAACAAAACCTCAGAATCAATTACCATCATATGGCAGACACAGAAGACTATTGGGCTGATTGTGCTGATGATTTTGAGGCAAGGAGGAGACACTATGGCAGGTTTTCTCTCCAACTGATCCAAGATCTTAACTTGTACCAAGTTCCTGAAGGGCTTCAAGATGATAATTTCGAACTGTATTCATATGAATATAACAAATTGGTCAAACACACTCCCTTGGAGGATTTGTATTGGTTCAAAAAGGAGAAGGATGATCTGGCTGAAATCTTAGCCCCTGTCCTAGTAAGAACCAAAATCTGGTTTGACAGGAGAGTTCGTGAGCTTAGAAGGCATTCAGGGGAATCCCCCTCCAAGGATACTTCAACTCTAAGAAAGGAGGCATTGACACCCAGTTCGGAAGCACCTGTGCAGACCCCTCCTAACTCATCAACTAAAGGTCCTACAGCCTCCACTCCTTCCTCATCCACCCAAGTATATTAGAAGAAAATCAAAGAAGTCAAGAAGGAGCCTGTTGAAGAAGATCCCCTGATGAAACATTTAGAATTTCCCACAGGACCAGAGAACATCATTGTTCTCAGTGAAAGCGAGGAGAGCAAAGTGGCAGTCTCTATAAATGCTCCAGAAGCCCCAACAGATAAAGACAAGGAAGTTCAAAGCACAGAGCTTCCGAGCACTATTGACTCCTCCATACCAGAAACCCCGAGTGCTCCACACATATCACAACTAGAATCAACGGCAGTGCACACTTTGAGTGCAATGAGTCCTCTTTCTCTCGGTCCTCTTGCCCCACCTTCTTCTTCCTCTTATTTTTCATGGGTACAACCTTTCGTTGATAGTAGGAAGAGAAAGTCTTCCTCCCGAATCTCAGGACCCAATTTTGATGTTGTGGTGGCCTTATTAGGCACTACTTCTCCTACTCCTGCCAAGAAGGCCAAGACCACCTCTAGAATAGTATCTGATGCTCAGGGCCAGTAATTCCTGGAGATAGCCAAGCCCAAGGTTGATAAGCCAGAACAAGAGTTGCAAGCATCTGATCTAGAGCTCCCAAGGATCCCCATGGGAGAATCCACCCCTAAAGGTGATATTCACAATCTTCAAGAAACAGTCACCATAGTCATTGGGAGAGTTAAAAAAGGGCAGAAAACTATAGAGCAGCTGGAAGAATAGGCTCAGGTTCTTGCAGGTTTTATCAAGTCATTGTTGTCCAAAGATAAAGTTTTAGACCCCACCCCATTGACTACTCTTCCACCACTTGTGATCCTCAACCAAGAAGAAGTCTAGAGTATCAAAGATATACACAGATATTCCATCTATGGAAGGGTCATGGAAGCCATGGTGGATGATATGCTCGTCGCAGGATTGAATTTCATTGGTGAAGCCTTCAAGCTCAATGAGAAGGTAAATAATTTGCAA
Organism: Taxus chinensis; assembly: GCA_019776745.2. NCBI lineage: Eukaryota > Viridiplantae > Streptophyta > Pinopsida > Cupressales > Taxaceae > Taxus > Taxus chinensis. Next base: position 245,960,761 of record CM034155.1, on the reverse strand, counting down.
CAGAAACTATCCTCCACCATTGGAAATATAGATAAAGAGCTCAAACTCTGGAGCAGCTGTATAGTAGACCTTCACCTTATGGGACAGGCTGATGAAAATATTTTAATGACAAGAAAGGTCTTCGATGATGCAAAAGATAACTTGTCAAAATCATGGGTATACAGTGTGGAATGGAAAATCAAGGTGCTGGAAGAAGCTTTGGGAGAATTGAGAAATAGTTGGCAGAAGGGTGAGGCCTTCAAGACTTTGGTGGTATCTGCTTTCAAAGATATACATTGCCACCTCCATGATGAGACTTCTGGTGTGCCCCTCTCCTTGCAAGAGATCAAAGCTCAATTCAGAGCTTTTGTCAAAGATAATTTATTAAAAGCGGATTCTGTCTCCAAGGAAAAATTTAAGGAAATATGCTCTCTCCAGTTTGCTATCGAAGAAGCCAATAAAGATTACCATACACATGTCGAATTCAACAAAGAGATTGAGAAATGTCTCAGATTTTGGACTCAGTCCACCACCAACACATCAGTTCCACATGGCAGAGACATAGCAGAGGCGTTAAAAATATTTAGACAACGGATCCTCAAATCAGTGGGTCCTCCTCAGTCGTGAACACTTGTCTTTTCCTCATGACTCTTATCCTTTCTTCCTTTCTTCATCTCGGTTTTATTGTAATTAGTTGGGGTATTGCGATTAGCAGCACTTAAACTAAACATTAATTAAAAGAAGTAGTTACCAAGGGTAACTGATTTGTAAACTATATAATGGCCTCTCTTCATCATTTTGAGAAGGGAACTTGGCTCATGTTTTGAAAGTGTAAGAAATACTAAAGCAATCAATACAAAGGGATATTCTTTCTTTGTCCATCTGATTCTTTCATTCGCAAGCTATCCATTGAATATTATTAGATCATTTGTCTGCATTATGCTGAGAAGCTTTGTATTCTTGTAGATGTTATTTATGGAATTGTGCGTCTTTTTAAATTGCATCTTATTAATTCGAGTACAAATGATCTTATTCCAATTCGCTGTATTCTGACACACATAAGGAATTATTTTTTCATCTATAATTCTGGAGAGTGCTTTTCTGCTCATTTCCACATCTTCATTCCTCTGTACTTTTGTGATTGATGATCTATTTAGAAAACGCTTTCATGATATCCAAGTTCCATAGTGAAACCATGCTCTGTACATGTGTAAATAGTTTTCGTTTCTAAATAAGGGAACCTCTCCCACTAAAGAGGAGTGACTTCTTGTCCCCTGACTGTTGCTCTTCTTGAGGTTCTCTTTCATCGACCAACACTCCCAAGCAAACCAAAAGGTGCCACGTGTCCAAGCAAAGCAGCGGGACCGCAAGAGTTTTGTGAATTTTGTGATTCTTGCGAAAAAAGAGAAAAGTTTAGTTCTGAGCCCAAAAACCTGATTTTGCCCCAATCTGGCTACCACGTGTCCCATATTAAAGAAGGGGCCTGTTTTCAAACTAGTTTTCCCACCCATTTGTACGGACCCGATACAAACTTCAAAGGGGCATATCTTTCGACTCAGGGCTTGTAATATAGCAAATATGACATCGTTGGAAGCGTCTCGACGTCCTCTATGCCATGGAAGGATAAAAAATCATATTTTATAGGCCTTGGTAAGAAAAAAAATGAAGAAAAGTCTTCCAGGCCATTAACAAGGAATCTAATATCTTCAACTACCAGTTCTGATTCGATTCGATTCGCTGGGGAACCCGAAGCGACATATTGTGAGCGTATTTGTAGAAAGCATTTGATTTTTGGTGGTTAAGCTTTCGAAATGGGATTCAATATGTATCTTAGAGTGGTTGGAGCAGGATTCGATTCTTTCCTTCTTCTCTCTCCCATTCTTCTATATATTTTAATAAAGGCATCATTTTGAAAGGTTAATTAGTTGTTGTTCATTCTTCTTCTCTGCCTCCCCTTCTTTTCTACCCTAGGGTCGAAAATGAAGTTGGAACCTCCTCTCCTACTTTGTAAAATGGCATTTTTTACCTCTTGTCCGTAGATGATGCTCTGTGAAAACTCTGAAGCAGTAAAAAAATGTGTTTTGTGAGGCATTTTTCCATCCTTTCTCATTTTTGGCTGTCTCTTCTTGCCTCTCTTCATTGCAGGGTATCTGTGCATGGTTTGAATGTTCACTTGCAGATCTGGGAGCTATGTTCATGGGGTTTTGGAACATTTTCTATGTGAATCTGATCTATGGTCTGTGATGCTACTGTCCATCCTTTCCATTGCTCACCTCTCTTTGTTCCATGGTAGTTTGGTAGATGATCAGTATTCTCCTTCTCTGGTGTATCGCCATTTCAGTGTAGGATCTATTTTTCCTTATCTCCTTGGAATAGTTAGATTAGGATTAGATTAGCTTGGTTGCACTAGAATAGCTTGTGGTAGGTTGATTAGGAAGAGGAACTAGCCTTGTCTAGAGGATCATTCCCATTTGCAAGTCCCACAGCTTGGGGGATGATCCAATGTTATGCAAATCACACCAAATGACCGTGCCTTAGAAAAACAGATCCATGACTCATTTGGGGTGCTTTGATTTCACACTAACAATAACTCCTTCAATCAATTTCTCATTGTATCAGTCCACATTCTCTTAGAGATTCATGCATGGAACACATAATAACAACTTGATCAATTCTAAAACTCAAGTAGTAGAGCTCTGCATCCCTCATCACATGGTTTTTGTCAAAGAAAAGACTCTTCCATATTAACATTCCATATACCCCAAACATACAACAATACACATTTACATTTTCTATTTAGGAATTTACATGTTGAAATAGAGTTCCCGCTATTTAATTTCCATGAAATGTCTATGAAGAAACAAATACTTCTTATACCCATCAATAGAATCATAGGCCTCAACCACAACATCAAGGGAAATATCAACAATTTACAAGAAGGAGATCCATATGCAATTTAGAATAGAGTTTATTTAATAGTCTATAGATTTACATACAAAATTATCTCTTTGCCTCTACCCTCAGTTCCCCCTCCTTGAGGAATGAATCCTCTAACTGATTCTTTCTCCCCATATCTCTCTCCTCTCATCAACCCTAACTATCTCTATGACTCACTAGGACCTTTCACATGCCCATGTATCCATAATGAGGTAATTTACATTTTTAACAAGATTTTATTGTATCATACCCACTTCAAGAATTAACATAACATATCTAAATAGTCACATACCTTATAAATCCTTCAAAACACCTTAGAAACTATATTTGTCATTTTTTACATACTTACAGATTTTAAATTTCTTACTTGGAGGGAAAAACCTCTAATTTGAAATTATGAGCATTTTGGCTTAAACTAGCACTTGGTTTTGCATCTTATATCCCTTCTCATGACTTCTTGGTTCCATAAACATGATGATAAGAAATTTGGACATTCTTGTAATCTCTTTCTTTGATGCCCTTACATCATGAGGTCTGTGAAAGATATGAAACATCAAGAGCTTCATCGAGATTCAAATCATAAAGGGAATGGCCATCAGGAGCACGATAAGAGAAGAGCCACCAGGAGTGATGTTGGAAATAATCTCAATCTCACAAATAATGCATATTTTATGAGAGTGTTTCTAAACAATTAATCAATGCTTGGTAATGAAGTTCACATCAAATACTTGTCAGGTGGAGAGGGGTTGAATTTTTCCAAAGTGATGAAAAAAAGAGTCTGTTTTTCACCACGTTGAAAAACACACGGTGTTTTTCAGCACTTTGAAAAACACAATCTAGTTCACCAAAAGGTGCAACCCGGGGTGTTTTTCCTTCTTGTTGTAAACATTGATTTGACATCAACTACTTGTCATGTAGAGAGGGGTTGAAGTTTTCCAAAGCGATGAAAAACAAAGGGTGTTTTTCGCCACGTTGAAAAACACACGGTGTTTTTCAGCACTTTAAAAAACACAATTCAGTTCACCAAAAGGTGCAACCCGCGGTGTTTTTCCTTCTTGTTGTAAACATTAACTCCACATCAAATAATTATCAGGTGGAGAGGGGTTGAATTTTTCCAAAGCGATGAAAAATAGAGCGTGTTTTTTGCCACGTTGAAAAACACACGGTGTTTTTCAGCACTTTATAAAATGCAATCCAGTTCTCCAAAAGGTGAACCATTGCTTTTCCTTCTTGTTGTACAAACCGTGATTTTGTTCCACATTTAATACAATGTAAGGTGCAAATCAAGGGTAATTATCAGGTGGAAAAGGGATGAAAAATAGAGTCGTGTTTTTTACCACGTTGAAAAATGCACTGTAATTTTTCAGCACTTTAAAAAATACGATCCCGTTTCCAACAAGGTGCAACCCCACGGTGCATTTTCCTCCTTGATGTAAAAATTGACTCCACATCAAATAATTATCAGGTACAGAGGGGTTGAATTTTTCCAAACCGATGAAAAACAGGTCGTGCATTCCACGAAAATGCATGTTCCTCAACTTTGAAAAACTTCCTGTAAAAGGCGATGGTGCTTTTCCTATTCAAACATCAACTACTTATCAGGTGGAGAAGGGTTGAATTTTTCAAAGTGTTGGAAAAACAGAGTGTGTTTTTCACACGTTGAAAAATGCACGGTGTTTTTCAACACTTTGAAAAACGTAATTTGGTTTATAACAAGGTGCAACCCACAATGAATTTCCTCCTTGTTGTAACAATGCAATCCACATCAACTACTTATCAGGTGGAGAAGGGTTGAATATTTTCAAAGTGCTGAAAAATAGAGTGTGTTTTGCGATACGTTGAAAAACGCACGGTGTTTTTCAACACTTTGAAAAATGCAATTCAGTTTTTAACAAGGTGCAACCCATGATGCATTTCATCCTTTTTGTAATGATGCAATCCACATCAACTACTTATTAGGTGGAGAAGGGTTGAATTTTTTCAAAGTGCTGAAAAATAGAGTGTGTTTTTCGACACGTTGAAAAATGCACAGTGTTTTTCAGCACATTGAAAAATGCAATTCGGTTCTTGAAAAGGTGCAACCCACAATTTTTTTCCTCATTGTAACGATGCAATCCACATCAAATACTTATCAGGTGGAGAAGGGTTAAATTTTTTCAAAGTGCTGAAAAACAGAGAGTGTTTTTTGACACGTTGAAAAACGCACGGTGATTTTCACCACTTTGAAAAATGCAATTCAGTTTTTAACAAGGTGCAACCGACAATGAATTTCATCCTTGTTGTAACTATGAAATCCACATCAACTACTTATCAGGTGGAGAAGGGTTGAATTTTTTCAAAGTGCTGAAAAACAGAGTGTGTTTTTCAACACATTGAAAAACGCACGGTGTTTTTCAGCACTTTGAAAAACGTAATTCGGTTTATAACAAGGTGCAACCCACGATGCATTTCCTCTTTGTTGTAAAAATGCAATCCACATCAACTACTTATCAGGTGGAGAAGGGTTGAATTTTTTCAAAGTGCTGAAAAATAGAGTGTGTTTTTTGACAGGTTGAAAAATGCACGGTGATTTTCACCACTTTGAAAAATGCAATTCAGTTTTTAACAAGGTGCAACCCATGATGCATTTCCTCCTTGTTGTAACAATGCAATCCACATCAAAAACTTATCAGGTGGAGAAGGGTTGAATTTTTTCAAAGTGCTGAAAAACAGAGTGTTTTTCGGCACATTGAAAAACGCATGGTTTTTTTCAGCACTTTGTAAAACGCAATTCGGTTTATAACAAGGTGCAACCCACAACGCATTTCCTCCTTTTTGTAACGATGCAATCCACATCAACTACTTATCAGGTGGAGAAGGGTTGAATTTTTTCAAAGTGCTAGAAAATAGAGTGTGTTTTTCGACATGTTGAAAAACACATTGTGTTTTTCAACACTTTGAAAAACACAATGGTTTTATAACAAGGTACAAAATACGATGCACCTTTGTTGTAAGGATTCAATTCACATAACTTTATCAGGTGGAGAAGGGTTAAATTTTCCAAAGTGTTGAAAAATAGGTTTGTTTTACAACCCAACACTTTGAAAATGCAATTCCTCAAAATGTTAACCCAAATATTTTCCCTCCTTGTTATTGTAATCCACATAAACTACTTATTAGGTGGAGATGGGTTGAATTTTTCCAAAGTGATGAAAAACAGAGTGTGTTTTCCGGCACGTTGAAAAACGCATGGTGTTTTTTAGCACTTTGAAAAACGCAGTTCAATTTTTAACAAGGTGCAACCCATGATGCATTTCCTCCTTGTTGTAATGATGCAATCCACATCAACTAATTATCAGGTGGAGAAGGGTTGAATTTTTTCAAAGTGCTGGAAAATAGAGTGTGTTTTTCGACACGTTGAAAAATGCACGGTGTTTTTCAACACTTTGAAAAATGCAATTCAATTTTCAAAAGAGTAACCCACGGTGTTTTCCTCCTTGTTGTAATAATGCAATCCACATCAACTACTTATTAGGTGGAGAAGGGTTGAATTTTTTCAAAGTGCTGAAAAACAGAGTGTGTTTTTCGACACGTTGAAAAATGCACGGTGTTTTTCAGCACTTTGAAAAATGAAATTCAGTTTATAACAAGGTGCAACCCACGGTGATTTTCCTCCTTGTTGTAACAATGCAATCCACATTAACTACTTATTAGGTGGAGAAGGGTTGAATATTTTCAAAGTACTTGAAAACAAAGTGTGTTTTTTCGACATGTTGAAAAACGCATGATATTTTTCAGCACTTTGAAAAATGAAATTCAGTTTATAAAAATGTTCAACCCATAATGCATTTCCTCCTTGTTGTAACAATGCAATCCAAATCAACTACTTATCAGGTGGAGAAGGGTTGAATTTTTTTCAAAGTGCTGGAAAATAGAGTGTGTTTTTCGACACGTTGAAAAACACACGGTGTTTTTCAGCACTTTGAAAAATGTAATTCGGTTTATAACAAGGTACAATCCAAGATGCATTTCCTCCTTGTTGTAATGATGTAATCCACATCAACTACTTATCAGGTGGAGAAGGGTTAAATTTTTTCAAAGTGCTGAAAAATAGAGTTTGTTTTGCGACACGTTGAAAAACGCACGGTGTTTTTCAGCACTTTGAAAAACACAATTCGGTTCTCGAAAAAGTGCAACCCACGATGTTTTTCCTACTTGTTGTAACAATGCAATCCACATCAACTACTTATCAGGTGGAGAAGGGTTGAATTTTTTCAAAGCGCTGAAAAACAGAGTGTGTTTTTCGACACGTTGAAAAATGCACGGTGTTTTTCAGCAGTTTGAAAAATGTAATTTAGTTTTTAACAAGGTGTAACCCATGGTGTTTTTCCTCCATGTTGTAATGATGCAATACACATCAACTAATTATCAGGTGGAGAATGGTTGATTTTTTTCAAAGTGCTAGAAAACAAAGTGTGTTTTTCGACACGTTGAAAAATGCAAGGTGTTTTTCAGTAATTTCAAAAACGTAATTCAATTTTTAACAAGGTGTAACCTACGATGCATTCCCTCTTTGTTGTAACGATGCAATACACATCAACTAATTATCAGGTGGAGAAGGGTTGATTTTTTTCAAAGTGCTGAAAAATAGATTGTGTTTTTCAACACGTTGAAAAATGCACGGTGTTTTACAACACTTTGAAAAATGAAATTCAGTTTATAACAAGGTGAAACCCACAATTCTTTTCCTCCTTGTTGTAACGATGCAATCCACATAAACTAATTATCAGGTGGAGAAAGGTTGAAGTTTTTAAAAATGCTAGAAAACAAAGTGTGTTTTTCGACATGTTGAAAAATGCATGGTGTTTTTCAGCACTTTGAAAAATGTAATTCATTTTATAACAAGATGCAACCCACGGTGATTTTCCTCCTTGTTGTAACGATGAAATCCACATCAACTAATTATCTGGTGGAGAAGGTTGAATTTTTCCAAAGTGCTGGAAACAGGTCGTGATTTTCCGCCACGTTGAAAAATGCACGGTGTTTTTCAGCACTTTGAAAAATGATCAATACTTTCTTTCTAAGATATCTCGAAAGTACAGTACCTCAACAATATGTGTATCAAACCCCTTTTATTCTTCAAATGATAGAAAAAATGGAGTATGGGGCTTATATTGAATTCTAATACAATGTGGGAGGATAATGGTTAAAATGTATTACAGATTTGATTTGGAACATTGTGCACATGATAGGTATGACTAGGAATAGGTATGAATTTTGAATTTTTAGGGTTTCTGCATGAATCTATAAATTTTTTAGGGTCTCGTAATAGTGTTTAGGGTCTCATATCAATGTTTAGGATGTTCCATTAGTGTAAAATGTGTCCCAAATGTATTATTGGTGGTGACACATTGGTGTTTTATGTCATATCAATATTTCAGTGTTTAAGATATCACATTAGTTTTTAAGATATCGTTTGATTGTTTACGATGTCATATTAGTGTTTAGTTTTCCTGATTACTTATTTAGGATAAACAAATGATAAATCAACTTTCAAGTCATAACCCTCAAACTTGAATTTTAAACCCAAAACCCTAAAACAGAAGGTGTTTTTTGAACCCTAAACCCTAAACCTTATACCCTAAACCCTGAACTTTGAAAAACGTAATCCTAAGCCCTAAACCCTAAGCCCAAAACCCTAAACCTTGAACCTTATACTTTAGAAAATAATTATAGTTTTCATTATTATTATTAATTAATATATTTGAAACTATAAGAAAAGGCACCAATTTGATGTCATATCTATTACCTAATACTTTGTAAATAGGAATAAATATATGTTTTTGATATACTTTGGATAATTATAACATGACACTTCATCTTAAGTACAAATATATCGAACAATTGTTTGGAAGCATCTTTTCAAAACGAATAACGTGGTCAAATATTTTGTTTAGTATATAGACACTAAATAATAGTGTGAACTAGTTTATTATTATGGTATTATTGATTCACATATTTACTTGTAAATGATAAAGGATTCGTTAATTTCTACAATTTGTGTTTATTAATCAGTGGTATGAGACTAGTTAATTATGTTGGTATTGGTTAAATGTGCATGTGATCTTTGAGTTGTTAGTTGTAATTTAATTTCTCTTAGTTGTGTTAAATTAAATACATTAGGAAAAGTTTGATTTCCTAGATGGTATTATAGTTGTAAATATTGATGAATGTGGAGATCATTTGTATTTTTTACCATACATGAAAATACATATATTATTAGTTGTTAAATATTGGTAATTGTAAGGTTGTGAATATTTGATGTAATTTGAAGCTATAAAAATTATGTGATATCATACTCTCACTCTCAATTCGGCATATGGAGGAAAGTGCTTCTGTAAAGAAAGGAATCGATGTGTGTTGAAGGGGTTTTCCCCTTAGGATGCACATCGATATGCCCAACTATTGTTGCGTGATGAAGGGGCTTGCCCCTTAGGATTTTGCATCGATAGTTAGGTGGTATACTATGTTGAGCAGAGGTTTTGACTCCACATTTGGGGTTGGTACATTTGACTCCTAAAAAGTTGGGGCTGTGGTTTGATGATAGAAAGTGATTCAAATTTTATGGAACACACATCCAAAAATTCTTGAAGTGATTTTGGTAATTTGGTCCTGCTATGGATAACAGACATGAAGATAAAGGAAAGCATAAGAAGTTTTATGCATTATGGATTGGTCGTTATTCCATTGACATCAGGATTATAGAAAATACCATCTTCTTAAGGGATTTAGAATGAGATTTACTTGATCTACGTGTTAATGGAAGACATCTAAAACATTTTTTGGGATTTATTATGTGGCTGCTTGTATTTTTTGTACAAATTACAAGTTGTTTGCTATTGTAATTTATTTTCTTTGTTTTATGTTTCCTTTTGATCCATTGTGATCATTTTTTTTTCTCTTGGAGTCATGGTGTTTTGAACTGCAAATAACTAGGTGTATTTTTATGTGTCTCCTTACACAATTGATTAGGCACTTTTCCTACTTCACACATGAGTGTTTATGTGGTTCTTGTGGCACCCGCTGGGGGTGCCCATCCTTGAGAAAGAGCGATATTTAGTGCCTAATTTGATATTTTTATAAATCATGGCTCATTTTTTATCTATCCCTGTAAAATTTTGTATGTATTGCCCATTTGTTTAGCTTTATGGCCTCTTATTCCCTTGACCTTCAAGTTGATTCAACCATGCCGCAATCTTGGTGAATTGTCTCCCATATAATAAGCCAATGGAAAGAGAAGTTTCCACAACAAGAAACACATGAAGGTGCAAAAAATAAGATAAGTAGACCAATCCTAAAAAAAATGTGAACTTTCCTATAACTACACAACACCAGTATACGTCCACATATACTTTAGTACTCTACACCACATCACTGTAATTTAGTGTTTTGGTGTGGATTTACATTTACATATTAATTGTCCCGAGTTCTATATTATCTCAATTGAAAATGACTTATTTAGGTAAGGCGAGCTTAAAACTTACTCAAGAGAGGGTTGATAAATCAAAATTGTTATTGTTTTATCGAACATCCAAGTTTAGTGTCTTGGTGTGGGCGTATGTTTTACAAGGTTTGAACCCACTCGTTCTCAATTAGGCCTTTCAATCCACTTTTTGGTGTTCCTACTTGATGTCTCTATCAATGACTGCAACTAAGGAAAACATAATGGAGTTAGTGATTAGTGTAGTTTTTTGAAAAATCAGAAAATAACTTTGAGATTTATATCTTTAGGCTTATTCTCGATAGATGTGTTTAAGATATTCATAATAGTAATTATTATATATATAAACAGTTATAATTAAGTATTCTTGATCTTCGTTGTGGAATGACAAGGGATTTAAAATGAAGTCAGGGGAGATGGTAAGCAAAGTTGAAATCCCCCAACAACTCAAACCACTCCACCATCTATTGAATACCACATACACACATAACCCTTAAGAGAATATTATAACATGTACATGTATATTAGTAGGAGATAAAGTCACATACACATCAAGTTAAAATAAGTATATCGATAATAAATTAATATGTTTTTCAAAAAACCAATGATTAAAATTCAATCAAATCATACATCATAAAAATTTGAGGTAATTCATACCAATGCAACATCGTCTTAAATGTTCATTCTAGGATTTTGATTTAAAAAGTTGTGAATAAACCATATATATTTGTGCTTAATCTAATATTATGAATTGTATGCATTTTCATGAGCGTTTTAGCCATTCATGAGACCTATTGTCTTTTAGATAAGATACCCGAAATGCATCTTTGGACTCACATAAAGTAGATGAATTTGACGAAGAAAGAAGAAAAATTGTTTTAGGGATAACAACAAATTTGATGATGCAATATTTGATAATTTGTGACATAAGTGATATTTCTAATGAATCCTATCAAACATGGATTGAGGTGCACATAATATGATTGGATCTAATAAATTAATTCAAGGGAGATGGTAAGCCCAATTGAAATCCCCCAACAACTCAAATCCCTCCACCATATATTAATGAAGACCACGCATAGACATAACCCTTAAGAGAATAATTTAACATGTAAATATATTAACAGGAGACAAATTTATAAACACATATACAATCAAAAGAAGTATATTTTGGTTGAAAAAATAAATCAAATTGTACATTGGACACAATTGACATAGTATACACTAATCGAATACCATATTAATTTTATCCACTATTAATTTTATGTCCCACTTCGTGTCCCATGGCCTACAATTTTGATAAGAAATATTCCATGAAGAAGCCAATCAAAATCTAAATATGCCACAAACAAACCAATTTGGATATGATTAAAATATAATGAAACATTATTATTTAGTATAATTGTGATAAATCTCTACCAAAATTTACATGATTCGTTATTAAATTTCAACCTAATTTGGATGGAATTCTTTTATAAGGAATCAGATTTGATGGCCGTCAAATAATTTCAAAAATAAGTAGGAATAAGTAGTATCGTGGGTTTTCATACTTATTTTTTATTTCATTTAAATAATGATCCACAAGGTTTGTAGTAGATTCTTCATTCAAAAATACTTCCTAGTAGTCAATGCAACTATATATTTAATAGTGTAATGTACAAATGGAGATATGGCATCTTAAAATATTGTGTAGCCAAAGAACATTCACAATGCATTGTGGCACCTCTTCATTGTACATATATGCATTTTAGAGTCTTAAGTGAGGATGAAACAATTTTGTGCGCTATCTTAATACTTCTATGCTTGACGTGGGGTAGGAATGTTCAATAGATTACTGGAAACACTACACAATCCTAAGAATCATCAATTATGCATATAATAAACATATTCCTTTTTAGAGTATCACATTATGTCCATAACCTCATCTTGGTGGTGTGCATATATCTACCAATATCTAAAGATGATTTGGAATTTGGCACAAGGAAACAACTTAAAACTTTTACCATGAACTTCTTTGTGTAGAGGTGTGATGTACACACATGACGTCAAGGAGTGCAAGAGTTTGGAATAACTTATTAAGAATTATAGGGAATGTAACCAGAGGGAGCTAATAAAGATAGTTTACCTAACTCGGTATTCTTGGTATGCATCTATTTACTAATCACTAAATATCATTAGAACTTATGCATAGGGAAACAACTTGAAATTTTCTAGTGAACTACTTTGCACAAATGTGCGTTGTGCACACATGACCTCGGGGAGTGCAAGAGTGTTAACAACTTACTCAAAAGTATAGGGAATATAACGATAAAGATCCAACATAGAGGGTTTACCCAACTCAATATTGTGGTTATTGAGTGGAATTATGTTTCTTTGAGTTGTGTTATGCTTGTGATTCATTATGAAACATTCGGTCATTAACATTAATTTAATAATCGTAACATATTTATTAATGGGGCATGGGTCGAAGGATCTGTTTGATGTTATACAATTGGGATGTAGATGAGATCAATATTGTAAGTAGGTGAATCATGTACTTTTATAAATACATGTTTATACTTGAAAGAGGTTTTCCTCTTAGAGGGATTAATTGATAATATAGAAGTTGGAAAAGTAATGGAAGGTTGATTTAATCATATGGTTAGTTTAGATGCACATTATTAGATATTGTTGTAGAATGTTTCCAAATTAGAGAGATATTGTGGATCACAAACAAGCTTACTCTCGTGTACTAAAACTAAATTCAATATAACACATGTCGAATTGTAAATTTATCGACAAACTATTTTTAAATGATGCAAGATTGTGTGTATACCGAAATGAAAACAAATATTTTATATCACCAATATAATTATAAACATATCAATATGCAAATCATTATATAATACAACAAATATTTTTTGTTTTAACTATTCATAGATACAAATATATATTACTTCAATTAGTAACCATGATAACTTTCTCGAAGAAAATCATATTTCAAATAAAAGTTTGCAAGAAGATTTAAAAAAAGTATGTTCAAATCCCGGTGCTATTAGAAATACAATCGAGTTAGATTCTCATTATATATGCAATATAAAATGTGTAAACCACCCATATCAGAACGGAAATCATGCTCTAAAAAATGATGCAAAATAACTACTAATAGCATTTTTTATATACCCCAAAAATACTTACTAGCAGTTGCTCTGTTTTTTAGGGGAGAAAATATACGCCATGTAGTATGACAGGGAATTCTATATGATAAAATGCTCCTCCAATGTGGGATACATCTGATCCGTGCTCTGCTTAATGGCATGGCTTTATCTGCACTTTTATTTTTCCTGAAATTGGGTTTGTTAGTTGGATGCAAAGTCTGGGAATGCTTGCTATTGAAGTTAGGTTTCTTAGTGGCCTGCAAACAATTAGACGACATGAAAATGATCTCTCAATCAATTAAGGAAATTTGTAAAATACTTGAAGAGAAGCTAATTTGAAGTTTAAATTCAGGAGGATTGTGAAAATGAAGAGATGGCATCATAAAAAATGATTCCAAATAAATACATGAAGATAAACTCTGGATTGGTTTAAACACCAATACTAAATGTTTGCAGGAATAACTTAAAGTACCTCTCACCTTTGGTATAGGTTTTCCAAGCTTGATTTATGTAGATACATTTTGCAAACTTGGAAGTGGAACACTCATACACGTCTTTGCAATTCCATGACAAGCACATTCTATTCAGGCATTTTTCTAAACAGGTCGAGCACTTCATTTGCATATCCAGAAATCATTACATTTCATGAAGTTATTTCTCATTAGGAATTTTGTCAAACATTTTTCATGCATGCCCTATATACCCACATTCAACGTATATTTTAACAAAATCATTACCAACGTAAAGATCTAAACATTTTGCATGCATGCCCTATATACCCACATTCAGCATAAATTTTAACAAAATCATTACCAATGTAAAGATCTAAACAACAAACATACTTTTTGTTATAACTTCATAAATATGCTTACCCATTTAGAAATTGAATTTCTTATCCTCATTCAAGTTGTTTTTGAGATCTACGTACTCCTACAAAATGTAGAACCTATCACTAGTGAGAGTCACTAAATTTGTGTTGCTTGAGTTTTGTAAAATATATGTATGTACCAAAGGAACAATACTATGTATGCAAAATATGGAAGCTTGTAAACTGTTTTACAAAATGCTATCTCAAAAATGTCTTCTAAACATCACTAAAAAAAGGAAAATGTCACAGGAAAGTTTTTCCTGTAAAACATCCAAGCATGTGAGATATTTGCAAAAATGCCCTAAAAATTTGTAGTTTCTCCATTTCTGAAAGGACTATGTTGCCGTAAAAAAAATATACCCACAACGTCCACACATGCCGCGTTTAATTGCAAAAAAATTAATACAAATTGTGGGTTTTGACTGAAATTGAACCTTGGAAAGTTCGTGTGAGATTCAATATTGTCAATAGACTCCGAAGGGTCAAGACATACAAAAAGGACGTCATTTGATAAAAAACCAAGAAACCAAATCAACAAAAAAAACATAGTTCACAGGTATTACTTCAAAGCATTTTGTCAAACAGTTCACAGGCCTTGTGGTTTTGCACACAGTTGTACGCTAACAACAACAGTTGTAATTCATATAGTTATTTATGTATAACCCTGTTTTTGAAAGCTAATATAAAATAATATAATATGATCGATATCCTGCAATGACACAAAATGAAATTATTGGTAGTTTAGAAAGGTGAAAGTTTGCATGATTGGTACAAAAAAACTAGATCCCTTTCCTGTATACAGAGGCATAGGAAAAACATTAAACGGGAAAAAACTTCTTTGCAAATACACTAGCAATTCAACTAAAATTTACAGTAGTTAATCTTTTATTATTCTAAATGTAAGTGCTCACCAGAAACTCTAAATATAAGTGTAGTAGTTAATCATTTTATTCCTTACAAATCAGTATATGTAATCAAATAATATGATCATAGTATTCCTTACCGAAACATTTGCAACTGGGTTGGGATGATTATCCTTAGCAGTAGCAGAAACAGTAGCAAGAGCAGGAGGGAGGTGTGATTTCAATAGGTTTCAAGATTTATAATCCTTGGCCTCATTGTCACAGTGATTTGGTAACAGACTGAAACCCAACCAATCCTTTGCAATCTTGTGATTGTCATCTTGATTTCCATCACCATTAGAATTCTCTGCGAGATTAACAGAAAGATCAATCCCCATGAGCCTATCAAACCCCTCACGTTTTATTTTCTCTCAATTTATAGAATTTCTGTAAAAATGGAAGCTTGTGCTCACAAATTTCTATAAAAATGGAAGGTTCTGTTTAATGCTTTTGGATGTGGGAATCTGCCATGTGGTTATCCTGTTCTGCATCATGCATAATTTGAAATTCTTGGGCAGGAAAGTGTCTATTGTAATTTGAAATGTTCAGGCGGTAATTATAAAAAATTTAATTCATTCCAAATGTCATGTCTCACCAACATCACATCATAGTTTCCGATGAGAGCAGTCCTTTCCGGTGGAAGAAATAGGCTATGTCAACACATGACGCATGATTTTTTTACCCACATACAGGGGTTAAATTTGACGGCCACCTATGCCTGTCAAACAATTTTTAGGTGACGGCAAATTTTAAATCTTGCCCTTCAAAAATACAAAATAGTGTTATTTTTATGATGTCAATAAAATATATAAAATATTATTTTATATATATTTAACTATTTCAAATATATTTTTGTATAATTTACCTATAAATCTATATTAAAAATAACAGCCTCCCTTAAAATTTACAAGTCACACGTGACGGTTTTTCCAAATATTTGCAAGTATTTTACAGCTAAAATCATGAAAAACGTCTAAATGGCCGTCAAATTTAACCCCTGCCCACATACATGAGTGAAAATTGAGTGGAGTACTGTACTGTGTAGCCGCTCCCCATTTAAATGTGGGTGGTGGGCAGTGATCAAATTTGAAGGGCTAGTCCCAATTTCATTGTGAAGGGTAAATATTGGACCAACCCTTCAACTATGAAAAGTATTATAATCATTTTACACTTCATATGAAAATAGTAAAGAAATCACACATGTTGTAAAAAATTGAACACTTTTTACAAAGAGAGTGTCTCCCCTTAAAATGTAATAAATTCCATTTCATAAATAATGTATGAATAAGTTATATTGCGAGATCCAATAAAAAATTTAAAATTAAACTCTCTAATTGACATTGGAATTACAAAGTGACAAACAAAATTTTAACACACATAATGAACCTAAAAATTAATGACAACACAAGGTTCTTTTACTCAAATTTAATTTGTTAAATATAAAAGAAAAAATAATTAGTTGTATAAAAATAATTCATGTTTCATCTAATAAATAGTATCAAGAAAAATATCAAACTACCAAAAAATTTGTGATCTAAATAGAAAGTTTCTCGTGTTCACCTCAATGTAAGCAAAACATATCACCAACACATTTTTTAGGCTCCCTTCAAAAAAGAAAATACCTGAAACACAAAATGAGATATAAGTCATTACAAGACACGTTGATCAACATTTAGACCAAGTCAAATGTTCTTGACAAGTATTCATCAATTATTTCGAAAAAAAATCTTATTAAATTAGTAGTAAAATATTGAAAACACTTATCTAAACTTCCAAAGAATTTTTTTTATAAATAAAAAACAATAAAGAACATATTTTATAGAAAGAACTTCCAAAAACTCACCATCTATTTGTCTAATGGAAGCGGTTTTCGAGTTTTTTTATTCTTCCATGCATCATAAATAGCATCCCAATCTACCTCATTTAGAGCATGAGGTGCACAAAGAGATAGAAACATTAGCATATCCAATGTGCTCAAAGAAAGCCTGGATCTATCATCATTCTTTATCCTATTTAACTTTGAAAAACCTCTTTCACATACGGCTGTGCTTGCTGGAATTACAAGAATAGCTTGCCATAGTTTCATCAGACATGGAAACCCGTCAAACCATTCAGGTTCACTGCCACATAGATCCCATGCTCCAAACATATGTTTTTTTGGATATGATCTATAAATAGTACAAATAAATTCATCCATCTCACCCAAACATTTAACACTGTCCACAATAGGCGAGTTTCCAACACTAAATTTGTCACATAAACATGTTAGCCATCTTTTTGTTTGACGATCTCTATCTTCTGTCTCCTCGTAGTAATTACGAGGACTGAAAAATTTAGCAGCATTAAATATAGGTAAATCTGTGAATCTTGTATCAAGAGAATCAATTACCTTAATTATAAAGCTTTTCCCCAATTCAATGCAATCATCTAGTGTCCCTGATCTGTGTGACTTAGGCAAGCTCTCAAATCTCAATGCATGTACATGTAATGTACCTGTTCCATCTGCAAACTCAAGAGATCCTCCTTGTGCCCTGGTTAGAAAAGATGATGTATGTAGAGTACCTGTCCCAAATATGCCTCTTTGAAATCTCCTACGAAGCATGTCAACTGTGATATCTAATGTAGTCCCAATGGAAGTAATATCAATATGATCCTCTTGAAATTTTTTATTCAGCTTATTTAACTCAATAAGCACATCTGCAAGTAAATGGATGCAAAATTGTACCTGAAATATTGTTGCCAAATCATACATGTTTTTCTCCTCTAATTCCCATTCTTTCAACAAAGCAGGCATGAGTTTGACAAGTCTTTCCATGACCTTTCCTCTAGAAAGCCACCTAATTTGATGAATTTGTAACACTTCCAACCTGTTGATTTGAAATGACTCCATCAACTCTCTCAATGCTCCATGTCTTTTAGCAGATTTTCCAAGCCATGAATATATTTTATTTGCAAATTTATCAATAAACTGCAACTCTGGAAAATGAGATGAAGCATCATTTGCTGCTA
The DNA here is from genome assembly GCA_019776745.2 of Taxus chinensis. Taxonomy (NCBI): domain Eukaryota; kingdom Viridiplantae; phylum Streptophyta; class Pinopsida; order Cupressales; family Taxaceae; genus Taxus; species Taxus chinensis. Next base: position 245,942,449 of record CM034155.1, on the reverse strand, counting down.
ATGCTTCTCGATGAGCTATGCAATGAATATCTAATAAATGAGGAGCATCTCGACGAAGCTTTGTGGACAAACCTTCACGAATTCCCCTCATGGCAGACGCCCCATCAGATCCAAATCCAACTAACTTCATTAAGGATAAATTCATCTCTGTCAAAAGAGTGATCACGGCATCATACATAGCTTGAGCTGTTCCATCCTTTATTTCAAGGAGTCGTATAAATTTTGTTACACATTGACCTCTTCCTCCATTTGTCAAGTATGTAATATAAACAATCAAATGTTGTTCCATAGTACAATCAGTGCTTTCATCAACTAAAATAGAATAAAATGGACTATGAAATATATCATCTTTCAACTTTTTCCAGTAAACCTCCTTAGCAGCTTGTAAAAACTCTTTTCCGGATGTTGTATTTGTATATGCAGAATATTCATCTGTGAGAGGCATGTGTGGAGTTCCTTTATACCTGTTCAAGTCACAAATCGGCTTATAGAGCTCCAAAGATAAATCATGTATGGCAACAAAATACATATTTTCCATCACTGATATGATTCTCTCCTTCTCAGCATCTACCATTAGTTCTATGTGTTTAGTGATTGGAATGTTACTTTGTTTATTTTCTCCCTCCAAACGTTGTGATGAAAATTTATGAGGATCTGATTCTGCATGGGTAAGAAGGCCACTAACTTGAAGGGTGGTGCTTCCATCTTTAGCAAATGGAGTATCTCTCTTATATTTGACACACCAAGAACATTTTATCCTTTCTACACCATTGCAGTCTTTTATAGCATAAGCCCATGGAAATCTTGTTTTCCATTTGGCCTTGAATGTCCTTTTAGGTTTCTTTGATGGGTGTTCCTCTTCCCCAAATTCTGCTCCATCTAACTCATGCTCTTCTTGTGCAAGAATATCAAATTCTTCATTTTGAGAATCACATGGTTGACTAGAATGCCGAGAGATGCCAAATGCATCAGCAAGTGACAATTGTTTTTTATCCTTCTTTGGACGACCAATGGAAGCCATTTTCTCAAACTTCTTACACGACACTTGTCACCTATTCCAATGAAATAATTATAAAAATATCAAAATAGTGTTTTCACATGAATTTTTGTGTATTATTTTGATAATTTACAATTAGAGATTAGAGAATATTTAAGAAAATAATTTAGAGTAATTTGTATAATCATGCAACACTAAAATCTCAAATATAAGATTGCACTAACAATAATATCTAATTTTAAGATGGAGAAGTGTTTAATCAATACTTTTAGTAATGAAAATATAAACTGTGCAGAGTTTATTCTATTTTTCAGTATAAGCTGACTCACAAGTGTACCTGTTTCAATGTCTGAAGCAAGATGAAAGCAATACCCCAACTGGTCCCTTTGATTCTGTACCTTAATTTGTATGAACCAGTCTGCCCCTCAGCGCTGAATAGAAATCTGAAAATGATGAAATACTTATTTAACTTACAAACTCATACAACGTATTGGCCCTCTCCAGTTCCACAATCCAAATGAGATTTTTAATGTGTAGCTACATTAACTACTCATTCAATTGTTACCAACAATAACTTATGCTTAAGAAAAATTGAGACACAGAAATATACCTTTGCTTTATGGATTGTAATTCGATAAACCTCTATGTCTGTAACATTCTCGCTTTGTATATATGCTACAGCTGTAGTTGAATTTAGGATATATTTTAAGCTGGAAAACGGTATCAGGTTTCATTCAGTGGCTTTTAAAATTCATCAAATTTGTCCCTCCAAAATTATGATGTCCAGGCCAGTACACCTGCAATAACTTAATTTACAGCCCATCTTACAAAATCACTACTTCAAGATGGCCTGTCGAAATACATATCTTGTTAACAATCATAACTTATGTATAGGAGAAAAAATTGAGACACAGAAATATGACTTTGCTTTACAGTGTCGTTTGATCCGCCTGTGTGTCTACAAAATCCTTTCTTTGCATATATGCTACAACTGTTGTTGAATTTAAGATATAATTTACGCTGGAAAATGATATCAGATTTTGAACAAACCCATATGCCATAATGCCAGCCTGCCAGGTCCTTCCCATAGGTTGTCACGACTCACTATTCTCAAATCTGCTCCCAAATTCCAATATCAAATAACCCTTTGTCTCTGTACAATCTACGGGGGAGGCTCTGTATGTAGGGTCAACAAATTACATCACACCCCTTTTCCAAGCTGTCAGGCTCTCTTGACGGTTTTCTTCACGAATTTGAACATTTGAATAAATTAAACCTAGTCAGGCTCTCTTGTCGAATTCTAGACTCCTCTAGACTATTGGCAATGGCATTCAATGAATCAATACAGTCTGCGCAGTTGAATCTCCAATTAAAATTTTTTTTATTCATTTGCACATGGATGATCATTGATGGGATACAGTTGGAGTTAATGTTTATGTGGACTTTCAGGCTTCAACTGTGGAGTGTGGAGTTGGACGGTGTCATTGGTCAATACAAATCTTTACAAATTACAACACATAATTAATATGATGCAACTGCTCTCGCCACTCTGTTCTTTGTCAATGATGTCCGTGTCACTGTCCCTCCAATTCCAAAGCCGTGTTTTAGCAAATTCAATGAGCTGAAGCCCGAAGGGGATTTTCATTTCAATACAAATCTTTACATTTACAACACATAATTAATTTGATGCAACTGGCAACTGCACTCTGTTCTTTGTCAATGGTGTGACTGTCCCTCCAAAGCCGTGTTCAAGCTACTGTCATCTTTCCTCTTCCTGTCCCTCCAAATTGACATTTTCGAATTTTGCCCTTCATATGACATTTTTATTAAAATGCTACGCTTCAACATTGTCAAACAATTTTTATATTTTGAATTTCTTTTTACGGGCCAAAATTTTTCTGCCCTTTTCTGACGGGTTAGAAGCCCTTTGACGGGCTCAATTTTGAACACTGGTGGTGGGCACATATTTTCCCACATACGTGGGTAAGGAGAGTAATAAAAGCCTTTTTAAAAGGCTCGCCGACCATGTGGGACTTGTGGCATGAGCCACACTAACTTGTTTTGCCACGTAGTGGCTGTCACATAATCGTTCGCCGAGGCTGATAAATGTGGGCAATGGTGTAGAACATGTGGCCGGAAAGGTAATAGAGTGGCCTGAACATTGAAAAGGTAGTTGATTACCCACGTAGACCCAAACCATGTAATGCCATACGAACTATGCTAAGTCAATATGGAGCTCCCCAAGCCAATAATGAACTCATCCAACGCAAATAATGAGCTCGCCGCCAATGTTGACTCGATGTAGCCTAAGCCAATAAAAATGTAGCCCACCGAGTTATGTAGCAAGCTTGTCACTAGCTCACCCAATGTAACAACGAAATTACCATGTGGAATAGTTATCTCACCCACACAATGTGAACTCATCGAGCTGGCTAATAGCAAATAGGGTTGGCTCGGTATAACTTCCACGATCATTGTGGTGGTAGGCCATGTGGTGGCCTGAGGCCCCACCACATGGCGCATTATCGATCATTGACTGAAAAAACCACCCATCTGGATGCAAGTGTCGAAGACCAGCATTGCAAAACCATATAATTTCTCCTCCATGCTCTCGCTCCACTTCTGCCACATGTCTCTACCAGTTGGTCAGTTGATCCTGTTGGGCCCATAGTTTGACCAAAATTTGACCGGCTCTAACTTGAGCATACAGAGTCCGTTTTTTTTGTTCCAAGTACCGACGGAAAGCTCACAAAATGATATACCACTATTTCATGGTTTAGGAATATACCGGGAAATCAAAATGTCCCAAAATTTCCTCCGGATCAATGACCAATATGAAAATATTTTGATTATGAGATACTCATCTAAGCATATTATAGTTTAGGGACCAAAATTTGAATCCATACAAAAAATATTGAATATGATGATATATTTTAAAATAAAAATGTAATATTTTGCTTAGTAAAAATGTGATATTGGGAAGAAAAAAAGTTACTTTAAAATAAATATCATTGTATGTTGAGGAGTAGGAAATGACAATAGGAATACAACTGTCACTTTTTCCGTTTCATCATAATACAATAAAAATAAACACGACACTTTCTACCCAACATACGAAAGCATATTAAATATGTCAATTCATACACCTGTCAAATGATGTTTGCTGACTATTATAATCCAAACAAGAAATTTTATGTGGATGCAGACGCTGATTCAGACGAGGATGTGGATGATGAAATTTTTTATATATACGTAGATTTTGATAGGAACGAGGATGTGGGCAACGAGGATTAAAAGCTGTTTTTAGAGCCCCTTCGGGATTTCTAGCAATAAACACACCTTTCAATATAATTAAAATTAAATTTTAAAAACTACGTTGTGGGGAATGAGTCAAATATGGATTTTCATAAAAAGTTCATATTCAACTTAAAAGTAAGAGCAGCTGCGTGAAATCATGATTTCAGAAACCACAATAAAAAAAACTTTGTAAATGCAATGATCTCTTCCTTCCTCCCTTTCTATGTTTTAATCCAAAAATACAGATCTAAAAAAGTTCCTAAAACAACAATCTATCTCCTAATAAAAAAGATGCATTTTGGTGGTGGTAAAAAGTATGGACTTCAGTTGAGAGCACTAATTCCCCTGAAGAAACCATCCATAGCTAGATGTCTTATGTCAGGTTTCAAAAATAATGGCGATGAGGAGGACGAAATTGAACTTAGAGAGGGACTTCTCAATTTACTGAATTAATAATAGATATATCTATAGAACTGACAACATCTAATGAGGTTTCACCGTGGATAATTCCAAGATGAATTTTCATTGTAGACGAAGTAAATTCCCTTATTTATATTAATGATTTTCTTGCAATGTGCAATAAATTTCCTTTATATTACGAGGGATTCCCATGTTTCCCTCAGGAGCCTTCTTGTTAAGGATTTGATCAACATGTTGAAGAAGGGGGTGAAGTCAAAGTTATGGTATGTGCACATCATATTGTGAAATCCACGACCACCTCGGTTGTAGGAAATATTTCCATTATGCCAATCATATACACGATATAATGTTTTCAAGAATAAAAAACAACATAATTAAATCCAAAAATTAAAAAGATAAACAAACATAGATTAAAAATGACAAGAGGCAATGATGACATTCCTTCACGTCGATGCTTCATAGGGCTTTGTGATAAGGATGCTATTATTAGAATCTTGTGCCCAAATGACAAGGTTGGTACAGTAATTAGCAAGAGTGGAAGCAAAATTAACCAAATAAGACAATACTTAGGAGAAAACATCAAAATATGAGATATTATACCTAATTAAGAAGAAATTGAAATTCTAGTGTCTGCCTCGAAGGTGAGTGGGATAACATTTACTATTTTCTAAAAATGTATTATTTTGATTTAATATTATACCTTCAAATCTCTAGATGATTAACCATATTTCAATGCAAATAAAATTAAAAATAGCAGTTTGACTTTGCCACCTCGCAAGCCAAGAATTTTTTATTTGAAAAGCCAAACCGCAGGTAGTTATGGAATTATTTGTAAGTTTTTACCATATGAAAAATAAATTTCAAGATGTATTTAAAAAAAATCAAGTCATTGTAAAATGTTGTTATCATGTCTTCTCACTGTGCACCCTCACTATTGTTCACAACTATTATGCTTCATGCATCTTCTATGACAATGTACATACATACACAATGAATATTGACTTTTGGCCTTTTTCAATTAGTAGGATGAAATTTTGCTACTTAGAACATGGGCTATGTGTAGATTTCACTGAGGGTTTCTTAGTTAAATTTTGATGTAAAAGTGATGCAAGATCTCATTCATTTGAATAGGAGAGTGTCAAAGGGTACCTGTCACAAAACCATGTTGAGAGAAAAAGTAGTCGTTTTATGTCAGAATTTAGGAATTTCTTGTTATCACCACCAAAAACCTCGTAAACACACAAAAGACAGGGTTTCCCAGGGTTTTTTTGTATTTCCAGGATCTATTTAAGTGTTAAGGTGTAAAAAGGAGTGGATGTGTCATCATGATTTTTAAAGCATGAAACGTGATGATGAATTACTAATTGTAGACATCATGTGTGTCACTATTAAGTGAAATAGAAAAACAACTAACATTAAGGTTAATGTATTGACTGAAAAAATACCATAAATTGCTAAACAGTCTAATAGGACACCACAAACCAAAAGAAAATAAAAATAAGCTGAAAGATTTCACCATTTTATTTGTAATATATTTATTGATAAAAAATTATGTGCAACGAGCAGCTATGTATGATTCTAGCTAATAGCCAATTGTGTAGGTGAAACCCTCTCTTTAGGTACACAAAGGTAAGATTAACAGATAAGGTAAAATCATTGGGTGATTTGATGTTTCTAGGGCTTAAGCGATGCCTCCTGCAAAGCTAAGTGTAATCCCTAGGTTATTCAGTGACAAAAGTGAATGCATATCACTTATTAAAGTTGGGTAGAGAGATTTATCGCTTCAGAAATGTTTGAGATTCAGTTGAAATCCCCATGTTATAATGAGGGATTTATTTAATATTTATAATCCATCAGGAAAAAATCCTTTCATTGCTCATAGTCCTAGATTTCTAATTGCAATATATACAAACTGAAAGAACGAATGGTAGATTTATGGAAGTTTACACTCGAAAATCTTTTGATATTTTATGGGTGCCTTTGTTGGACCCAATACACCTGCAATCTAAGTTTAAGAAAAATACAAACCAAGTAGATTTTTAGCATCAAATTTTTGTCTATAGCCTCAAACAAAAGACAACGAATATAAAATCCAATCCTAAACAAAGAAATGAACCCACACCCATCTATACGTGTTGAATAAAAAAACCATGATAAATACAAATGTAAAACGTATAACCAAAGAAAGCTTACGTAAAACCCTTCCTGAGCCCTGTGCAAACTCTACATACGCCACCGTGGAGCTTGCATTCACAACTGGCCTCAGACTACTTCTCCCCTTCATATCTTCTAGCATCCACAACACCACCATCCCCACAAGGTTGCACTTAAGAGGCCGGTTAAGCAGTTTATGTGAATACGATAGCCACTACATAAGGAACCAATAAAACAAAAACCTACCCTAAACAAATTAGGCGACATTGTTAGATCAACTACATATGGATGTTAGGGGCCAAAAAAATCAACTACCTAATGTGTTGAGGTGTTACAGGGGAGATGAGGCAAATGTTTCAATATTACTTACTTCACATAATTTCTTCCTCTGTATTTTTTTACAATCACTAGGATTGATTATCATTTAACTATTCTGGCATTTAAAACAATAAGACTTTACACAAAAATTTCTTTGTGTTTTTTGTTCTTTTTGATTTATATAAATGAAAAGGGTGCCTAAAAACTGACATTTCCATTTAGATTGAGGAAAAAATGGAAACAAAAAACATTATAGTTTAGCCGATTGCTATAGGTTTCTATGCACAGGACTAGAATTCATGGAGAAAATAACCAGAACATTTATTTTTCACGTGAACAACATAGTCTTCTAATCTTGTTCATTGATACGTCCATGAAAGAATGTGTAAAAAAAAGCTCGTATGTCAATGTCCTCCTACGCCTCATTCGTGGGATGACTCAGATCAACATAAAAAATTAATATGTCGACGAAGCACGACTATCATCTACGCCGTCCACATTCTTCTTCGCTGGCAGAGGAGGCAAGCCTCAACACAACTTGTGAACACCTTCGGCATAATAAAAAGTATGTATTGTATATTTCGAAAAGAATTACTAAAAATTTATCATTGTAATAGGCATATGTGGCAGTAAAATTTAAATGCAAAAACTTAGTGTCTTACTACTCCTTTGTACTTCGCAATTGAAGATTTAGTCTTGCTTCCATGAACACCTTTTAAAAAAAAAAATCCCTTCCATTAACATATAACTAGTATTATCTAAATAATGTTCGAAGATATCAATGGCAGGGCATTTATCTTATTGACTAATAACTATATTACCCTCTTAATAGATATTCAAATAATTAGTTCAAGAAATGGCTAAAATCTACTCATATTAATGTTAGGTTTGCAAAACATCTTTAAGCAAAATAGAGTTCCAAACTCCTTTATATGGCTAAAATATAACTATTTTTTGACGACCTCTTCACACAAATAAAAAAAAGTTCATATGACAATGAAATTGACATCAAATTTAAGATTACAATTTCCTCGTGACAATTAAATGGACATCAAACTTGAAAAGGTTGCCCATTATTTATTAACAACTCACAAATAGTATAATCCATCCCCACTTATCCCACTATGGTTGTGAGACACATGTACAATTATGTTTGAGGACATCCTTTATAAATATAGATTTTGTGAAATGATTATACAAAAAGAAAAATCCATTTCGCTTGATTTGTTTTTCTCCGTTAGTCAAGCGTGTCCTTTCCATGAACCAATGGCATGCCTATTTTGTTTTTCCTTTATTTTTCTTTCCAGGTAAGAAAACTAAGTTGTTCCAATTATTTTCCACCCTTTGTCAAGAATGTCCCTTCCAATAATTTTCGATGCGAGCCGGCCTTAAGCGAAACTTTCACTGCGGCGTTGGTTTCATGTTTACATTGGCTTGGATTTAATGTTGGGTTACCTTCACACTCACGTTATGGCGATTGGCGATTGATCCAGGGAAAAACTAATATAAATATCCGTGTCTACACTAATCGAGTTCATCGAGCTTTAGCGAGTAACAAATATGGGTTACAAAGTGGTGGTGGTGGTGTTGGTAGTGCTGCTATGCTCTCTTTAGTAATAAAATGTCTAATGCAAAGAAGACGGGTCTGTGAAAGCCTTGTGAGCCAATATGAAGTGCCTCCACCCTCAACACCACCTTCATGGTGCTATCCACCGAAGCATCACAAGGCTCAAAACCATCCAAACCTCCATAGCTTTTGCAATCACAACACCTTCCCCGACTTCCCCGTTCAAAGGCGAGATCGAGGCCCCCATGAACGTTGGCGAGGGAGAATTCGTGGTGACAATTACCATCATAACTCTGCCAACAAAAATGGGGATCTACCTATCCCCCCCACGTTCGCGGGGGAAATATTTAATTAAAAAGGCTCAAAATTTTGAGTAACTAATGTTGTGGTAGAGTGGTGGGCCTCCTGCCTTGTATTTTGCAGGTCGCGAGTTCAAATCAACCTATCTCTCTGCAAACGTGCGTGAGAGATAGGCTCAGCCAATAGGCATCATGGACACGGGCAGCGATCTCATCTGGACTCAATGCCAACCATGCGCCAACTAGTTCTCTCAACTCGACCCCTCAAAATCCACCACCTATGCCAAGCTGCCCTGCGCTTCGTCCCTATGCTCTTCCCTTCCCAATCCCCCCTGTTCGCCAGACTATCAATACTTATACCAATACGTCGACGGTTCGAATACCGGTGGTGTGTTGTCTTCAGACACGTTGACAATGTCAGACACAAGCGGAGGAGAAGAATCCATCCCGGGAGTTAACAAAGCCATATGTACTTAACTCAAAATAATCTTACGATCCCTAGATTTATATGAAATTTATATTTCATTTTTTAATACTAGCAATTGCACTTGACATGCAAGATACGCCGCAAAGGATACAAATGTAATTTTTCTATTGATTCGCTCTATCTTATAACATAAGATTTAAAGCTTCTAAGGTAGCGATGGCTTCTGTTAGTGCAAGAGAAGGGGTTTGACGAATGCTGATGAGAGTGGATGGAACTAATTTTAAAATGCTGAAAGTGAAGGAAAGCTAGATATATTCATGTAATTACATGTTTTGGAGATGTGGAGAAAGGGGTTTTGAATGCAAGCGTGTCTCTTTGTTTTTTCTTGCCGATACATATAAAGCTTTGAACATCTTTTGTATCACTGGAATGTAAATGTTTTGGAGACGTACAAGTCTCTTAATGAACATACTCATGAAACTGTGAATGAATCTTAACCCTTGGTGTTCACTATTCCAAATATCTAGGGTTCTTTGAACGTTTGACAACTTCTCAGTCAGATTATCACAGATAATTTCTACCCAATTCAAACTTTGTTTACCCTCACAAATGATATTGAGGTAAGGACACATCCAATAGTGCAATTCATTTGTGGTGGGCATTAATGCAATTCTAGCTAATAGAGTGTTGATGTCTGACAGTTCCTCATGAAAATCAACTCTGAACATTGCTTTAGGAAACCTTGAAGCTCCCTTCCTAGGGTTTCTTAGCCAAGACTTAACAACCCTACTTTTGTATTTCTCACCGACCTGATCAAACAGAGCTTGAGCTTGACTTCTGGCGAGAGTATTTGCATTTTCAAGCATGAGAATCCTAAGGGCAGTACGAATGCATTCCTCATCAATTTGTGCCACTACTTGACCTTGAGGATCCACAATTTCTTTTGTGTCAGGAACAAAACAAGATCCACATGCAAGAACTGTGTCGGCACACTGGACTGAGACTGGAAAACCTCCTGCTTCTGTTATCCCACAATCTTTAATCAGCTAAGCCATAGGAGTAGGATCTTGACAATTGATTCATATCCAGAATTCCTCCAAATCCAGGTGCTGAGCTTCACTATCGCCAATGTTTGGTATGGTTGTCTCCAAGGAAGACAAATTCTTGTGACCTTTAAAAATGATCTTCATCATGTAATCGAGACAAAAAAATATTGATGAGACAAGAACCCTTAGCTCCCTAACCAACACCTCACCATTTCACAGCTTCAATACCTACAAATTTGATAAATGATGGAACATGACTGGACGAGGCTAAGAATGGTGGAAGAGAAGGAATGCAAATGGTGAAGAGTAATTTTACAAATGAGGTGGTGGGAATGACCGATTACCCAAGCATTTATAAACCCATTAACCCCTAATAGGTTGGCGATGAAATTAATGAGGTATTTGATATTCAAAATGACCTTGAAATAGTGGAAATCGGTTAAGGTGGATAAAATTGGCCCAAATGTCCCACGAGACATTGGGATGTGACAAGCCAAAAATCTGATCTGCGGAAAAATTGGAAAAAATCCGCATAACTGTCCCACGGGACATTGGGACATTTGGGGCACGCAAAGCCACAAAAGCCATAAAACATGGAAATCAGACAAGGCGGAAAAATGGAGCACAAACCACACTTGATACAATGGGACATAAAGGACGCAAAAAGCTGCACAAGCCATAATCAAAGACCAAATCAGTAAAATTGTGAAATCAGAGAACAAACGACCCGAATGAACCTGGGACACTTGGGATAGAAAAAGCTGATTTTACCACAAAAGGCTAGAAAAGGCACCAAAACACAAAATTTCAAAAAATGACTAACTGTTAGGAACAAGCCTTTCCTTATAGGACCTTGACAAAAGAATTTAGTAGTCAACAACCCAAAATTTTTGAAAATTGAGAGGAAAATACAAAATTTCCGAAGAGGTGACAACAAACATGACACTAAATACAAACACCTCAAGAGAAGTAGTTGACAGAAGAATCACAAATGGTGATGGTGATGTTGTGTTTCCCACCTCTCCAAATTCCTCACCGCTACACCCAGAGTTTGATAACCCTTCCTTTCATTCCCCTTATGGTAATAATCTTAACTCTTATGTTGATGTTGTTGTTTCATCTCTGCCACGTAGATATCTCAGTCTAGATGACAATTTGTCACATGTGTGTGCTGCTAATATTGCAGTGGAAATGGATAATGATGGGCCACTCTCCAATTCCCATGTTCTAATGGAATTCAATGATTACATGATATTTTCAAAATGAATTTGTTGAAAACATGAAAGATTTCACATAAATGCTATTAGTAGGTGTATAGTTAGACACCACAATATTTACAAGGGTGCTCTTAGCCTATGTAAAAATGGGAGCTTTAAAACAAAGAAAAGACACCCAACATAGAATAATCGAAAGTTTTTTTGGGTAGTAGTTGCAAGTGCCATAGTTTATAGGTATGTAATTTGACTGGAAATTACTTCAATTGATTCTAGAAATTAGTTTAAAATATATTATTACTACAAAACCACTTTCCACATCAACACCTTTCATATAACAACTCAAAATAAAACCCTACAAACTAATTAGAAAATATAACCTTGATTGTGTTGAAACTCATCTCACACAACAAACCCCTTGCACCCGACGAAAAGTGCATTGTTTCTTTGTTTAAAACAATTTTCCTAGGTTTGTTTTGTGTCACTGTCTGAATTGTTTTCCACTGCTAATTTATACCATGGTGTAGATCTATGATTGCGTGTGGTTAGAATTTCACAACGCCATGTTTTATCTACAACAAACGTAGCCCCTTGTTTTGTTTGTGTATAGACAAATTTTTCTTGCTTGCAGGGGTTTATCTATGGCATAGTTAATAGCCAAAATATTTTTCTACCAAAATAAAAATGTACAATCAAGTCCCTAAGTGCCTTACCTACAGAATGAAGGCCAAGATGACAAATAAAAGAGTAATTTTTCCTTTTTCAACAACATGCCATAGATAATTTGGAAATGCAATTGAAATTTTACTAGAGAACAAAAGGGTATTGTATAATCTGAAAATGGTTGCCTTACCCACTTGCTTTTAAGGAATTATGATTGTCAAATAGATATGGGTTTTAAACAACCGAATGTTTAGGTTACAGATTTTTATGCTCATAATTTTATTTATGGTATAGTTAATAGTTGATTATTTGCATTTAATCACATAATGATTTCTAGCTCAAAGGATTAAACAACATGATAACGATCATCATGAAAATGATATTTTATTCCGCCAGAACAACATCAATTATGTAGGCGTGAGATTGATCAAGGGCTCCATTGTTCCCGTACATCAACATCTAATGCATGTTCACCGTAAGGATCATCGATTACTCTGATGGTTTCTAGAGCCAAGGGGTTCAACTCCCATTTGTCATACACCTTTCAATGTTAATATAATTTTTGACTAAATAAATATAATATTACCGTAACGCCCGCTAATTCAAGACACATACCAACATAACAAAGTGTAGGATAATTTATTTTATTTTTTGAATTATTTGATGCATAGAACGTCGTAACAGGTGGTCACAAAGGTTATGACTAACTCTTCAAACAACTTGACTAAATGAGGACCTTATGGACAACATGGAAACAACTAACACCCATCAAGGATAGTTCACTTTACTCCTTAACAAGGCACCATGAAACAACTCAACCAAAATACACGGTCACAGTTGGATACACACCATAGTTTACAATCCCTTAAGTTTATGCATTTACAAGAAATGTTTTCAAGACCTACCTTAATAATCTACAAGATTCATGTTTAGTTCAAGCATTCTTCTCACAAAGGTGAACTTATTACTTTGGTAATCTAAACTAACTAGCAGAAGCACAAGATTTCTAAAAGAGGTTCAACTAAATACTGGAAAAGCTAACAAAATTATTTTGACCAAAAGTGACACCTTTCCTCTCTCACAAGGTTGCATAAACATGCCCGAGCTGAAAAATATTGATCTGGACCTCCATTGCACAAGCGATGAACGTAAGCTCTAACTGAAGTTGCGTGTCATTACAAAAATTATCAAATCATCCTACATAACACTAAGACAATGAAAATAATCCCTAGCATGGATAGATTATCTTCTTATGGGGCACGCAAAAGAAATTTCCCCAGGTGCGGAAAGAAACTTTTCTTCTTCCGGGTGCATAAGACAGGCATGGAAGAGACTCCTTTTTCTCCCAGGCGCATAAGACAGGTGCGGAAAAGACTCATTTTCTCATGGGCGCACAAGATGGCGCGCAAGAGACTCATTTTCTCATGGCTACGCAAGAAGCTCTAGGCATGCAAGAAAGGCACACAAGAGGCTCTGGGTGTGCAAGATGTGTGCATAAGAAGTTCTAGGCACACAAGACGTGTGTGCACGAAGCTTTTCCTCTTCTGCGAACTTCAGAAGGCCATAAATTTTGATAGAGAAATCCATTTTTTGGAAAACGAGGACTTTTCAGAAATCTCTCAACGTCCTATTTGCATAAAAACTTTAAGAATTTAATTTGGATAAAGTTCTAAGGGTAAAGTTTGAGAAAATGCTCTGCAGGCTTTTAAAATGAGAACTGGTAACATTTGACTTATAAAATTTTGTTCAATTCGACCTCCTTCCTTTCTCAACATGCCAAGAAGAAATGGAGGGTTGTTCTTAGATGAATTTAGGATGGATTTCAAGGTATAATTTTGTTTATTGAAGATCAATTCGAAATTTCTCAATTTTGATAGCGAAACGACTGCAGTTTTGCCTTTGTTAGATTTGAAAGGATTCTTAACCATTTCTTAAGTGGTTTAGTTTGTTTGGGGTCGTTTTAATCCTACTAATTTCAATTTAATGTTTCATTTTCTGATTCATTGTTGCAGAGGTCATTCTGTGTATTTTGAATAAAAACATTTACCAGTTTGAAAACATCTAACAGTGATCCAAATCAAATAGATTTGTTTACATTTACCAACTTGAAATAAATTCATTCCAAAACAATCTAATTTATTAAGTTGATTCAAACAAGGTATTCAAATGCCAATTTATAACTTCATATTTTCCAAACATTCATTTTTGCAGAATAAAGCATCATGACATTTCATCATACATATTCACTTTTCATTTTTCCAACCGAGGTTTCATAATGCATTGCAAACACAGATTTCCAAAGAACACCAAATCATTTGAACAAGGTAATAAATTCCATTAATTCAAAAATGATTTCTTTACATCTTTCTTCTTTCATTCCTCAATTTCAATATGCAGAATATAATTTCCTTATCATACATTCCAAAAACAAAAAACATAATTCATCTCTTTCACATTTCGAATTTTAACTTTCATAGCCATAACAAAAAATATTTCCATTGCTAGTAATATACAAGTTCATCCACTTCAAAGTTGGCAAGGGTTACAATAAATAATAATCTCAACAAGGACTATCAAAACTATCTTTTCCTTTGCTCCCGAACAACAACATGAAGATCCTCCATTTATTTCAATTTGATCAGAACAAAGGTAGGGGAAAGGCAACACTCTCTACCCAACTAATACATCCAATGAAAGGAAAAACCATCCTTCTTCATTGGACCCCGAGCCCCAACCACAATGCAATAAGAAATGTGTTTCAACTCATGGCAACAAAAGGATTCCACACACACACACACATGAAAATATTTCACATCAAAAACACAGTCCAAAACAGAATGTAGTTTACAAACACATTAACACATAACAAACAAAACTCAGGCTTCATCATGCAAACCAAAGGAAGAAGAAACTATGGGGGATGCTACTTACGCCTCCCAAAGGGGAAATGGGTATCACCACCTGAGAACAAACCACCAAAATACATATCATTTCAAATCCCTGACATACCCTTATGCCTCCCCCAAGTGCCCCTTATTCCTCACATTTCCTTATGCCTCCCCAACCTCTTATGGCACCCCATAATGAGTAAATAAATGCAAGCTATTTCTTTGTAAGGTGGACCCCAAATTCCAACTCCCTCCACACTTATGCCTCCCCAAAAACAATTATACCTCCCAAAAAATAAACCCCATAGCCTTCTCCCACACCATTCCTAGGCATTCTACCCAACATCCCACAAACAATAACAAACATACAAGCATTTACATATTCATAAAAGGGAAAGAAGAGCATTTCCAAGAGCCAATCTCTTACCTCTCCATGATGGAATTTGTTCCAAGTCCAAAACAAGAATCTTTCCAATGCAAAACAGTCCAAGATTAACAATCCACAAGCATGCAAGAATCTCCAATCTTCTCCAAAAGTAAGAGCTCTCAAAATCCAAAAGAATTCCCCAAAAATGAAATGATAAAAGTGAAGCAACCCCAAAAACAAGCTAAGGAATTTCAATAAATAGAAGAGGAAAGAGAAGAGGATGAGGTGGATCCATGTAGGACACCACTTCACACATCCTCAACCCCAATACCAAAGTCAACTTCATTCTCCAATGCATAATCAAATAGGTGGGTGAATAATATGACAGTTTTATTTACACACTCAAACAAGCCCACACCCCATAAGGACTGAAATTAAAACATGTAGGAAAAGTGCAATTACAACATTTGAATTGACTTACAAAAATGCATAAAGAAGGGCTAAATTTAACTCTCCAACCATAGGTAAGGTTGGTATATAAATTTAAGAGGCATGGGACAAGTTTAACTTTTCCCACAAGTCTCCAAAATCAGCTTCCAAGGAAAAAATCGAATTTCAAAGAAGATGGAGTGTTTCATACTCCAAAATCAACTTACACATCTCTTACACATTACTTACACATTTTTTACAACACTTTAATTCAAGGCCAACAACTCTATTAATTAATTTCTTATACATATTTTAATTAATTAACTTAACAACAAGATTACTCACAATATTAACACACAATTTAATAAATAATGAAAGGGGTCAATGCACCACAAAATAAACACATGCAAACATTAACAAAGGAACCAAATAAAATGAAAACACAAATCCCTTGGTCACATTTAAAGGTGATCCCCCCCATGGGAATCCATAACACAATCAAACACACACAAAAAAATACAGTTGCCATGGTGACCTCGTTGAATTCATCTAGAATTCCAATGTGGTTGGTCCCCAATCACTCGATGTTTGTTGTGATATTTTTAACCTGCAAAAATACAAATACCTCCTTCGGCCTCATGTCCACATCAAAACATCCAAATGAATATAATATACATCCAAATTCATCTATATATATGTGAATCACAACAATCATCAAGCCAATCAACAGTGCCACTTAAAATTTTGTCAACAACTATATCATCATCAATTTTAATTCAATTTTCATTTTCTAGGTCTACTCAAAATTTCCAAATATCACATGTCCAAACAAAATCTATAATGTAACCATGTTAGACAGTATATCAACATCAATATATAAAAATATCTCTAATAATCATCATGCATCATATATGAATCAAAGTCAGCAATAATCCATGCTTTAACATCTAATCATCATACTAAATCAAACTATAACAATGTCCATGGTATAGTCAACCGTGTCATGATCAGTATCAAAAGGTGTCAAAGGGAAGTGGGCACTACAATTACTAACCATAATTGTTGATTTTGTGCTCCATATTCCTTAGGGTTTATTGATGGGTTTTAGGGATCTAGTGTAGGGGGGCCCTATTGATTGATTATAAAATATGTTGGCTTACACATATAGAGATTATAGAGTATTATTTTGTAACACTATGTAACACTTTGTATTATTTTATCTATAATTTAATATAAAGGTGGTTCCAATAGTAATAGTAAGATTGCAACGTATTAAGTAAGTTTGCTTACATATACTAATCATGTAACTCTGCTTTTAGCTTATTTGGAATAATCCAAGACTAAGATGACTCTGTTATCTATTAATAATCTATTACTCTTGGAAGACATGACTTAATTACGCCAACGATGTTACCCCTATGGGAAAAGGCTTTGTGGACATTCATGGGACTGTGTCAAATTTGACGGCTTACATGACGGTTTTGCTATTTTTAACAATTTTGCTTTTGCTATTTTTAACAATTTTTATTTTTTGATTTTGCATGTTACTTTGGCTTTACTATTTTTAAATTTTATTTTATAGCTTTTCTTATAATTTAAATAGATAAAAAAAGTATATTATTATTATTAAATTAATTTTAATTCTTTAAATAGATAATTAGTATTTTCATTCCATTTAATAAATTTAAAGTTCTGTTCTTTTTAATACCTTTTCTTTTAGTCCAAGAAAGTTTCACATACGTACCATCTTCCAGTTATTGTGGGAGTTAACTTAATTACATGCAATTTTTTTCATTTCATGATTCGAGAGATTGTAGATGTTTAAGAAGTTTGATTGTTTCAAACTGTTTGAACATGGCTCTCGTAATAAGAAACACGAGCAAAAGTTTTGCAAAGTGGATTAATCTAGTAAAGACCTCAGGTTTTCACTAAAGGAGTTAAGGAAAAGAGTGACCTTTTTGCAATGTGAATCTTCCATATTCTCGAGTGGAATTTGTAATGTTCATTTGGTTGGCATATGTTATATATCTCCCTATAGTTTTAGATATGTTAAATATATTGTTAGGTTGCTGAAACCAAAGATTGTTTTTATGGGGTTTGATAGATAAAGGTTTGAAAATATGTTGGCCCCTCGAGACTTAGAACTTAAAGTGGTGTCTAGTTTTATTGGTATGGTGAGGAGATTTTGGAGAAAATAAAACTATCTATATCAATTTTTATCTTCATTGGTTTATACAAAGTTTTTTGAGGAAATTCGTCAAGACTCAGATATTCGCAGAGCCTACGAAAAATCCTGCAAAGAAGCAATGAAATATGGTGGTAAAGTTATATTTAGAGACATGACTTCTCATACAAGGGAGTAGAGGGTACTGGCAATGATGAGCATCTCAGAGAAAAATAAGTCTATTCTTACGGTACTCGTGATTTAGTTTCTACCTTCAACCATGTTTAAACACTATATTTCATGGTATACTAAGGTTGTTGAGGATGAAATATTAAATGAGAAATGCATTAATAGAAAATTCTTAGATAGCGAGTCCAGGGAAATTGTTGATGAGATAGATGAATACATGTGCGTTGAGTTGTTGAAAGTTGCAAGTTAGAGAAGGTCAGTTGTAGTAGTTGTGGGAGGCGAACATCTCCTTGGAATCACAAGAATTTGGAAGAAAGTTGTTGGATTGGAAATGGAATCAAACGTATTCATGGGACTATGTCAAATTTGATGGCTTAAATGACAGTTTTGCTATTTTTAACAATTATTTTTTTGTTATTTTTAACAATTTTGCTTTTTCTATTTTTAACAATTTCACTTTTTGCTTTTCTAATTTTGCATGTTGCTTTGGCTTTAATATGTTTAAATTTTATTTTATAGATTTTACATGCATTAACCTTTAAATACTGGTCACTGACAATATAATTTCATTCTTCAGGCTCTTCAAGTTCTAGTCAATTCTCTGCATTAAATTGAATTCTGCAGGTATGCATTTAAATTCATAGTCAATTGGTTGAATTCATTTGATCTCATGAGCCTTAAAAGTGATTCTTTCTGAAAAAAGATAATTAATATTTATATTAACGTAGATTCTTTCATAACAATATCAAAACATCTTAGCAATATCCACAGTAGACAACCCTTGCAAAATTAATATCTTCAGCTCTGTAGGAAACATGCAAAGAAAATTACAAAATTACAAAATGAAGTGGTTTCTCTATATATCTACAATTACAAAATTACACTTTTCAACATACATGTTCGATTTTTCCTTTTTATTGTTGCCTGTTTCTGTATGTTAACCAACAACAACACATTTTTAATGTCTTTATCTGCACACAAATACCTAGAATTTTAAAACAATGAGAAAGAGCAATGCAATTTATAGTTGTTTCCATCTAAAGATTTGTACATTATATCACTCTTTTTCTACACATACAAAATCAATCACCCATAGTTTAAACAAACACAACTACAAAAGTAAAAACTATCCCTCTAACACAAATAACATATACCATTTTTTGTTTGCAAAATGCCTCAAAGAAATGTGGTCTCATGGAATGCTATGATTGTAAGATATGCACAAAATAGATCTAACAATGATGCTCTCAAACTTGTTGAGATATAATAAAGTAATTTGAAATGTACCATAACCGTTTCAGATTTGTTTATATATGATTGCATATTCTGACTCATTTTAGTTTCATGGAGATATAATATGTTAAAGAACTTAGTCATTCTTTCAATCTACTTTGACAACAACACTTCACATTCACTACATTCTTGAGAGTGAGTATTAGAAAAATTACATGCCTCACTTGCATTTGTATTCAATTATTACACACGTAACTATTATCTAACATCCCTTATAATGTATTTTGTAACGTTTGTTTTGGATTTAATAGAAAATCAGTATTGTCAATCCCACTCCTTATCAACATCAACTACAAAAGTAATAATTGTCTTTCTAAATCTAATAACATATACCATTTGGCATTCACATTGCATTGTACACATGCGATTGTTAGTTTTTAAATCTCATAACATTCCATTTAAGAGCTTGTGCTTCCAGTGAAGAAAAATACTACAACTTCATATCTAAGATAATCCCATATCACATCCCATTTGACTGCGGCTATCACTGGGTGGAATCCTGTGAATTCTATTTTTTGGGGATGAATAATGTCAAATGATTAAATGTTGGTCTTTCTCGGCTAGGAGATTTCAAGGTTTAACTTTAATATTTGCACAATTTTTAAGGAGAAGTTCACATATGTGAAAAGTTGTTGCAGTTCACTTTACAGACACCTCAATTTAGTTTGTGTGATTCCCGTTAAAACAACCTACTTGAGACCCAAGAACAACCTAGGGTTAGTCAGGAAAAATAATTATGGAATAATTTTTTTCTTTTTGTTTAAAAGAGTTTACAACCAGGTTACAAGGCAACCGCTGCCACGAACCAGTTCCAGAACCATTATAATCCACTAGGACATACTTTTATTTTATTAACAATTATTAGAGGTCATAAGGTCAAAAAATTAGGGTTAGAAAATTCTAATAGATTCAAAGGGTAAAACCTCACCATACCCACTCACTGACAGGACTTAAAGGCTCAACTTGATTTTTCTCAAACTTAACAGCGTTCAAAATTTTCCCTAAATCATTCCCATTGAATAGGAAATTTTCTCACCTTTCCATTGATATAAATAAGTCCTCCTAACTCCTCATATTTCACAAGTTATGGGCCAGCGGGCCTTGGGGTGAAAATTTTCCCCAAGAGACGGGCTTGCGGGCCCAGAGGTGAAAATTTGCCCCAAGGGCGGGTCGGCGGGCCATGCGGGGAGACTTTTGGAAAATTTCCCGCGTGGGGCAAGAAAGGGAAATTTTGCGCTTGCGCACCCGCGGGTCCACAAGTCCACAAGGGACATGTGGCGCCTCCCAAGTCCGCACGGGGAGAGCGGGGCGACGGTAGACATTTTAAAAAATCTTCCTGTGTGGGGTGAAAAGTCAACTTTTCACCCGTGCACTCCCGCAAGTCTGGCAGGAGACACGTGGCATCTCCTGAGTCAACATGCGGAGAAGGCAGTGGCGATGCGAGGAGAAAATTAGTTCAACGCCCTGAAGGGCTAAGAGGGTAGCATCCACCCGCGCCTCTGCACGGACACCTCGCTGATGCCACGTGGCAGCTCCTGATTAGCTGTGGGCCGGCGGGTGACAGGGAGAAATTTAGAAAAAATTTCCCAAAAGTACCCGAAAATGTACCCAAGACAAAAAAGGGACCCGCTCCGCCACCTATGCCTCGTGATGCCACGTGGCATCACCTAATTGGTTGTGGCCAGTCGGGGCGGCGGGGAAAATTTGAAAATATTTCCCAAAAGTTTTCGGGAGCGCTAAGCTTAAAAAGGTGTCCACCCCTCCACCGACACCTCGTGGTGCCAGGTGGCAGCCTTTGATTGGCTGCGGCTCGGCGGGGAAATAGGTAAATTTTCCCATTTTTTTTTTTGAAGTTCTAAGGGAAAAATTTGGGCCCGCCAAGAAAAATTTTCCCAATTTTTTTCTTTTACGCCAAGTGAAGGAAAAACTTTCGAAGGCCATAAATTTTGATAAAGGGATCAGTTTTGGGAAAACGAGGACTTTATGGAAATATATCAATGTCCTCTTTGCACAGGATTCATTAATTTTAAATTTTGATAGAGTTTGAGGGGTCAATTTCATGAAAACGTTCTACAAGATTTTAAAATGAAGACTAGTAACATTTGACTTATAAAATTTTGTTCAATTCGACCTCCTTCCTTTCTTGACATGTGAAACAGACATGGAGGGTTGTTCTTATAGGAATTTAGGATGGATTGTAAGGGTTAATTGTTTTGATTGAAGATCAAATTGAAATTTCACAATATGACAGCAAAAATGATTGTGAAAAGGCTTGAGCCTGATTTTACAAATGTTAAAGAAAATGCCTTAGGCATTTTATTTTACTTGGGATCATTTTGATCACCTTAAGTTAAAGTTAATATTTCATTTGTCTTTTATAGCTTGCAGGGTCGTTCTGATTAATATTTGATAAAATTTTACGAGTATACAGTGAAATAAAAGATGGAGTTTATATAATTCAAAACAAGGATTAGTCTATTTATTTTGCTATACTATAACAACATTGAATTCATTCCATGCTAGTTTAAAGTAGTTATCTTTCCTTCAATCAAAATGTAGAAACAAAAATTCAGTTTCTATTCTTTTCCAATCATGCATTTCAACAAGACAGGTCAATACATTTTCTTTATACGTATTTCGTTCTTCTAGTTTTCCAACCAAGGATTTTAAATACAAAATTTAAATATAATAATGCCATTTTGAACAAGGTAAGACAGCTTCCATTAATTCAATGAATCTTTTATAACTCCTTTCCTATATATTTTCAAAATACAACATACATAATACATGTCTTTGTTTTCTATTAATAGAACTGAATACAAGGTATATTTTTCCATAGTCAAATAAAACTTCCAAAGATAAAACAAAGTATCCTTTCCATCACAATTAATATACAAGTTCATTCACTTCAAAGTGGGAAAGGGTTACAATAAATAATAATCTCAACAAGGACTGTCAAACTGTATTTTTCTTTTCTCCAGAACAACAACAAGAAGATCCTCAATTTCCAATTTTGATTACAACAAAGGCAAGGGAAAGGCAATGCTCTCCACCCAACCAAGACATCCAATGAAGGGAGAAGCCATCCTTCTTCATTGGCCCCCGAGCCCCAACCACAATGCAATAGAAGATGTGTTTCAACTCATGACAACAACAGACTTCCACATCACAAAGGCAATCTTTCAACATGCACTTTCCATATTAAAAACACAGTCCAAAACAAAATAGTAGTTTTACAACCACATGAAAGACAACAAACAGAACTTAGGCTTCTTCATTGCAAGCCAAAGGAGCAAGAAACTATGGGGGATGTTACTTATGCCTCCCACAGGCGAAATGGGTATCACCACCTGAGAACAAACCGCCAAAATACATATCATTTCAAATCCCTGACATACCCTTATGCCTCCCCCAAGTACCCATTATTTCTCACATTTCCTAATGCCTCCCCAACCTCTTATGGCACCCCATAACGAGTAAAGAAATGAAAGATATTTCTTTGTAAGGTGGAACCAAAATCCCAACTCCCTCCACACTTATACCTCCCAAAACACACTTATGCCTCCCTCAAGAGTACCCCATAGTCTTCTCCTACAACATCCCTAAGCCATCTACCCAACCAGGCAACAAATAAACTAACACATTCAAACATTCAACCATTTACATATGCATAAAATAAAAGAAGATTATTTCAAGAGCCAAGATCCTACCTCTCCATAATGGAGTTTGTTCCAAGTTTAAATAGCAAGATTTCCAATGTAAAAGAGTCCAATATAAACAATCCAAAAGCATTCAATAATCTCCAATCTTCACCAAAAGCAAGAGCTCTCAAAAACCCAAAAGAAGTCTCCCAAAAATGAAGTGATAAAAATGAAGCCAAACAAAAACAAGGAAAGGAATTCGAATTTAATAGAAGAGGGAAGGGAAGAGGATGAGGTGGATCCATGTAGGATGCCACATCACACATCCTCAACCCAAACCCCAAAAGTCAACTTCATTCTCCAATGCATAATAAATAGGTGGGTGAATAAAATGATAGTTTACTTACACACTCAAATCCAAGCCACACCTCAAAGGACTGAAATTAAATCATGTAAGAAAAGTGCAATTAAAACTTAGAATATGCCTTACACAATTATAAAAGTCTAAAATAAACCCTCTAACCATATGTATGGTTGGTAATTAAATTTAAGAGGTATGGGACAAGTTTAACTTGTCCCATAAGTCTCCAAAATCAGCCTCCAAGGACAAATTCGAATTTCCAAGAAAGTGGAGTGTTTCACACTCAAAAGTTAACTTACACATCACTTACATATTACTCAGACATTATTAACTAATTCTTAAAACACTTTAAATCATAGTCAACAACCATATTAATTACTTTCTTATGACATATTATAATTAATTAACTTAACAACATGATTACTCATAATATTACACACTATTTAATAAATAAGGAAAGGGTCAAATGCATCACAAAATAAACACATGCACACATAAAAAAGATTCCAAATAAATAAATACACATAACCCCTTGGTCACATTTAAAGGTGATTCCCCCCCATGGGAATCCCTGACACAAACAAACACGCATAAAAAAATACAATTTGCCATGGTAACCTTGTTGAATTCATCTAAAATTCCAATGTGGTTGGTCTCCAATCCCCTGATGTTTGTTGTGATATTTTAACCTGCAAAACACAAATCCCTCCTTCGGCCTAGTGGCCATATCAGAACATCCAAAATAATATAAATATAATTCCCAAAATCATTTAGATGTATGAATCAAAACAACATCAAAGCAATATAACAATATCATTTATGGTTTTATCAACAACTATATCATCATCCAATAATTTCCATTTCTAGGTCTACTCACAATATAAAAATATCACAAGTCCGCTCAACATCCATAATATAACCATGTCAAACAGTATATCATCATCAATATCCAAAATGTCTCTAATAATCATCATGCATCATAACTGAATCAAGTCAACAATAATCCATGATCTAACATCTAACATCATACTATAATAAGGTCCATATTCATGTCCATATTATAATCAACAATATCATGACTAGTATAAAAAAGGTGTCAAAGGGAAGTGGGCACTACAATTTGTAGATAAAGATGGATCTTTGAAAGCCCCGTCTTCATCGTTATAAATACCAATGTATGCACTTATTGAGTTTACCAAGCCTTAATGAGTAACAATGGTTTACAAAGTTATGGTGGTGGTACTGCTGCTATTCTCTCTTAGTAATAAAATGTCCAATGCATATGAAGATGGATCTCTAAAATCCTTATGGACCAATATGAAGCATCTCCACCCTCAACACCACATTCATAATGTTGTCCACTGAAGCATCACAACGCTCAAAACCATCCAAACCTCTATAGATTTTGCAATCAAAACATCTTCTTCACCTTTCCGGCCTCCTCGTTCAAGGTGGAATCGAGGCCCCTATCAATATTGGAAAAGGAGAATTCATGGCAACAATTGGCATCAGACTCCGCCAAAAAAGTGGCAGGAATCATGGACACGGGAAACGATGTCATCTGGACTCAATGCCAACCATGCGCCAACTACTTCTCTCAGCCCGACCCCTTCCTCAACCCATCCAAAATTAATTATACAATATCAAAATAACATTCCAAAGCATGTAATACAAGATATGAACTTGAAAACACAAATGAATGAGAGCGCTTATCCTGAAAGTGCTTTGGAACTGATATTGTAACTACAAACCACATTGGGTCAGGACTTTAACATTCTTCCATAGCCACACCATACAATCTAGCCCCTCTTGTATGGTGTTGAACCTGCTTTGATTTTTCTCATGCAACTTTCTATGGTGATTATTTTCTTGAATTTTTCTGTCATTTTCAAACCCTTGTTATCAATCATTAAATAAATCTCTTTGATCATACTGAACATAATCTCAAACCTTAGCCATGGATGAAGAGTCATATAGAAAAAATATTATTTGTGTTGTGATAACCGTCGTGTACCAGTGACATTGACACTATTCTAAAGAAGCCTCAAACCACATGTCATTCTCCACCAAGGAGGGGATATGTAGATAGATCAAAAATATTTAGCAACTTTCATTATAATGCTTTTTTTAGATTTGGATCTTTCCAAAATACTTAGAGGATGGATGTTTGAGTACTTGTAAGTGATAAAGAATGATGTCTTGACCTGTAAGAAGATTAAGACATGATGTGGGTGCTTCCTTAATACTTATAGATGTGCTATTATGAGATTTAGGGAGTTGTGAGTGCCTTTTGCAAGTAAAGGAAGTGAGTGTATCAATATTTCCATAGGATTTTTAGGTTAGTGAAGGAGGTAATGTTTATTTATTTATATAGGGCTCCGTAGGTAATTTATCCAAGAAAGGATCACCCAGATGAAGTATAAGTCTTGATAGAATATATCAATTTGAAAGTATATTTGGAGGACATGTTGTTATATGAAATCGAATATAGATTCCTGACTAGACTGTACAAACCTAATTGGGGATATAAAACATGTAAAATGAAGTTTGGAGCTTGTCAATTGATTTTTTTCTATGGATTTTGTGCATTGTATTCTCAATTTGTCAACATGTCAGTGTATAAGGATAAACAGGCTAAACAAAATACTTATAAAAGTTTTAAGCAAGAATGGAGAGATGTTATTTATTATAGCAAGAGTGATTTGTCAAATCAAGTGTTGTGAGGGTGTAAATTTCCAAATTTGAGTGTCTACATAGACGCACATATACCTACCTACGCACACACATACATATATCCACATATATACATGCATATCTGCACACACGTACCTAACTACCTACACACACATGTATATGTAAGTAATATATTAAATAATAAAATTATTTAAATTAAATGCAGAGTTGGATTTTATATTAACTAGAAATTGCACATGAAATGTGCAATGTGAACGCTAAAGGGGAGGTGTAAGATGAGGTTGATTTTCAGGGTATAAAACATAAAAGGAGGAAGAGGTGTGCAGAAGAGGGGGTTAGATGGAGGAGAAACAATTGAGAGAGGATAATATTTAGTGGAACCATTATGAGGAACTAAATTTTTTTACGAGGAGAAACATATATAACATTTGCATATTTTTTCAAATGTTCAATGAGGAAAGGGGATACAGTGTGTAGGTCATCATGGAAATATAGTCCAGAGATATCTTAGAGAGCAAGGTGTTGTCGATAAATACTTGAAAGGAAAACTTACATTTTTTTTGTTCAATCTTGAAGTCAAAATATGTTAAAAACTGGAATTCTTTGCACCGAGGGTTCATTATGTTGTTGATTTCAAGCTCATATATGATTATGGTTTCTCTTTAGATATAAGGAATTTGAATAAGGTTCCCCCTCATAAACATTTATATTGAGTGGTTGAATAGGTGTTTGGCCTTATGAATAGCAGTGTATTGTATTAATTGTAAGCCATATGTAGGTGCTATGCAATCAATTCCATTAACTTGTCCATAAGTTATATGGCACCATAAAACGATCTACATGACTAAACGAAATGGAAAAGGGGGATTTACTATTATTTTATTATATTTTAAAGTGATAATTTTTTTGGTTGGATGACATTTAACATGTGTTATCCATATTTCGCGCCTGGGCCGAATATTGGATCAGTCACAACCCCACATAGAAAGAACTTGAGAAAGCTCATTAAAATTTGTAAATTGGTCACAAAAGGATTCAACAATGGAGTGGAGGGGGCCGAGAGAGACTAAAGGACCCTGTGTAAAAGAAATGACTCTATCGAGCCGTTTCTATGTCTTAAATCCATTTTTCAAGTTACAGGTAGACTCAACCGTGGAATACCAATCTCAGAAAACAAGGGGAAGACCGGCGGAGGCTGCCAAGTGTCTAAATGGCATTGATTCAAGGATTGAAGAGAGAGAAGGTTCCCAAATGAGTGCTAGGATGCCGCATGTCCCAGGTCAAGAGATATGCCCTGCCAAGCAAAAGACTTAACCAAAAGTCACAAAATAGGCCACAACTCTGCCCAAGGGAAAAGGTCAGCGTTTGTTCCCGAGTCAAGGAAAGTGGGCCATTGGGGAAAAAGTTGGTTTTTTTCCCCTTGTTATCCTGAAAGGATAAAAGTCACAAAATAGGATGTAACTCTGCTCAAGGGAAAAGGTCAGTGTTTGAGCCCAAGTCATAGCCAAAGTGGGGAGTTGGAGGAAAAGGTGAAAATTTTCCTTTTGTCAAAAAAGGCACAAAGGAAAAGATGGAAGCGCATCTCCCCAGCCAACCAAAGAGTGCCATGTGTCCAAGCGGAGCAGCAGGGCTGCGGGAGTTTTTTGAGTTTTGCATTTTTGTGGAAAAAGGGAAAAGGATAAATTACGGACCTGCAAACCCAATTTTTTCCCTAATCTGGCTGCCATGTGTCCCATATGTAAAGGGGGACCCATTTTTCAAATTGTTTTCCCGCCCATTTGTATGGACTCGATACAAACTTCGAAGGGGCATATATTTTGACTTAGGGCTCAAAATATTGGAAATTTGACACTGTTTGAAGCATCTCAATGTCTTCTACACCATGGAAAGATAAAAATTCATTTTTTCAGGCCCTGGTAGGTGTAAAATGGAGGAAACGTCTTCAAGGGTCATCAATGTAGGATCCATCTTCCTCAACAACCAAATCAAATTCGATCTGTTCTGTCATTTCTCCTCCCTTCAAGGAGCCAAACCAGTGGTTGAGGTAGTCAAGATGGATTTGGGGGCATATTTTATCGGAGGCATTAATGGAAGTGGTTGAGTTTCAACCTGCTTTCCCACTTCTCTCCCTCTTTCTTCTCTCTGATCGAATATATGAATACAGTAGTAAGATTCATTGTAAAGGGTTGGACATTATTTTGTTTTGCAGGCTCCCTTTTCCTTCTAGCAAAGGAATTCATGGATTTCAGGCCTTCCATTAAAATTACAATATGTTCTTACCTCTTGGTTGTTTTTTAATGCATTGTATCAATCTGTAGAGCAATAAAACACATTTTTGATCGATTCTAGATCCTTTCTATCTCTTCTTCTCGCATCTGGTCTTTCATTATAAATCTAGTTATCTCTGCTTGATTATTATATGTATTTTGTTTCTTTGTGTCTATCAACAAAATTAATGTTCATCATTCCTTCAGTGCATCACCTTGTAGTTTAGTGATTTCTTATTTCTTATATCCCCTTTTATCCTTGTCTCCTTGGAAAATTTTAGACTAGGTGTAGAGATAGATCCTCTACAAGTTCTCACGTATGCACCTAAATAGAGAAATAGGAACCAATCTTTAATCTAGAGAGCTTTTCCATTTGCAAGGTCCCACACCTTGGGGAATGTTCAATGTTATGCGGATCACACCAAATGACTCTACCTTAGAAAATGATATCTATATAATGCATTTAGGGGTGTTGTGATTTTGCACTAACAGTTTTGGCACACCCGGTGGGACAAAGAAATCTCCATCTTATTATAGTAAGATTGATGTGCACTTGTTGTGATTCTAACTTTTAAGAAGTTTTAAAATTGTACATGTAGCGACTCCAAAAGAAACAAATCCACTGGTTTCAGTAGTCCAACCAAGTTCACGAGAAGGATACAAACAAGGTCTAGAACAAGAGAGGAAGGACAATTTGTAAACATACACTTGTTTCCAAACAGAAGGAAAAGAAGAAGATCCCAGAGGTCTCCATCTCCCCCAAACATATCCTTATCAACACCTCCTCCTAGTAGGTCGTTCTTTCAAATAAGAAGGGTACTCAGGCCGATCAGAATGGCTCAGCCAAACCCTTATGTCAACTTCACTGGCAGCATCCCACTCACCCTGAATGCACAAAATCTAGTCTCGATTGCAGTATTAAAGAGCATCCCAAATTTCACAGGGGAAAACTAGAATTCTCCTGTTGACCATGTCTAAGATATTGTAAATGTTTGTACAATCCATGAGATCCATGAGATGGATATCACAGTCAAGTTTCTATCCTCTTCACTCAAAGGTAAAGCTTCATAATGGTTTAGGAGCCTTGAAGCAGGCTCTATTCAAAACTAGAACCAGCTGTGCACATCTCTTCACAAAAAGGTGATAACTTGTCTTTTTTGGAGCAACTGACAGCAATCAAGAGAGCCCCGAATGAGCAACTAACAGATTTCAACCTTAGATTTCAATGGACCTGGGACAAGATTCCAACAACAGTAAAGCCCACTAATGAAGGTGCCTTCTTATACTTTCTTAGGGCTTTAAATTTTTATATTTCTTTGATGATTTAGTCAATGGGGGGAACAAACTTACCTGTAGCCTAAAGCCTTTCCATAGGAGCTGAGAACCGTTTGATTCAGGCTAGAAAAATTACCCCTAGGCCATCCATGCCCCTTTACCCCGAGTTAGGAAACCCAAGTACTAGCCAAACACCCACATTAGCTCCTATACCCATCCTCAGGAGTCAAAGTTTAGCTGAAGCCTCCACTTCATCATCTACCACCTCAAAGGAGCTTCAGGAAGTGATGAAACAACTGCAAAACCTGGGAAATGAGCTAGTAACCATCAAAAGACAACAAGATCAGAGTTCTAGGCCATATCAACCCTAGGCTCAGTATCAAACCAGACCCCCATATCAGTAAAATAAACCACCAGCTTAGGATGTAAATCAGATTCAACACCAAGGGCAACCTCAAGATGCTAGAACTTTCAGGTCATATGACCCAAACACAGTTTCAACATTAAGGGGATTGGTTCCAGGACAAAATAACATGGCACAAGAGTATGAATGTTATTTCCCATGTAATCAGCCACATAATCAGTCAATGTGCTTCAATGGTGCATTAAATCATGCTCTGATGGTGCAAACCGTTGGTGTGTCACAAGAACCTAGCCACAAAGAAAGTCAGTAGCGAGGAGCTTAGCAAGAGGGACCTCCAAACAAAACTATGCTTGTCAATTGGAAGGCTAAAGAATTTTGTGGAATGAATCAGACTCCTTCTCAAAGTATAGCTTCCAATACATGGTCTAAGAGGAGAAATATTGGAGGACATTCACCAAGCTCAAGTGATCCTTAACCCTTCGTCACTCAGTAAGGTATTGGCATTCAAAATACAACTCCCAATGTGCAAAGTCAATCCAAGCCACCTTCCAGACCTACTCAGGCACCGATTGTAATAGCCTAGGTGCAAGAGAAAAATGTTCCTGGGAAGGGACAAAAAAATAATAGCTCATTCAACATCATTGAGAAAATGGAGAGGAAAAGTGTGAACATTTCACTATAGGAGTCACTGACCATTCCAGGGCATAGGGATATATCGTAGACTATTACAAAAAATTGGTCAAGCTCAAATCACACCCCTAACCAGCAAGAGGAAGTGCTTACCAATACAAATCAACATGGGGAAAACCATTGAGAACAATAAGGTAAGAACCTGAGACCTCCTCCATTCTATGTTTCATTGATTATTGGAGAAAAATTGGTGCACAATTGTATGATTGATTCTCGGGCAAGTAGTTCTGTAATGCCCAACCAAATAGCTAAACAACTGGGTCTCCAATATGAAGTCATATCTAGAGGGGTAGTGCAATTAAATGGGACAGTGGTGACAGCTATTGGAATCATCAAGGATATGAGCCTCACTCTGCATGCCTGCCCCAATGTGACTGTTTTGCAGAACATATCAATCATATATTTGCCACCACATTTTGCTTTGTGTTTTTCCATGGACTTCACTACCAAAATTCGAGGCTATTTGTCTGCTTATTGGCCACACATGCTCTTTAGAACAAGGTATGGGGAAAAGGCCACAATCAGATATGAGCCCATTTCTAATTATCATATTGAATCTTAGGTGCCTAGCCCAATCAATGCCAACTGCTCATATTTTGATCAAGAAGACCTCCTAAGCACTTGTGAAGCAGATACCAATGTGAGATGTATCCCAAACTTGAATCTCAATGAGTGGGCCAACAAAACATGCTTTTGACCCCTATAAGGAAATGGAAGAATCTGAGCTAGGTGTCTACTGTCTACATGAAGAGAATCATCCTCTTACTGACCTAATTAAGCTAGAATATAAAGATGACAATGAGGTATGGAAATTGTTCTTTGATGTCTCAAGGAGTAGAAAAGGAGCTAGAGGAGGAGCTATGATTGTGTTTGCTAAAGGTATGAAATATTATTCAGCCTTTAGATTCTAGTTTTCCTGCTCGAACAACACTACTAAATATGAAGCTTTGGTCCAAGGTCTTCATTAGGAAAGGAAGCTTGGAATAAAGAAATTGCAAGTGTTCGCTGATAGTGAACTAGTTACCAATCAAGTCAGAGGACTTAATGCTGTAAAAAACAACCTGCTCAAGAACTACAAGAGTAGGGTATGGGATTTCATGGAGGATTTCGAGGTCTTCAACATTGTGTCCATACCCAGGAAGGAGAATGAAGTTTTTGATAGAATTGCAACAGTTAGAGAAACATTTGATGTGGTCGAAAACATCAAAAGAGACAAAGAACAACCACATATCCATATAGTTGTGAGGCCAACAATGCCAAATAACAACACATGCTAGCAGGTGTTCGAGAATGATCAGTAGATCATTAATTTTTTGCAAGAAGAAGCTGATTTCTGAGCTAGAAATCAAAGTAGATTAGAGCAGCGATACAGGAATCAAATAGTATAGTTGCATACAAATAAGCTCCCCAAAGGCTTAGTGACATTGGAATCTATTTTAATTCCTAATGATCAGTTTAGAAAAGAGAAGGCTAACATACAGATTAAGGGAGAATATTCAGAGTCAATACCAGTTGGAGAAGGAAAAACACTTCAAATTGGCAAAGTGGCCACCGAGCAAGAAAGGTATGAATTCATACAACTTTTCCAAGAATTTTTAGATGTATTTTCTTGGAGCTATGAATACCTAAGAGGGTTAAACCCAAAGCTAGCACAACACACAATCGAACTAGATCCAGCTTCTCAGCCCATCAAGAAAAAAAGGAGACTAGTCAACCCACACATTGAGCCTCTGATGAAGAAAGAACTGAATAGGATGATAGAGGAAAGTATCATATTTCCAATCAAACACTCAAGCTGGGTTGCAAACCTGGTCCCAACCAGGAAGAAAAATGGAGAGATTAGGTTGTGTGTAGATTTTCGAGGCTTGAAAAGAGCCTCCCTTTAAGATCACTACCCTCTCCCTTCAATGGAGCAGATCTTTCAAGTAGTGTCTGGATCAGAGAGATTCTCCCTCCAAGATGGATACTCAGGGTACAATTATATCATGGTGAAAGAAGATGATCATTTCAAAAAACTTTCACCACCAAATGGGGTACCTATGCTTATAGAAAAATGTCATTTAGACTGTCTAATGCCGGAGCCACTTTCCAAAGGGAAATGTATATGGCATTCAAAGTGTTGATAAAAAAATAGTACTGATCTATCTGGATGACATTACGGTGTTTTCCAAAAATGCAGCAGACCACCTTTTCCACCTAAGGTAGGTGTTTCAAAGATGCATGAGTTTTGGGGTATCATTGAACCCTAAAAAAGGTGTATTCTTGGCCCATGAGGGAAGGCTTCTAGGCCATATTGTATCAAAGAAAGGATTGGAAATTGACCCAGAGAGAGTTGAAGCAATAAGAGCATTGTCATTGCCAAGCCACAAGAAAGCTCTTCAAAGCCTCCTGGGAAAAATCTATTTTTTCCGCAGGTTTGTATCAAACTTTGTTGCCCTTGTTAAGCCAATAACGCGATGTTGAAGAAGAGCTTAGCATTCAGGTGGACAGCTGAAGGAAAGGAAAGATCTAAGGCCATCAAAGAAGCTATATCACAAGCCCCAAATCTCGTGAATCCATATTTCTCTAAAGACTTCATACTGTATGCCTTTGGTGGCAGTGACACAATTTCTGCAATCTTAGTTCAGCAGAACAAAGAAGGTACAAAATAGCCAATTGATTTTTGCATTCAAGGTCTGGAAGACTATGAAGTGAGATACTCCTTTATCGAAAAGCAATTCTTGGCAGTAATAAGAGGATTAAAGGAGTTTAAGTATTTGGTTTCAAATAATAAAATCCAATTATTGGTCTCCCATGCAAGAGTTAAACAATTCCTTCTCAGCAAGAACCTGAATGAAAAACGTGCAAGATGGATCACTCGTGTCATGGAATATGACATTGAGATCAAGGTCACTAAGCTTGTCCATGGGAAGGGGTTGTGTAACCAAATAGCCTCAGGTCAACAAGATGAAGAAAATAATGAAAAGGAGGTTGTTTTTGTTCTACAAGATGATAAAGAAGGAAATGATGATGTACCTACTCCTTGTTGGACTCAAGACATGGTGCACTTCCTTCACACATGCTTGTGTCCTCATGGGATGAGTAAAGAAAAAATGATTCATTTTAGACCTCAGGCTATCCCATATGTTCTTATTGATGGTGTCTTATTCAAAAGAGACATCAATGGCATTATGCTGAGATGCATTGAGACAAATCAGGTTGAGAGGGTGTTACAAGGATTCCATGTTGAAGTAGTTGGAGGCCATTTTTCTCTAAGGGTGACAAAACTCAAGATTATGAAGGTGGGTTATTATTGTCCCAAAGTGTTTAGTGACTGCTATGCATGGATCAAAAAGTGCAAGAATTGTGCATTCTTCAAAGGCAAGGAAAGGCTAGTAGCACTTCCATTACACCCAATTTCAGTTGACCAAAATTTCATGTAATGGGCATTGGAATTCATTGGAGTCATCAATCCAAATTCAAGCCAGGGCCACAAATGGATTCTGATAGCAACAGATTATTTCACCAAGTGGACCGAGGCAATGGCACTCAAGGAAGCTAATGAGTCTAGTGTACTAGATTTTTATGAAGGGATATTGACCAGATTTGGAGTACCAACCACCATTATATCAGACAATGCATTAGCATTCATAGGTTCCAAGATCACAGGATGGGATGTTAAGAACAAGACTTACTTGAGAACTTCCTCAAACTATTACCATTAAGGTAATGGCCAAGATGAGTCCGCAAACAAGAACCTATTAAAGATCATCAGAAGAAATCTTGATGAGAATCAGAGAACCTGGCACACAAAGCTCAAATTGGCCTTATGGGCTGATAGGATAACGCCCAAGAGATCCACATGTAACTATCCATTCAAACTTGTCTATGGGAAAGAGGCAGTTTTGCCTATATCACTTGAGTTTCCAACATTGGAGCTCGTGAAGCAGCTAGAGATGTTTGAATTTGAACCGATGGACGCTAGGTATGTAGAGATGATAGAATTGGAAGAAGCCAGAGAGCATGCACTCTAGGAAATAGAGAAGAATCAGGCCTCAATCAAGATATGCTTTAAAAAGAAGGAAAAAATAAGGACCTTCCAGGAAGGAGACCTGGTTTTGAAATGGGATGCAGATAGAGCAAAACCAAGAAGGCATTCTAAGTTCGATTCCATCTAGAGTGGCCCTGTAGACACCAAATTTGTGTCTTACGACACCCTGTGCCCCACATCTCATTTCGCAACCTAACCTCACCACCTAAACCTTACAAAATTATTTAGTAATTACCTTATAATTAATAAATCCACATCTCCAAACTTGCCACCTCATTTTGCCACCTCATCATGACCTATCCCTAACCCTAAACTAACCTAATTAAGACCTATAACTTGGTCTACATCCACACCCATGACTAATTACTCCTCACCCGCACCAAAACCAACCTAATAATGACTTGACCAAGCCCACAACTAATCCCTCGAGAGAAAAAGAGGGAAAGTTGGCTATTTTACTAAAAATAGCCCACTTTGACTTAACCGACATCGGTTGCTACTCGACCGCCGTCGGTTACATAACCGCCATCGGTTCCCTGTAAATGACCTCCCCCAACCAAAAACAAAGGATCAGAATTCATTTGAAAGATCCGGAATTCACTTGGCAGAGTAGAGATAAGTGAAGAAAAGAGAAGAGTTTGCAAAAAAGAACATCGAACCCAAGACTGCAATTGAGTAACTAGAGCACAGAGACACTCATCTAAGCATTGGAAGAGAAGATGGATCACTTTTGATTGTCAGATCATCCCACCTGATCCCTGCCTTCATCATCACAGTCCTTGGACCTGTATCTTCATCAGGAACTAGTAAGTAGTGTCTTGTACATTTTTAAATAACATTTCTTGAACTTCTTATTCATAGTAATTATAAGTTCACTTCTAGATCTACTACCCGGTAGCACCCTACATCTCACTGTCATTCCTCTACCCTTACATTTCCCCAAGAACAACTCCCACACCATCTGAGTCTTCTCCATCACCCTATTGCCTACCCCTAATCATTTACCAACCTTATAAACACCATAGCCGCCTTACAGCCAACCCTCATTGAAAGCCCCTAAATCACTGCCCCTATCAATATCGGTTATCAGCAACCGGTACTGGTGTATAACCGCAGTCGGTTATACAGTGACCAACATCGGTCACTGTGACTCAAACCAAAACCAGCCTTTCCTCTATTGCTTTTAAACAAGGTAATTAAATTGTAATTTTGCAATAACTTCTTTGTTAGCATTTGTGTTAATTCGTATTAAGAAGGGAACTGACCACCTTCGAAAGGAAGTCTAATATTTCCTAGGCCTAAGGCAGTTCCCTCATTTATCGTCTAACTAAAATCTGGTGGTCTTGTATTCTTACTTGTAGGTAGTCCTTCCTAGACAAAAAGGAGTTCTTCGCAATCGATCTGATCTCTCTCTACGGTACGCGTGCACCCTCCCAACATTCAACAGGTATTCCTCCTAGCCCTAACCCTTATCTGTTTCTCAAGAGAATGAAAGGATAGAAGCACTTCTACTCTAAGAATGGAAACATTCTGTGTGAAACATTTTGGCACGCCTGGTGGGACCCATTTCGGGTTTCTTTCTTTCTTGCTTGCTTTCATATAGGGAGCACACTTGCTATTTTCTTCTTCTAAATATTCACAAGATATTTTTTCATTTTGGTAAAAAAAATTGTCTTTCTTCCTCATCTTTGCATTAGTGAAAGTCATCTTCTTTGCTTCATCGAATATCATTTTTGATTTGGGTTTAAAACACGTGCATCACATTCTTGCTTGCTATTTTCAATTCTAGTGAACGTAGATTAAGTAACAGGTCGTACACGTGGGGGTGATATCCACGGTATTGACAAGAAATTAATCTTACTTTCACTGCACAACACATACCAAATCACATCATAATCAACACAACAGGTCAAACATCCCCCCTTTTTCCACGGTATTTCTCTGCCCGATTGAGGTAACGTTATAAGCCAAAACAAACTTGACATCTCCCTTAGGTCTTTTGTTTAGGATTGACATCATCTTGCGTCTAAGGCATAAGCCCACAATAATTAAAACTAATCCTAGGGTTAGTCTCTTGATTTACTTGTGCATCTTGCTTGTTTTTAGTTCTATTTCTCTGTCATACACTGTTTCAGTGATCACTTCAGAACAGTTTGGTAGGTATACTAAGCATCGTTCACCCCAAATCAGCAACTTCTTACAGCTTCTTACACCGGTCCTATTCTACTGACATCGGTTAACTGACCGATGCCGGCTACAGTCTGACCGACATCGGTTACTTGACCGATATCAGTTACTGTCTTTCGCAGTTCCCGACAAACCAGCAACCTACCAATTCCAACATTTTGTGGCTATTTTTGTTCCTGATAGATTGAATCCCTGTTGTGTACTCTTTTCCATGGTTGTTATCACTCAGAAACAAGCCGCAACCATGGTTTCACATGCCTGCTCCATGCCTTTGCCTGAATCACCCCCTTCACATCCTATGGGGAATCCTACGGACACCAGTGAGGTTCCCAAAATCCCTGTAGGAGATAAGGAATTTGTGAAATTTTTGGATGCTAATCCTAGCGCCGTACAATACTATTTGTCTCATACCCTTGACCGTACGCCTGACGGTCAACTTCTCATTGGTATGCCTATTAGTATAGCTGCTCACTTAGCTCCTTCCCCACCTATAACTCTGCCTTACCTTCTTCATCCTTAGCCCCGTCTCCCAACTCAGTGGCTTCAGGGGTTCATACGGCACAAATTGGCTTTCCTTTGGTTAATCTGGGGCCCCACATATCATTACCGCCAACTACTCCTACCTCATCTCTCTTGCAGACTGTCCCTTTCATAACTTGCTCTCTGCCACCTATTCACACGAGCTTTCCTTCTCAAGCTCCGCCCACCTTTTCATTTCCACACACTTATCCGGTGGCTTCAACATCTTATATAGGACATCCCTATTCGGCCGCCTCAACATATTCGTCCTCAATACCTTATCAACATTTAACCCCACCATTGTCTAGTGGTGGCTCTTGGCCCAATCCTCCTCCGTTTACAACAACCGTACCATCATCTCATCCAACCACTGATTTCATCAAACAAATGATGGACAAGATGTAAAATCTGGAGGCTTCTGTTTCAGTTAGCCGTAACACCCTGACATACGAGCAAGTTTTTTGGGAGCCTATTCATCCTTCTGTCCCCCTTCATTCATATCCTCCTCAATGGGAATTACCAAAATTTACTCATTTTTATAGTAAGGAGGATCCTCAACAACACTTGCGATCATTTAGACATGCCTGCAATCTGATTGCTCATGACGATGCCTTACTACTCCGCACCTTTCCCATGTCCTTATCAAGACCCGCCTTGGAGTGGTACTATGATTTAACCCAGCACTCAATCTTCTCTTTTAACCAATTAGCCCAATCTTTCTTGGATCATTTCTCCATTAATATTGCCAAGAAAGTATCCATCACCGACCTCTATGCCATCCGACAATTTGAAGACGAATCTATCGTAGATTTCGTTGGAGGGTGGCGGGGCCTCATCAACCAACTCACTTATGCCTTACCTCAGGTCGAACTCATCGAACTCTTTACGTGGGCCTACGCTAAGAACATTTCTCCCATCCTCCAAATTAAAACTTTCCGCACCTTTGATGAGGCCTTTACTATGGCTCGGAAACTAGAAATTCGAGCCTTAGAGGAAGAGAAATTGTGGTTGCGCAACAAAAACCCTAATTT
This sequence comes from Taxus chinensis, assembly GCA_019776745.2. Lineage (NCBI taxonomy): Eukaryota > Viridiplantae > Streptophyta > Pinopsida > Cupressales > Taxaceae > Taxus > Taxus chinensis. The sequence continues at coordinate 245,903,658 of CM034155.1, read as the reverse complement.
CTGAACCCAAGACTCCACCAACAAACCCAACACCACCAATTCTCACGCATCGACTGCTTCAAAATCAAAAGGAGCTGTACACGCGGTGATGGTCAAATCCCAAGCACCATCTAATACCCCGCCAAAAACCACCTATAAGTATAAATCCAAGCCCATCAATTATACTCCCTTCGGAGAAACTTATGGTGTCATCTTGGAAAAATTGCTCAAAGCAGGAGCTATCACCTTGCCTCCTGTTAAACCTCACTCCGGGTTTGATTCCACCCGTGCTATACCTTCTTGGTACAAAGAAAATGACTTCTGTAACTTCCACCGCGTGAAGGGACACAGTCACGAAAACTGTAAGATGTTGAAAAACATAGTGCAAGAAATGGTTGATGCAGGGGATATAACCCTCGATAATCCTAATGCCCCTGCTAACTGAAATTTGAAAATCTTCAACAAACCATTCCCAAACCACTCATCTAACAGTAACATAAACCAAGATATCTTAACCGAGGAGAGTGTTCATGAAATCCATGTGGTCTTTGACTCCCAACCAAAAGCTTCTATCGAGAAAATTCTGAATCAAGCCTCTTCACTAACGCAGGGATCCGAACCCCCTTCACCACCATCAAGACAAGACGATATCCTTTCCATTCCTTTACCCATAAAGGAATTAACCGCCCAGAGTTCTCTTCTCACATATGAGCCTTCTTACACCACATCCCTGCAAGACTGTGAGCGGATGTTATCTAACTTATCTATTTCTCAAACATCTCCTTCTACCACTCTTGTTGTAAAAGAAGAAGGCTTTCCACTTTTTCTGTCATCCTTAGAAGAAAAACCTCTTGAACCGACATCACCAAATTCTTTAATCATGATGGATCCCCTCAAACAAGCCCTCCTACCTATTAGTTCTTCATCACCTAAATATTTTCAGCGACCGGTTGACCTCTTAACGCCCATTGATACAGTGCCTCATTTACCCCCTGTATCACACCCACAGTGGACCGGAATCACAACCCACCTCTCTTCCATACAAAAGTTATTCTTCCCACGTGAATATTGTCATCCCTCAGAAGATAGACGAGTCATATGGGAGTGTTTGAGTACACCATGCTCTACTCAAATGCAGATGACCGATCCATACACCTTTACCATATACCCGAGGTGTTTACAAAAACTCAAAATGCCTATGTCCTCATATTCACCCCCCTCATCTCTACCGAATACCTCATCCACCTCTATTAACCTAACCAAACCTTCCCCTACGCTTGGGACTTCACCAATACCCAACCTAACACACCCACCTAAACGGTTAGATCTATCCAAAAATAAATCCGTCCATCCAACTAGGAGACAAACCCAATCTCCTCAAGTTCAATCTATGCCTCTGTCACAACTAAAACCCTCGCCGTCACACCTACCTTCTATATTGGGACCTCACCCCTCCACCTTGCCTCAATACATCATACCTCTTGTGTTTTCTTTAAAATGACCTGCACCTTCTACACCCATAAAGAGATCCATGGGTGTATCAACACCGTCACCCCAAGTATCCTGTCTACCTATCAACCCTAAACAAACTCCATCATCAAAGGATTTGTTTTCTGTCACCCCTCTTTCTCCGTGGTTGTTTCCTGCCACCACGTCATCTGTGGCCTCATCATCTAACCAACTAAACATAAATTTTGTGCCAAAAAATCCAAGTTTAGTTAAATCCAATTTAAAAAACCCCTTGTCTAAACCACCACCCGTATGAACCAACCATACCCAATCATTACCAAAACCCACCCAGTCAATAGCCTCATCTTCCTCTGACTTTGACCCGCTCAAAGGATCTTACGCTAAAATCCTTGATATGTTGGTGGAGAATGCGACCATTTCCTTACCCCCACTTAGACCCTATGACCCATCTAAACCTCGACCTATAGGTTATGATGAGTCTAAAATCTGTGCTTACCACCGCACACCAGGACATGATGTAGAGGGATGCAAAGCTTTGAAAGCCATCCTTCGTCAGTCACCTCTTTCGGATAGAAAGGTTAAGAAAGACAACTTACGAAGGGAGAAACCTTTAGCTTCAATCCCCTCTCCTATACCACCTATCCCCACCTCACCAAAATCTATCATTATTGCAACCCCACCTCTCGAAGACAATGACTTATCCCCACCATCTTCCTCCTCTCGTGTTCACGAGATCAACATGATTAGTATTGCTACTTGAGGGCAGAAAAAAAATGGGAAAGCTAAAGAAAGCGCACCTGCGGCCTCCCTTTCTCCGTCCGCCATCCCAATCACACCACCACCTAAAGTGGTTATTCATGGACCCACCTACCCCGTCTCTGATGGATTTTCCCATCGTACCATGATCAAACAGCTTCACCAATCGCCTGTAAAAATGACACTATATGATCTCATTCAAACCTCTGAATCTCATCGACAAGCTCTCATTAAAATCCTCCAAGGGATAGAGGTCCTACCTAATGAAACCTTTCCCGTTGCCTCCATTTTAACACCCAATCACGTTGCTTCTCTCACCAAACAACCTACCTCCCCAACAACTTCTGTCCCTGTACAACAAACCGCTGCTGTCATTTTCTCCGAAGACGAAATTGTTGACTTTGGTGTAGAAGATCCTGACCTCGCTCAATTCATCTTAGCTTAAGTCCGGGACATCCGAGTACGTCGTGTTATGATTGACGGGGGCGCTAGCCTAAACATCATCTCTTCCAAATCCTTCCATCAAATGAATATCCCTTCTAGTTGCATGTGTGCCAACCCCACCATGTTACGTTCATTCAATGATACTATTACTTCTACCTTAGGCACCGTGATCCTTAACATTCATGTAGGGCCACGTACCCTACCCGAATTCTTCTATGTCCTTGAGGGAGAATTCTAATACAACATGTTGTTAGGCCGCCCTTGGATCTGGGCTATGGGATGCGTTCCCTCCACCTTACATAGATGCATAAAATTTGAGTATGAGGGGAAATCCTACACCGTAAAAGCTGACGCTCCCCCCTTCAAAACCTGCAATATGTTATATCACCCTAATGATGTGCTTGTACCAGTCAAGACACCCATTCATCCAACCCAACCATCTACTTCGACCACACATCAACCATCCATCTCAACTGCACCTACACCTTCAACCAATGAAACCGCCGCCGCAAATACCGCTTCCTTCCCCGCAGACAACATCCCAACCTCAGATCCTTTGGTAGATGTTTTTCAACGCCTTACGCTAGGGGAGTATCACCTATATAATGTTAGCACTTTCCATACCCCACAGGAGTATGAACAGTTACATGCACATCCTACCTACGACCGTCGTGTGGGGGAAGTAATCTCCTACGGACCACCTAATTGCCGTACTAACCTAACATATGGGGGTGTCGATACATCCTCTATCACCCCTGAACCTCCCCTTGGTGTGGTTCCCTTCCAATCTGATTTTCAATATTTAACTAATCGTCGTTTCGCCCTCACCTTCCTGATGCGCTTGGAAGGGCTTCGTTTTCGGTCTTTATGAACAAGGCCGACATACGATCATTCCTGTGACTACACGCAAACACAAAGATCTTTGTGGTCTTGTATTCTATGAACCACCTACACCGAAGACACCGCATATCCGTTGTATCCAGGAAGATGATGAAGTCACCCCTTCTGAACCATCATCACCCATTTTTCCATCATCACCCATAGAGTCGATAGACCCTGAATCTATCCCTCCTAACTTTTTTTTTTCGTAAATGCTATCTTCCTGGGTCCTCTCACTTATCAACGTGATAATGAAGACCCATCTTCTCTTCCCCTTCTGTATCCAGACATGATCGAAAAGGACTCGCCTTCAATTAATGTTGTTGAGTGCCAGGATGACAACTCCATCCTCACTTACCTTGGTGCGGATGACTCTTATATTCAACGCGCCTTACCATCTGACACTCAAACCATGTTGAATGAGTCGATTATAGAAATCAACATCCACATAGAGGACGATCCTCACATTGTGAAGATCGGACAATCTCTTAACGCATCAGAACAAACTGCCTTCACTACCTTCCTCCCTTCCCGTAACCAAGCTTTTGCTTGGTCCTACGCTGACATGCCAGGAATTGATCCAGACATTGCTGTCCATAATATTACCCTGAAACCTTATTCCAAACTAGTTAAACAGAAACTGAGAAAAATGCATCCACGCATTTCCCTCTTGGTCAAAGAAGAGCTTCAATGACTCCTTTCTGTTTCCTTCATCTTACCTATTGATTATCCTCAATGGATTTCTAACATCGTACCTGTTACTAAAGCAACGGGGGGACTTCGGATATGTATGGATTTCTGGGACCTTAACCTTGCTTGCCCAAAGGATGACTTCCCCCTACCAAGTATTGATCAACTTGTTGATCTCACTGCGGGCCATGAGATGCTTTCTCTCATGGATGGCTTCTCGGGATACAATCAAATTTTGGTAGCCCCGGCCGATCAACATAAAACCACCTTTATAACTCCTTGGGGAACCTTCTGCTATCGTGTCATGCCGTTTGGCCTTAAGAATGCTGGTGTGACCTATCAGTGGGCTATGACTTACATTTTTCATGACATTATGCACACTATCCTTGAGGATTATGTCAATGATCTTCTTGGAAAATCTAAACATCACAGTGAACATCTCGATGTTTTAACCATTATTTTCGATCACCTGTTACATTACTGTGTTCATCTTCAACCAAAGAAATGTGTCTTTGGTGTCCTTTCAGGAAAAATCCTTGGTTTTATTTTCTCTTTGCATGGCATCGAGGTCGATCCAGCTAAAGTCAAAGCTATCCTAGAAATGCCCCCACCCACTAACCTCAAACAATTACGTAGTTTGTAGGGCAAACTCCAATCTATCCGGAATTTCATCTCACAACTCTCGGATCGATGCCAAACTTTCCATCATCTCCTTAAAAAGGACATTGTCTTTCAATGGAGCGAAGAGTGCCACCAAGCCTTTGAGGCTCTTAAAGCCTATTTCTTGCAGCCACCCGTGCTTATCCCACCTCAGGACGATCACCCTTTCTACCTTTACCTTTCTGCCACCGACCATGTTGTAGGAGCCATGCTCGCACATCGTGACTCCGAAAATCGAGAGAAAGTCATTTATTACATAAGTCATACTCTAGTGGATTACGAGACTAGGTATACACATGTAGAAAAGTTGTGCCTAGCCCTATCATTTGTGGCCACCAAACTCTGACATTACCTCCTGAATCACAAAACTTTTTTCATCACCAACGCGGACCCCATCCATTATATGTACGCCAAACCTCATCTAAACCAACGCATCGCCCGATGCCTTATGCTCCTCGCCGACCTCGACCTTAATTTTGTACACCAGAAATTAGTCAAAGGACAAACTATCGTAGACCAACTCACGGAAGCCCCTTTACCTGGGGAACAATTTACCAATTTTACTTTCCCTGATGAACTCATCGCCACTCTTTCACTCAGTGAGGAGTCGTATCCAATGACCCTATTCTTCAATGGATCCAAATGCCAGCGAGGTGGAGGGGCTGGTGTTGTTCTCATTCCTCTGGACGCTGAACCTATGCCTCTTTCATTCCGGCTCGATTTCCCCTGCACTAATAATACAACGGAATACGAGGCCCTTGTTTTGGTTCTCCAGGTTACGTTACACTTAGGTGTAAAGTCTATTAACATTTTCGGCGACTCTCAACTGGTAGTCAATCAAGTTATGGGCATCTACCAATGTAAAAATGAGGAACTTAAAAAGTACAAACATTACATGGACTCACTTTTGACCTTATTTACTCATTTTTCTATCCAAACCATTCCCCACTCAACTAACAAATTTGTGGATACTATGGCTTGCTTAGCCTCGCAAATTCCTGCCTCACCAACTGACTCTGACATATTTGTCTTGGTCCAAAAACTCTTTGCCCCATCTTACTCAGCCCCGGATGTTTGTATGATAAATAATGTGTCTGCTAATTCGCAGGATACATGGTATCACCAATTTTACGACTACCTCACAACCTCTGTTCTCCCACCTGACCTTACTAGTAACTGAAAACGTGCTTTTCTTAAAAGTGTTTCTCATTATGTCGTCATGGGGGGACTCCTCTATAAACGTGGATTTGATGGCATCCTCCTTCAATGTCTAACCGGCGCGGAGGTCACCTATACCATCCAACAAGTCCATGACGGTATTTGTGGTGGACATTTTAGTGGCCTTGCCGTGGCCAAATGGATCCTTCGCCTAGGCTATTATTGGCCTACTCTTAATAACGACTGCTACGAATATGTTAAGTGTTGTGTTATGTGTCAACAATATGCCAACCTTCAACATACTCCTAGCCATCCGCTACAGGTCACACGAGATCTTTGGCCTTTCTCACAATGGGGTTTAGACCTTATTGGTGAGATTCACCCGCCCTCTTCGCAACGTCACCGTTGGATAATCACAGCAACCGAATATTACACTAAATGGGTGGAGGACATTCCACTCATTTCAACCAAAAAAGAAAAAATTGTAGAGTTCATCAACCATCACATTATCTGTCGTTTTGGTGTTCCTCATCACCTGATAACAGATAATGGAAAATCTTTCAAAAATAAGTTGTTACAAGACCTTTGTGACAACTTTGGTATCAAAATTAGTTTCTCATCACCTTACTATCCACAAGTAAATGGTCAAGCCGAATCTTCTAACAAAACCTTGACCAAAATTCTCACGAAAGTCGTTAACGATTCTGGGAAAAATTGGCCTGATCACATCCCCTTTGCCCTTTGGGCTTATCGTACCAGCATTCGTACCTCCACTAATGTCCCACCATTTTCTTTGATATATGGTACCGAGGCTGTCTTGCCTCTCGAAATAAAAATACCCTCCCTGAGAATATCTCTCCAAGATATTCTTACCAATGATGATTTCCGCCAAGAGCGGTTAGCCCAATTGGAGCTTCTTGACGAGCATCGTCTTACAGCTCTTGACCACCTTCAAATCTATCAAAATTGCATCAAGCGTGCTTATGATAAGTGACTTCATGAGCGCACCTTTAAGGTTGGTGATCTTGTCCTCAAAGAGAATCAACATGTAACCAAACTAGAAAAGAGAAAACGTGGCAAATTTGCTCCAAATTGGATTGGGCCTTATTATCACTCACACTTACGGATTAGGCACTTATCGTTTAGCTTCGCTTAATGGTAAACCTGAGCCTAAACCCCTTAATGCCTTGCATCTTCGACCATTCTACTATTGAATTTAGTGTTATATCACTTCTTATCTACCTTGCACTCGTCCCTTGAGCTCATTTACCGCCTCGTACACTTTGTTTCATGCATCTCAAAATAGAATCAAGCTCACATGGTTTGGTCATCATCTCCTCTTAAAGATGCCTTCCCCTTTTTAGTCTAGTCCATGACTTAAAAAAATAAAAAATAAAAATAAAAATAAAAATGATCAAAATAACACGTTCTCAATTATACACTTATGGTATATTCTTGAGTCAAACTTCCTACAAAACTAGATGCTTCATGCCAAACGGCCATCTAAGACCTCTACGTTATACATAGACTGCTCCCTCGAAGGACAGCTATGTGTAAAGCCACATCTGCTATTATAAATAGACTGCTCCCCTGAAGGACAGCTATACACAAAAGCCGCATCTGATACTATAAATAGACTGCTCCCTTGAAGGACAGATATACAAAGTTAGCCTCTATCAGAAGCTTCTCGCATTGATCAGCTTCGTGAAGAGCTCAAGAACAACAACATGCATTTCCCATATAGACTTCCCGCATCGATCAGTCTATATCCAGAAAAATAAAAAAACAGTATTCAAAAGCACTTTTGAGTCATGGACTTGTCTATTTAGGTTTGGTTCTCTTTCGTCAGAATAATCACTTTATAACAAGTTCTCTGCGCCCCAGCTCTACCAGCCACCTCACCTCACCATTCGTCAAAGCAACAAAACTCAAGGGACGTGACGTATATCTAATATATTGTGATTATACAACTCTTTTTACCTATCGACTTCTCGCCTATGCAAGGTACCTAGGGATTCAAGCTCATCCTACGTTAATATATGGTTTGTTTAGCTCTTTTCAACTACGGGACACTTTTTCCTCTTTTACCCAAATCTAGGATTATGTGTTGACCTTAATCAGGACACGGTTCTGTAATACTTGGGTAAGCTAACCTTCGCTTCACCTATACCTACACCAATATCGCCAATACCTTACCAACACCAACAACACTACCCTACCAATATCAATATTTTTACCAACCAACAAATTGCCTAACCATAACCAAATTGCCTGAATTCACCTCTCCCTTGTCCTAAGGGAGAACTACATCGGTTTGAGGCCCCTCCTTGCTTTGTGCAATGGGCTATGTAGGCAGCACTTAGGAGACATGGGGTCTCCCAAGGTTAGCTCGACCATCCCCTGCCATAACCTATCATGTGTTGTAAATATAAATATTTTTGTGTATTTCTATTTGATAACATTCATCTTTATCCTTTTTCAAAACAAACATTCAAAACACAACCATTCTTATTATTATCATAACTCAAATCAACATACATATTCATTTTTATTTAGATGTTAAACAAATACATCTTCTCTATCATCGACACGCAGGTCGGCATCCTTATTTATTATTCTACCCCTATGAAATTCACTTAGACCCTTGCGCCTCATCCTGAACTAGGTGATGATCGTGATCATCGACGCCGCTCGCCTAACCTCTCCATCCTCAAAGGTGCCACTGCTATTGGTACCTCCCACTGATCTACCAATCTCTCCTGTAACATATGAATATAACCTCTCGCGTGGAGGAATCTCACCTCTAGTCTCTCCACTCGTGACTCCGCAGCCGCTAACAATCCCGTTGTCTCATTCACCCGCATTTGAAGCTGGTAAACTAAACCCTGTAGGTGATCTCTCTCCAATGTAATCACAGCTATGTCAGGAAGATCGGCCCTCTCACGTAAACCTCGCAGCTCTGCTACCCACCATAATCTATAAGCCTTTATCGCTCATGCATCCATTACCCTACGATCGGCTGCTATCTCTTCTGGTCCTTCTGGAGGTGTTGGTCGGGGAGGTGAGAATGATGCCTCTGTGTCAATCCTCATGTATGGTCTATAAGCCATGGGTATATCCTGAACAAATCCAAATTATTGCCGCACGTGATCTAGAGGAATCCTCTCGTACTCACCTGGCCTGTGTCTTGTGATCCACCTTAATCACTCTACACCCCTCAAATCCTTAGCTATGTTCTCTGTCACCATATAGTTCCCGTAAGGTCTCCAACGGATATCCTAAATCGTCACCATCTCCCACACCTGCCTATAATACTCGATGTCATCTGTCACGGCCTAGGATCTCACCTCTTGTTCTGTCTGGACCCATCGTCTGAATCCCAACCTCTGCACTCCTGTTTCTCTTTCCTGGATTGGTCGGCCTATTGGTCGCACACACACAATGTGCTCATAGGCCCAATAATGTAATAAGTATGCACAATCTAATGTCGTCCTGCGATTTCACCTGCAGGCCCATAAACCCCTGTATAGCTCCACCAGATAAGCGGGTGCCCATGCGAAAGTCACGCTCCTTTCTATCATTTCCCAAATAATACACATCAATGCTTTTGGAAATCTTCCCCCATCCGCCCTTGGTAATGCATAATACCCCACCACTATCATTAATACCACTGCCAACCTTGTTTCCTCAGGGTGTGCTACAAACATTATACTATAAGTGAATGTCAAACCTTGCTGTGTCAAATCTCGTGCAACTGAACCAAATACTACTGTTATCGCTCCCCGCGTCGCGCTAGGCCCCGTCTGATACACTGATCTTCCTGTAATTGGGAGCCTCAAAATTATAAACACATCTTCCAACGTCACTTTCATCTCCCCTGTTGGTAGATAGAAGGTATTCTTTCCTGGATTCCATCTCTCAATCAACGCCTGCAACATAGCATGATTGCGTGCGATTTGTGAATAATAGTGGATTCCACTTAACCCCACACAGTTTATCAATGCCCATTCAGCTAGTGTTACATCCACTCGGACTCGTGACAACAAAGCTGGCACACTATCATTCATCCTCAACCCTGCCTCTTCCTACATACATCAAATCAACACACAACCATTCAATAAATCAAATCCCCAAGTGTTTTTTCTCACATTCTGAAATTTCATACAGTAACTGATATCGGTTATAGATAACCGATACCGGTTACCTAACCGATACCGGTTATCTCTAAACGATATCGGTCACTGTCAATCCTATACAGCCTACTTAAAAACACCACCTACGATAATTATTTGCTCGTTTACTCCTCTGTGTACCTACAAACATACCCGAAACCCCTTCTTACCTACTCCATAACAATCACCCCATCCCAAACCCTTGCCTATCACCTTTTCTTTTTCATCTCTACCCACTTACCTTCTCTCATCCTATTCATAACACATGCAAGAATTGAATTACAACCAAAAAATTTTACCTCTTGGGATGCAACAGCTTGAAGTGGAACATGTCTTCCCTCTCGTCTCTGCCCGCTGGATGCTTCTCCTTGTTCAACCATGTTCACCACCCTCTTCAATATAACTTGCCTTTCTGCCTTCTTAATCTCAGCCCACAATCACTTTACCTATCTCTTTCCTCCTTATCACTCAATTCTCCCATGCAATTACCTGTATCAGTCGTTAAACAACGTCGCATTCTCGTATTTAACTTGTTGCATGACTCTAAAAATAAGAACTTAAGTTACCTCCCAAGCTTTTCTATTTTTAGAAAAGCTCATTTTAGCATAACCGATATCGGTTACCTAACCGGTATTGGTCATATATCTACTGACATCGGTTAGCTAACCGATATCAGTCACATGTCTCCTTTTGCTTAAACCTAGGCCTTTTCTTTGTTTTTTGTTAATTTTTGGTGGCGCCCGCCTCTTTTCCCTACATAACGACATCGTTATCAATATTTTTCATCAGAATCCCATCAACACATATACATATCATCAAAATTTCATCAACATCATCTATATACATTAAATTTCAAAACTATCGACAAAACACATGAGACATTTTAATATATACATCAAACCAATCATTATACACACCATGTGGATCAAACTCATCATCTATATATATCAATGTTAAAATATACAACTTACGCTACATGGGGCCTCTATGATCTAAAAAATACAAAGCCGGCATGCAGGCCACTGTCTCTGTCAAAATCTCGAGTCGGCTCACAGGCCGGTCTCTCATGTCCAAAATATACTCGGCTCGCAGGCCGGTATCAACTATACAAAATATACTCGGCTCGCAGGTCGGTATCAACTATATAAAATGTACTCGGCTCGCAGGCCGGTATATATAACAAAAATGAATCAATAAATCCTATGTGGGCATGCAGGCCTCTATATACATACTCGGTTCGCAGATCGGTATCTATATCCAATAACAAAAACCAATCTCCACTCTCGGGATGTCTCAGCTCTCTCCACCACCCTCGGCCCGTCCCCTTGTTGGTCTCTGTGCTGGCTCTTGCCTCCTCCCTGTAACCAACCCACCGGCTGTGACTGCGGCCCCCTGTGATCTCTGGCTCTGAGACGTCTCGGCTCTGTGCGCCGCATATGGCTGATAGTCAGCCCTGGTACCATCTAGCACGTCCTGATAATACCGGGCCTCCGCTCTCGCCTCCATATAGCGGGCCCGTGCCATCATGGTTGCTGGGGATAGTCCCCCGACTCCTAATAGCAGTGGCCCCTGCCCTGCTAGTACACCATGTGCCTGTGGCGGTGCCTGTACCTGTGCCTATGCTTGCGGCGGTGCCTGTGCCTTGGCGGTGCCTGTGGTTGTGCCGGTGCCTGCGGCTGTGCCTGAGCCTGTGCCTGGGCTAACTTCCCCTATAACACCCCAATCTGTGCCTGTGCAGCAGCAAGCTACCCCTGTAATAGCTACACCTGACCCAAGAGACGGTCCCTCTCCTCTATCACAGCCGCCAAATCTGGCTGTGTGGGCTGTGCTCTCATGGCTGCCCTCTGACCTGCCCACCACACCAAAAATGCCCCTGTCACTCTGGCATCATCCACTGTATCATCAGCCGGTCTCTCTGCTACCCAGTCTAGGTCAACTGGCTGCGGTGCAGGCAGGGGTTCCTCTACATCCTTCCTCCGGTATTGTGGGAAGGGAGGTGGCTCATCTTGTCATAAGCCCAACTAATATCATACCCTCTCTAGGGGTATCCACTCATACTCCCTGGGTCTCCGTCCAGCTATCCAGAAGATGTACTGGATCCAGCGTAACTGTGATCGGGCTCCTCCTTAGGGTTGATGGCCTCTGTAGGGTCTCCATATAATATCGAGAGCAGTCAGGACCTCTAACATGTGTCAGTAGTATGCCACATCTCGCTCCGCGATCACTGCTCGTGGCTGGCCCACGACCCCCAACCACCTCTGAAATCCATATCTGTACACTATCTATGGCCCTGGCTACTGGGGCAACCCTACTGGTCGTATACAGATAATATGCTCATAAGCCCAGCAGTGTAACAAAAATGTCGAGCATATACCAAATCACCTCATACGGCAATAACCCCAGAGCTCTCTGTATAGCTGCACCAGATACACTGGTGCCTAGGCATAGCATGTATGCTCCTCTACCATCTCATGCAAAACTCCCATCAAAGCTCATGGGAAGCGGCCTCCCTCTGAGTCAGGGAGGGCGAAGCAGGTGATACCAATCTTCATCAACACGGCAAGCCGTGTCTCCTGTCGGTGTGCACGATACATATCACCATAGGCAATGCTCACGCAATGATATGTAATCCATGGGGTTGCATCCCCGAATACCCATAGGATGCTATCCATCGTTGTCTCCACATCCACCTAGAACACTACCTCACCTATGATCGGCAGTCTCAGGATGCGATACACATCCTCTAAAGTGATAGTCATCTCTCCAGTAGGGAGATGGAAGACATTGGTTGCCAGATCCCATCTCTCTATGAGGGCAACCATCATGCTGTGGTCCCTATCCATAGCCCTATACCTCTGGACTCTACCGAGTCCAACCTCTCGCATGACGGCCCACTGTGTTGCAGTCACATGTGGCCGCATCTGCCTCAATAGAGGGGGCATCCAATCCCGCATCGTGAGCTGCTGGTGTGCCTGTAAAAAACAACCCACTTCATCAGGCCTACCCTTTACAAAAACAACTACCTTAATCCTCTATACCCACTTACCCACCCAACCATAACCCGACTCTATAACACACATTTACACCCACCTATCTTACCCTAAACATCTACGATATCCCCTTTACTTATCTCACACCCTACCAACCACCCCGATCTACTCTAGCCATCTAACTATACCCCCGCCAATTTAACACCTCCTACTTCATACACAACACATAATCTATCCTACCCAAACCAGCCCCCAACAACCCCATTCCCCCACCCCAATCACCTTTCCTATCACCTCTACCTCCTGCCCCTTCACCCCTAAAAAAAAAAAAAAAAAAAAAAAAACAAACAAACAAACAAAACTCTAATAACAAACAAAAACCTAACTCCTACCCATAATGACCGGTACCGGTCACCCTCGACCGCCATCGGTCCCCCAAGCACATTTTATGTACCGACGTCGGTCGACATATGACCAACGCCGGTCTATCCACAAAGAAATTTCTACAAACATTCAGTGACCGATGTCGGTCGCCTAGTGACCGACATCGGTCACTGTCCCATTCCAGGGCCGAACCCAAAATGGCCCGCAAAACCTATTTTTTCCTATTTCTACCCATTTACCCAATAAAAAGACCTAAAAACTTACCCACCCTGCCTTTTTGGCCTAACTAACATACCTACCCACTCCATTTTACAAATTACTTCCATTTATTCATTATTTTATTAAATTTTGGATTCCTACCCAAAACCCACATCTATGTTAAAATCATTAAATTCACATAAGTAGGAGTTCAGAGCCTACCGGTACGACTACACATCATCGTGGTGGGATATGTGGCGGTGGTCTAGCTCCTCCAGCACCTCCTGCTCCTCTTGGCTGTGCCATGGCTCCAAATCTCCTCAGCTGGGTCCTCAACCAATCAAACTCTGCCTCCTGCTCGCTGGGGTCTACCAATCACTCACTCCTCCACTCAACTACTGCCAACTCAGCCCACAAACTCAAAAAAATCAATTTAAAACCTAGACAAGCCGTATTGGTTATAAAATTGACAATGTGACAATGACACGCCGTATTTTTCTTTTTATAGGTTTTTGACCTATAACTGATATCGGTTAGTGCGCGCCCTAAAACACCGATATCGGTCTTCTAACCGATAGCGGTCATAACTAACCGATATCGGTTACATGCCTACTTTACCAAAATTTCTGCCCTTATCCACCAATCTTCCTTTCTCACCACGTTGCCTCCCTCGGCTTTGCTAAATAGCATTATTTTGACTTCATTGGCCCAAATCACGGCCGCAACAAATCAACCACTTGGCCCAACCCAAGGCCGCACCCAACCAATCGGCCCAACCCCAGGCCGCAACTAACCATTAGGCCCGACCCACGGCCACAACAACCTAACCAATCGGCCTGACCCAAGGCCGCAACTAACCATTAGGCCTGACCCACGGCCGCAACAAACCAACCAATCGGCCCGACCCAAGGCCACAACCAACCAATCAGGCCCGACCCAAGGCCGCACCCAACCAATTCGGCCCAACCCAAGGCCACACCCAACCAATCAGGCCTGACCCAAGGCCGCAACCAACCCATCCGGCCCGACCCACAGCTAAACTAATCAATCAGCCCAACCCAAGGCCGCAACCAACCAATCAGGCCCGACCCAAGGCCCTCACTAATCAATCGGCCCGACCCAAGGCCGCACCAATTAAGTACCTCAACCACGACCCACAAATTATGATTTTATCCAACCGTCATGTAGCTTTTTGTTCACTCGAGCTCACATGTTTGTGTTCTAGCATGATTAGGATACTTGAATTGATCAGTCGACCAACTTTGCCTAGACCAAGACCGTGACGTTTATCTCAACCAAACCAACCATTTGGTACTGCCGAACATGCCTAAACGTTCATGTACCTTACCCGTTATATCCCCTAGAGCTACTTCCTATGCCTTGGATACCAGGATTATATCACCCATGTCTGGATAAACTATCGACCTTTGCCTATGAATTGCTTGTTTGCTCTTCAAATCATGTACCCTGGTCGCACTACTGCATTTCAACGTGCGTTTGCTTCCTTGAACTTACCCCACCATCTTACCATCATCTCAACACCATTCACCCTTTATCAACCCTATCCCTGATTTCACGTCGCCTCAATCTGTGATAGATTTGAGGGGGATTACCTATACCCTTAACGGGAGTAACCACTTCTTATTATTGTCAGTGCAGCTTTACAAGACAAGCTACACGACAACAAGGGGCTAATGTAGACACCAAATTTGTGTCTTACGACACCCTGTGCCCCACATCTCATTTCACAACCTAACCTCACCACCTAAACCTTACACAATTATTTATTAATTACCTTATAATTAATAAATCCACATCTCCAAACCTGCCACCTCATTTCGCCACCTCATCATGACCTAGCCCTAACCCTAAACTAAACCTAATTAAGACCTATAACTTGGACTACATCCACACCCATGACTAATTACTCCTCACCCACACCAAAACCAACCTAATAATGACTTGACCAAGCGCACAAGTAATCCCTCGGGAGAAAAGGAGGGAAAGTTGGCTATTTTACTAAAAATAGCCCACTTTGACTTAACCGACATCGGTTGCTACTCGACCGCCGTCGGTTACGTAACCGCCATTAGTTCCCTGTAAATGACCTCCCCCAACCAAAAACAAAGGATCAGAATTCATTTGAAAGATCCGGAATTCACTTGGCAGAGCAGAGATAAGTGAAGAAAAGAGAAGAGTTTGCAAAAAAGAACATCGAACCCAAGACTGCAATTGAGTAACTAGAGCACAGAGACACTCATCTAAGCATTGGAAGAGAAGATGGATCACTTTTGATTGTCAGATCATCCCACCTGATCCCTGCCTTCATCATCACAGTCCTTGGACCTGTATCTTCATCAGGAACTAGTAAGTAGTGTTTTGTACGTTTTTAAATAACATTTCTTGAACTTCCGATTCATAGTAATTATAAGTTCACTCCTAGATCTACTATCCGGTAGCACCCTACATCTCACTGTCATTCCTCTACCCTTACATTTCCCCAAGAACAACTCCCACACCATCTGAGTCTTCTCCATCACCCTATTGCCTACCCCTAATCATTTGCCAACCTTATAAACACCATAGCCGCCTTACAGCCAACCTTCATTGAAAGCCCCTAAATCACTGCCCCTACCGATATCGGTTAAAAGCAACCAGTACCGGTGTATAACCACAGTCAGTTATATAGTGACCGGCATCGGTCACTGTGACTCAAACCAAAACCAACCTTTCCTCTATTGCTTTTAAACAAGGTAATTAAATTGTAATTTTGCAATAACTTCTTTGTTAGCATTTGTGTTAATTCGTATTAAGAAGGGAATTGACCACCTTCGAAAGGAAGTCTAATATTTCCTGGGCCCAAGGCAGTTCCCTCATTTATCGTCTAACTAAAATCTGGTGGTCTTGTATTCTTACTTGCAGGTAGTCCTTCCTAGACAAAAAGGAGTTCTTCGCAATCGATCTGATCTCTCTCTACGGTACGCGCGCACCCTCCCAAATTCAACAGGTATTCCTCCTAGCCCTAACCCTTATCTGTTTCTCAAGAGAATGAAAGGATAGAAGCAACTCTATTCTAAGAACGGAAACATTCTATGCGAAACAGGCCCCTATATGGGCACAAGATGTAAAAGTAGAAATGCTTTCCAATTGTCTACGTTGGATAGAGAGGAATTTAAGATTCCAGTAAATGGAATCTATCTTAAACATTGCTACTGAAGGGGAAGTTCTCACCCTATATATTAGTTTAGTTTCTCTTTCTTCTAAGTACTTGTGCGCATCGCATTGCTGCAGTGTAGGTTGCTTTTTTCCTAAGTGCTTTGCACGCTCTACATGTTCTATTTGGAGCATGTATGATTTCAAATTTTGTAGATAGTTGTGGTGTTGTTTTGTGTCTCTTGTGCAGTCCATCTAGAGAAACATATGAAGCCCCAGGTCAAAACAATTTTCTACTCTCAGAAACCTTAATTTCGAGATTACTTATGAAAATTGAGAGTGCAAACAGCCGGGCTCATGAATCAGAGGAAGAACCAGTATCAGACCATCATTCTTGACTCCATGCCCAACGGATATGACATGACAATTGTTCTTTTCATCTAGTAGGTAAATACCCCTGTGATTCACCAAATTTCTATCCATATTTCACCCCCAGTCTGAATATTGGATACAGTCATGACCCCGTATAGAAAGAACCTGAGAAATCTTGGCCAGATTTCCAAATTGGTCACAAAAAAATTCAACAATGGAGTGGCGGGGGCCGAGAGAGACTAAAGGACCCTGTGTAAAAAAAAACGACTATGTCGAACCATTTCCATGTCTTAAATCCATTTTTCAAGTTACGAGTAGATTCAACCGTGGAATACCAATCTTAGAAAAGAAGGGGAAGACTGGTGGAGGCTGAAAAGTGTCTAAATGGAGCTGATTCAAGGATTGAAGAGAGAGAAAGTTTCCAAAAAACTGCCAGGCTGTCGCGTGTCCTAGGTCAAGAGATATGCCCCGCCAAGCAAAAGACTTAGCCAAAAGTCACAAAATAGGCCGCAACTCCACCCAAGGGAAAAGGTTAGCGTTTGGGTCCGAGTCAAGGAAAGTGGGCCATCAGGGAAAAAGTTGGTTTTTTGCCCCTTGTTATCCCAAAAGGATAAAAGTCACAAAATAGGCTACAACTCCGCTCAAGGGAAAAGGTCAGCATTTCAGCCCGAGTCAAAACCAAAGCGGGGAGTCGGAGGAAAAGATGAAAAAATTCCTTTTGTCAAAAAAGGCACAAAGGAAATGATGGAAGGGCATCTCCCCATCCAACCAAAGAGTGCCACGTGTCCAAGCGGCGCTGCATGGGTTTTTTTATTTTTGCATTTTTTGTGGAAAAGGGGAAAAGGATAAATTATGGACCCGCGAACCTGATTTTTTCCCTAATCTGGCTGCCATGTGTCTCATATGTAAAGGGGGACCCATTTTTCAAATTGTTTTCCCACCCATTTGTACGGACTCGATACAAACTTTGAAGGGGCATATCTTTCGACTCAGGGCTCGAAATATTACAATTTTGACACCGTAGGAAGGATCTCGACGTCTTCTACACCATGGAAAGATAAAAATTCATTTTTTTAGGACCTGGTAGGTGAAAAAAGGAGGAAACATCTTCAAGGGCCATCAATGTGGGATCCATCTGCCTCAACAACTAGATTGGATTTGATCTATTCCACCATTTCTCTTCCCTTCAAGGCACCGAACCATTGGTTGAGGCACTCAAGATGGATTTGGGGGCAGATTTTATCAGAGGCATTAACGACAGTGGTTGAGTTTCGACCTGCTTTCCCGTTTTCTCTCTCTTTCTTCTCTCTAATTGAATATATAAATACAAGGGAAAGATTCATTGTAAAGGGTTGGACATTCTTTTGTTTTGCAGGCTCCCTTTTCCTTCGAGCAAAGGAATTCACGGAATTTAGGCCTTCCATTAAAATTATAGTATATTCTTTCCTCTTGGCTGTTTTATAATGCATTGTATCAATATACATAGCAATAAAACATATTAATGATCAATTCTAGATCCTTTATGTCTCTTCTCCTCACATCTGGTCTTTCATTATAAATCTGGTTATCTATGCTTGATTATTGTATGCATTTTTTTGGTTTGTGTCTATCACCAAAACTAATGTTCATCATTCCTTCGGTGTATCACCTTGTAGTATAGTCATTTATTATTTCTTATATCCCTTTTTATCCCTGTCTCCTTGGAAAATTTTAGATTAGGTATAGAGATAGATCCTCTGTAAGTTCTCATGTATGCACCTAAATAGAGGAATAAGAATCAACCTTTAATCTGGAGAGCTTTTCCATTTGTAAGGTCCCACACGTTGGTGAAAGTTCAATGTTATGCGTATCACACCAAATGACTCTACCTTAGAAAAGTAGATCTATAGAACTCATTTGGGGGTTGTTGGTGTGTATTTTCCACATCATTAGTTGAGATCGTAGGTCCATGTGTCATTTAGGGGTCATTATGAGATTCTCTTATGCGTCAGTGCATCATATGCGTCATTGGGAGTTACACTTCTATTATAGGAATGTAACTCCCCATCTCTACTCGAGTTGTCATGATTGCAGCACTGGGGGTTACTCAACACCTCCTATATGTACACCCCATTTGATCAATGAGATATAGGTGAGTTTTATGGCTTAACCAGGTTCTGCCCATGTTTCAAATATTTACATGAACATTCGATTGATGCTCGCTTCTCCCGAGATCTCTTCACGCTGTCATTCACACGTCCATTGATGTGCACGTCGTCCCTCGTGATCCTCACTTGTGGGTTTTAAACCCTCTTTCATGGTATCAGAGCTCAGGGATCGGAATCGTGTTTCTCGCAATAGTTGCTTACTACTCTTCGTCTTGTAGTTTCTTGTGTAAGCTATCATTTGCATGTGATCTGCTTGCATAATTTCTAGATTCTAGTGGTTGTCTTTTTGGGTTATTTGTGTACTCCTTGTTGGTTACGGTTGAGTTAAGGTTCAGCGTTTGTAGGATTGAATTGCAACATTTATTAGAGCTTTAAAGGATTAATTTTCTCTTTAGTGGTCGTTGTTTTGGTAACTGCTCATTTAAACAAGCTCCTACATTGTTGACTCAACTTGTTCATTCACTTCTTCTAACTCCACAGCTCCTGACTTGGGATTCATCCCTGTGCTCTTGTCATTGTATTTGGCTCGTGCTTTGGTCGAAATGTTGGCTCATGTTAACATGGACATTTTGTAATCATATTTTGGGCTCTTGCCACTTAAACTACTGCTCTGACCGTTCATTGACTCAAAAGTTCCCGTTGTGCACTTCACCAACTTGGTTCTACCTCCCTGTGCCTAGCTCGTGTTTGGTTGTTGGCTCATGTTGGCGTGCACACTGGTTTCATGTTTAAAGATCGTTGCTCTGCGCCACAGTTGTTTCCATTGCGGTCACTCTACTCAACGAGTATTCTCACCATTTCACCACTACTTGTGTTTGTCATTTTCTTGGATTCCACGTTTGGTTCCCTATCGATGGTTACTATGGTTGGATTCGTGTCTGAAAAAGTCTATTGATGGTTTTTCGAGCTCCTCTACATGTTGCCAACTCTACACAGCTATGGAATCTCCCCTTTCCCACCGTTATAACAACCTGTAGTTGGAATAATCTCCACAGCTCAGCGGTTACTATCAACACGACCCCTGTACATGTGAATTGAACTCTGTCACAAGACTGTTCTTTTGAAACGTGGCAACAACTAGTTTTAACTCCTGCACTTTCTCCTCAGCTCCCTGAGCTCCTTTACTGGTTCATTTGTTGCTCGTGGCACCTGGTTACTGGTTCATTCTTCTGCCTACCACTCACTTGCCTTGGAAACGGACTCCTCCAACTTGAACCTACACTTTTTTTTAGAGCTTGAGTTCCTTTCTTGCATCCACCACTTGAGCTTCTACGTGTTGGTCTGGTTGCAGGCTCATTCCCTACCTCTGCATTTTTTGGGGCCCCTTTCTATGTTCAAACCTCACATGACACGTGGACTGGGCACTCATTATTCGACTGGTAGTTTGACTGGCCATTTGCTGTGACTGTCCTATTTTTTACACTCACATCGTGGCTGTTTCTACCACCTCAAACCCTAGCACAACCCCTGCATGCGTCTGACAACCCATAGCCCATACCTCGACATTTTTTGCAAAGAAGACTCCGTGGAGAATCCGTTTAAGCTCAAACTCGCCGCCCTCTGCCACATGGGCTTCCACAGCTCGGTCAACAGCCTCCACTTCAACGTGGGCCCACCTCCTTCCACCTCCTTTTTTAATGTTTTAAGGTGGTTAAAAAAACATTCAGTAATGGCATTGTAATTTGGGTATTTTTCTTGTATTGTTCACCCTCCTACAAGTGTCGAAGATAGAGGGCGAGGTCCGGGGTTGGCAAGAGGCTAATCCCCCCTCTCAGTCAAAACAAACTATGCCTAAAATTTGATGTCGTTTCCAATGGGTACCCACACGATACCCTTTGCACCCATTTCGGGCACTTTTTTATTGCATTTGCAACATTTATTACATTTTCTCATCAGTTGCGGGAATTGTTTTGTGCTATAACTTTTGACTCGTTGCTCAGATCTGAGCACTTCTTTAGTCAAAGTTGCATGTTTTTTTCACATTCAATGATGGCATTGCCAATTTTGTAAATACACTACTTTTATAAAGTGCCGCATTCTAGGGGGTTGCTTGTACTCTTGGGTTTTTGCACGCAAACACATTATCGGCTGAGTCTGACATCTTGCTTTCGTGCACCTTGCATCTTGCATTCTGCATCATGGAGAGTTCTCTTTCCAAACTTGAGCATCGTAGGATCTCCTTACAACCTCTGCCACTTCTCACCGGGAGAGGGAACTATTCAGCCTGGCGTGCTTCCATGGAACGTTACTTCACCCACGAGGGTCTTTTACCCTTCTTTCTTGGGCCAGTTCCTGCACCCACTGATCATCGTCATCTAGAGGATTTCCTCGACACCTGCGACCACATCTATGGTCACATGATGATGCATGTCTCTCGTTCTCTCTAGTTTCATGTGGCAGACTCAGATCCACCTCACCATGTCTGGAGCATTCTTCAGTCCCTCTATGGAGACCCTTCACATACTGCTGCCATTGTTGCTGCTACTGATTCAGTTGTCTCCATTTCTTCGTGTGATGATAGTTCCACTCATAGAGACTCGTTTGGTTCTACTTCTGATGACAAGGATTGTGCACCCAGTTCTGATGCAGAGAGCATTACAGAGGACTTCTCTCCTCTTTCTCTCACTATTCCAGACAGTGTTATCACCCCCCACATCTCATCAGATATCGAACAGTCTCCTACTTAGCCTCACACCGTCATTACACCAGCCTCCTTTCCACTTCCAGTGTGCGAGGCCCACTTCACTTCTCTACCTCCATTGGATGAATCATACCTATCTGACATCACTCTTTTGTTTGTTGAGCCCCCTCATTGGGACGAGTATCTGCCTGAACTTAGTCATCTTTTCGCATAGTCTACTTGTGATGCACTACAGGTCCCTCATCCATATACAGGTGTTTTAGAGGAGTTCATCATCTTTGTTATTGGGAGTGCCCCTTCCAGGAATCATGTCACTTCCACATTTCCAGAGACCTTCATTGATCCACCCTCAGCTGTGGATCCCTTTTCTGTTGTGGAGGATGTTTTGTTCCCTTCACATCACTTAGACATCCTTTCTACAAGTGTTCCTCTTTTTCACTCTGATAATTCTACACACGTGGCATTACCTTCGGTTCCTTGGCACTCACTCGCTAGACCTATGTCACACTTCAGTGCACCAGACTCAGAGTTCTTCATGTTGTTGCCTTCAGTTTCCTTTGTGGAGTGGGCGGACTTCCTGCACATCATTTCTATCCTTCCTAAGGGTAGGCACACAGTTTGTTGCAGGTGGCTCTTCTTTAGTCCAGAGGCAGAGGATCTCGTCATCGACATTTTTCTGGGAGACCTCCTAGAGCTGCATAGTTCAGATCCGTCCATGGCATCTTCTGCATTCCTCTCGTCTCCCTCTTCTTCTCTCTTCTTCTTCTTTCTAAGAGATTGCCTCTTTGTACATGGGTACCCTTTCAGGCTTGTCTATGGTCGAGACCCATATTTGGCATCTTTCTTAGATTAGAGAGTGTGTTGTTCTCTTGTGGTGGATGTTTTTCCCACTGGGTTTTCCTTCACTACTTGGGACTTTTTTCTTGTACATGGGTACCTCATCAGGCTTTGTGCCAGGACCCATTTCTCGTTTCTAACTTGCTGCCTCATCCTAAGTTACGATGAAGGGGGGGTGTTGGTGTGTGTATTTTCCACATCATTAGGTGAGTCATCTCACTTAGGTGAGATCGTAGGTCCATGTGTCATTTAGGGGTCATTATGAGATTCTCTTACGCGTCAGTGCGTCAATGCTTTAGCACGTCAGTGCGTCATATGTGTCATTGGGAGTTACACTTCTATTCTAGGAATGTAACTCCCCCTCTCTACTCGAGTTGTCATGATTGCAACACTGGGGGTTACTCAACACCTCCTATATGTACACCCCCATTTTGATCTATGAGATAGAGGAGAGTTTTATGGCTTAACCAGGTTCTGCCCATGTTTCAAATATTTGCATGCACATTCAGTTGATGCTCACTCCTCCTGAGATCTCTTCAAACTTCCGTTCACACATCCATTGATGTGCATGTCATCCCTCATGATCCTTACTTGCGGGTTTTAAATCCTCTTTCAGGGGTGCAATGGTGGTTTTTCAACCAACAGATCCATAGTTTTTCACTCTACTGAACTCACTAGTGGAAAGGAACATGTCAATAGACTTACTAGGGCAGAAATGTGTAATCTGAGAGTGGGAAAGGGGAGTGAAAATGAAGACAATTAAGAGTCAATTTATTTTCACCATAGAATATCAAAATGCCTACATACATTCGATCAATACAGGTTCCCTAACATGCAGTTAAGAAGCTGAGATAGAAGATATCAAGTTTGCAAAACCTAGTTCCCTACAAGACCAGGAATAAAGACACATTGACCTTAACACCAAGTACCATATTCATTTCTCCAGCTCAAAGGGACTGGAAAATTCCTTCTTGATAGTGCCTCCCCTAACATTAAACAGCCAAAGCAGAATACTTGTATCAATGAGTTTTGTGAAACAGAAGAAAATTGTAGAAAGAAAAGAAACTAGAAGAAGATTGACTATCGTTCTTTGTACTCTGTTCGCAAAACGCATTTCCAGTCTCCAAGAGATACAATTATGCAACCTATACAGATGACTTTTAAGCAAAGAACATCAATGATAGCCCACACGAGGTGGTTACAACTCTGATAACCAAGGCATCCAGGATCACATGATGTAAGTGTCAATTGATACGTCCAATCATATCGGGCCATTTCTGAGATTACTAAATGATTCGTCAGAGCCCCCAACCGTTCTACATGGGAAATACACAGAGAATGGTTTATATATTATAACCGTTACAAACTTCTTCAGATTGAATATGGAACCATCGGATCATATCTTTGGTGCCTTATAAATTTGAGCACATCCATGTGGTATAATAGGCATGATTGGAGTGGTCAAAAATGGGGAACACCTTTATGGATTTTAACGCCTTTAACGTTTTACGACTTTTCGTAAATTTCTGGTAATTTTTAGACCTTTTGGCCCGCTTCTTGACCCCGTAAAATGACTTTTCAACGTAAGGACGCATGGCTAAGATGCAAATTTGTACGATGGGGTCAACGGCTCGAATTACGGATACGATTTTGAACATGTTTGGTGAAAAAAGCTCAAAATCACAAAGGTCCTCCGCTGGCCCGCATTCTACCGTTGTGATCACATGTCCAGCATCTGATTCGTTACGGGGGTGTTAACTAAGACTAAATAAAATTGATCACGATCCAGTGAGGGATATTGGAAATCTCAAGAGTAGCTGCGCCAAAGATTTGTCTCCCGCTTTGAATCTCCATTGATCATGACCATCACAGAAATGTAAGTCTTCAACAATCTTCATTGGCTGCGGAGCCACAACTCAAATTAGGACTTTTTAACCTTTGATGCCAAACGATGATATGACTTCCGTTGATTTAAATAGTGCCAAAACACCTCCGTAATGGGACCCAGTTTGACTTTATCATTACGAGTGTGAAAGACACGTGGAGCATCTTCCCTGATTGGCTATAGAGGTCACATTCTATCTTTTTAGCCTATTTAACCCTGAAGGCTAAAAACTTGAAATCTTGTTGAAGGTCCATCACCCGCTTCTGATCGGTCAACTAGGGACACGTGGCACCATCGGATTGGTTGCGAAGCCACGAGTAAACACTCATTATAGCCTACGGCCTTACAGGAGAAGACTTATGCTTCAGGGAGGCTCACCTTCCTACCTTCACCTTCACCTTTAGTGATATATGAAGTCTACCTTTTTATGGCCTATGACCTTACATAGAGAAAAATTAGTTGAGTAGACTTGTTTACAATAACCCCTTGGCTCCTATTTATACATGGTGAGCCATGATGGGGGGATATTTTTATCCATATACATTAAAATGCAAAATAATAGCACTAGGACATTAATAGTCACTGTGACCATTACAAACTTTATCAAGGTCTTTATGTTTAAAAACGTTTTGCAATGTTTTAATAAACTACCACTTATACATGGCTTATGCATTTGGATTTGATTGGTTCCCACTACATACACGTGGCCTCCACCATTCTCGTTAACCCATCCACTTTAATCGCCGCTACCTTATATTCCACGCACCATGTGTCCACGTGGGCTCCCATTTAAATGTGGGTGGTGGGCATATATTTCCCCACATATGTGGGTGAGGATAGTAATAAAGCCTTTTTAAAAGGCTTGTCAACTATGTAGGACTCGTGGCATGGGCCACACCAAATTGTTTTGCCACATAGTGGCTACCACATAACCTTTCACGAAGGCTGATAAACGTGAGTGGTGGTGTAGAACATGTGGCCGAAAAGATTAGACAAAATAGAACACAAAGTTTCCAAGCACGCAAAGATTAGATGATTCATAGATCAGAACCAGAAGGAAAGAGAAAGCAGAAGAAAAAGGGAAAAAAAATTGTATTGATTTCTTGCAATTCAAAATTATAGTTCCAGAATAATCAAAATTCCAACCCATACAATGGCTTTGAAAGCTCATGATATAGCTCGTAGGAAACAGTTACAACTTCCTTGAGAAAGCAAGAAACAGTTACAACTTATTCCAATCATCCACGCCCTTTCAAATTCTTGAAAATTCAAAGAAATGTTAATGGCAGAAAAACCAATTTTTAAAATATACAGTCATTACATTATTTTACTAGTTAAAACATGGGCCATTCGATTTGCTTTTACAACTTCAAATATGGGCCACCCACATGGGAGAAATTTATTGGATCGGGCTTGTGAATACCTCTTGCATTCTTTGCCTTTGAAGCAGCGCTAGGTTGACACGTGGAGAGCTCCACTGATTCCTTTATACTTAGTCGATTCGGGCCAATTTTCGGCTTGACTTATGTTGACCCCTAGACACGTGGAGGGTTGGCGCTCATTTGAGTTTCTACTTTGGAAACGCCCCATGAAGTTGCACCAAGCTGATGCATGTCTCCTTCCACCGGTCTTGGAATTTTCAATAGCCAACTCCATCTTCATATTGACTTTAATCATGTGGTGAGCTGGCACTACTTGGAGATTGACCCTTTGATTTCACTTCCGAAATGGCACCGTTAAGGCACGTGACGGCTTCCACTAACCCACCCATACTTAGTCAATTTTAACGATCGACTATGTCCCTTTTTAGACCTAGGACATGTGGAGGACTGGCACAAGTTTGAGAATTACCCTCAGCTTTGACTCTTGAAGTTGTGCCGGTGAGGCACGTGGCGCCTTCCACTGAACCTTCCTTACTTATACAATTTTATCTTGTTTTGTCTTCATTTTGTACCTAGGACATGCGGAAAGCCTACGCTTATTTGTGGACTGTCCCTTGGACCCTGCCACTGGAGTTGCGCCATTTAGACATGTGGAGGCTTCCGTTGAACATTGAAATATGGCCAAACTGCATCCAATCAAAGATATTCACGTATTACCCATGGAATCTGGGGTAAAAATTAATGGGGAAAATACACCTGTCATTCCCGACTGTGAGAAGTAAATAAAAAGAAGGAAAGGAACTTCACCATATGCCCAAATTTCAAATTGTTCTCGATGAATAGGAAAACTGCAAACAATTCCAGGCTCAACGTGATTCAATACTCCCAGGTACAGACTCAATTTTTTTGAAATTTGAAGTCAAAAGAGAGGAATTTTGGGGCCGAAAACAGTTGGCTATTTTTGGGGATGACTTGGCTTGGAACAAAGACACAAGGCAAGATTAGGAATTGCATATAACTATGAGGGAAAGAGGACTAGTTCTTTATCCATTGGGCAAAGGAGTTGAAATAAAAACCAATACAATGCAACACATACAAGATGGGAAAAGAAAAAAACAAACCAAAAGGGAAGAACAAAAACGAAACTCAAAGGAACGACCCAAAACCAAAACACTGTACATAATATATAGAAGGACTGTTAGTGTGAGTTATCCTATGTGTCCTCCTCTCATGTTGGAGGGTCATCTCACATGGGTTAGGTTTAGCGTTAGGTTTAGGGTTTCATATGTGTCATGTACTAGGGTTACTCAGCACCCTATATGTACCCCTTTTCTATTCATTTATGAGCATGCCAAGACACTCCGCTGTCTTTCCTCTATGTAAGCTTTGTTTCTGTTGAGAAAGTTCTTCCATTACTGATCATTTTTTCCTTGCTATCGCTGGAGATTTCACGATTCCGTTGGAGTGCAACTACTTCGTGGTGCCTCGTTTCCAATTCGATTCTTGCAAACTCTTTTCATGGTATCAGAGCTGAGATCGGGTAAACATGCACTCGATTTTTTTTTTTTTTGTTATTACTCTGACTTGGTTTCATTATTTTAATCTGCATACAAGTCCTTGATCACTATTTTCTAGAAAGTATCTTGCTAATATCTCTAACAAGCTTTCTCGGAAAGATTTTTTGTGTTTTTTTCTTGTGCATGTGCATGTTTTTTCAAAATACCTTGAGAAATCAGAGGTTTTTTTGCTCTTTTTAGTTAGATGTAGCTAAATCCAAGATAGAGATTCATTTCATTTTTTTAATTTATTCAAATAAAAGTGATTTTTTTAAAAATCTCTGGTTTTTGTAGGATATTTTTCTATGCATGTTGTCTGTGGTTGCAGGATCTTTGAGTTCTTCAGTCGTGGTTACTCATCAACAAACTGCTGTCCCTCTGACCATTTTTGGATTGTTTTCACCAGCGACCTACACTTTTTTCATTCATTCCTAGGCGTTTTTAACCTATGCCACGTTTTTTTGCTTGAAGGGGTTGTAAAATCTTATGTACAAGCTATTAACTATCATGTGTGGACTGTAAGAACATTCCAGACGTTTTTTGGACTGTTCCAGTCGTTTTCTTGGACCTTCTAGGTGTTTTGTTGACTGTTCTGGCGTTTTTTACTGTTCAGGCATTTTAAAACACACAGCCACGTTTTTTTTTGCTTGCGGGGCATTTTCAATTACCCAAACACATTTTTTTGCTTCTGGAGACTTTGTGCACCTGTAGTCTCCTCCCCCTGGCACCCACGCATCTAAAAACGGATGAAAACCCTCATCTCTGCGTTTTTTTATACCTGGCGCGGCCCGGTCTTTCCCTCTGTGTTTTTTTTGGTGAGAGAAAGGTAACAAAAGGCTGTAAACTGTTATGCGCAGCCTGTAGATTTGGGTAAGTTTTTTTAATTACTTTCCTTCTTTAAACTCTCTAAATCCCGAATTTTTCTATGTTTTTTAAAAGTTTTTCTTTTAAACTAACAAAAACAACAATTCCCTTTTGGTATGTGTTTTTTAAACAAATCTTTCCTTATTTGAAGATCCTTTCTAAAACACCTTCAATTGTTATTTATTTAAAAATCTTTATTTAAAAATCTTCTCTTAAAATGCCTTCTTTCTAAATCTTCTGTTTTAGAAATATTAAAAAAAAAAGTGCTTTTTTCAGTGATTTGCTTTATTAAAGCCTTTTTCAACATTAATTAGATTTAATTTTTTTAGATCTAATTTAATTTCACATTATCTAAACAATATATTTCCTTGGCATTATAATTTTGGTCTATTGGCTTTGTGTATTTTTAACCTTCTGTCGAGTGCCGAAGACGAAGGGTGAGGTCCAGGATAGGCAGATAGCTAATCCCCCCTTGTAATACAAACAAACCCTATCTAAAATTCCATGTCGTTTCCAATGAGAATACATATGACACCTTTTGCATGTGTTTAGGGCACTTTTTTAATCCGTTTGTAGGCTTATTGACTTTTTCTCATCAATTGCGGGAATTGGTTTTTGCTATAACTTTTGACTCGTTGCTATGTTTTGAGCACTTCTTTAGTCAAAGTTGCATGTTTTTTTGCACTCTAGATGATGGGATCATTAACTTTGTAAATGCACTAATTTTATAAAGTGCCACATTCTGGGGGGGTGTCTTTGTATTGCTTAATTCAACTCATTCTTTTGAGCTTTGTTCTATTCCTTTTTTTGTGGAATTGTGAGCACGTCCGCCACATATTTATGACAAAGGGATTCTTTCATGTGACGTGAGATGATTTTTCTCACCACCAAGGTTGGCTTTCACCTCCTTTCTGTTTTTTGCTTGTGCTTGTTTACGGTGTTCCTCTTTTGTTGCGCTCCACGAAACAATGTTGTGGTCTCCTCTCTTGCGCGTTATTACGCTAATTGCAAGACGAGTTACCAAGTGTTTCAAACCACACACATGGACCCGATTGTAATCAACGCACTCAACTATAAAGTGCCGAAAGCAGGGGGGTTGTTATTGTCCTGGGTGGTTGTGTTTATTTTCTGCATTTCTTTCTCTCTCTCTCTCACTATGGATGCACTTTCAATTCCTTTGCTTACGCCGTTCAAATTTTTTGAATGGAGATCGAAAATAATAATGAAACTAAGGGGTAAATTGTTATTCCGCATCACCATGGGAACTGAGACTGAACCAGACAATGAACCTGAAAAATCTAAGTGGTTAAACCATAGTGATGAAGCTTTAGGTCTTCTTTGCATGTCTGTTTCTCCTGACTTGCTCTTCCACATTGAGGCATCTGAAACACCTACATCTGCGTGGAAAACACTGGATGCAATGTTTAGACAACTAGATGACATGAGCGCACATGAGTTGGAAAATGAACTACTAGGATTAAATCCTAGTGACTTCGAAAACCTATAAGCCTTCTTCTCAAAATTTGTCCACATTAGATTATTGTTAAAAGGATGTCAAGTAGAAAAGAAAGATTATCAATTGATCTTGTCGATTCTCTCTAAGCTAGGTCCTGAATATTCTGTCTTCGTGTCAACTTTCTACGCTACAAAAGCTGCTTTAGGCGATACTTGGACAATGCCCTCCTTTGACTATTTTTCATCCCAACTCATTTGAGAACATGAAAAACTCATTCAAATGGGGTCTCTTAAGTCCAAGTCACATGCCTTTGTAGCAAGTACTATCAAGGGAAAGAAGACTGAAAATAATAAAGAAACTAAGGATCAACCTAAGAAAGAAACCAAGATCAAACCTAAAAATGACACAAACACTTTGACTTCTGAGCCTAGAGTGCAGAAAAGAAAGTATTTGTGTTCCTAATGCAAGAAGTCTGCTCACGACGAACAACACTATTTTAAGAAACAGATTGATCACTTATCTCATTTACTTGAGAAAAATAAAATAAGTGTTCCTGAATCAATAAAACAAAGTTCTCTGAAGGTCGAGTCTTTTGCTGCAAAAGGTGCTAGAAATGATAAGAAGAAAGGAAAGACCCTTGTAGCCAAATTTTCTCCTTCATCGACATGGATTATAGATTCCGGTGCCTCACACCACATGGGTTCTTCACATGTTGAGTTTTCCAACATCAAACCTTGTGGAATGTCCCAAATCACGATGGGTAATGACACGACAGTGTCGGTTTCTGGTAGTGGATCGGTAGAGATGGATGGGGGGACATTTAACCAAGTGTTGAGTGTTCATGATCTCTCTACCAATCTCTTATCAGTTTACCAAATTACTCACCTTGGTGAAGGAATGTGAGTGGAATTTTGTCCTAACTCGGTGATCATTCGTGAGCTTAACAATGATACTACAGTGGCTGAGGGAAAGGCAGATCACTGTTCATGGTTGTACACCTTCTCCCACTTTACTTTTGATTCTACGCCCACTACCTTGCTCACTCATACAAATGAGGTTAGTAAGCTATGGCATGAGAATTTTGGACATCTAAATTATCACTACCTTGAATAATTGAGTCAAAATGAAATGGTCAACGGGTTTCCTCGCGTCAAGTTTTATAAGGGTATTTGTGAGGGTTGTACCCTTGGAAAGCATCCTGAAAAGAACTATGACAAAGGAAAATCCTGGAGAGCCACTTGTCCTTTGGATCTTGTTCACAGCGATGTTTCCGGTCCATTTCCTTCTCCTTCATTTACTAGAGCTCTTTATGTGCTAACCTTCATTAATGACTATTTGCAATATACTTGGGTATATTTTCTTAAGCTTAAGTCTGAAGTCTTTGAACATTTTCAGGACTTTAAGGCTCTCACTGAGAAATAGGCAGAATGGTCTATCAAGGTTCTTTGAACTAACAATGGAGGTGAATATGTAAACAATAGGTTCATGGATTTTTGTACTTTTGAAGGGATCTCTCTGCAGCATACAATTGCTTATAGCCCTTCACAGAATGGAGTCACAGAAAGAAAGAATCGTACTCTGAAGGAGATGGCCACTTGTATGATTCACTTGAAGTCTCTTCCTCCGCAGTATTGGGCCGAAGCAGTGAATTGTGCAAATTACATTCAGAACCATGTTCCACATAAGGCAGTAAGAGGGATGACACCCTTTGAAGCCTGGTTTGGATGCAAGCCTGATGTTGAGCACTTTCGATTCTTCAGATCTAAGGCTATGGCTCAGATTCCCAAGAAGAAACATAAGGCTTTGGAACCACAATATAAACCTTGTATCTTTATAGGTTATATTGATGGCGTGAAGGGATATCGATTGATGAATCCTACTTCTCATGAGCTATATATTGAGATAAGTGTTAAGTTTGATGAGTCTTCTTTGAATTCTACTTCTCCACCTATTGAGGTTCTTCAGCTCGCTAATACGGATTCTAACTCATCAGATGATGATACTGTTGAGCATGCTCCTCTTTCAAATCCTCCTCACCATCAGACCTTTGAGTCTTCTGATTCTGACAGTATTGATGATGAGGACTATGTCCCTTCTCACTCAAGTGAAGAATCTTCCGACTCTAAGCCTGATCCTCCTGGTCCCCTTTGGGCCAGGAAAACTTTGCAAAGTGCTGGAGATTTAGTTGGAGATACTTCAGATATGAGACGTACTCGCTCAAATTTCATTAGACCCCACTCTTTCTTCACCTCTGCTTCTGATCCACAGTCTTTCCGGGAGGCTTCTGGTATTCCTGAGTGGGATTCTGCCATGGATGAGGAGTATTCCTCTCTCATGAAGAACGATATTTGGGATCTCACCACTCTTCCGAAAGGAAGAAAAATCGTTCGGTGTAAGTGGGTGTTCCGAACAAAGTATGGAGTAGATGGAGATGTCGAAAATTTTAAAGCGCGATTATTAGCTAAGGGTTTCTTCCAGATAGCTGGGGTTGATTATACATAAACCTTTGCTCCGGTTGCAAAGATGACTTCTATTCGGCTGACCCTAGCCATTTCCGCAGCAAACAGATGGAAAGTCCATCAAATGGACGTTAAGAGTGCCTTCCTTCATGGTGACTTAGAGGAATAGATCTATATGGAACAACCTCCGGGTTATGTCCAAGATTCCTCCCTCGTTTTTAAGTTAAAGAAGTCTCCTTATGGCCTTAAACAAGCCCCTCGGGCTTGGTATGCTAAGATGGACTCCTTCTTACTTACATCAGGGTTTACTAGGTGTCACTCTGATCCAAATGTTTATATTCTATGGCAAGATGACTCCATACTCATTCTTGTTCTCTATGTTGATGACTTGTTGATCATAGGAAGCTCTTCCTCTATTATTGATTCTGTGAAGATCACCTTAGCCAACAAGTTTTCCATGACTGACTTAGGTCTGCTTCATTACTTCCTTGGGATTCAGATTTCACAATCTGACTCAGGAATCTTGATTTCACAACCTAAGTATGCTCTTGATTTTCTAGCTTAGTTTCAGATGTCTGATTGCAAGTCTTCTCCTACTCCTTTTCTTTCCAGGGTTAAGTTGGTTTCAGATTTCTCTACTCCCTTGGTTGATGGTACTCTTTACCGATAGTTAGTTGGGAGCTTGATCTACTTGACTCACACTCGACTGGATTTATCATATGCTATTGGGATCATGTCCAGATTCATGCAGGAGCCACATGAGCTGCATTGGAAAGCAGCTAAATGTATCCTTCATTATGTTTGTGGCACTTATGCCGATGGCATACACTATCATGGAGGGGTTGATATTGACTTGTTTGGATTCACAGATTCTGATTGGGCCGGTGACTTAGATAATCGGAAATCTACTTCTTGCTACAGTTTCTCTCTTGGTTCGGGTCCTATTAGTTGGTCTAGCAAGAATCAGAATGCAATTGTGATATCATCTACAGAGGTAGAATACATAGGAGTAGTCAACGCTACAACAAAAGCTATTTGGATACAGGGTATTCTGACAGAGTTTTGCATCCACTTTCAGTGGCCTACCATTATCTACTGTGATAACAAAATCACAATCTCTATTTGTAGAAATCCAGTTCAACATCAGTGGATGAAGCACATTGAGATCCATATGCACTTCATACGGGAGCTTATTCATGATGGTATCATCGACATTCAATACATTCAGACAGCTGATCAGATTGCATATTTATTCACCAAGCCCTTCACTAAGATGAAGTTTCTTCACTTAAGGTCTCTTCTTGGGGTGAGGTCTTCTGCAGCTACCTAGCTTCTTAGGGCTATGTAGTCCTTCTTTTCTTCTTCTTCTTCTAGGAAGATTGTGTTTGTATATGGGCACCTTATTAGGCCTTTAGTTTCCGGGCCCCATTGACACATCTTTCTTAGTTGTTTAGGAGTGTCTTTCTCTTCCGTCTGACTCATCACTTCCGCTACCCCAGCTTCGATGAAGGGGGGGTGTTATTGTGAGGTATCCTATGTGTCCTCCTCTCATGTTGGAGGGTCATCTCACATGGGTTAGGTTTAGGGTTTCATATGTGTCATGCACTAGGGTTACTTAGCACCCTATATGTAACCATTTTTTATTCATTTATGAGCATGCCAAGACACTCCGCTATCTTTCCTCTATGCAAGCTTTGTTCCTGTTAAAAAAGTTCTTCCATTACTAATAGTTTTTTCCTTGCTATCGTTGGAGCTTTCACGATTCCGTTGGAGTGCAACTACTTCATGGTGCTTCGTTTCCGATTCGATTCTTGCAAACTCTTTTCAAGGACCACCTAGTCACCTAGGACTTGAACAACTTCAGATACTACCCACTATAAGGAAGTGGGAGAGGAGAACCATCCATTTAATCCAAATAAAAAGAGTTCTCTCTAGGAAAATGTTTGATTCTAAAAGGACCAAGCCAAATAGAATCAAACTTACCATGACTTCCTCGTGGCTCATGTCTTTTGTCCTAAAGCTGCACAATGTCTCCCACTTGGAAAACTCTAGGTTTGGTTTTCTTATCAAACAAAGCCTTCACTTTCAACTGATGAGATGCTATCTTGTCCACTACTTGCAATCTATCTTCATCGAGCTTCTGAAGGTACAAAATTATCTTATCCAAAGAGCTACTGAAACTTGAATCCTTAATGGTTTTCATCAGATGCAAGGCTAGAAATTCCACCATGACTGGCAGTTGAGCTTCCACACCATACACCACTTGGAAAGGGGACATTCCAATTTATCTCTTGTGTGTAATTCTATCAGCCCAAAGTGCATCATATAGCTTCTTATGGAAATTCCTCTGAGAATCATTTACAAGCTTTTGAGCTATGTTCACCAAGTTCTTGTTTGTTGATTTTTCTTGTCCATTTCCTCGGGGGGTAGTAGTCTGAAGAATGAGTAAGGGAGATCCCATACCCATAGTAGAATTCCATCATCTCAGCAAAAGAAAAGTTGGAAGCATTATCAGTCACAATTTTGTTTGGGATCCCAAACCTGATCAATATGTTCTCTTTAATGAAGTTACAAACTACCTCGGAGGTAGTTCTCTTGATTGGGATGGCTTCCACCCACTTGGAGAAGTAATCTATGGCAATCAACACATGATTATTTCCAACACTGCAAGATAGATTGAGTGCTCCAATGAAGTCTAAACCCCATTGTTGAAATGGATCTTCAATCACTACAGGTTTGAGAGGAAAAGCAACCAACTTCGGTCTTCCAACAAACATTTGGCATGCTTCACATTTACCAACCCATTTTGATGCATTTATTAATAGAGTGGGCTAATAATAACCAACACGAAGTATTTTATGAGCTGTTATAGTAGAGGAGAAATGACCTCCACAAGCCTGGTCATGACAAACAGAGAACAACTTCTTTTGTTGTTCCTTGTCTACACACTTCAAAAACCTTCTATCTATGCCTTGTTTGAACAAAGAATTTTCTCATAGCACATATTATGCATACCTTAGTTTGATGGCTCTCTCCTCTTTAGATCTCAAGTGATATGGAAACTCTCCATAGGTCAAAAAGTGAGCAATGTCAGCATACCATACATCTGTCGAGATGAGGAACAAAACAACAGGGACATCAACTTCATCTTTAGACAACTCCTTGGCATCTCCCTCAACAATGAGTTCACACAAGCCTTTACCCCGAACTAGCTTTGTTGGCCTGATATCAAGATCATACTCTTACACCTTTGCTACCCAATTACCTCTCTTGGTTCCAAATTATTGCTGAGTAATAATGGATTTGATTGTTGTATAAGGCACTAGCACCACAGAATGAGAATTAAGGATGTAAAACCTAAACTACTTGACAACTTTGACAATTGTAAAATCATGCTTCTCCATCATGGTGTACTTCAAATCATGATTTTTCAAGACATAACTCATGAATGTAATTGGTATCTCATGATCTTCAACATTCTACTATGCTAACACAACAACTAGGGTATTTTTAGTGGCATAACAATAGATAATGAAATCTTTGCTAAAATCATGGCACACCAAGATTGGATTCTTTGTAATAGCCTATTCAATGTCCTCAAATCATTTCTTCCCTTCAGATGACTAACCAAAATTTTACTTCCACTGCATCATGTGAGAAATGTTCATAGTAAGTTCTACAAAATCGAGGATGAATTTCCTTAGGAAATTGATCTTACCGAAGAAAGAATGGATAACTTTCTTACTTGATGGAAGAGGAATTTTTTGGATGGCCTAAACTCTCTCCAGATCAATCTTGATCCCTTCCTTTGAAAAAATGTGTCCCAACAGCTTTCCTTTTGTGACACAAAACATAGAATTCTTAGGTTTTAAAGAAATTCCATGCTCTCTACACTTCTGCAATACTATTTCAAGGTATTGGAAGTGATCTGTTCTTGCTTTAGAAAACACTATCAAGTCATCCAAATACACAAAAATGCATTTCACTTTCAAAATTCCAAAATCCAAGTCCATGGCCCTCTAGAAAGTAGCACCAGCATTGATGAGACCAAATGGCATCCCCTTGTATGCAAAGGTGCCCCAAGGAGTAGTAAAGGCAATATTATGTTGATTTTAAGTATTCACCTCTACTTGATTGTACGCCGAGAATCCATTTAACATAGATAACATCTCCGAGCCTGTGACAACTTGCAATACTTGGTCCATAATGGGGAGAGGATAGTTGTCCTTCAAAGAACCTTGATTTATATTTCTGAAGTCCACACAAATCCGGATCTCACCATTCTTCTTCCTAACATGCACTATATTAGCTATCCACGTTGAATGGTGGATGGGGAAGATAATCCTAGCCTTCAAAATATTTTGTATTTCTTGGAAAATTGTATCAGTTATCTTTGGATTATATTGCCTTTTCTTCTGTTTGAAGGGTTTGATCCCAGGCTTAAGAGGAATGAAATGTTGCATTTCTTTAGGCTGAAAAGCCTTAAGATCATCATAAGAGTAATCCAGAACATCAACATACCTCTTCAACAGATTCACCACCTTCTTTTTCCCTTCCTAAGTGCAAAATTTTCCAATGTTGACCATTTTGGGATCATCAAGACTCCCAATATTCACTTTCTCAGTCTCAGAATATTTCTAAGATCCTTGGGAAACTTTAGACTTCATATATCTATCATGTTTATCAAAAATATCCTCCAAACTCACTAGCACTTTAGGAATATTTTTTCCTTTTAGTTTGATGCATCTATCTTGATCCATATCTTCTTTGACACCCTCTTCATTTGATGACACACAATCTCTAGGAAGACTGTCACTTCCTTCAAATTATAACTAATCAAAGTTGTCTCTGAGCTCCAAGAAAGAAAGCAAATGCTAGTCATCATTGAAAACTTGCCAATTATTTGCATTGTCAGGGACACTAGGTTATGAATCAGCTCAATGGTGAATTTCTCCTAAGGAAAATCAGGGTGAGGAATCAACAAGGACCCAGAAATAGCTAGAGATTCAGCCCTAGTGTTCCTCTCCCTTGGCACAACTTCAATGGAAAAAGCATCAAGGAATTCAATAGAATCCCAGATCAGATTCCTATAGTGTTTCAACCTTCTGTTCTTTACCTAATAAAGGTCTCTAACTTGTTTTACAATTAGCTCGGCATCTCCACAAGAAATAAGGTTCTTCACTCCCATATCCTTCACCATCCTTAACCCAAGAATAAGGGCCTCATACTCGGCAGTATTGTTGGTATTCTCAAACTAGAATTTGAAGCAGAAAGGATGAACCTTACCCCCAAGATAAATGATCACTACACCAACTCCAGAACCATATGAATAATAGCTCCCATCAAACTCTAAAGTCCACACACCATTAGGATCAAGCAACATTCCCTTTGGTAGACTTGTCTCCTCTTGTGACATAATCATGTAGTTCCCATGCCCTATATCTGCATACAATATTTGTGCTTTAGGATCATCTGTCTTTTGCACAATATACTCTGCTTGTTTCTCAGGTAGCAACTTCTTCATCTTCCCATTGACAGGGATCAAGGCATGTGACCAATCCATTTGAATTTCCCCTCCTACCTCCTTGTAGAATTTTCTACTCAGCAACATCCCATATGAAGGAGGAATATCAGCTACCAAAATGGTGGCTAGGATTCTTTTCTCTGGAAAAGCAGCAAAAGCTACTTGTGCATATTTAATTCTGCCCACCAAAGGTACTTTCTTACTCTCCATGGAATAACAGGAACCAAAGGCACGTGTTAGGGTTAGACCCAAAGCATGGGCTACCTTTGCAGGCATTACATTATTTGATGCTCCTAAATCTATGATACAATTAATGAGTTTGTGGCCATATATAAGAAGGGTCACATAGAATGGTTCAATTTTCTCATTCGGGGAAGTGACTACAGCCACAAGGCTTGATTGAGGTGGGAGAGAGGGAGTGGTAAAAGGGCCCTTAACATTACTAGATGAGACTTTGGATTTGGAATTTACAAAGTTAACCATTTTGACAAAGGATTTAGGATGGGTTTGATAGAACTCTGCTTCAGAAATCTGAATCTTGGTCTTTTTAAGATGGTCTATAATGTTAAAAAATTCATATGTGGATGGGGAGTCACTACTAGGAGTAAGAGGATATTTTGATCTATCAACTTTATCATTTGTTGGGAAAGAAATCTCAGAAGCAGAAGTAGAGGGAGAAGGACTAGCAAAGCTTACCTATTGAGTGGAAGTAGTAGGAATAGGAGCTCATCTTCTTGTAATCACCGGGATGGTGATGGGGTACTCCTTGGATCTTTTTGTAGGTTGTAACACTTTTTCCTTTTTGTTGGTCTACTCCCAGGTCATAACAACATATGATTCACTGTTCATCTCAGCCACTACATCATCATAGTCATCTTCATCTTCCATACCCTCAGTAGTGAGGAAATGAACTCGAGAACCACCAGGCTCCTCCAGTTATTTATTATCTTCCTCTTCTTGTTCATCATAGAGCCCATTTTATTCCTCATCATCAGGCTCAAGAAATTCACAAGTAGTATTAATAGGCACCTTGAGGGGTGGATCTTCAATGGCCTACCTGGTTTGAGAAGAGGGCATGTGGTTCCTAGGATGAAAGTTCTTCCTTGGAACATCTTGATATGGAGCATGTTGAGCCAATTGTTTCTTAATGGCAATGAGGTCATTAGCCAGATTTTGTACCAACTGAACTACATTACCTCAAGGAGAAGAGGAATAAGAATATGCTTTGGATTTGAAAGACTCCCTTTTCAGCTTTCCAGACATGATCAAGTCATCTTCCACACTGACAGCCAATCTCTGATCAGCATCCAAAGTTGCAATATTTTCTCTCCTCTAGGCATAGCTTACTTCCGAAAATTGAGCATTCAAGAAGAAAAACTTCTGAATTTGATCAACAGGTCTAGTATATAGTGGAATCTTGTTAACCAACTTGTTGAACTTGGCCATAAATTCTCTCATAGGCTCATGTGGCTCCTTCTTGATTTGAGAAAATTGAGCTAGCAAAACATGCACATCTTTAACAGGTTTGAAACATTGTTCAAATTCAGTCCTCATAGTAGTCCAATCGATGATGGTCCTAACAGGAAGATGGTAAAACCAATTTGCAACATTGTCTTGTAAGGTATCCACAAACAACCTAACAGAGACATCTTCATGTTCAAACCTAAGGACCCCACATGCAACAATGAAGGCTGCAATGTGTTCATCAAGGTGCACTTTTCCATCACCTCTAAATTTGATAAAATTCTTTCTGTTACCCCTAGGTAACTCATGCAATGGTTGAGAAAGAGCTAGAGGCCCAAATCTTTGTCCCTAAGGTCGACATGCTACCATCCTTGGAAATATTGCTTGAAGTGGAACTGAGACACTAGCAAGAACTAGGGTACAAAGATTAGGGCTAAGTTTGGCTTGAGGAATGCTACTACCAGAAGCTTTGTCTTCAATAGGAGGTGTGCTTGTGGAATGATCTCTTCTATTTATTTTTGTTGGAGGAAGTTGAAAACCTTGTTG
Source organism: Taxus chinensis (assembly GCA_019776745.2). Taxonomy (NCBI): domain Eukaryota; kingdom Viridiplantae; phylum Streptophyta; class Pinopsida; order Cupressales; family Taxaceae; genus Taxus; species Taxus chinensis. The sequence continues at coordinate 245,863,592 of CM034155.1, read as the reverse complement.
ATCCAAGAGTTGAAATTGAGGATCTTCAATTCTAAGAGCCCTTCTACCATGAGTATATCTTAGAGTCGCTAGATCAAAGAAATGATCAAATTAGTTGTTCTTTTTAGAAAGGAAATTTGTTGAACAAATTCCTCAGTAGAAGCACCAAAAACTGTTGGTTTCACATTTCCACTTGGAATACAACCATGGTCAGGGGACAAGAAATTACCTCCTCTTTAATGGGAGAGGTTCCCTTATTGAAAGCAGGTGAAAACCCATGTACAAATGCACAGTATTTTATTCAATGGTGGTTTCCCGATATCCTAAAATGTGTTTAAAGCCTGGAAAGTTATCAATACATGAGGACATAAGACTTTGAAGAGAGGAGGGAGGCAAAAGAAGACAATAATTTCAGGGAAAAGAGATGGCAAAGAAAACCCTTATATGTATTGTGCAAATGAGATACAAAGTAGAACCATCCACATTTATAACAGACACAATTTGTAGACTCAAAGTTATTGAGATTGTATAAACTAGAACACAAAGTTTCTAAGCATGCAAGGATTAAATGATTCGCAGATCAGAGCAAAAAGGAAAGAGAAAGCAGAGGAAAAAGGGGAAAACCTTTGTATTGATTTCTTCCAATTCAAAATTACAGTTCCAGAATAATCAAAATTCCAACCCATACAATGGATTTGAAAGCTCATGATATAGCTCGCAAGAAACGGTTACAAATTCTTTGAGAAAGCAAGAAACAGTTACAACTTATTCCAATCATCCACACCCTTTCGAATTCTTGAAAACACAAAGAAACGTTAATGGCAAAAAAACCAGTTTTTTAAATATACACCCGTTACATTATTTTACCAATTAAAACATGGGTCATTCGATTTGCTTTTACAACTTCAAATTTGGGCCACCCATGTGGGATAAATTGATTGGAGCTTGTCTGTGAACATATCTTGCATTCTTTTCCTTTGAAGTAGTGCTAGACTGACATGTGGAGAGCTCCACCGGTTCCTTTATAATTAGTTGATTCAGGCCAATTTTCTGCTTGATTTATGTTGACCCCTAGACACGTGGAGGGTTGGTGCTCATTTGAGTTTTTGCTTTGAAAATGCCCCCTGAAGCTATGCCGAGATGACACGTGTCTCCTTCCACCGGTCTTGAAATTTTCAACGGCCAACTTTGTCTTCATATTGAATTTAACCACTTGGTAAGCTGGCGCTACTTGGAGACTAACCCTTTGATTTTACTTCCGAAATGGCACCGTTATGGCACGTGGTGGCTTCCTCCAACCCACCCATACTTAGTCAATTTTAACAATCAACTTTGTCCCTTTTTGGACCTAGGACACGTGGAGGACTGGCGCAAGTTTGAGAACTACCCCCGGCTTTGACTCTTGAAGCTGCGCCAATGAGGCACGTGGCACCTTCCGCTGAACCTTCCATACTTAGCAAATTTTAGCTTGTTTTGTCTTCATTTTGTACCTGGGACACATGAAAAGCCTACACTTATTTGAGGACTGTCCCTTGGACCCTGCCCCTAGAGTTTCGTCGTTTCGACACATGGAGGCTTCTGCTAACTCTTGAAATATGGCCAAACCACATCCAATCAAAGATATTCACGTATTACCCGTGGACTCTGGGGAAAAAAATAATGTGGAAAATACATTTTTCATTCCTTACTATGGGAATAAAATAAAAATAAGGAAAGGAACTTCACCATATGCTCGAATTTCAAATTTTTATCCATGAATAGGAAAACTACAAAAAATGCCAGGCTCAATGTGATTAAATAGTCCCAAGTACAGACTTAAATTTTTTGAAATTTGAATTCAAAAGAAGGGAACTTTCGAGCCGACAACAATAGGGAACTCCCAATGTCCCAAAATGTCCTTTGGATCACACGTCCCCATTGGGAAAGGCTTTTTGTCCACAAAATGCTTGTGAACCCAAACCTTTAGTTGTTGAGAAGAGATCTACTGCTCCACAATCAAACAATTGATGGCTTGATCCTAGGACATGTGGCATTCACGCCACTATGGTGACACCTCCTCGTAAGCTTCATCATGTTGTATGGACACTGCCTCTACACAAAACAAAGTTAGTGTCAACTAAAGAAGACACTATCTTTCACCCCACTACACGGCCTTGACCTCTACATGGTACTGAGAAGTGTGTGATGGAGACTTTACTCTGTTGCATGACTTTCACCTCTACACAACACAAGTCCTCGACTAATAATGACAAACATGTACTCTCTTCTACATGACCACATGTAGCCTCTACATAGAGTAACATTCTGACCCACTGCTAGATGTCAGTCACTAATCAACTACCATTCTGTTGCATAGACTACGCCTTTCCATAGAATGAATATAAGAGTTGATACTAAGAGCTCAACAATGATGACTCCTACCCACTGCACGGCTGCTACCTCTACATGGTGCAAAGCCTCCTATTGATGATGACTATTAGGTACCATCCTGTCGCACGACCACAATGAGCCTCTACACAAAATGAAGATCTGACCCGATGCCAATTCCATAATGATCAGCTACCATTCTGTTGCACAGTCTCAACCTTTACACAATGAATATCCAAGCTAATGCCAAGATATGATGATGATTAGATGTCACTCTATTACACACCCATGATGCCTCTACGCAGAGTGATGATATGAGCTGATCTCCCATGAGCTCAATAATGATGAATCCTACCCACTGCACGACTACTACCTCTTCACGGTATAAATCCAATTGTTGACGATGACTATCAGGTACTACTCTCTTGCACACCCACAAGCCTCTATGTAGAGTGACTATCTGAACCGATGTCAGATGCCAATGGTGATCAACTTCCATTCTGTTGGATGGTTGCAATGACTCTACACAGAATGACGATATGAGATGACACCAAATGAGCTCACTGTCTACACAAATGGCAGACATATCTCCAAGCTTATAGATATGAGTAACCAAGTTGTAATAGGAACTCAAAATCTTGGAGTAATCCAAATATAGATGCAAGAAAAATACTAAGTATGATGTGTTGGTGCTCGAATTAGTCTCGCCCCGTTTACCATTAAAATCCCTCAGTTTGTTGCCTTTGTCACATTTTTTGTCTCCCTGTGTTGGTGCTTGAAAAATCTGTCCTCCATTTGGTTGCCATGATTAGTTCCTCCTTGGTCGAAGGTCACCTAAAAGCCTATAATTTTTTGATTTGTTCCTCTATCCATATGAAGGTGTCTGTCAATTGGGTGTAAAACTCAGGGTTGTTCCTTCCCTTCCATTTTCCACAGTCGTGTGTTGTTGTCCCTGCCATTTTGTCCCAGGTACTTGAAGAAATGTGAATGGATATAGCTCAGAGGGTCATGTGTGAACCTTACAACATTTCCAAATTCTCTGTCCTTGAAGAAAATTTCATCTCCGGGCTCAAATAGTGGTTTCCCTGCATTTTTACGGCTTGACGGGTGTGTTTCTCCCGTCAATTTTAAATCTCTGCATCAGTGGAAACGTGGCCCTTTTTGGTTGGATGCAGCTCGGCAGGGCACTCTAAAACTTTGTGGATCGTTTTAACCCAAAAACTTGTCCACATGGAGGAATGACACTCATTTGAAGACTCACCTTTTTGTTTGGCCTTGGAGTTGCGCCAGGAGGACACGTGGAGGATTCCGCTGCTTTTCCTGGACTTAGAAAAAATTTTCATGCAGCTGATATAGTTTTGGCGGGCCATGGACACATGGTGGGCTGACACTCATTTGAAGATCTGTCTCAGGGTCCCACCTTAACAAATGTGACAGAGGGATAGGTGGAGGTTTCCGCCGGCTCCACTGGGGACTTAAACTTTTTAAAGAAATTTTCTAAGGCTTGGGACACGTGGTGAGCCCACGCTCATTTAGGGTCTCCACTCTTGGGGACCATCTTGAAGTTGCACCATAAAGACACGTGGAGGTTTCCACTGGGTCTTCCTTTACTTAGACTTTTTCAAGCAACTTCCTAAAGGGCCTGAGACACATGGAGGGACCGCACATGTTTGGGGACTGGCCCTTGGGTTTTATTTTGAAGAAGCACCAGGAGGACACTTGGAGGCTTCCGCTCACTCTGCCTTTTTGCTTGGACTTTTCAACAACCAAAGAAGACTGTCTCGGACCTTGGACACATGGCACCTTCCCCTGAACTCTCAAGCTTTTTAGCAGACTCTGTCAGACTGACACACATGGTGAGCCCACACTTGTTTGGGGTCTCTACTTTTGGGGACCATCTCAAGATGCGCCACGTGGTGGTTTGAGGTGGGGAGGTGGGCCATGGAGGCAACTTGGATTTTTTGCCCCTTATCATCAAAAAGATTGAAGTCATGAAAATGACCTGCAAGCTTGATAGAGAATATTTAAAATTTGCTTCAATCAATGGCAGAGGTGTGGACTTTCAGGGAAAATTTGGAAAATTTTCCTTTTGTGGAGAAAGGGGTTAAAAGTGTAAAAAGGAAGCACGGTTCCAAAATCATAAAAGGAAAAGGGCAAGCTGCGAAAAATTTAGAAAAAAATCTTATTTCCAAAAAAGAGGTAGAATAGCATAATTTAGCCACGGTTCCTTTGGGACCCACATTGGGACACGTGTCAAGCCCATTTTTCAAAGGTGGAGGGGCGGAGAAAATTGAGAAATTTTGCATTTTTTCCAAAGGGTGTAAAAGGTAAAAAGGAACCCCTAGGCTCATCTTAACTCAGATCTCCCACGTGGACGGTCCAAATTCAAAAGAGAGATCAATAGAAAATGTGCGTCTGTATCTGATTTTCTGCCATTTCTACTCCAAAGCTCCTGGGGATGCGAATTTTTATAGTTTTTTATCATTTCTTGGAGTCTCCTGCATGCCAAATGAAGAGGAACATTAATTTGATATCCTAGTTTGATGGGGAAGGTCTGAAAATGTCTTTCACCATTAAATATGTAATCTGACTGTCGGATTCGACCTGATCTTTCTTTCCTTGGCACACAAGAGACCTGTTGATATCTTGGTTTGGTGGGAAAAATATGAAAATGTCTTTTACCATTAAGATGTGATCTGACTATTGGCCTCGATCTGATTTTCCAGTTTTTCCTTCCTTGGCACGCAAAGAACCAGATTTGACAGATTGGAGGAGGAAGTAGTTGGCACGCGAGATGAAGAATGACTTACCAGGTGAAGAATTGAATGCTGGAAATATTTGGAGAGATTTTCCCTCTACACACCTGATAACTTTTTTGCAAATCTGATTCTGGGAGTCACGATCAAGGTCGTAACATGCAATGGTGCTTTGAATGTTTCTGGTTTTAGGGGGAAAACTTTGTTGTAAATGAAATGTTATAAATTGCATGAATTTTTCGTGCAAATGGTTGGAGTGTTAGAGGTCAGGAGCTAATTCCTGAGAGAAAAAGTTTGACAGAGCCCATCTTTCTGAGAGACTATCTGAGGAACCTGTTTATTTATTTTGTGTTAAATTTGATCATGTCAAGGTGGTTGCGAGTGTACAACCATTGACAAGCTCTGAGATTGTTCTAGAAACTTTCCCCTGCTGATAAATTTAATCAAATTTGAGTAAATCTGTGTCGATTTTGAGAAAATTTGTGTCTGCTTCATTTCTGAATGTCTGCAAATAGTTTTTCTTGTTCCCATTGCAATCTTACATTGAAATCTCTATGAATCACACAAGATCTTAGCTTTGTGATAGTTTGGTGGCACTTGCAATTTCATTTATCAGAAGAGATTTCATTTGATAGTGAAATAAACAAGTTTAAAATCACTTTACTCCTAGCATGATGATTAAGATTGTTTTTTAGCCTTTGAGGGTATCTTAGGCATGATAAAACAGAGGTTGATAGTGTTTAATTAAGTTTTTCAATTTGAGCCTTCATTTTGGATCCTTAAAGTTTGTGTGAAAACGTGTTGATCTGGGCCTCCACTGAAAGCACACCATTCTGGTTAAAGGGACATTTTAGCTGTTTTGAAGCATTTTGTTGATCAAGCCTTCCATTTTTTGTAAAATTTCTCAAATATCTGGTGAATCAAAGTCCACTCTGCCTCACCTCACACCAAAATTCATTTAAAAACAACCAATCATACCCATACTACCCCTGTTTGTCTTGTGTGTGCACAAATGCATAATTTTTGTTACCAAAACATGCAGAAGCAATCAAGTTTTCATTGTCTTTAGTAGCCTGAACCTTGCTTAGAAAATATCTCCATTATCTAGGGTGACAACTCGTGAGAGTTAGATTTTTGCTGTATTGATCATGTTTTCTTCAAGGTCTTCTTAATAACTTTACAAAGAAGGATATCTCCATCTCCTCCACAAACAACAGGCTACAAAAGGGTCCTCTCACCCTGGTTGAAAGGCACAACCATAAAGTAGTGAGGATAGATCAAATCCTCTTAAGGGTGCTACCCATTTCTCCACATCTGAGTGACAAAGAGCAAGCCACATTTCTTCCCTAGGCTACAAAATGACACACAATGTGCTCTTGCTTTCCTCTAAGCTTCCTGTCAAAACTGTGATGTTGCTCAGCTTCTGAGGGAGAATCAATTTGGGTACCAACACCGTTCTGGTGACATTGCCAGGGACTAATTTGCATTGCTGGGAACTGATTTGTGCTGCTGAGACTGATTTGTTGATTTGTTGCCAGTTCTTCATACTCAGGCCCTGGTAAACATTTCTTATATGCTCTAAGTGCTAGTACATTGTTTCAACATCAACCTGTGTTTGGGCCTGTAAGAAGTGTTCAAAGTTACAGGTGTTGTGTGTAATATTTCAAGTTTTTACAACTATTGCACTAAGTTTCAGTGATAAATTTGGGTAAAGGAAGGTCAAATTATTCCATTTCCAGTTTCTAGTGTTGACAAACATTTGACAAATCATATTTTTAGTGCATTTACACAACTAAGGTGGAAATCCTTAGTGGCGACTCCGTGTTGATCTGATTTTTTATAAATACCAGTGTCTTAACCTCTGTCAAGTGAGATTTGTTACTAATCTTTGCAAAGTTGGAAGGAAGAAGATCTTTCTTCACTAGGGATCCTACTAGGACATTATTTCTAGAGCTAGGAAAAACAAAGTCAGAAGGAAGAAGAGCCTGGAGAGTTGTTGGAGATCAACAGTCAAGAAAAGAGATCTCCATTGATGAAAGTGATCAGCCTATCATTGAAGATTTCCATTCAAGTGATTCTGAATCAGGTAGTATTTTTGTGGAATTAAATTCTCCATCTGGAGAGGGGCCTTCATTTGAATTTGAAAAGTTTGCTTCTCATTCTGCTCCTGTGTTTTCTAAAGTTGATAGGGTTTTCCAAGAGATAGAGCCTTTAGGGGATATCCATTTTGGAAGTTATACTCCTGTGTTTCAAAGACCCCTTGTCCCTTATCAGTTTGATTCTCCTCCAAGGTCACCTCCTCAAAACAACATGGCCCATCCCCCACCCATACCTCCATTTGTTGTAAATACTTTTGGGCCTATAAATTTTAGAGGGATGGCCGGTTATCCAAATGCAGTTCCCCAAGATGTAAGAAATAGACTACCAAAGTTCCAAGGAAATAATGCTATAACTAGTGATCAACATCTAAAGCTCTTTATCAACATGATGGAAGACTTTGAGATTGAATTTGAAGATGTATATATCAAATTGTTTATCCATACTTTGGAGGAAGATGCAAGGGACTGGTATAAATCTTTGCCAGATAATTCCATTGATTCTTGGACCGAGATGAATAATGCATTTAGATTGCAGTATGGTGACAGAACGGATCCTAGGTTTCTTCTGTCAGAATTTGAGAATATTAAAAAGAATCCTAATGAGTCAGTGCATGACTTTAACACTAGATTTAATAAGACATTGAGGAGATTGCCTGTAATTTTAAGGCCATGTGATGAATCTTGTCTTATAAAGTATTCAAATGCATTTGATAAGAAAGGTTGCTTACTATTTGAGGGACAAAAACCCTACCAATTTGAGGCAGGCCTTTACTATGGCTCTGTAAATTGAGAACAACATTAAGGCCATTGGAAAACCTCCTAAGAGGGAGGGTGTTAAACTGATAAACCCAGAAAAACCTCAAGCAAGAAAGAGTGTGGATCTTGAGGAGGTTGTTAAAACTTTGGCAGGGGCTATCAAAGAAATCTCATACAAATTAGCCCGAGCAGAGAAAGGAATTGGGTAGAGTTCACAAGGTCAGCATAAGCAACAAGGCCAAGAAAAATTTACCAATCATCCTAGAAATGAGCAGAGATCTGATGACAGAGGCAAGGGACCCATGGGATCTGCAAATAGACATCCCCAAGCTAGGGAAAACAGAATGGTGCCTGATCCTTTGGCTGCCAGAGTTGTTGTTGTTGAAGAAACAGATGTAATTGATTGGTGTGATAGATGTTTCATGCCCCATGCTCCATGTGAAGTAGATCAGCAAGAAGAAGAGGAAGCTGATGATGATAACACTAGATGATGATGCATGCATGATGGAGTGCTCTACAAGCTCACAACAAGGAGCAACTTCAACTGAGGTAATAAGTGCTAGAACTGCTGCTGATTTTTGGGATTGCATTCACCGGGTACCTCTTCTTCCTCCCTCTCATACTTTAGAAATAGATACTGTACAAGCTTTTGAATTTCCCAATAATGAATTTGAATATTTAAGAGCTTTAATGATAAAGAAGTATGATGGAGGAATCCCATCTGAGGAGGATAGGTAGTTATTGATGAACGTTGTTGTTGCTCAAGAAAAGGATTATAATACTAGGAGTAGAGTTGTCAAAGGAGCAGGGCCTCAAGCCAAACCTAAAACTCCATTGCTTTCAAATATTCCTAAAGAGGTTCCTAAGAAAGATACACCCTCCAAAGGCCTTGTTGTCCCAAACAAGATTCATACTTCTCCTCATTCCCAAACTGTCAAAAACCCCGTGTTATCTGATGAGTCTGTCAATCTCCCTTCCAATGCTGCCTTGCCAAAGTCTGTTCCATATGAAATTTCCCAAGTTTTGAGTCAAATAAAAGTTAGTGTTCCAATTGTTGAGCTGCTTAGGATTCCTGAGCACAAGAAGAGGGCATTTGAGTATTTGGGATTGAAAGAAGAGAAGAGTACCCCAGGTAGAAATGTAAACATTGTGGAGACTCCTCCAATCATTGAAGAGCTAGAAACACCACCAGCATCAGAAGAGCTAGATGAACCACCTGAGGTTTATTTGGGAACATCCTTGGTAGAGTCTCAGCTAAATGTGGATCCATTCTTCACCACTTTGATCATTAAGGATAGATTTCTGCACAACTGTATGTTTGATTTGGGGGCATCATGCAATGTTATGCCTCTAGAAGTCATGAATGAACTGGATATCAAAGTAATAATAGCATATGGGAAGTGTACTGCCATGGATTCTAGAGAGGTGCCAGTGGTGGGATGTGTGAAAGGTCTGGTGGTATAACTTGCAGCTTATCTGGGTAGAAACTTGAAACTTGATGTTGTTATTGTTGATTTCCCAGCCAAGTGGGGTATGTTGTTGTCTAGAAAATGGGCTGCAAGTGTTGGTGGGAGTGTTCAAATGGATATGTCCTATGCCACCATCCCAATTGAGGGTAGCCTTGTCAAGTTGTATGGGGAAAAGAAGATGTTGCACCTCATTGAAGACCCCAACAATGCATCTTATGAAGTGTTGTACACAAGTGTTGATGCTGATAACTTTATTGGGTTTGCTGATGGGAAAGAGAACAAAATGGATCAATGTAAGAATCTTGAACAAGTAGGCTCTCCATGGACTCTGTTGTTTGATGGAGCTTGCTCCAAATTTGGAAATGGTGCTGGTGTAGTTCTGATTTCTCCAAGCTTGGAAGAGTTTGTTTTTTCTTTCAAACTTAACTTTGAGTGTACCAACAACATTGCTGAGTATGAAGCATTGTTGTTAGGTTTGAGAATTTCTTGGAAATACTATGTTAAAGACATCATTGTTAAGGGAGATTCAGAACTAATTGTTAAACAAATCAGAAAACTGTATGCTACTAAGAATCAAAGAATGAAATAGTACAAGCATGTAGTCTGGGACTTGATTGAGATGTTTGATTCATTTAACATTGTGCATCATGATAGGAAGTTCAATGTTATGGCAGAAAAGCTTGCAGTGTTGGGATCTCGGTTTGATAATTGTGCAATGTCCCCATATTGTGAATATGATGTTGAAGTGTTAACAAGGCCATCTGTCCCTGACAACATTAAACATTGGCAAATTTTTGATGATGATGCTCAGGTCAAAAGTTTTTTTACAGAAAAAAGGGGAGTTCGTTGATCAGTGTATTGATTTTGAGCCAATGGTGTGTGCAGTAGAGGGTAAAGAAACTTTTTTTGGCAAGGATATCATCCAACTGAAAACTAATACCATCCCTAGAGGACTGGTTGCTCTTGAATCAAACTTTGATAATGTTGATTGCATTATTAACAGGCATATAACAGCCTCAAGGGATGTTGAAGAGCATGACCTGGGTACAGAGGAGAAACCAAGGAAGATCTGGTTAGGAAGCAATCTGAACAAGGAGGAAAAATAGTCCTATGTCCAGTTGTTGAAGAAGTATCAGGACTGCTTGGCTTGGTCTTATTCAGAGTTGAAGGCATACAGAGAGGATCTGTTTCAGCATGAAATTCCTTTGGAGTCTAATGCAAAACCATTTAGAAAAAAGCAGAGGCCGATTAATCCACTCCTCTCTGTGAAGATGCAAGATGAGTTAAAAAAGCTAAGAGATGGAGGGATCATTCAGCCAACAAGGTATTCTTCTTGGGTTGCAAACTTAGTGCCAGTTAGAAAAAAGAATGGTGATATCAGGTTGTGCGTGGATTTTAGAAATCTGAACAGAGCATCAATGAAGGATAATTATCCTTTACCAAACATGGATAACATGTTACAGTTGGTCACTGGTTCTAAGTTGTTATCTACTTTGGATGGTTTCTCTGGGTATAACCAGGTGGTTGTGAAGCAATAAGAGAGAATCAAAACTACTTTCACTACTCCATGGGGTACCTATGTGTATGTGAGGATGTCGTTTGGCCTGATGAATGTTGGAGCTACTTTTCAGAGAGCAATGGATGTAGCATTCTCAGGATATATAAATGACTTCATTGTTGTGTATCAGGATGATGTGACAATTTTCTCCAGGAAGAGAAGTGATCACCTGCAACATTTAGAAAAGATGCTGATAAGATGCAGAGAGTATGGCATTTCACTCAATCCAAAGAAGTGCCATTTCAGAGTGCAAAAGGCCAAGTTTCTTGGTCACATTGTATCAAAGGATGGTGTCATGATTGATCCTGAGAGGGTAGAGGCCATCAGTAAGGTCCCAATTCCAAGAACCAAGAAGGGAATTCAGTCCTTCTTTGGGAAAATAAATTTTATCAGAAGATTCATATCAAACTTTGCTGAGTTGACCATTCCAATTACTTGCATGCTAAAAAAGGACCAAGTAATCAAATGGGAAGAAGCTACCATTCAAGATTTCAATGGGATCAAGGAAGCATTAAAGCATGCCCCTGTCTTAGCAGCTCTAGATTATAAGAATCCTTTTCAAATATTTTATTTTGCTTCAGAGAACACTATTGCATCTGTCTTGTTGTAGAAGGATGATGAAGGGGCTGAGAGGCCAATTGCCTTTTTCAGTAAGGCATTGCAAGGGGCTGAGTTGAAGTACACCATTATGGAGAAGCAAGCATTTTCCTTGGTAAAAGCAACAAAGGTTTTCAGACCTTACATTTTGAGCTCTAAATTTGTTGCTTATGTTCCCCACACCATGGTGAAATATGTCTTATCAGAGATGGAGGTCTCAAGAAAAAGATGCAGATGGGTGAACAAGTTGTGGGAATATGACATGGATATCCAAACCACAAAATTGGTAAGAGGTTTGGGCTTAGCTAAACTTATGGCTGAGAGCAACCTGAAAACTATTGAGGTGAATGAGGTAGAAGAAGGAAGGGTGGATGTCCTTGAAACATTGGTGAGTTCTGAATGGTACAAAGATATAATTTTTTATCTCAGACATCTATACTGCCTTGAGTATTTGAGTAAAAATCAAAAAATAGCTCTTAAGTTGGCTTCCCAGAAATATGTCATTACTGATTTTGGGTTAGCTTGGAAGAACCCTGAGGGAGTCCTCTTAAGGTGCATTACTAAAGATGAAGCCCCAAGATAATTGTTGATCTCCATGGAGGAGTTTGTGGGGGGAATTTTGTTGGAAGAGTCACAACACACAAGATCTTGAGGGCTGGTTATTGGTGGCCAACTCTTTTCAAGGATACAACTTTGTTGGTTAGAAGATGTGAGAGTTGCCAGCATTTTTCAAATCTTTTCAAGGATACAACTTTGTTGGTTAGAATATGTGAGAGTTGAAGACTGAAAGCTTTAGGCTCCCTTCCTTTGCAGCCTGTATCAATTGAAGCCCCATTCAAGCAATGGGGAATGGATTTCATTGGTGAGATTTCAGACCCTTCAAGTGTTGGCCATAAGTGGATTCTTGTAGCCACTAATTACTTCACTAAGTGGGTGGAGGCAATCCCCACCAAGAGAGAAACACACCAAATTGTCATGGACTTCATGTTGAACCATATCATCTGCAGGTTTGGAGTGCCAGTTAAAATTGTTGCTGACAATGCCATGAGCTTCAGAGCTAAACCTTTGGTGGCAATGTGTAAAGAATATGGGATCAATTTGACATATGCCTCCAACTACAACCCCCAAGGCAATGGACAAGCAGAGTCCAACAATAAAAATTTATTAAAATCATTAGGAGAACCTTGGAGCTGAACAAAAGGAAATGGGGTGAGCAGTTGAAGTTTGTTGTTTGGGCTGATAAAATTACTGTTAAAAGAGCTACTGGAAAAAGTCCATTTGAATTGGTGTATGACACTCAAGCTCTGTTGCCCCTGCATATGTAATTATCCTCATATCAGTTCATTCAATAACTGGAAGATCAAGAAGTTAGTCCATATGATGCTCGCATTAACCAGATTGTTGAACTTGATGAAGAAAGGAGAGCATCTCACCAAAGGCATGTGAAGTTCAGAGAAAAATTGAAGAAGTTATTTGACAAGAAGGTCACTCCTAGAGCTTTTAGCATTGGAGATCTTGTGCTGTTGTGGGATAGCAGACATGAAGACAAGGGAAAGCATGGTAAATTTGATGCACTATGGATGGGCCCTTACTCCATTGACATTCAGATTGGTGAACATACCTTATTCTTGAAAGACTTAGATGGTGAATTGCTCGAATTTCCTGTTAATGGCAGGCACTTGAAACATTTCCTAGATTGATTCCCCAGAATCAAGGTGAGCATCATTTGTACAGTGTATAGTTTGTTGGTTACTTTCTGTCTTTTGTGTTTTTGCTCATTCTGGTCCTGAGTGACCTGGTTTTGCTGGGTTCTCGATTTGTTTTTAGAAGATGGCTCTATTTTTCTGCTCTGCAAGCTGAATCCTTTGCCCAATGGATGTTTTTGGCACTTGGTCTGTTATTTGGTTCTTGTGGCACTCACAAGGAGTGCCCATCCCTGAGTCGGAGCCGATGTTGGTGCTCAAATTAGTCTCACCCCGTTTTCCATTAAAATCCCTCAGTTTGTGGCCTCTATCACATTTTTTGTCTCCCCATGTTAGTGCTTGAAAACTTTGTCCTCCATTTGGTTGCCATGATTAGTTCCTCCTTGGTTGAAGGTCACCTATAAGCCCAAAATTTTTTGGTTTGTTCCTCTGTCCATATGAAGGTGTCTGTCAATTGTGCGTAAAACTCGAGATGTTCCTTCCCTTCCATTTTCTACAGTTGTGTGTTGCAGTCCCTACCGTTTTGTCTGAGTTACTTGAGGAAATGTGAATGGATATAGCTTAGAGGGTCATGTGTGAACCTTACAACATTTCCGAATTCTCCGTCCTTGAAGAAAATTTCATCTCCAGGCTATTGGTGCTCAAAATAATCTCACCCCATTTTTCCATTGAAAATATGTCCTTTTACGGCCTCTGCTATATTTTCTCGCCCCCATGTTGTGCCTGAGAGGTATCTACCTTCCTTTTGTTGCCATAATCAATTCGTTCCTAGGCTGAAAATCACTTAATGATCCATAGTTAGCTTCTCGTTTCTCCGTTCCTCTGAAGGGGTCTATAATTTGGGTCTCCCATTCTCCGTTCATCTAAAAAAATCAGGCTTTTCGATTCTTTCCATTTTCCAAAGTCAGGATTTTCTTCCCTTGTCGTTTTTTCCCTAAATACTTGATGAAAAATGAATGGATGTAGCTCAGAGGAATGTATTTGAGCCTTGTAACATTTATAGATTTTCTGTCCTTGGAGAAATTTTCATCCCCGGGCTCAAATAGTTATTTTAATGCATTTTACGGTTTGACGGGTGTTTCTCCCGGTCAAATTTAAATCCTTGCATCAACAAGAAATGTGGCCTCTTTTGGTTGGACGTGGCTCGGTAGGGTACTTCAGAAATTTTATGAATAGCCTCAACTTAAAAATTTGTCCACGTGGTGGAACGACACTCATTTGAAGATCTGATTTTTGGTTTGGCCTTGGAGTAGTGTCAGGAGGACACGTGGAGGTTTCCATTGCTTTTCCTGGACTTTGAAATTTTTTTATGCAGCTAATACAGTTTGGCAGGACAGGGACACGTGGTGAGCCCGCGCTCATTCAGAGTCTTAAACTTGGGCACCATTTTGAAGAAGTGCCAAGAGCTCACCTTACATTTTGCTTGGACTTTTCAATGGCCAAAGGAGACTTCCTCAGACCTTGACACATGGAACCTTCCGTTGAGCTTTAAGCCCTCAAACAATTTTTGTCACGCTAGGACATGTGGTGAGCCCACACTCATTCAAAGTCTCAATTTTGGGAATCATTTCAAAGTGTGCCATTGTGACGCATGGAAGTTTGAAAAGCAAAAAGGGATGGGGAAATAGACCATCAGGGGTAACTTAGAATTTTTTCCTCTTTTTCTCAAAATGGTTAAAATATCAAAAATGGCATGCAAGCCTAACAAAGGATCAATCAAGGTTTGTTTCAAAGTCAACGATGGGGGTATGGACCCTCGGGGGAAATTTGGAAAATTTTCCTTTTAGGAGAAAAGAGTTAAAAGTGAAAAAGGAAACATGGTTCCACTAGGACCCACATTGGGACATGTGTTAGACCCAATTTGTAAGGGCGGAACTGCGGGGAAAACTTGGAAAATTTTCACTTTTTTAAAAAAGAGGTGAAATAGTAGAATTTGGTCGTGGTTCCTTTGGGACCCAGCTTAGGACATGTGTCAGGCTCATTTCTCAAAGGTGGAGCTGTGGAACAAAATGAGAAAATTTTCTCATTTTTCAAAAGGTTATGAAAAGTCAAAGGTAAATCCTGAGCCTGTTTTAAATTGAATCTTCCACGTGGATGGCCCAAATTCAAAGTAAAGATCAATGGAAGCTGTGTGTCTGAATCTGATTTTCCCTGCATTTTTACTGAAATGCTCTTGGAAGTGTGATTCTTCATGATTTCTTAGTATTTCCTACACGCCAAATAGAGAGGAGAGTTAATGTTGATATCTGAGTTTGGTGGGGAAAATATGGAGACGTCTTTCACCATTAAAATGGTTTGACTATCGAGCTCGATTAGATTTTCCATTTTTCTTCTCCTGAGCACGCAAGGAGCTAGATTTGATAGATTAAGGGTGGAAGTGGTTGGCGAATAGAAGGAAGAGTGATTTTCTAGAGGAAGGAGTTGAATGCGGGAGATATTCGAAGATATCTGTCCCTTGAGCACCTGGTAACTTTTTACAAATTTGAATCTGGGAATCATGATCGTGATCATGTTAAGCACTAGTAGCACTCAATGTATGGAATTTTGGGGGTAAAAAGGCTTTGTTGTAAATGTTATAAATGGCACAAATTTATCGTGTAAATGGTTGAAGAGTTAGAGGTCGAAGAAAATTCCCAAGAGGAAAATTTGACAAAGCCTATCTTTTGAGAAGTCATCTAAAAAACCTGGTTATCTCTTTTGTATTAAGTTTGATCATGTCAAGGTGGTTGCGAGTGTATAGCCATTGAAAATCTCTAAGATTGTTCTAGAAAGTTTCCCTTGCTGATAAATTTAATTAAACTTGAGTTATTTTGTGTCATTTTTGGACAAAATTGTGTTTGCTTCGTTTCTAAATGTCTGCAAATGGTTTTTCTTGTTCCCGTTGCAATCTTGCATCAAAATCCCTCTCAATCACAAAAATTTCAATCCTTGTGCTAGTTTAGTGGCATCTGCAATTTCATTTTTAGAAGAACTTTCATCTGGGAATGAAATAAATGGTTTAAAGTCACTTTTCTTTCATCTGTTGACAAAAATTGTTTATAAGCCTCTAGGTGTACCTTAGGTGTGATTGATCTTATATTTTGATGTTTTATTGGGTCTTCTAACTTGATCCTTTGTGTTAGAATCTCATAGATTGTGTGAAAAAGTGTAAATTTGTTCCTCCATTGAAGCACATATTCTTGTTAAAGGAACATTTTAGCTATTCTGCAGCATTTTGTTGTCTAAGCTTTCCATTTTGTATAAATTTTCAAATATCTGGCCAATCAAGTTCATTCTGCCTCACCTCCCACTAAAAATTCATTTAAACAACCAATCCTACCCATACTACCCCTATTTGTCATGTGTGTATATAAATGCATAATGTTTACTACCAAAACATGTAGAAACAATAAGGTTTTCATTGTCTTTAGTGGCCTGAACCTTGCTTAGAAAGTATCTCCATTATCTAGAGTGACAACTCGTGAGAGTTAGATTTTGTTGCATTGATCATATTTTCTTCAAGGTCTCCTTAAGAACTTCATAAGGAAGGACATCTCCACCTCCCCCATAAAGAATAGGATACAAAAGGGTTCTCTCACCCTGGTTGAAAAGGCACAACCTTTTAATAGTGAGGATAGATCAAATCCTCTTGAGGGTGATATCCATTTTCTCCACATATGAGTGATAGAGGGCCAATTAGATCCCATCCTTGGATATAAAATGACTCACTATGATTTATCTATCTCTAAGCTTCCTGCCAAACCTGTGATGCTGCTCAGACTTTGAAGGAGAATCAATTCTGGTACCTAAACCTGATTAGCGCCATTTCTGGGCACTAATTTGATTTGTTGATACTGATTTGTGTATTTTCCACAAGTTCATATCTATTTAGCCCATCAACAGTGCACTTTTGGTGTTGTTTCCAAGGACTATAGTTCATACTCAAACCCTGGTGCTGTATGCAATGTTTCCAGTCTCTGCAATTTTTTGCACTAGTATTCACTGATAAATTTTGTTAAAGGAAAGTCAGATATTTCATTTCCAGTTTCTAGTGTTGATAGACATTTGACAGATCATATTTTAGTGCATTTGCACAACTAAGGTGGAAATCCTTAGTGGCGACTCCCTGTTGATTTGGTTTTGATAAGGACCAGTGTCTTAAAACTCTGTCAAAGTAAGATTTGTTGCTAATATTTACAAAACTGGAAGGAAGAAGGTATTTCTTCTCTAAGGATCCTGCTAGGACACTATTTATAGAGCTAGGAAAAGAAAATTTAGAAGGGATAAAAGCCTGGAGAATTGTGGGAGATCAGTAGACAAGAAAAGGGATCTCCATTGATGAAAGTGATCGGCCTATCGTTGAAGACTGCTATACGAGTGCTTCTGAATTAGGTAGCCTCTTTGTGGAATTTAATTCTCCAGCTGGAGAGGGGCCATCATTTTATTTTGAAAAGTTTTCTTCTCATTCTGCCCCTATCTTTTCAGAAGTTGATAGGGAGTTCTAGGAAACAAGGCCTTTAAGGGATATCCATTTTGAAAGTTATCCTCCTGTGTTTCAAAGACCCTCCGCCCCTTATCAATTTATCTCCCCTCTAGGGTCACCTCCTCAAAGAAACATGGTATTGCCCCGACCCAGACCTCCATTTGTTGTAAATACCTTTGGACCTATAAATTTTGTAGGGATGAGTGGTTATCCAAATGTAGTTCCTCAAGATGTAAGGAACAAACTACCAAAGTTCCAAGGAAATAACACTATAACTGGTGGTCAAAATTTAAAGATTTTTATCAACATGATGGAAGACTTTGAGATTGAACATGAAGATGTATATATCAAATTGTTCATCCATACTTTGGAAGAAGATTCAAGGGATTGGTATAAAGCTTTGCCAGATAATTCCATTGATTCTTGGACAGATATGAACAATGCATTTAGATTGTAGTATGGTAATAGAACTGACCCTAGGCTTCTTATATCAAAATTTTAAAACATCAAGAAGAATCCTAATGAGTCAGTACATGATTTCAACACAAGTTTTAACAAGACCTTGAGGATATTTCCAATTGGCTTAAGGCCATGTGATGAATCATGTTTGATCAAATATTTAGATGCATTTGATAAAAAATATTCTTACTACTTGTGGGAAAAAATCCCTACTAAATTGAGGCAGGCCTTCACCATGGCTCTGTAAATAGAGAACAACATCAAGGAAATTGGAAATCCTCCAAAGAGGGATGGTGTGAAGCTGGTTAACCCAGAAAAACCTCAAACAAGTAAGGCTGCTGATTTGGAGGAAGTTGTAAAAAATTTGGCAGGGGCTGTCAAAGAAATATCATACAAATTAGCCCGGGAAGAGAAAGGAATTCGAAAAAATTCACAAGGTCAACATAAGCAAAAGGGCCAAGATAGGTTTAAAAATCACCAAAGATCTAATGATAGAGGCAGGGGACCTGTTGGATTTGGAAATAGGCAGTCCCAAGCCAAGGAAAATAGAATGGAACCTGATCCTTTCGCTGCCAGATTTTCTGTTGTGGAGGAGGCAGATGTCATTGATTGGTGTGAAAAATGTTTCATGCCCCATGCTCCTTATGAATAAGATCAACAAGAAGTTGAAGAAGCAACAGATGATGAAATTAATGATGATGTCTACATGATGGAGATCCCTGCAAGTTCACCAAGGGAAGCAACTTCAACTGAGATAATAAGTGCTAGAACTATTTTTTTTTACGATTGTATCCACCGGGTACCACTTCTTCCCCCCTCTCATATTTTAGACTATAAATATGGGGCAGGATTCATTGTAAAGGTTGTTGTTCATTCTTCTTCCCTGCCCCCTCTCGTTTCTTCCCCAGGGTCGAAAATGGAGTCTGAACCTCCTTTCATGGCTCTGTAATGGAATTTTCTTGCCTCTTGCCCACTAACAATGTACCGCGTGAAATTTTGGAGAAATAATTTTTTTTTGATGCATTTGTCCATCCTTTGCTTATTTTATTATCTCTCCTTGCCTCTCATCATTGCAGGGTATACTGTGCATATTCTGATGTTTTTTGCAGGTCCTGGGAGCTGTGTTTAATGGGTTTTGAAGTGGTGCTCAGAGTGAAATCTATCTTTGGTCTGTTGTGCATCTTGTCCACCCTCTCCTCTGCTCACCTCTCTCCACTTCAGGTAGCTGAGATTGTGACCAGCACTCCCCTTTTCTTGGTGCTATCACCTCGTTAGTGTAGGATTTCCCTCTTTATGCACTTTCTCTCTCCCTATCTCCTTGGTGTTGTTAGGATAGGTGTAGTTAGACGTCATTTCTACATTATGATTATGTTAGCATTAGGATCAGGAAGAAGAAGCTGACTTTCTCTAGAGGGCCATGTCAAGTCTGTAAGTCCCACAGCTTGAGAGATGGTCCCATGTTATGCAAATCACACCAAATGACCTTTCCTTAGAAAAGTAGATCCATAACTCATTTGGGGGTGCTGTGATTTCATGTTAACAGTTTTGGCACGCCCGATGGGACAGGTCTGAAGCACCTTACCACTTCACTTCATCAAGTTTAATGTGCTCTTGGTGAAGGTTTCAGCCTTTGGAGGCACTTTCAAGCACATCTGGCGACTCCATCTAGTCAACAACCCATCCTATGAGTTACAAACATGTTCTTTCCATCCATTTCCAATCATTTTCATCCATTTTCTTTTTCATTCTCTTTCATTTTCTCCCATCCCATGAGGTTGTGAAATCATGACTTCATTCCTTCCATGGAACTCACACTTGCAGCAATAGTAATACATTCCACCTCCAATACTTTTCACAACTCCTCCAAATCAGCATTATGAGCAGATTCAAAATCACTATACCTATTCATAGCAGCAATGCCAAAATTAGTTTGGCCATGAAGCTTATCAGGAACAAGGGTATGCATATAATGACAACAACCAAATGGAAGATGTTGGTCTGCTAGAGAAGATCCAAAAAAATGGAGGTTGGCATGGTCCAGTCAAGAGCTATAGCACAAATGAAGGTGTTAAAGATTGGCTTCAGGGAACCTTGTCTATGGGAAGGCCCTTTTTCAAGACACTACAACCCTCAAGAGAAGCTTGACTTCATGGTTGAAATGCTGCCCCAACTTGCACAATGGATTGAGGAGATAGAAGTATATGAGGAAAGTCTGAATCAACCTTGTCAATGGGTAAGTCATTCAATAGCTCCTTGTCTTTCTTTTTCTCCCTCTCAATCTTTAGCATTTCAGTAGAGGAAAGAGTCAAGCCCCTCACTTTCTATCCCAAGTGTTGATTTCATTTCTCCATCTCCTAGTCTTCCACCTCATCTCAGTTCTTCTGTCCTTTTCTTTTCCAAACAGTCATCCCCTTCAAAAAAACAAGAAGTTGCACCTCCCTTCCCACCACAAACAATTGCAAATATGGTTGAAACCCAACCTGCCACTCCTCTTGCTTTCCCAAGCCCATGTTGGGAAGAGACTCAAGAATCCAGTCAAGGAGAAAAATAAGAAGAGGATCCCAACAGAAAAGAAATGACAGACAATCTGAAGAGTTGGGCTACCAAATTTGGGTTTACAAAGATCCCCTTGATGGTCAAGACAAATGAGGAGGTCGAGATTGAAGAATCAGTGGTGGATGAGGTTGAGTTTGCAGTAGAAGAAGAGCAAGAACAAGAGGAGGAACAATCAGTCCCAATCCCCATTGAAGAGGTGCAGTTGGGAGATATCAAATATGTGTTGAGACCACTCAACGAAGAAGACACCATTGAATATTTTTTGCTTTCATTTCAAGGGCCTAATTTGATTGATGAACCCATGATGGAAGAGGACCATGCAGTTCCAGAGGCTCTAAGTGTGGATCAGGCTATAGGAGAACCTTTAGTTCTTACTCCCACTTCATCCCCTTCAAGCTCTGATGTTGAAGAAAATTTTGATCTCTCAAACTTCATGTTTAAGGAAGAGAGAAACCATGGTGAGCAAGTTGCAGATCAAGAGGACACCATGAAGGATGTAGAGCACTTGCAGCAAGACAATAAGGAATCTGACTATGTGTCAGACTTGAGAGATTGCTTTGATGAAGAGGATCCCATGGAGATTACATCATTTTCTCCTCCATCCATCTTCCATGAAGGAGAATATTCAAGTTTAAAAGCCTTTGCTCCATAATGGCCCTCTGGAACTAAGATTCAAAGATCTTGATCTTCCATGTTCTTCAAAAGAGGAAGAAGGAAAAAGGTAGGAGGATGCCATCATCTCTCTCACACCATTCTTCCAAAAAGGTCCACAAGAAAACTTCATTCTTGGAGTTGAAACTCAGAACAAGAGGCACATTCAAAGGATCAGACTATGCCGAATCAGGTATTTAGCTTCATTGGAGCCAAAGGAGAAGCCAAATTTGGTCATGCCTATTTCAGGGCATGAGGATGAGCTACAAAGCACCAAGGATCAGCTGTCATACCTCTTAAATCCAAATGTAAAGCAACTAAAAGAGGTATTGGTTTTGTCTTCAGTTGATACTTTGGTGATTTGGGTGGAAGATCAGTTTGTAGTTAGTTTTTCACTCATCCAACCAGCCATGTTCAGTGCCAAATCAGTTGCATGGCTGCCATTTTTGAGGAAGGGAAGCTATTTATCCTTACTAGTTGCAGGATTTGTTTGAGCTCCCTTTTCTCTCGGTTAGTTTAGGAGTAGGAGTAGATTTTTATTTCAGCAGAAGAAGTGCTTATGCACACTCTGCATGTCTCATTTGAGGCATGTATGATTTGGCCTTCGTATATAAGTTTTGTTTGTATTACTTCAACGGGGCATGAGGCTAGACTCTTAACTATTAAAGGTAAGAGGCTCATGTTTTCCTATAACAGTTGTAAATTCCAGCAGAAACAAATGCAGAAGCAGCTAAAGTCATTTCAAGACAGTCCATTTGAGGGACAGATTGAAGCCCCAAGTCAAAACAATTTTCTACTCTTAGAAACTCCATTTCCAAGATTTTCTTATGAAAATTGAGGGTGCAGACGCGTAGGTAGGCTCAGGGTCAGAAAAACCATAGAAAAGGCTTGCAGTCAGGCTCGCAGTGGCTCAGGGATCAAGACTTATAGGTTCAGATCAATTTCATGTTTATCAAACAGACTCCATGCCCAATGGATGCTTCAAGGCCACTGGGATTTTTCATCTAGCAGGTAGATGTCCTTGTGAGTCACCAAATTGTTATCCATATTTCGCTCCTGAGATAAATATTGGATCGAATCATGACCCCGAATAGGAGGAACCCGAGAAAACTCATTTAAATCCTGCAAATTGGTTGCAAAAGGATTCAACAAAGAAGTGACAGAGGCCAAGAGAGATAAAAAGAGATCAAAGGATCATGTACAAAAGAAAACAACTCTGTCAGGCCATTTCTACATCTTAAATCCATTCTCTAAGTTACAGGCAGGCAGAGCTATAAAAAAGCAGGGTTAGACAAGAAGGGAAGATACTATAAAGGAGCCAGAAGCAAGAAGAAGGAATAATGGAGAAGATTCAGAGTCCTCAGGCTCGAGACGGTTCGAAAAAAGGGAAAAAAATGACTAAGTATGGAGGAGGCAGCGGAAGAGACACGTGTCCTAGCGGTGTTTCTCCAAAAAGTAAATCCAAAAGGGGAGCTCAAACTGGCGCCAACCCTCCACGTGGAAAATGGTAAAAAAGAGTCAAGGGGTGGGCAGAAAAGCTTCAAAAATGGCTAAGCATGAAAGTGTAAGCAGAGAGTGCTAAGTGTCAGCGTAGCACATTTCTAAAAGTTGGTCCCAAGGCAGAGACCCAAGTGAGCGCGAGCTCACCACGTAGCCCAAAGTCAAAAAGTAAGAGGGACCATTGAAAAGTCCACAAAGCAGTGAAGGCTGACAAGTGTCAACTCGATGCTCCTCCAAAGGAAACTTTGGGTCGGATTTTCAAACAAGAGCAGTGCCTCCACCAATCCTCAAATGGGGCAGAGTTAGTTGAATAGTCAATACATAAGCTAGGCCGGTGGAAGCTACCAAGTGTCCTAAGGGCGTTGTTTCAAGGGTTAAAAGGAGAAAAGGTTCCTGAGTGAGTGCCAGATTGACGCGTGTCCCAGGAGAAGGAAAGGATTTGGGGAAAAATTTAGTTTATGGCCTTTGCCCCAAAAGAAGTAAAAGTTACAAAATGGCTCCTGACTCCGCCAAGGAAAAAGTCAATGTTTGAGCCCGATTAAAAGCCGAGGCGGGGAGTCGGGGGAAAAAGTGAAAGTTATCCTTTTGTCCAAAAGGCATAAAAGTAAATATGGAAGTGCATTTTTTATCCAACCAAAAGGAGCCACGTGTCCCAATCAAGAGGGGGGCGCATTTTTCGAATTATTTTCCCGCCCATTTGTACAGAATCGATGCAAAACTTCAAAGGGGCATATCTTTCGACTCAGGATAGAAATATAGCAAATATGACACTGTTGGAAGCGTCTCGACGTCCTCTATGCCATGAAAGGATAAAAAATCATATTTTGTAGGCCCTGGTAGGTATAAAATGAAGAAAAATATTCCATACCATTAACACAAAATCCAATCTCTTTAACTACCAGATATGATTCGATTCGATTCGTTGGGGAACCATAAGCGACATATTGTGGATGGATTTGCATAAGGCATTGATATTCATTGGTTGATTTTTCAAGGTAGGATTCAATGCATATCTCATGGTGGTTGGAGTAGGATTCGACTTTTCCCTCTTCTCTCTCTTTTCCTTCCATATATACTGTAACACTTCTCATTTGAAAAGGAGAGACATTCTGAGCATAGAGAAACTCTGCCAAATTTGTTTCTAGATGCCAATTTTGAGCAGCGAACCTTCTCCCATGCCTGGAAAATGTTTGTGCCTCTATTCCAGAAATTTAATGGTTTGTGCACCTTCTAGAGCAATAAAAAAATGTGTTTTTGTGGTGTTCTTCAACCCTTTGCATCATTTTGTTGTTTCTCTATGCCTCTCCCTTTCAGTCTTGGTTTTCTGTGCATGTATTTCGGTGCAAGATGTTGTGTTTCATGTAGTTTAATGGATGATTTATAGATCTGGGCCGTGTCACTTCTATCTGACCTCCCTCATCTCCATTTTTCTATTTCTTTCTCCCTCAATAGAATATCTCGCTTCCTTTGTTGGTGTATCACCGCTTTAGTATAGGCTCTATTTTTTCCCTCTTTCTCTCTCCTTAGTTCCTTGGAATGGTTAGATTAGGTTAGATTTAGTTTTCCTACACTGGAGTAGCTCATGGTAGGTAGTTTAGGAACAAGAACCAACTTTCTCTGGAGAGCTTTCCCACTTTTGCAAGGTCCCACACCTTGGGGAAAGTTCAATCTTATGCAATCACACCAAATGAGTCTGCCTTAGAAAAGCATATCCATAACTCATTTGGGGGTGCTATAATTTCACGATAACAGACACTGTACAAGATTTTGAATTTCCCACTAATGATTTTGAATACTTGAGGGCATTAATGATTGAAAATTATGATGGAGGAGTTCCTTTAGAAGAAGATAGGAAACTATTAATGAATGTTGTAGTTGCCTAAGAAAAGGAGCACAATACCAGAAGTAAACCTGCCAAGGGGCCACAAGCCAAGTCAAAATTTCCATTGCTTACCAAAGAAACCCCAAAGAAAAATACATCTGGCAAAGAGCTTGTTTCCCCAAGAAAAACTTGTGTTCCTCCCCATGCCCAAACTGAAAAGAATCCCATTCCATATGATGAATTTGCCAATCCTTCTCCTAGTGTTGTTTTACCCAAGTTTGTTCTATATGACATTGCCCAAGTTTTGAGTCAAATCAAAATTTCAGTCCCAATTGTTGAGCTGCTTAGTATCCATGAGCACAAGAAGAGGGCTTTTGAATATTTAGGGTTCAAAGAGGAAGAGATCATACAAGGAAGAGATGTAAACAAGGTTGAGATTCCCCATACTGTTACAGAGTTGGAAAAGCCAAAAGTGTTGGAAGAGTTGGGGAAACCACCAGATGTTTATTTAGGAACCTATTTGGTTAACTCCCGGATAAATGTGGATCCATTCTTCACTACCCTGGTTATCAAAGACAAGCTGTTACATAATTGTATGTTTGATCCTGGAGGTTCATGCAATGTCATGCCTCTTGAGGTCATAAATGAATTAGGTATCAAAGTAGTAGCAACATATGGGAAGTGCACTGCCATAGACTTGAGAGAGGTGTCAGTGGTGGGATGTGTCAAAGATCTGGTTGTGCAACTTGCATCTTATCCTAGAAGGAACTTAAAACTTGAGGTAGTGATTGTTGACTGCCCTATTAAGTGGGGGATGTTGTTATCAAGAAAGTGGGCAGCAGATGTTGGTGGTAATGTGCAAATGGACATGTCTTATGCCACTATCCCCATTGAAGGAAACTTGGTGAAATTATATGGAGAGAAGATGTTGTACTTGATTAAAGACCCAAGCAATGCATCTTATGAAGTTTTGCAAGAAGATGCCGATCTTAACAATTTTGTGAGTTTTGTGGATTTTAGGGAGTATGAAAGTGTTAAAAATAGAGCTCCTAAGTATGCTATTTTTTCTGGGAATTTGGTCTATGATTCAACCTTGAAAAATGTTAAAGAATTTGACCTAAACACAATGGAGAAACTCCAGAGAAAATGGATGGTTTACAAACTGAACAAAGAAGAAAAAGAGGTATATTTCTAGTTAATGAAAACATACCAGAACCTCTTAGCATGGTCATATCCAGGATGGCAGGCACTTGAAGATTTTCCTTGATTGTTTTCTTTGAATCAAGGTGGGAATCATTTGTATAGTGTATAGTTTGTTGGTTTGTTTCCTGTCTTTTGTGTTTTTGTTCGTTGTGGTCCCTAGTGACCTGTTTTTGCTAGTTTCTCTATTCAATTTTAGGGGATTGTTCTAGTTTTGTGCTTTGCAAGCTGATTCCTTTTCCAAATGGATATTTTTGGCACTTGGTCTACCTTTTGTTCTTGTGGCACTCACTGGGAGTGCCCATCCCCGAGTCGGAGCCGATGTTGGTGCTCAAAATAGTCTCACCCCATTTTTCCATTGAAAATATGTCCTTTTACGGCCTATGTTATATTTTCTCCACCCCGTGTTGTGCCTGAGAGGTCTCTTCCTTCCTTTTGTTTCCATAATCAATCCGTTCCTGGGTTGAAAATCACTTATGAATCATAGTTAGCTCCTCATTTCTCTGTTCCCATGAAGGGGTTTGTAATCTAGGTTTCCCATTCTCCGTTCATCTAAAAAAATTGGGCTTTCCCGTTCTTTCCATTTTCCATAGTCAGGACTTACTGCCCTTGTCATTTTTTCCCTGAACACTTAATGAAAAATGAATGGATGTAGCTCAGAGGAATGTATTTGAGCCTTGTAACATTTCTAGATTTTCTGTCCTTAGAGAAATTTTCATCCTCGGGCTCAAATAGTCATTTTTATGCATTTTACGGTTTGACGGGTGTTTCTCCCGGTCAAATTTACATCCTTGCATCAAAAGGAAATGTGGCCTCTTTTGGTTGGACATGGCTTGGCAGGGTACTTAAGAAATTTTATGGATCGCCTAAATTTAAAAAAATTTCCATGTGGAGGAACAACGCTCATTTGAATATCTACTTTTTGGTTTGGCCTTGAAGTAGCGCCAAGAGGACATGTGGAGGTTTCTACTACTTTGCCCAGACTTAGAAATTTTTTTATGCAGCTAATACAATTTGGCAGGATAGGGACACGTGGTGAGCCCGCACTCATCCAGAGTCTTAAACTTGGGCACCATTTTGAAGAAGTTCTAGGAGGACACTTGGAGGCCTTCGCTCACTTTGCATTTTTCTTGGAATTTTCAATGGCCAAAGGAGACTGCCTCGGACCCTGACACATGGCACATTCCACTAAGATGTAAGCCTTCAAACAAATTTTGCCAGGCCAAGACATGTGGTGAGCGTGTGCTCATTCAAAGTCTCAATTTTGGGAAACATCTCAAAGTGTGCCATTGTGACGCGTGGCAGTTTGAAATGTCAAAAGGGGCAGGGAAGTGGACCATTGGGGGCAACTTAGAATTTTTGCCTATTTTTCTCAAAAGGGTTAAAATAACAAAAATGGCCCACAATCCCGACAAAGGATCAATCAAGGTTTGTTTCAAAGTCAACAACGGAGGTGCGGACCCTTGGGGGAAATTTAGAAAATTTTCCTTTTAGGAGAAAAGAATTAAAAGTGAAAAAGGAAGTGTGGTTCTGCTAGGGCCCACATTGGACATGTGTCAGGCCCATTTTTCAAGGGTGAAACTACAGGGAAAACTTGGGAAAGTTTCTCATTTCCAAAAAAGAGGTGAAATAGTAGAATTTGGTCATGGTTCCTTTGGGACCCACCCTAGGACATGTGTCAGGCTCATTTCTCAAGGGTGGAGCTACGGAGAAAAATGGGAAATTTATCCCATCTTTTCAAAAGGTTATGAAAAGTCAAAGGGAAATCCCGAGCCCGTTTTAAATTGAATCTCCCACGTGGACGACCCAAATTCAAAGTAAAGATAAATGGAAGCTGTGTGTCTGAATCCGATTTTCCCCCCATTTTTACTGAAATGCTCCTGGAAGTGTGATTCTTCATGATTTATTGGTATTTCCTACATGCCAAATAGAGAGGAGACTTAATGTTGATATCTAAGTTTGGTGGGGAAAATCTAGAGACATCTTTTGCCATTAAAATGGTCTAACTATCGAGCTTGATCAGATTTTCCATTTTTCTTCTCCTGAGCATGCAAGGAGCCAGATATGATAGATTAGGGGCAGAAGTGGTTGGCGAATAGAAAGAAGAGTGATTTTCCAGAGGAAGGAGTTGAATGTGGGAGATATTCGAAGATATCTGCCCCCTGAGCACCTAACGACTTTTTATAGATTTGATTCTGGGAATTACAATAGTGATCATGGCAAGCACTGGTGGCACTCAATGTCTGGATTTTTTGGGGGAAAAAGGATCTGTTGTAAATTTTATAAATGGCACAAATTTATCGTGGAAATGGTTGAAGAGTTAGAGGTCGAAGAAAATTCCCAAGAGGAAAATTTGACAAAGTTTGTCTTTTGAGAAGCCGTCTGAGAAACCTGGTTATCTCTTTTGTATTAAGTTTGATCGTGTCAAGGTTGTTGTGATTGTATAGCCATTGACAAGCTCTAAGATTGTTTTAGAAACTTTCCCCTGCTGATAAATTTAATCAAACTTGAGTTATTTTGTGTCATTTTTAGAAAAAATTGTGCATTTCTTGTTGATGGATATTGATGTTTAAATGTCCATATAGATAGGAAAGTTTGAAGAACATGATTTCATTGGTTATATTATGGATTATATATTTGGATAGCGATATTGAATTGGCTAAGTAAAATTTATGTATGACATACAAATATTTCAATTAAATATATGTGAACGAAGACACTATAATTCTCAAGGCAAAGAATCCTTTAATAATGAGGGGATAAACCCTCAATGCTCGTCAATTGTGGTTGTAGAAAATAAATATGAGATTTCTTTTGCATTGCATAGAATCAAGTCTATCCGGTTTCCCCTTTTCACGTTGTATAAGAGATTGTTGTTTAACTGTCATAATATTTAATCATAAACAAGTAAAAATAATTATTTAGCGATTAAGAAAAATCAAAATTCCAAAATTTGTTAGCTTCTTATTTTTTTGTGTAAGAGATGACCAAGAATATGTAACCTTAACTTCCATGCTACCACGTATGTTGCATGAGTTTAATTGTAATGTTAATGTGCTACCTCAATATCCTAATGTAATCATTTCATAAAGAATTATGAGAAACTACATTTGTTAACCATGCATCTAATACAAATATCTTTAGCACTTAACACGTATATAACACTTGTCGTGGTTAAGGCTTTGAAGAAGGGCACACAACATTCATTCTCACACGCGGTCTTCAATGAAATCTATGAACAAATGAGCGATGCAGGTTGTGAAGAAGATACAGTCTAGATTTATACCCTCATGAATCGAGCCCTCCTGGATAGATATGGATCAGATTTCTTGAGTGTTATTGTGCTAAATTATTTCAGAGAATATATGGAATAAATGTATTTTCCTTTTTCTTATGAATATTACTTTTCATAGATTTAAATATGATTTCTTACAGTGTAGTTGGTTGAACTGTAATCTGCAATCTGTGAGGGCTCTTCACACTGTCTTCATACAGGAAATCACACTGGTCAATGTCCTCGACCACTCATTCGTAGATAGTGTTGGAAGAGTACACGAGATCGCCAACTAAAGAGGAGATCAAATTATTTGGTTGCAGAGCAGCAACTCTTGTACCCACATACGTCAGTGTTCTCCTTTCGACCTGAAGAAGGCAAGGGCATCACAATCCAATTCAACGCCAACGCCGCAATGGAAGGGCAAAGCTGCGCCATCCTCTGCCTCCACTCGGACCCTGTAAATTCCAACCAAACGGGTCCGCTGCCTTGATTGTGTATGAATCCCCAATGGGTTGCCTTATATTGTTCTCCACATAAGAAGATGTCATCGGTTCAGACTCGATGGTGACGCACAGTATCTTGGCCGCGCTACTACTGCAGATAATTTCTATGCATGGCCACAGCCATACACGTGTTAAAATCCAACAGTGACAGATCACCCTGGCACTGTGCAAGCCCGTGGACATATCCAGTGCGTGAGTCCACTACAGATAATTTCTAACCTTCCGATGGTCGACGATGCACAATAAGAGTCGTAGGATTTTGTCAGAGGGGGTCGGGCCTTCTCCCAGAGAACACGCCTTTCGGCGTAATGATTTTAAAATTAAATTTGTTGAAATATCGATGGATCATATTAAAATATTAATATGTCGAAGACGTACGGCTTGCATTCTATTCAATGTTGTCGTGTCTACTGTCAGAGGGCGGAAGCCTTAGCCCCATAGTGAAACGCCTTTGGCGTAAAAATGTAAGTAATCTAGATATTAGTGTGCGGGATTATGCATCTGTTTGATAAAATCTTTAATAAGTCAGAAATATGTGTTTTTAACCCTAAAAAAAAGAAAAAAAACCATATACCATCATGGAACACATGTTATTACCCACAAAAATTTGAATAAACATTTTTTATTTTCAATTTTCAATACACTAGTCATCAACTTTCTCCATCATCCACCTATCAACGTATCTATGCATACTTATGATACAATTATTAGTTCATAGCATAATTTGAACTTCATTTATTTGATATCTTTAACACTATACAAGGTAGCTCATATCTTTGACATACTAGATGAAATCTATATATTCGAAATTCCACTCAAGGATTTAAGAAAATCGATAAATTGTTAAGTTTTGATTAAAAAAATCAATTCTAGTTCGTCAAACATCACCTTTAATTCTCTTATATTTTGGAAATAATTATTAGCTTTTCAATACATCTTTAATATTTTTTGTACCTCTGTGCATAACAACTATCACGTATTTAAAATGTGCAAATCTTCCACAAATTTGATTTCATTTAGTAATAATGATTTTTTAATGATGGAGAAAATGAGAGGGAAATTAAAAAAATTGGCGAAGGTTTCAAATGAAGGATTGGCTTAGGCTGGGACAGGGTGTTGATCAATATTGGGACAAAAAAAAGGCAATTTAAACAATACCATTTAAGATAATTCTCAAATTTTCTAACTTAATGTTCAGACAATTGCGAGTCCTCCCTACCGGCTGCGTAATGTAAGGGTAAACTGTCCCCTGTGACCTGGGAGATTAGAACCTGAGTGAGTGGCTGACGAGCACTCAAGCCCTACTATCATGCCACACCCTTGCACCCCAGTAAGAGACAGATTTATTAGGCCTTAATTTTTATTTAGGATCTAAATAAAGGGTTTGAGTGAGTTGTTTTAGGTATTGAACAATCTAATTTAGTCTTGGTTTTCCAGATTTTTCTAGGGATTAACTTTGACGTCAATTTTTATTACAATTTTTTTAGCCCTCTATAATGACGAAAATATATTTTTAAGATAGTTGTGGGACGTGGTTTACTATTAGCTAAAAGCCCCCATTTGATCTATTTTAAGATATGGAAAGCAGTAACATATTTTATAGATATAAATGTTTGACTTTAGACATGAGAAGTGGTTTTAGATTTTTTTGCGGAAGGAATGTAATCCCTGGAGTATTGTAGTTTAGAGAAAATATTATTACTGTTATGTTTTTATAATGTATCTTGGGTTTGTCTCGTAGTTTTTCTATTAAAAGATTTCATTGTGAAATCATCTTCTAGTTTTTCAAGATTTGTTCACGGTTTTTAATTGTATATGATAAATGATATTTGTTTTGTATTCGAAGGTAGAGTTAGAGTTGGGTTAAAGGTTATGAGTATCCTAGGTAATAATGGGAGTGGCTGCCTTTCTCAGAGTTTTAGTTAATATTTTTTTCCTAATAAGTAAATAAATAAAAGTTGTATGTATTTTTGTATTTAAAAATTTTCATCATGATCATAATAAATCACAAATTTAAAAAAAACTGGCATACAAAAAATAAAAAACATTCTTTAAAATTATCATAGGAGCATGAGAAACATTCTATAGGTGGAGAAAATAAATCATGCTTGTAATGCAATAAATACAATTATTTATACAAGGTTACTTGCGAGTCAGATTTACCACTATAAGTAGGTGATTAGACTCAAACCTGAGCAAAACACCATTTTTCCCCGTAAAGTAATAAAAATGCTTATCCAGTCCAATAGTTTTGTGAAGAGTACCATTTGGACTAGACCTACCAATTCCTCCATAAAAAATAATAGTTAATCCCCCCAAAAAATTAGGAATAGAGAATTAAATACTTCTTTCCTTAAATTATACTCACATCTATTGACTATACCAATGATATTATTAAAAATACACGAATCTTTTCCTACGAAAAATTACACACCTGCATAATTTGGAGCTACATCAGAGAATGAGTAATAATACCAAAAAAATCATATCAGCTCAAAAATATGTTATATTTATTTTACTTTAATTTTTTTATAATACCTTTTTATATGTATGCGTGAAATTTACATTGTTGTATAATAATATCAATAAATGGGTCAATTAATATTAAATCTCCAATTAAATTGTTTTAATGTTTTGTTTTAAAAAATAGCCAATAATAAAGAAAATCTTTAAATTTAGGTGCCTCTTAAGTGTTGGTGCCCTAGGTAATTGTCTAATTTATTGAGGGTTTAATTCTCCCTTGAATATACTCTATAATATAATACAAATATGAAAAATTGATTAATGTTGAATTAAGACATGACACCATAATTGAAAAAAGATCTTAATTGGTCGATAGACCTTACTAGAGACAACTTTTTGTCATAGTCGTTCTCCATTTATTTTATCTTTAAAAAATAAGACCAACCTTTTACACGCTTGAATTGGAAACTTTTTATGTTGATGGTTCTTCTCAAGTTCTGTTTATGTTTTCAAATCTAGAGATAAAGAAAAAGAACTTCCTTATTTAAATCCTTCTAAATTTTTGGTTAAAAAACTTCAGAGATAAAAAAAGATAAACATCTATATGAAGCGAATAGATTTTTTCACAAAAGGAAAAATCAAGATTACCAAGTAATTGAGATCGAGATCCTTCATTTTAGAATGGATGCCTTTTTCTATCTACCTTTCCTTTGTTGTCAATTTTTTTCTCACCTTTGTGTTTTTTATCTTTTTTTCTTGAGAATTTGATTCTTTATTTTTTTTCTTCTATGTGGAATAGAAATGGGAGCCTTGTTTTTTGTGTAGGCAACTATGTGCTACGCCCTTAACCTATTGCTTGTATTAGGATATGAGTAGCTGACTTGTGGCTTACCATATCATTTTATTAATTCATTTATAATTTCTCATGCTTAGTAGGCCGGCCTTGGTGTTGGCCATAACATATGAATAGTATATATAGGGGTTATAAGTTAGTAGTTCATCATCATTTTGGAGCATTTGAGTCTTATTGTATAGTTCGGAGGTTGCCCCCTCGAAGTGGCGAAGCTATTATAATTGCATGTTGAGATCATTATTTTGGAATATTGTGTTATTTTGTGTTATATTTCTGCTCATTATCTGAATTATACAAGTAATTTCATTACAAGTGGTATCAGAGCTGTGATTTGGGCCAAAATTAGGGTAAAAACCATACTTTTTTGTTTCTGCCATATATTGCGAACCAAAGCGAATTGGTGGGAGATATTTTTACCTTAGCTGAAAAACATTTTAAGTAAGGTTACCTAAAAATTTTAGACTTTTTTTATTTAATTTGCAAAAGTTATTACAAATTTAGGGTTTTTCATAAAATTGCTCGCTAGGGTGCAAATTGTGAAATTTTTTCAAATTCGTTACATTTTCAGAAAGAAAAAAAACAATTTATTTAGGATTTGTTCTTTAAGTTTTTTTATAGTTGGCTGAAATTCGTATTGAAATATGAAACCCTAAAATTTGACTGTGATCCCTACATCCTACTATTTTGGGGCATCATGGTGGGGCCTTCCACAAGAGGAAAAAAGAATCCCATCACTCCAGGTAAAACACAAGAAAAGGATGAGATAGTAGTTGAGGAGTTGGAGACAGAAGATATAATTATAGATTCCTCAGGGTTAGGGTTTACTTTGACAGACCACAAAGTAAGCCAACTTGAGTTTAACCTGAGAGACCTCGAATCTCGGGTGGCCAGCAAAAAAGATGTGGATAGGATTGGAGGATTTCATGCAAAAATTCAGTACATATATGATGGGTAATCATACTTATGTCAATCAAGTTGGATCCTTAGGTCAACATAATAGACACATGAGCTAGAGTGGATCTTTGAGTGTGCACAATCCAAATACGAGCACTCTGCAGGCCCGTACTATGTTTCCAAAAGTGGAGATGCGTAAGTTTGATGGAAAGGATCCACTCAATTGGATCAACCAAATGGAGAATTTTTTTGAACTACATCAGATTCCACTAGGACAAAAGGTGACCATGGCAGCTTTGTATCTCGAACCTGACCAATTCGTCTGGTATCAATGGTTATTTGCTCAAAGGAAAAAAAGTGTTCTCAATGTTACATGGATAGTGTTCACTGAAGAGTTGCAATTACACTATAGTTCTAGTGTGTCAGATAATTACTTCAGCCAATTAGCAAAATTGAGACGAATAGGATCTGTTAAGGATTACATTCATCACTTCCAAAACCTTTCTCTACGAGTCGAAAATATTATTGAAGAGAATCTGAATGACCTATTCTCGGGGGTCTTAAGGATCACATTGAGCATGAGGTGTGTATGTTTAATCCTCATAAGGTTTCTCATTCGATGATTATGGAAAGAAGGGCAGAGGATAAATTTGTTTCAAGTAGGAGACAACATTTCACTTATACCAGAGATTGCAACACCTTGGCCCCAACACTCCCTCGACCAGTTAGATTGACACCTCAACAAATTGAAGAAAAAAGAGAAAAATGTTTATGTTTTAACTGTGACAGTAAATTTGGACCAAGACATAAATGTGCTGAAAAGAAGTTGTTCTACATTGATGGGCCTAGTGAAGATGAAGAGAAGGATGAAGATTCAAAGTCAGAGGTCTTGGTTGAGCCAGAGGAGGATGAGTTCGATGAGGAAGGGAGAGTCATCTTGGAGCCTGAATGCATCCTTCAAACACGCACTAAAATATTGAGGACACGGGTTATTACTGAGTACCTGATCAAGTGGAAGGATATGGACAATGAAGATGCAACATGCGAAGATATGACATTCTTGCAGCAGCACCCAGAGCTTCTCAACATTGGGGACAATGTTGCTTTGAAGGGGAAGGGCATGCTACGCTCTTAACCTATTGCTTGTATTAGGATATGAGTAGCCGAATTGTGGCTTACCATATCATTTATACTTTCTCATGCTTAGTAGGTCGGCCTTGGTGATGGCCATAACATATGAATAGTATATATAGAGGATTTTGGGTAGTAGTTCATCATCATTTTGAGCATTTGAGCCTTATTGTATGGTTTGGAGGTTTCCCCCTCGAAAAGGCGAAGCTATTATAATTGCATATTGAGATCAATATTCTAGAATATTGCGTTATTTGGTGTTATATTTCTGCTCATGATATGAATTATACAAGTAATTTCATTACACACGGGCTATGCGTAGATTTCACTTAGGGTTTCTTAGTTAAATTTTGATGCAAAAGTGAGGTGCGAGCTCACTCATTTAAATAGGAGAGTGTCAAAGGGAACCTGTCACAAAAAAAATTTGAGAGAAAAATTAGTTATTTTATGTCAAAATTTAGGGATTTCTCGTTATCATTGCCACAAACCTCGAAAACACACAAAAGAAAGGGTTTCCCATGGTTTTTTCTGTATTGCAAGGATCTAGTTAAGTGCTAAGGTGTAAAAAGGAGTGGATGTGTCATCATGATTTTTAAAGCATGCAACATGATGATGAATTACTAATTGTAGACATCATGCATGTTACTATTGAGTGCAAAAGAAAAACAACTAACATAAAGGTCAATGTATTGAC
Organism: Taxus chinensis; assembly: GCA_019776745.2. NCBI lineage: Eukaryota > Viridiplantae > Streptophyta > Pinopsida > Cupressales > Taxaceae > Taxus > Taxus chinensis. The sequence goes on along the minus strand of CM034155.1, from coordinate 245,827,843 downwards.
TGAAAAATACCATAAATTGCTAAATAGTAATAGGACACCACTACCCAAAAGAAAAAAAAAAGATGAAAGATCTCACCATTTTCTTTGTAATATATTTATTAATAACAGATTATGTGCAACGAGTAGCTATATATGGTTCTAGCTAATACCTAATTGTGTAGGTGAAATCCTCTCTTTAGTTACACAAAGGTAGGATTAATGGATGAGGTAAAATCATTGGGTTATTTGATGTTTCCGGGGCTTAAGTGACATGACCTGCAAAGCTAAGTGTAATCCATAGGTTATTTGGTGACAAAAGTGAATGCGTATCACTTATTAAAGTTGGGTAGAGAGATTTATTGCTTCAGAAATGTTTGAGATTGAGTTGAAATCCCCATGTTATAACAGGGGATTTCTTTAATATTGATAACCCATCAGGCCAAAATCCTTTCATTGCTCATAGTCCTAGATTTCTAATTGCAATATACGAATTGAAAGAATGAACGGTAGATTCATGGATGTTTACACTCGAAAAGCTTTTGATATTTTATGGGAGCCTTTGTTGGACCCAAAACACCTGAAATCTAAGTTCAAGAAAACTACAAACCAAGTATATTTTTAGCCTCATATTCTCAAACAAAAGACAATGAATATAAAATCCAATCCCAAAAAAAGAAATGATCCCACACTCATCTATACGCTGAAGAAAGAAACCATGATAAATACAAATGTAAAATGTATAACCAAAGAAAGCTTAGGTAAAACCCTTCTTGAGCCCAATGCAACCTCCACATACGCCACTGTGGAGCTTGCACTCACAATTGGCCTCAGACCACTCATCCCCTTTATCTCATCTACTGTCCACAACACCCCCATCCCCATAAGGTTGCACGTAAGAGGTCGGGTGAGCAGTTTATGTGAATACAATAGCCACTACATAAGGGACCAATAAAGCCCAAATCTACCCTGAAAAATTAGGTGATGTTGTTAGATCAACCACATATGGATGTTAGCGCCCAAAAAAGTCAACTACCCAAGGTGTCGAGGTGTTACGGGGGAGGTGAGGCAAATGTTTCAATATAAGTTACTTCACATAATTTCTTCCTCTGTATTTTTTTTCCAATCACCAGGATTGATTATCATTTAACTATTCTGGCATTGAAAACAATAAGACTTTACATGAAATCTTCTATGTGTTTTTCTTCTTCTTGAGTTTTATCAACGAAAAGGGTGCCTGAAAACTGACATTTCCATTTAGATTGAGGAAAAAATGGAAACAAAAAACATTATAGTTTAGTTGATTGTTACATGTTTCTATGCACAGGACTAGAGTTCGTGAAGAAAATAACCAAACCATTTATTCCTTTACGTGAATGCCACAATCTTCTAATCTTGGTCATTGATACGTCCATGAAAGAACGTGTCACAAAAAAAACACTTATGTCAATGTCCTCCTACACCTCGTCTGTGGGATGCCTCAAATCAACATAAAAAATTAATATGTTGACGAAGCACGACTGTCATCTACGTCATCCACCTTGTTCTTCGTTGTCAGAGGAGGCAAGCCTCAACCCAACTTGTGAACACCTTCGACATAATAAGAAGTAGGTATTGTATATTTTGAAAGGAATTACTGAAAATTTATCGTTGCCTTTTTTTAATAGGCATATGTGGCGGTAAAATTTAAATGCAAAAACTTAGCGTCTTACTACTCTTTTGTACTTCCCAATTGAAGATGTAGTCTTACATCCATGAACACCTTTTTTAAAAAACAATTTCCCTTCCATTAACATATAACTAGTACTATCTAAATAATGTTTGAAGATATCAATTGATTAATAACTCTATTACCCTTTTAATAGATATTCAAATAATTAGTTCAAGAAATGGCTAAAATCTACTCATATTAATGTTAGGTTTGCAAAACATATTTAAGCAAAATAGAGTTCCAAACTTCTTTATATGGCTAAAATATAACTATTTTTTGATGACCTCTTCACACAAATAAAAAAAAGTTCATATGACAATGAAATTGACATCAAATTTAAGATTAAAATTTGCTCGTAACAATTAAATGGACATCAAACTTGAAAAGGTTGCCCATTATTTATTAACAACTCAAAAATAGTACAATCCATCCCCACTTCTCCCACTATGGTTGTGAGACACATACAATTAGTTCGTGTGGGTGATTATGGCGATTAATGATTTTTCTTTTAGTATTATTAATGTTTATGCTCCTAATGATGGTTTGAAAAGAATAGGGTTATGGAAATGGTTAGGTGATAACTTACCTTTAGCTTATTGGTTCGTGTGTGGTGACTTTAATATGATTGAACATCCTAATGACAAGATTAACACCCTCCCTATGTGTTGATGTGTCAGTGAGCGTGTGACTTAGTATTACTTTAAAATCTGTTGGGATCTTTCTGATTATTTTCTTAGATGACAACATGAATTTAAGTCTCAAGCTTGGTATACTTGGACCAATCTTTGAGAAGGATGCAATTGGGAATTTAAAAGGCTTGATCATGTACTTGTCTCTCAGCAGCCAATATTTGATTTTGACATGTAAGGCCTCTCCCTTATCATGGCGTGGTCAAATGTTATTTTTTCAAATAACCTTATAATCTCTTTTAAGATTATTTGGCATGGACCCCATTCAAAGTATTGTCAAATCAATTCATTTTTAATGTGTCCTTACTAAGTCACCTCGGGGTGGTACCTCCTATTGCTAAAGTTTGGAACATGGTGCCACATCTGCCATTTGTTGCCAGCTAGATTGAGTGGTGGGAGGAGGTGATTAAGAATGCCACCCAATTCCTCCGAAATTTTTAAGTAGGTTTCTCAGGTGCATAAATAGGCTGAATCGGTTCTACACAAATAATTCCAGAGGATCACTATTCCCCTTGAATCCAATCCTTTCGACACCCCTCTTTAGTTACAGGATGTCAATATTTGACATAGCCTCAATCTCGTGGAATCTCAATTGGCTCGTGGTGTGTAAATTCGATCGAGGTTGCATTGGCTCAAGGTGGGAGATAAAACATCTAAGAACTTTTTCGAATCCATCCATACCAAACATGCTCATCAATAGATCAAAGTTCTTCAAGTTTCTCATATTTGGATCACATATTTTCCTAAGATCACTAATGTCTTTATGGAACATTATCAGTTAGTCTTCTAAGCTCAAGAGGTCACCAATGAGCGCGCTCCTACTTTGCAACAATGTATTGAGGTGGTTTCTGTCAAGTTTTCTCCTACTGATTGTGCTCAATCCAATTATGTTCTTTTTAAAATAATCTTTATGTTGCCCTCCTGTGTCGTTTCGATGATAAATCCTTGGGACTGGATGGATTTCCTTGTGAATTATACAAAGCCACTTGGTATTTTTTTGGTCCAGAAATGCTTCATGTTTACAATCAATCTATCCCATCCAATTATTTAGGGAGCTTCATCGATAAAGGCAACATTAAGCTCATTTCCAAAGAATTTGATCTGGAGTTGATCACTAGTTGACATCCTATCACTTTGTTGAATGTTTCCTACACAATTATTTTTAAAGACCTTTCTCTTCACATTTCCGATCTTCTACCCAAGATTGTTTGACCTAAGCAGATGAGATTTGTCAAAGGTCACTACATTCTGGATAATATTATAGCAGTTTGGGAAGGAATGGAATGGGATTGGTTGCCTCTGCAACAACCCTTATTTCTAAAAATTGACTTTGAAAAGGCCTATGATCATATTGAATGGCCTTTTATTCTGGCTATGCTCACAAATTTAGGTTTTGGTGAATTTTTTACCTTGATTTTCTGAACTCTATTCTACAATGTTTTTTTTCCTCACTACCAATGGTCAACAACCCCGCTTGATTGGCCTCTTCTGATCTATCAGAAAAGGGTGCCCTCTTGCACTTGCTCTTTTTGTCTTAGTCCGAGATCCTCTTGGATATCTTATTTCTCATTGATTTGCTTAGGGTTACATTCGGGGATTTGTTTTCGCTGTATCATTTGACTCATCTCATTAATGGGCAATTTGCTGATGATTATTTTCTTACCCTTACATAAAATGAGTAGAATTTGGTTGAAGTTTTTGAGTGCCTTGGCATATTTTGTCTTGCTTCAGGATCTTGTATTCAAATGGCCAAAACTTTGGGCTATCAATTTTTTTTTCTGGCCTATGCCTAACTGGTTGAAATCTTACTACTAAAATTGGATTGGGCACGGAGAATAATTTAAATTTTGGGATTTATTTTTACCTTCAATAATGACTCAACTACCTTATGGCAGTATGTGATAGAAAAAGTCGAGCATAAAATTTTTCAGACGTTTTCCAAATAGGTCTCATCGGCCGATAAATTCTAGGTGTGTACCAAGATTCTACTGTCCACCCATATTCACTAGTATGCTTGTTGGTGCCCATATCGGGCTTCATTGTCAAACTTTACAAATTGCTTTGGGATTACCTTTGGTCTAAATTTTTTATTTCAACTGAATTCTATCGGGTGGCTTGAGAGGTTTTTTGTCTTCCCCTTGATCAAGATGGCATGGGTATTATTGATGTTTATAGGCAAAGCATCGCTTTATGTTATAAATGGGTGATGTAATGTGTCTTGGGTATTCAAGCCTAGAAAATTCTACTTGGACATTGCATTGCTTCAGGTGCCCCTTATGGAAAAAAGTGTTGGAATTATATAGGGTTGCATACCTTAATTATCACTAAAGCTTCTCTCTAGATTACTGGCACTTTCGTTTCCAAAAGCAAAGGTAAGGCATTTGAAGTAGTGAAACCCTTGCTACATTGGATTGGCGATGGCTTTCAAACCGAACTCTCTTTCAATTCCCATGATATTTGATGATCTCTCATTATCATGGAAGATAGTATTCCGCTTGTTGAAACTCTAGGCATCAAAGATCTTTGTCTATCTCGAAAGGAGATTCACACCATTTAAGATTTGGTTTCCCTCAAAGACTGGATATCCTAGCCCGAGCTCAAGATGAAACTCAATCTTGATAATTTTTACCTTCTGTCTATCCACAAATACAAGATTTGATTCCAGATGTCATGCTCCATAAACTAGAACTCAAGCCTTCGGATGCGTGGCGGCGAGATTGGCAGTGGAGTCATGATATTTCCTTTCTTCACTATAATGCTGACACCATTTAGTGGAGCTATTGAGTCCTATCTCGCATGTCATTTCCAAGCTCAACACCCACTTAGGCCTACAATCTGCCCCATCTACTTGGCTTCATTATCTTTCCCGTACTTAAAACCCTTTTCTTAAGCCCAAAGTTAACCATTTTCTTTGGTGCCTTATCTATCAAGCTCTTCTTGTTGGTGAGTGTTTTAGTACATTGGAATTGCCAATCCTTAACGCCCCTTATGCTCTTGGCATAAATCTTTTAAGAATTTGTTTTTGTCTTATTCCTATACACAAGCGATGTGGTCTTGGATTTGTATGTTATTTCAACCCTACCACCTTGAATTATTTCATTGGAAAATGGATTTGTGTAGAGATTTCAATTCTTGGCCTACCTATATTGATACTTTCTAGAATTTGTTTAGACATTGTATTCTCTTTCAAATTTGGAAAGCTCGTAATAATGCAATATTCCAGACTGATCAAGTTGATGTTTTATTTTACAGTAGTGATAAAGTGTCTATTTTATTTTTTGTGCGCATATACATTTAAGCTCAAGCTAAAAAAGATGTTCTGGAATTTTATTACTTGCAGGAATTTCTCATGCAATGGGGGAGTGCTCCTTGCATGATGAGTCAAGTCCCTCCTAACCCTTTTTTTCCACCACCTCAGACATCTTTTCCTCTCCAACCACCTCCATAAGGACTGCGTCGCAGAATCCACTCTCACAACCACTGCTCCACCTCTCCCTAGGCTTGCCCTTCAGCTTTGTCCTCTTCTTGGTCGGGTTGGAGTCCTCCACGAGGGAAGGTCATGGCAAGTTATCTGCTTTGGGCCTTTCCTCCGCCTGGAGTTTAGATGTTTTGTGGCTCTTCACCCCCTAGCTAGGGAATCATGACGCCTTTGCATATACAAATGCACAATTAGGATGGCTGGAAGGTTTATCCTCCTTCATTTGAGTCGTCAAGTGGAGCCTTCATCCCTCCTCGGGATGATCCTCCTCCTCCTCCTCTCGGAGAGGCAACATGTGCTTGGTGCTCTTTGGTTTTATGTAATTCTTTTGTTTCCCCTCGTGGTGTTCTAGGTTGGCCCTTTGGCCATTTTGTGGTCCCTTCGTGGTTTTTTTCAGGGCCGTGAGTTTTCCAATCGCTTCTGTTCTTGTAACTCTCATATATATTTTTAATATAATGGACAATTCAAATAGTAAGATAAGAAGAGTACTAGATCACAATAGTGGGATATATTAATATATATGTAAAGAAAACTAAAAGATTTTTAATTTACAAGTTATTGCTTAAGAGGTACAATTTCACACATTGAAAAATACAAATACAAATCTAAAAGGTATAGAAATATCTTTTCCTTGACAACATGAATGGTCACCGACATCTATTTCTTTTGTACTTGATTTTTCAAAAAGCATATCAATGGTTCATAGTAGATGTTTGTTTTGTACTCAATTTTTGTTGTTGACATTCTCTCGTCTTCCATGCTCTTTCTCTTACAAGAAGAAAAGCTTAGAAATACGTAAGAGTAATTTTAAAACCTATGACAACTGGGTGTTTTTACCTACTTTTTTACTCAATAATTGTTGGAGAGATATTAGATGCTATAATCTTTCACAAAAAATTTCTTACATGAAAATTTTGAGAGATATTTTTGATAGACTCTCATCTTTCATGAACTTTCTCTTATAAGAAGAAAAGTTGAAGAGATTAGACACTATATTATCTTCCACAAAAAAAATCTTGTAAAAAAACCTTGAGAATTATTAAACCCACTCTCATCTTCCATAAATTTTTGCTTACATAAAGAAAAGTTGAAAAGATATTAAAGAGTGTCTCATATTCCACAAACTTTCTCTTACAAGAAGAAAAATTGAGAAGATATTATTCTCATCTTCCAAGAACTTCCTCTTAAACTTTCTCTTACAAACAGAATAATTAAAAAGGTATTTAACATTGTCTCATCTTTTCACGAACTTTCTCTTGCAATAAGTTAAGTTAAGAAGATACCCCATAAAAACAAAAGCTTATGGATAAGCTAAGAATAACTTCGTTTTCGTTTTCATTGCCATGTTATTTCGCAGCAACATGCCAAACGGACCAAAAGAAAGACGTTTTCAATTTCATCCGCTCACTTTCCTTTCCACTACCTAACCGTCCAAATCCTCATAATGTAGGTGTTTAGTCCTTGCAACATCGAAATAGACAGTAGAGCCATTTTCACACACGAAACAACTGGTAATACGTGAATAATTGAAAGGGCATATTTACTGTCATTTCCATATTGTTCTTTCCTGGCAAGTGGCAACATTAACAGAGGAACAGATGAGCAGGCCATATTTTTAGATGAAAAACAACTCTGAAGCATTGAATTCTGATGGCAACGAAAAACAACTCTGAAGCATTGAATTCTGATGGCAACGATACAATGAATGAAGACTGAACAATATACGATACGATACAAGGAACAGATGAGCAGGGCATATTTTCGGATGAAAAAGATGACTTGACCAGTTGAAGCCGTCGATTTGGAGTATGCTGTCAATGAAAAACAACTCTGAAGCAGGCCTGGAATTTGACGGTCACCCCTGCCTGTCAAAAAGAAATTTCATGACGGTTTCGTGAAATAGCTCCCTTTCAATTTACGTTTTTAATAAAATTTTAAATTGTCAAAAAAAATTAATTGATATATATATAATTTTAAAATAATTTTAAGATGATAAAATATATTTAAAAATTAAATTTAGTAATAAATTATAAATTAATTAAATGAAAAATTAGATATTATAATTTTTTTCGTATATTATATTTACCATGCACATTTAATATATAAAATGTATAATTTTGTATTTTAAATATTAAAATTATATTGATTCTTGTTACAAACAAAGTTAACATGTTTTTTAATGTATTATTAAGAAATTGAAAACAAAAAATATTGTAATAAAACATAAGATATAATTAAAACATATTCAAAATCAAAAGAAGGTTTTCAAGGGAAAGGAAATGTGATATTATCATTTATTAATATAAATATTATCCTTCAACCATGTGTTAAGTACATAGTAAATTTGGAATGTCAAAGGTCAAGAACTCTTCTTCACTTTGTATCTTTCTATATCTTATATATTTCATCCCAATTGACATCGGTTGCATGAGGTCCATTTAAAGATACTCTCATTAGTGAATCCAGTGTATCTATCCCTAGCTTTGATTTTCGAATATCCTTGATGATGTTTTGTTTTGAAAATCCCCTTTCACAATCCGCTATACTTGCAGGAATAGTGAGTATAGCTTGCCACACCTTCATCATATGAGGATAACTTTTGTGCCAATGTTCTGTATTACGAAAAACTCTCCATGCATCTTTCATCTTGAAACCTTCACAAGTCAAATGCAATGAATCAACAAAAGAATGTAGCTCCCTTTTACAACCATTAACATTAAATAAAGATGCATAACCAACACCATTTGAAATGGTGTGTTGCAAATGCCTCATAAGCTTCTCAAACCACTGCTCTGATTTAGTTTCTCGAGTTTGACGATCTAATGGATAATAAGATGGGCTGAAGAGTTTTGTTGCATTAAAAAGAGGGAGGTTTGGAAATCTTTCATTCAAACAATCTATTAAAGACCGAATATAACCTTTTGTGAGTTCCTTACAACTCTCATGTGTTCCTGAAATAGAAGCTTTCATAGAATGATTTTGTACATCACCATACTCAATCCCCTATGTTCGAATAATTAGTTCAAGAAATGGCTAAAATCTACTCATATTAATGTGAGACACATACAATTATGTTTGAGGACATCCTTTATAAATATAGATTTTGTGAAATGATTATACAAAAAGAAAAATCCATTTCGCTTGACTTGTTTCTCTCCGTTAGTCAAGTGTGTCCTTTCCATGAACCAATGGCATGACTATTTTGTTTTGCCTTTATTTTTCTTTCCAGGTAAGAAAACTTAAGTGGTTCCAATTGTCTTCTATCCTTGGTCAAGAATGTCCCTTCCAAGAGTTTTCGATGCGAACCACCGTTAAGCGGAACTTTCGTTGCGGGGTTGGTTCATGTTTACATTGGCTTGGAATTTGTTGGGTTACCTTCTCACTCACGTTATGGCGATTGGCGATTGATCCGGGGAAAAACTAGTATAAATACCCGTGTCTGCACTTATCGAGTTCACCGAGCTTTAGTGAGTAACAAAAATGGGCTACAAAGTGGTGGTGGTGGTGTTGGTTCTGCTGCTATGCTCTCTTAGTAATAAAATGTCCAGTGCAGATGAAGAAGACGGGTCTGTGAAAGCCTTGCGAGCCAATATGAAGCGCCTGCACCCTCAACACCACCTTCGCGGCGCTGTCCACCGAAGCATCACAAGGCTCAAAACCATCCAAACCTCCATAGCTTCTGCAATCAAAGCACCTTCCCCGGCCTCCCCATTCAAAGGCGGGATCGAGGCCCCCGTCAACGTTGGCGAGGGAGAATTCGTGGCGACAATTAGCATCGGAACTCCGCCAACAAAAATGGCGGGCATCGTGGACACGGGCAGCGATCTCATCTGGACTAAATGCCAACCATGCGCCAACTGCTTCTCTCAGCCCGACCCCATCTTCGACCCCTCCAAATCCACCACCTACGCCAAGCTGCCCTGTGTTTCGTCCCTTTGCTCTTCCCTTCCCAATCCCACCTGTGCGCCAGACTGTCAATACTTATACCAATACGGCGACGGTTCGAGTACCAGCGGCGTGTTATCTTCGGACACATTGACAATGTCGGACACAAGCGGAGGAGAAGAATCCATCCCGGGAGTGGCATTTGGGTGCAGCCACGACACGCGAGGGCAGGGCTTCAACCAAACCGACGGTCTCATAGGCCTTGGACGGGGTGACTTATCGCTAATCTCGCAGCTCAGTTCCGCTTCCGTTGTAGACTCCAAATTCTCTTACTGTTTAATAAATGCATCTGCAGAAACGAGCCCTCTATTGTTGGGCACCGCGGCGGAGACCCTGGGCGAGGGAGCCAAGTCTACCCCTATTCTAACAAACTCGGTCATAGACGATCAGTCGTATTACCTGTCTGTGGAAGGAATGAGTGTGGGGAATTCGCGGGCCAATATTCCAGAGGGAACGTTCGATATCAAAGGAGATGGTAACGGAGGGTTCATCATCGACTCGGGAACCACGTATACGATCTTGCCCCGCGCCGCCTTCACTGCGGTGGCTCAGCTTCTCGACTCCGCCATTGGATTGCCCAGAGCCCAAGATTCAGACTTCAGACCATGCTATCAACTGCCTTCGGGTGGATCATCATCAACTGATAAATTAACTGTTCCTGACATCACTTTTCATTTCAGCGGCGGTGCGGATTATGTTGTTAGGGGTGACTACAGCTTTGAGACAGTCCCGGACACCAATTTGTTGTGTTTCCTCATGCTGGAATCTTCAGATGGTTTGTCCATCTTTGGTAATTTTCAGCAACAGAATTATCATATTCTCTACGACAATTCCAAACACATGCTCTCCTTCGCTCCTGCAGACTGTGCTTCTATTTAACGCCCTTCTCTCTCTCTCACTCGTATATGCCGTAAATAAACAGCGGCTTCATGATCTGTATGCCGTAAATAATATATGGCATACCGAATATCTATATATTATGTATTGAAATTTTGTTATTGCCCTTGTATTTCGGTGTTTTTTCATTCACTTCAGATCATGATTAATCATTACAAAATTAAGGGCTCTTTGACAAACTCAAAATTGCTATCCAATGTTATAATTGTGTCAAATGTTTTCTAAAGAGTGTGACCAACTCACTTTCTTACATACATCGGTATATATTTCATGGGAGGAAGTTGTCCTAGGTCTCTCAGCAATGTAATAGAGCATCCCACAGAGTCTTTGTTGTTATGTTGACGGAATGTCTCACGCAACCAACTATTTACACTGTTAAGTATTATTGGGCTTGTGAAGCTCATGTCATCTATGAGAATGTATTCCATGTGTTAATTTTTTTCCTGGTAGATTGTTTATGATTTTCCTTCTAGGAACTCCATTTCCTTTATGTTGGGACGGAGATTGCTGAAGATTAACAAATTAGTAAGAATGTAGAAGAAAATGTTTCAACCTCCATACAATACGTCATATTTGAATCCACTTTGCTTCACCTTTACCACCCTTATATAAATTCTCTATTCATTTCATACATCTTCAACAATTTATAATAAACTATACCCATCACAAGTTCAACACCTTTTTCTAATTTGGGTTCTCTCCATTTTGTTGTGATTTTCGTGCACCTTCAGAACGTAAAATGGAAGGTGTTAACACCAGTCAATCCACCATATTTTGGTGGCATGTGTGACTCGGATATCTTGTGTGACAGAGGACATCTAACTAGAGAACTCAATAATAGATAACAATCCAAATGCAATCGACAACTTCTCGCTATGGTGGAAAAGGAATAATTATTTTTCCTCCTTGTCCATGTCATTCAATACATGTTTTTGAATCCAGTACATGTTTTGAATCTGGAAAATATTCTAGTTCGATGTACACTTGCTCATTTGATTTTGTGCCCTCATTTTTAATGAAATTATCGCGTCCATCTCTATCCATCTCCCTCTCCCAATCCCCATCCCCCATTCTCATCCCTGTCCCAGTCCCTATCGCCATACCCTTTCGCGTCATGCTGCCCTCCCCAAGTGACAATGAGTACTTAGAATATATTTTAAATTGAAATGAAAATTTCATGATATAATCACTTTAAAAGCATAACAAAGAGAAAAAATTATGTAATAAATTACTATTAACTTCAAATACTTGAAAAGAGACCCAGGAAATTGTGTGACAATCACTCCAATTCTTTGGTAATGATAATTATTATCTTCACTAACATGTGTGATGATTACTTTAAATACTGCAGAAAGAACCAAGAAATATGTGATAGAACATAATTGATTCTGGATATGAAAACTATGTGATAAATATAGTGTGAGGCGATTACTTAATATGTCCAAAAAGAAATGGAAATTGTGTAATAATTATTATAAATACATCAAAGAGAACAACTGTGTAGGAATTATTTTGAACAAAAAGAAGCCGTATATTATTTTAGTTTTTAAAAATTCTCTCGAAGTTGAGGGAATTTTTGGTTTAGGAAGTGTGGAACAGTAATATAGTCTTTTCATCTCTATATTACAGACTAATATGTAAGGTGAATGTAGGTTGTGCTACAGTTTGCTTACATATCTGTAAGGGCTCTCATAACTAAAACATCTAATAAAAGTCCCTTCTCCATAATGCTCTCTAGGATGTCCACATGTCAAACAATATTTCAATTAATAAACAGGTTTACAGCTACATCTATAAGTAGCAAAGATTTATTTTGAATTTACCATCTCTAGTGTATGTGTCCCCTGCTACGATTCCCAAACAAACAAAATAAATGATAATCATAATAATTTCCATCCAGTTGCAAAACTGAATATTTAAAAATCTTAAATGCTCCAACTCCCCCCAAAAGAACACAAATTTTCACACCCACTCAGATCCAATTTAGGGTCAATTTCAACAAGTATAGTATATAGAGACCAACAAGAAGACATCATTTCAAGCAAAGAGGAAAAATTTATATCTATCAAATATATGCTTGTAACTTTTAAAACCTGCAACTAAGAAAATGTGCAATGGAATAAAAGGGATGCATCTTGAAAATTATGAGCAGAGCTCAAACACCTAAATCTAGGTCAAGCAACAACAAGAAAATCACTTACCACTACAAGACAAAGGGTATAGTATCCACAAAATTTCCACATTTTCTTTGTGGATAATTTAGTTCAAATTGTGAATCAAAATTTGTGGACTCCACCTACAATAATTTTGTGGAAACATAAAATGTGAATTTTTTTGGTGAAAATATCTACAATGAAAATAAGTGTAAAAAATTCACAATAATATAATTGTAGAATATGTCATAATTTTAATATTGTTACATACCTACAAGCATACATTTGTGTGTGTATTCACAAATTACATATTGTTCTCGATCCACAAGTATAAAATTATGACACGTGTCACAATAATTAGAGATTACTTGTAGATAAATTCTCAATTTTTAGACTATATCTATTTTCACAATTTTATTTTACAAAATTTAAAATTTAAAAATTATAATATTATTTCACACTTTTAATTTTTTATAATTATAAATCTTAGATATTATATTTTTTTATTTCACATTTATACTTATTAATATTTATTTAAATAAAATATTTATTTTAACTAATGTAATTAAATTTATAAAATAATAAAATATTTTTTCATTATTATATTCAAATTTATAATATTAATAATTTAAATTTAATATTAAATTAAATAACTTTGAAGTAAATTAAATATTTAAAAATTATTATAAAACCACATTGCATGTAAAAATGACATTTTAACATAGCTTTCCAATCAATAATAATTACTCCTCTTTTACCAACATACCCAAACAATGACAATTAGAGATAAAAGTTTTAAATATAACTTTTAAACATAAATTTTGAAAACATTCCATGCAATGTACTTAACGTTTGTTTATCAATAAATAAATTATTTCTAAAAGAGACATTTCCCTTTTTAAAACATTCAAAATTAATTTTTTCAATCCGGTATCTAAAAATAATATTTATTAATAAAAAATAATTTCAAAGAGATAAATATTTGAAAAGTATGCAATAAAAATATTTTTGAAGTTTATATGTTTATTTCATAAATATATGAAATTGGATATTTCATATGTAATTTATAAATAACTATTTTATTAAAAATATTGTTCACCAAATTATTTGTAGAAGTTATACATCAATTAGATATAGAAGTTATATATATATATATTGTTGGTTGAGTGGACAAGAGCACTAGTTATAGTGGTGCATTCTCCTCATTGGGAAGGAGTCTTGTTACATTCTCCTTGTTGGGAAGGAGTATTCATTTTAGAATTGCATTCTCTTGACAAGAGCACTAGTTATAGTGTTGCATTGTTCTCATTGGGAAGGAGTCTTGTTACATTCTCCTTGCTGGGAAGGAGTATTCATTTTAACATTGCATTCTCTTGACAAGAGCACTAGTTATAGTGTTGCATTCTTCTCGTTGGGAAGGATTCTTGTTACATTCTCCTCGTTGGGAAGGAGTATTCATGGTAGCATTGCATTCTCTTGACTGGACATGAGTGTTGGTTGAAGTGTTGCATTCCAGAGGATTTTCTTGTTCTTCAATCTCCATTGTATCAAGTAAGTCATATCCTTCACTTTCTTCAAATTCCTTCATTAATAATGAAAAAAAAAGTTAGTATATTACATATTGCCTTATATATAATTCTTAAAGAATGGAAAAAAATCTGCAACTAAAACAAGAGGAAAAAATAACAATAAATAATTAAAATATATGATTTTATAGAATATTATAATTATTTAAAATAAGTTATATTTTTTTAAACTTATGGCTTATGTATAATATATGCTACCAAATCTATAATTAACATAAAATACATGTATAAAATTTATTTATATTTTCAATTGTAGAATATGGTCTAAAATCTAGAAAATTGGCCATATAGAGTCAAATTCCAGGCCTACAATGGACAATATTTTAGAGAACTTTAATTAGAATTTGCTTTCAATATAAATGATCACAGTGCGAATTTGCGACTCTCTGTTGTTTCCACTGCATAGTTTTCTATAATTTTTCTGATAAATGGGGGTTTTTTTTAGCAAATTTTTCTCACTGTTTGGCTATATTCAACAATATATAGGTTTATTTCCTAATGTATGCAAGAATACTTTCTGGTTTTAGAAAAAAAATTCACATGGTTTTATGAATATCACTAATTAGTATCTAATAATTTCTCACTCGCTAGGTTTTTTAATTACAGTAGGGCTCAATTAGGGAAATTGAATCCTCCTTTGCAACTACCAATTTTTTCTTATCTCGATAGAAATCTAGGCTATCCACCATCTCCGATCCTCTCGAAACTTCTCTCAACTTGCAAATAGGAAAAAATTAAACTCTGGAAAGACAATCTCTACCAATCTCGTTTGCACTACCAGGAACAATTCCCATCACCAATAATCAACTTCTCAATATTTCTCCAGTTGTTCTATTTATAATACATTACATTATCCACCGCAATATTTTTTCTATTATAAGATTTTATTATTTTAAAATTGGGACAAACCGTCATTTCAACCATTGGCATTTCAGACAATCCAAATGGTTATGATAAAATGCTACCAGGACTTTGAAACTGTGTGCATGTATACTTTGCTTAATGTTAAATCAAATGAAGCAAGAACTACCACCTAAAATAGTTCTACAATTTAGCTAAAACAAAGCATAAACACCATCATGATAAGAATTAAACAAGGGTTAGATGCGAGCATTCATCAATACAAAATTTGAAACTAACAATGCTAAATATCTAAACTCCTCTATTCTCTAACAACAAATAAATGAATGGACCTAAGTAAGCTCCATGGCTATCAAAATATTGTCCTTAGTATGCCAAGTAACCTAGGAATGAGGGCTAATCAAAGTTGGGCTACAAGACCCTTTTGACACCTCCCATATGACCCAAGCACTTTAAGAAAGAGGCTTAACTCTTCAAGATGATGAGGGAAAGGTACAAACTCTTAGTCTCTTTGCTATATGCTTTGCATTTGCTCTCTAAGGAGTTTAGGTGTAAGTAAAAAGGTAGGTGGAGGGCTCTTTATATAGCCCAAAGGATAAAGGATTCAACACATTCTCATGAATGTGGGATAAAAGTAAAACATGATTAGGAATGGATAAGGTTGCTTTATTAAAGGTAACCTTACTTTAGAAGGGTTTAATTTATGCTTAGCAAATCATGGGAGTTGGGGGTATTTTAATTAATCAAAGGTGATTAATTAATAGGTAGGTGTAAGTTTATAGAAGCCAATTAGAAGAATATTAGTGTGATTTAGGCTATTATAAGGGGATTAAATCAATTAAATATTGATTTATTGGTTAAATGGAAGGGAAAGATAATTAATTAATAATAATTAATTAGTCTAGGTATAAGGGGTGATTTATTAATGGAAGGTCGTTAATTAGGGTATTTGTTAGATAGGCAACTTAATTAATTAGCTTAGTGTAATTAATTAATGATGATATGAGGGAAAATGAGTGCTTTTGACGATATGTTGTTGATTTGTGAGAAAGGGGATAATTAGCGCAATTTAAGTATTTAAATTGCTTGGGCGTAATTATAGGTGTCTACATTTGCCCCTCTTTGGGGTGGTGTAAGTGATGCCACTTCAAAGATAGTAGATAGAAGATATTTTGAAGGGATAGAAGAAAAATTAGTAGGAGGGAGAGATGCCCCCTCGAGTGTCGATGGGGTGATGAAGGAAGCCGATCGACGATCAAAAAATATGAGAAGTAGGCAAAAGAATGGGGACGATGGCAGGATGCCCCGAGGAGAGGAAGAATTAGGGGTGAAAGGGAAGTGGTGTAGAAGAAATATGGATGAGGGGAGAGAAGAGCTTAACCTCTAGCCGCTTATTTGTTTGGAACAAATTTGATGTCATCATATGGCCATAGGAACTACATCATCGGTCCTTATGAAAAATATAAGCATACAACAAAGGTAGAATGACATGAAAAGCCATACTACAAACAATTGTCCATTGCTAAAAGTACCAACTCCATGCAACATACAATAATGCAATGCAATATGAGAAGGAAACAAGCTCATATAATAGGGAAAACAAGTACGAACACACATATCTAACCCAACAACGGTCAAGACAGTTGTACAAATGTTTTGTTATCAATGCTGAAGAGATCCACAAGTTCGTGATTGACGACAAGGGTTAAAAATGATGCCCCAAGCAAGGATACATGCAAGGGGAAATGAAAATAGACACGGGGTCCATGAAAAGCATTTGTGTGCAATGAAACAGCACCAGGCAACCAAAAGTGCCCCAGAGTATAGACGAAGCAAGCATCTAGCTTTTGTGAATGGTTGTGAATCCAGTGATCCGCGAGTTGTATTAATCGGGGAAAATGTGAGACAAACCAACAGGATATGGAGAAAATACCATGCGCAAGACACAAGTTTCAACCGTAAGAAGCAAGCTACCATTTTGTAGGGTATTTTACTTTTTAGGAATTTTTTATAAAAAATTTGCCTTGTTTTTGGATTTTTTTATATATATATATATATTGTTTTTGTTGTTTTCTCAAAACAATGTTCTATTGTTTTTGTGTTGTCTGAAACATTTTTCTATTGTTTTTGTGTTTTGTGAAACAATTTTCTATTGTTTTTATGTTTTCTCAAAACAATGTTGTATTGTTTTTGTGTTTTTTCGAAACAATTTTCTATTGTTTTTGTGTTTTTAACAGTTTTCCAAAGCTATGTGCAGGTAACCAAGAAAGCATGGATGCCCCCAGCGTTAGTGGGGAATATACAAGGGCAGAAGCCATGCTCTTATGAACAAGAAGGTGAAGTCATTGAGTTGCCCCCAGCGTAAGATGGGAAATAACGAAAGACCACGTACCTTACAGACGAATAGAAGAAGGCAAAGCCAGATTAAGGCTGGACTAGATGGTGTACACAAGGAAACTCGAAGGTAGAACCAGGTCCAGGACAAAGACAACTACCCTTCTAATACAGAATGCTTGTGAACAACAAATCCTCCCGAGGCGCCGGAAACCGGTTTTCACCCAAGGACTTGTCCAAAGTACCACAATTGCGTGGTTTTCACTAGTGGATGACCTGTTTTCTCTTTTTCTTTTTCTGATTTTTTTTTATGTTTTTGTATTTTTTTGTGATTTTTATGACTTTCTTGTGCCATGTTTAGGCATAAAACCTCTTAAGATGCATGGAATTCATGGGCTCCCGAAGCTCATCACCATTGGGGCGAGCCAATTTGTATGCCCATGTGCCATACTTGGAAACTATGACATAGGGTCCTAACCAGTGTGGTTCGAACTTCCCTTTCTTTTCTCGCTCTGCTCTGGTGTTGAACTGGTTCTCCTTCATAACTAAATCACCCACCTCAAACTGGCGAGGGATGATTCTCTTGTTGTAGTTGCGGGAGATTCTGTGTTGATATACCTTCAGGTGATTAAGAGTGCGAATGCGCCTCTCATCCAGGAGCTCTAACTCAGCCAATCTTGCCACTCGGTAATCTTCATCCTTATCCAAATAGTCCCGAAGAGAAATTCGCAGGGATGGGAGTTCAATCTCTAAAGGGATGATAGATTCTGTCCCGAACACTAGGGAATATGGCGTCGCACCTGTAGGAGTGCGAATTGATGTTCGGTAGGCCCAGAGGGCTGGGTGGATTTGTAGGTGCCAGTTTCGACCAGTTTTGCTAACCATCTTCTCCATTATCCTTACCAAAGTCTTGTTTGTTGCCTCAGCTTGTCCATTACCCTGAGGGTAATATGGCGTGGACCATTTCAATCTGATTTGGAACCGTTGGCAAAGACCTTTCACAGTTTTGTTCTTAAATGACTTCCCATTATCTGTGACAATGGCTGCAGGGATACCATATCGGCAAATAATGTGATTCATGATGAATTTAGAAATCTGTGCTCCTGTGACATAGGTTAAAGGGACAGCCTCCACCCATTTTGTAAAGTATTCTGTAGCTGTGATGATATGTGTATGACCATCAGATGAGGTAGGAGTAAGCTTCCCTATTAGATCAAGTCCCCACTTGGAGAATGGCCACGGGGTAGTGATTGGTTGCAATGATTGCGATGGAGCATTGATGAAATTTCCATACTTTTGGCAAAGCACACATTTTCTAACATAATTACAACAATCAGTTTCCATGGTGGGCCAATAGTAACCTACTCTTAACAGTTTCTTAGCCAAGACCATTCCATTTGTATGTGCTCCGCATACTCCTTCGTGTACTTCTTTAATTTCCTGGATTGACTCCGTCACATCTAGACAACGTAACAGATTCCCATCGTAGCCACAACGATAAAGTGTACCTCCTAAAAGGGTGTAACGGGCTATCTGGCGAATCAGGATTTGCTTTTTAGAACAAGAGATATTGGGAGGGAAAGTACTGTCCTTAAGATAGGTGAAAATGGGTTCGTACCACAGGGAATAGGGACCAACAACCTCACAAGCCAGGCAAGATTCTGGTATGTCATACGCGGGCTGGTGTAGATTTTCTACAAAAAATGGCATATCATTGTTCCCTGGCGGAATACGAAGCATAGATCCCACCGTTTCCATAGCATCTGCCGATCTGTTCTGCGCTCTTGGGATCTGCTCAAAGGTAATGCACACAAAATACTCCTTCAGAGTTTCCACCAACTTCTTGTAAGGTATGAGCTTGTCATCCTTAAATTTATACTCATCATTAACCTGTTTGATGATTAGCTGTGAATCACCTATAACCTTAACATGTTGAATATTCCACTTGATGGCTAGCTTCATCCCTGCAATGAGTGCTTCATATTCCGTAATGTTGTTCGTGCAAGGGAAGGCTAGGTGGAAAGCCTGTGGTATAGGATCACCCGAAGGAGTAATAAGGACCACTCCTGCACCTGAACCATGAAACATAAAAGATCCATCAAAATGTATCTGCCATACGACAGATTCTTCAATGTAGAGAAAAGATGCATCTGGCAGATCTAGACTCAAAGGTTCTGTGCTTTGCAAAGGTGCTTCTGCTAGCTGGTCAGCAAGTACTTGTCCTTTAATTGATTTTTGATGGAAAAATTCTATATCAAACTCACTGAGTAGAATGATCCAATTAGCCATTCTACCTGTGAGGGTGGGTTTGGACAACAAATACTTGAGTGGGTCGACCTTGGATATGAGCTTGGTCTTAGTATTTAGCAGGTAATGGTGAAGTTTCTGAAAGGTAAAAACAACGGCCAAGCATTCCTTTTCAATCTGAGGATAGTTACGTTCATAGGCGATGAGGGTGTGACTCAGATAGTACACTGCTTTCTCTTTATAGCTAAGGTCATATTGGGCGAGAAGTGCACCAATAGCGTATTGCGTAGCGGAAATATAGAGCAAAAGTGGTTCTCCCGGAGTGGGAGGCATGAGGACAGGTGGATTAGCCAGGTACTATTTAAGCAAAGCAAAGGCTTGTTGTTGCTCAAGTCCCCAGATGAAAGCGATGTCCTTCTTAAGCAAATGAGTGAATGAGTGACATTTATCTGCAAGCTGGGAGATAAAGTGGCGAATGGCTTGAATTTTCCCTTGCAAGCTACGTAGTTGCTTGATATTCTCAGGTGGAGGCATTTCTGTGATGGCAGACACTTTAGCAGGGTCTACCTCAATACCTCGTCTTGACACGATGAAGCCTAATAGTTTCCCAGATAGCACACCGAAGACACACTTCTTTGGATTTAGCCTGACTTTGTATTCACGCAAGCGTTCAAAGATACGCCGCAAAATGATAGGATGATCCTCTCTTGTTTTGGACTTTCCCAGGATGTCGTCTACGTAGTCTTCCATGATGTCATGAATCATATCGTGAAATATTACTGTCATGGCCCGCTGATAAGTTGCTCCCACATTCTTAAGGCCAAATGGCATCACCTGATAACAGAAGGTGCCCCAAGGAGTTGTGAAATTTGTTTTGTGTTGGTCTTCCTCAGCGATCTTAATTTGATTATAACCCGAAAAGCCATCCATAAGTGATAGCATTTCGTATCCTGCGGTTGAGTCAACAATCATGTCAATGTTGGGCAACGGAAAGTCATCTTTAGGGAAAGCTTTATTGATGTCCCTAAAATCTGTGCAAATTCAGATACCAATAGGTTTCTTCTGGACAAGAACAATGTTCGATATCCATTCAGAATAATCAATTGGCCTGATGAATCCTGCTGCAAGCAACCTTTCCAACTCTTCTTTAACTAACAAGGCCACTCTTGGGTGCATCTTTCGAAGCTTCTGTTTGATAGGCTTAGCGTCTGCGTGCACAACCAGGTTATGCACGACCAAAGTTGGATCTAAGCCGGGCATGTCTTTGTAAGACCATGCGAACACATCAATAAACTCTCGCAGTAGCATAGTGAACGTCTTTTGTTCTCTGGCTGAGAGTGATGCTCCCAATTTTACTATCTTGGGATCTTCTTCGGTACCAATATTGACATCAATGGTTTCTTCAACTAACAATTTTGATAAATCCTCCATACGCGTAGGATCGGGAGGTAGGTTGAGATCTTCATCCAAGGATGTCTCTATGATATTTTCATCCTTGGCATGGTCACTTTGTTTGTCCTTTGATTTTCTTATTTGTTTGTCAGCCAGTGCCTCAAAGAGGTTTTCACTGTGTGACTTGGACTTTGATTTTTGCCGAGGCTTTTCTTTAGAACTCTTGCCCTCACTTTTCTTTAAATTTTGCTGACCACGAAGTTCAGCCTCCTCACCGAAGTAGGCGCAGGTGTCTAAGTCGATAAATAAACCCTTCTTGTGATCTCCAATGGGAATTGTATCCCTTATGACCATGAACTCTGCAATAGCCTCGTCGTTCTCGAATAAATCTAGTGGCACGTGATGTTGTTGGTCCCATTCAACAAGGGAGGGGTATACAAGGTCAAGGGTTGGTTCAGTGGGGGTGATGGTTAGGACAACATTATTCATGAAAAGGTTCGTGGAGGCCAGATCCTCATATAGGCTACAATGGGAATCCATATCGCTGTCTAGGTACTTGAAGCTATCCTCATGCTCAGAACAAGTCACATCTTGATCGTTGGGGTGTGCTCTGTAAGGGTGAATCCCAATGCCATATCTTTCTGTTTTGAAATGTGGAAGAGGGACTGGTTCTCTTTGTCCTTGTTCATTCCTTCCACATCCTAGGCCTTTGTAGCCCATGGAGTGCATCATTCTGCTAGATTTTTCATATTCTAGGGTTTGATAACAAGATGGTTGAGTGTCCTCAGGGACCCAAGGGACCCAAGTAGTAGGTGGATCAAGTAATTTTTCCTCAGCTAACAAGCCTCCAGGTAGGAACGACCCAATAGTGTGTTCCTCTCTAGGTCTCCTGAAGCGGTAGTTGGGTCAACCTCTAGTCTTGGGCGACAAGGAGAGGTCAGAAACCAAGAGCGCTTGTTGTACATTATACTCCCCACAGCCATATTCCAGAATTTTCATCTCCCATGAATTAAATGGAGATGTTGAAGTAGATGCCCCATGAGTGCAAGAACTAAGAGAATTTGAATCTACTCGAGATTCCATGGCCTCAGAATGAAGAGGGACAGCTATATCTGTGGAGGGACATGCGTATGTTCCCTTTCGTGTAAAGCTATTAAGAGCTCTACAATGAGCAAAGGGCTCTGAGTCTCCTAGTATTGTTACTGTATGTCCCTCATGCTTCATCTTGATGCATTGATGAAATATTGATGGCACTGCTTGCATGGCATGGATCCATGGTTGGCCTAGAAGCATATTATATGGAAGTTCCAAGTCTAAGATGTGAAACTTTGTCTGATGGCAAGTGGGGCCCACCTCCATTGGCAGCGTAATGGTGCCTGTTGACTCTCTTTCCGCGTTGTCGTATGCGGTGATAGTGATGATATGGGACTCAAGATCGTCTTCTGTATGTCCCAATTGTTTGACTAATTTAAGCGTGCAGATGTTCAATCCAGATCCGTTATCCACAAGCACCCATTTGATTTTCCTGTGGGTAACAACTACCTCAATGTATAAGGGAATATTATGTGTAGGATTCTCGGTAGGGACCTCCCTATGGCTGAAAGTGAGATGCTCACTTGGTGCAATATTTGCCACCGCGGTTTGAAGGTACGCCGGATCGACTTCTAAAGGCACTCCTGACCCCTGAAAAGTTTGATATAGGATGTCCTTATGTACATTGGAAACCTTGAGAAGGTCTAAGATCGAAATCTTAGTAGACATCTTCTCAAGTTGTTCTAAAAGGTTATACTTACCAGTATGCGGGTTCGACGGAGAGGGGTCTGGAATTATGAGGCGGGCGCGCCTTATTACCGCAGCACATTCCTTTCCCTTAATCCGGATGGTGTTGACGCGGTCAGCAGGGGAGTGAATACATCCAATAAGCGAATCGTAATGATTGTTATCTCTCTTGGTATACAAGTACTTCACGGCTTTATAGGTTTGGGATGACTCTCCCTGATCTGGTTTTGCCTTTTCCGACTTATCATGCTTGGGGAATGGTTCCTTATAAATCCCCATTTTCTCGTTAGGTGTTTGCATGTGGCTAGGGTTATCCACCTCTATCTCCCCGTTGTCAATGAGGTCTTGAATATAGTGGCAAAGTCACAAACATTTGTCTATTTTATAACCTTTAACGCGATACATTTTGCAGTATTCATGCTCCTTATACCATGAAGGTTTAGGAGCGTTGTCATCAAATGGTTGCGTTGTAGGATAGGTCATCATGTGGGCCACATCCAACTGTTTTAGTATGACGGACAACGGCTCATTGAGGGAGGTGAATGTTCGTTGCTTTGGTGGTGGTTGAATTGGGCCCTTGGTCAGTTTAAAAGGTTGACTGGTTTGGACTGTTTGAACACGTTTGGAATCAGTGATTCCGTCTCCCACCACGTTTTTGTTTTTGTTAAAGATCTTCAACTTTTCAGCGGGTTTGACACTTTGGTTGTCTTTAGATTGAGTTTTGAGGGTGCCTTTGGCAATGAGAGCCTTTTCTATTTGAATCCCTTTCTCGATAACCTCCTCAAAGGTGCGGACACAATGCATTTAGAGGTGGAAAGCTATATCTGGGTTGAGATTAGGAACGAAAATACTGACCAGCTGCTTCTCAGGGAAAGTGCAAGCGAAGCGACTAGCTATCCCTCTCCATCGTTGGAGGAAGCTAGCAAAGGTCTCATTTGGGCATTGTTTTGTGCCGCACAAGTCTGCCATGGTGACGTCACTCTCTATGTTATATGAGAAATGACACACGAATCTTTCCGCAAATTCTAGCCGGTGAAAATTGATCCTTGTGGTAAGCGCGTAAACCATTCCAATGCTTGACCTCCGAGACTCTTAGGAAAAAGTCTGATGAGGTAATTATCACTATAAGACACCTCTTGACATGCCATGTAGAAATCTTTAACATGATCCCTTGGGTCTCCCTTTCCTTTGTATTTGTCAAAATTTGGCATATCAAATTTCTTTGGAAAGGGTTGAAGGGTCATTGTCTTGTCAAAAGGATAGGGGCATAGTTCTTTGTATTGGTATTTCCTAATACTCCCTATATTGCTTTCTTGTATGCTTGTAAGTGTTGCTTTCATAGATTGCACTTCTTGTGCGAGCAATTGTTCTTTAGTGGGAGAAACGGGGATGTGTACACGATGATACCCTGTGTCTTCTTCTCCTTGGTTTTCTCGATGGATTTCGTGGATCCTAAACTTAGGCTTTGACTTTTGAACATTCTTGTTTGTGTCTTTCTATACCTGGAAAGTAAGCAAAGCTAGTTGTCAGCTTAGGTTACTGAGTTGTTGTTGGATTGTGACTTGGTTTGTGTCTTCTTCTTCTAAAGGTTCTTCCTCTTCGTATTGTAGAGGTTCTCCCCATGTCTCATGTTCTATCTTGTTTCTTCGTGGCACTTTGATGAGGGGTATTCTATGCCCTACCACTTTATCATTTTCTACGTAAGAAGTGGAAGCATGCCCACCTGTTAAAATATCTTCCATATTGATAAGGGGGCATTCTTCCTTAGTAGTGTCATTTGTAGGTAATATTGGTTCATTCTCGGTGGGAAATTTGGCCCCTAATTCCATGACCCGTGCCAAAACTCTATCTTTATTTTTAAGGAGAAACTCATCTAGTAGAGTGGGGTCAAAATCAAATTCTGCATGTGGTGATTCTAATTCGTTTCCACTATGGTCGACCATTTCTTCTATTTCCTTTTCTACATAAAATAGTCATCCTAGATCATGTCCGATAAATGGGTTTGACCCTTGTCTGTTAGAGGTTTCCCAAGCTTGCGCCTGTTGTTCCTCATATGTTTGTTTCTTTAAACCTAGACGCGTCTTGGGAGCCATGTTTTCGTGATAAGTTTCACTAAGGTAAGTTGTAGATTTGTTCAAAATTCAATGACTACCCCTAAGTGAAACACAATATGTACGTGTTAAGAGTAAATTAATAGTGTGAGAATACCAATGTGATAGAATGATAAAGTCACCAATGAAACAATCGTTTGGTATCAAAACTTAATCAAATGAAGTACCTCCTAGACTACATTTTAAAGTAATTTGTGACGCCAGATGATTAACAAGATGTCTCCACTTATGCCAAGTTTAAAGGAATGAACAAGACGTAAGTAAATACATGAAGTTAAATGCGATCTCCCAATCAAGATATACGATGAGCAAGCTCAAGTCTGATTAAGACCTATATCTCAAAAAGTGTCAATTACGATTTGTGAATGACACAACAATATCACCAAGATATGTTAACCCACTTTGCAAGAAAGTGAAGTATTGATATCGAGATGTTATTGATATAACATGCACAAATGGTAGTGCCTAGCACCTTTTGAAATCGGGGTAATAATAAAATCGAACAATAAAAATGCTCAAAGTATAGCTAGGAATAGTTAAGAATGTGTGCAACGTAACTGTACAATATAGGTATTTATGTCGAGTTTACAAGAAACAAGACGTAAATATCGAAATTGTAATGATACGAGACAAACAAGCTAACTCCTCTATGGAAGTCCGCAGTGATGAACCACACCTAACTACAATGACGATCTTGACGTGGGTATCAAGATCACAAATGGCTACCAAATGACGTGAAAACGCCTCCACTCACTTTAGACGTTTAACTAACCCAGCTGCAAACATGGATGGGCGTAAACAAACATAAAAGTGAGAGAAACAGTCGAATGGCAACACAAAGGTAATCACACCTCTTTTGATCAACAAAGTGTCAAAAGAATATGAAGGAAATAAATCAAGAAAAAATGACAAAAAATGCTAGCCTCACTTCGGCAGAGTTTCGCCTCGCCCTAAGGCAAGTAAAAACTAGGCGAAAGTAATATGTCACACGTTTCTTAAAAAGAAGGTTCACAACTCAACACTATTTTAAAATGGTCAAAGTGAGCTCCTGGCCAAAGTATATTCTCCTAGGTGGTTCTCTCGCCCTAGGTGTTACAAAGTTGCAACGAGCGAGTGTGATTTACCCAAAAAGTCACACTGACTAGTTTGGGAGTATCTCGGCTTTACTTTACCCCCTTCAAGAATAGTAGGCAACTAGTGCGTCTACGTGTACTATCACTAGGGTCGCCACAACAGACAACTTGTAACGCTATCTCACAAAGGAATCACTAGTCAAGTAGGTAGTGCGGAGCACTTCCCGTTTCGTCCACAAGTTTCCCTCTTGCGTGGACTACTTTGGGGTTCCTAGAACCACCCCCATTGTTGTAGCTTAAGGCGTTATGCTGAAGGGGTTATGTTCCAGTTGAGCGGAGAGGGACATACCATTTTTCAAAACCTGCAATATAGTGTTTTGAATATGTTGTTCTTTTTATCTTGTTTAATTAGGTGTGGTTTGCTTGAACAACTTTTGGCAACCTATATAACAACTGTATTAGTAGTTTTTGATTTTGTTTTGGTTCCTCCTTTCTTTGACAAGCGTTTTTAGGTCCTGTACTCAAGCGTTAGTAGTTCTCCAAGAAAATCACATTATTTAAAAGAGGATTAAGAGTTGCTTTTGATTCTCAAGATCATCCAAGGATGTAAGAGAAGAGCATACACAACAAATAATCCAACTAAAAAGTAAAGAAAATCTTTTCGATCAATGAACCATACAAAATTCTTGATAAATGTTCATTCCCTTTAAACCAAAAGTGAAAGATGAAGTTTTCAATTTACCAAATGTTATAAAATGAAGACTAAAGTTGCTTTTGATTCTCAAGATCACCCTAAGGTGCAAGAGAAGAGCATACACAAACTTTATCCCAACTATATAGAAATGGAAAACTTCAAATCAAAGGACCATTGAAAAATGCTTTGTGAAAGGTTCATTCCCTTAAACCAAAAGTGAAAGATGAAGTTTCCAATTTACCAAATGTTATAAAATGAAGACTAAATTTGTTTTTGATTCTCAAGATCACCCTAAGGTGCAAGAGAAGAGCATACACAAACTTTATCCCAACTATATAGAAATGGAAAACTTCAAATCAAAGGATCATTGAAAAAATGTTTTGTGAAAGGTTCATTCCCTTAAGCAAAATGAATAATCAAGTTTCCAATTTTAATCCCAATGTTAACAAGATAGAGATCAAAGTTGTTTTTGATTCTCAAGATCACCAAAAGGTGCAAGAGAAGAGCATACACACACTTTGGTCTAAATCAAGTAAGCATGGAAATACAACATTCATCAAAACATTAGACATGTTAGAAAATGACTAGTTTTAAAATAATAGAAAAACCTGCAACTTCTATAAGTATAAATCCCAAATTTATGTTTTCATTGCATATTTAACTTCAATACCTTTCTAACGCAAAAAAATGGAGTCATTTCGAGTTCGGGAGCAAAAGTTATGGCCTTCGGAAGATGGGTTACGCATATGCTCTTATGCTCATGGGTGTGCACTTGACATGCACTCAAAAAATGTCAAAAAAAAACGTCCCTTAATCTACAAAATGGAAAAAAAATTCCAACCAAGATTCAATTTTGACAACAACCCATCACATTAATATATGAATATAAGACTCAACGCTATCAAACATTAACATACATGCTCAAGAATTTAAGATTTTCAAGAAATTGACAAAACTAGCATGTAGAATGATGAAAAAGTAAGCTCTAAAAATGAAAACATGATGAAATCTTGAAATTTTCTCACCAAGATTTAAATTTTGACAGCAACCCACCACATTAATATGTAAATAGAAGACTCAGCACTATCAAACACTAATCTATATGCTCAAGAATTGAAAATTTTCAAGAAATTGACAAAACTAGCATGTAAAATGTTAAAAAAGTAAGCTCTAAAAATGAAAACATGGAGAAATCTTGAAATTTTCTCACCAAGATTAAATTTTGACAGCAACCCACCACATTAATATGTAAATAGAAGAATCAACACTATCAAACACTAACCTACATGCTCAAGAATTGAAATTTTTCAAGAAATTGACAAAACTAGCATGTAAAATGTTAAAAAAGTAAGCTCTAAAAATGAAAACATGGAGAAATCTTGAAATTTTCTCCTCAATTCCAATTTTGACAGCACTTCACCTCCTTCATACCTACAAGGAAGACCCAACACATGTAAACTTAACAAAACATGTTAAGAAAAACAAGTTAGATCAACATGTATAAAAGAGGGTTAGTAACCAAAAATAAAACTTAACTACAAAAACTTGAAATTAAGTGCAAAAGACAATGGAGTATGTCCCACCGGGCGTGCCAAATGTGTGCATGTATACTTTGCTTAATTCTAAATCAAATGAAACAAAAACTACCACCTAAAATAGTTCTATAATTTAGCTAAAATAAAGCATAAACACCATCATGATAAGAATTAAACAAGGGTTAGATGCTAGCATTCATCAATACAAACTTTGAAACTAACAATGCTAAATATCTAAACTCCTCTATTCTCTAACAACAAATAAATGAATGGACCTAAGTAAGCTCCATGGCTATCAAAATAATTGTCCTTAATGTTCCAAGAACCTAGGAATGGGGGCTAATCAAAGTTGGGCTACAAGACCCTTTTGACACCTCCCATATGACCCGAACACTTTAAGAAAGAGTCTTAACTCTTTAAGATGATGAACTCTCAAAAGGGCAAGGTGTAAGATCTTAGTCTCTTTGCTATATGCTTTGCATTTGCTCTCTTAGAAATTTTAGGTGTAAGTAAAAAGGTAGGTGGAGGGCTCTTTATATAGCCCAAAGGATAAAGGATTCAACACATTCTCATGAATGTGGGATAAAGGTAAAACATGATTAGGAATGGATAAGGCTGCTTTATTAAAGGTAACCTTACTTTAGAAGGGTTTAATACATGTTTAGCAAGTCATGTGAGTTGGGGGTATTTTAATTAATCAAAGGTGATTAATTAATAGGTAGGTGTAAGTTTATAGAAGCCAATTAGAGGAATATTAGTGCGATTTAGGCTATTATAAGGGGATTATATCAATTAAATATTGATTTATTGGTTAAATGGAAGGGAAAACTAATTAATTAATAATAGTTAATTAGTCTAGGTAGAAGGGGTGATTTATTAATGGAAGGTCGTTAATTAGGGTATTTGTTGGATAGGAAACTTAATTAATTAACTTAGTGTAATTAATTAATTATGATATGAGGGAAAATGAGTGTTTTTGACGATATGTCGTTGATTTGCGAGAAAGGGGATAATTAGCGCAAAGCCAAATGGTGAGACATTTTTCATAAAACAAAAGGGAAAAAGGTAAAAGCTACCATTTCATGGAAAAACAAGTTTTGAAACTATGGAATAGAAACAAGAAACATGCAGTCATCATTTCTATTGAAGAAAAATTATGATAAAGATTGTCAAACATATTTTTGGAGAATGTTACTCAGAATATAGTTAGAATAATTATATTCAACTAATTCAAAATGCTCACAAAATTTCTCACTCATTTTGTCACAACCAAAAAATAATAAAATCCATTCCCAACAGCCTTTGTCCATTTCCTTTATATTTTTTGCACAAAAAATATAAAACCAGCAATGAATACAAGCTTAAAAATCTATTAAAAACATAAAACCATGGAATGTTTATTATTCTTTATTTTCAAAAAATGAAATAGAAAACATTGTATGCACATACCGGAAATGTTAAAGGAGTGTTTGCGCTGAATAGCTCCTGCTGCAAAAATTTCCAAACAAAAAAATTCAAACCTACAGGAATTTTTAGTTTCAAACCCTAAAAAAACTAGAAATTTGCATTTGTATACAAAACCAAAAATCTGTACCATGAAAAAAAATATGAGAGAGTACTTTTCTTTTTTATGGGAATACGAAAACAAACATTAGAAAGAGCCAACGAGATTTTTGGAAAACCTAAAACTAACTTCAGTTTGGATTAATACGTGTTATCCACCAATAATTGAAGAATGCCATTACTTGAGTTTTAGTTATATGTTTTTCTAAAATCTAGGATTATATGTGGCACTAAAATAGAGTGTGTCTCTCGAGCCCAATTGGAATATTACACTTTAAAACACATTGGTCTTGTTTATCTAAAAATGTAGTTTCAAATATTATAAGTTTTAAAGTTTATATTTACTATAGTTTATTTTATTTTTGATAATGTTAAAGAAATGTTTTTTTTCCTATAACTAATTTTTCTCAAATTATAACTCTATTATCATTTTATTTAAATATTTATCCATTTATAACTTATTCCCACAATTGTTTTTTAGGATTTTTCAATATTTTCATATAAAATTTAATATATCTTGATCCATATGTGAATGCCGATGACACTACAAATGATGTAATCCTCATACAAAAATAATGATTCATTGGTTATGTGATGAGTATATCAAACCTCTTGATTTTTTCCTATCGTCCTCTCTCTAACTCAATCTAGAAATACCTCTTCAATGCATCTTGGATTCACTCCTATGAATATGAAATTCTCATTAATTATTTCTACAATATGCTACATTAGTTGGCAAGATTTGTTCTTGAGAAACATATATATTCCAATATACCATGATCCTTATGCTAATAGGGTTATGCCGAAATTAAAATCATCCTTATAGAACAAATTTTTATTGGTTTTGGGAGGTCTAAGTTCTCTTATATGGCATTCTTGTTTAGTTATATGATTTCTTTCCTTTACAAAGTAAGTTGTATATATAGATGTGATATTAGAATTTCATCTTAGCTAGACTGATTTTTTTTGTGTATTATTTTATTTAATTTTATAAAATATTGTTAATTATTTATAATTTATTTATTTATTACTTATATAAATATTCTAGTTGAAAATTAATAAATACTAATCTTGGACATGTGTTTTAATAGTTTTTATAATCCAAAATTATTTTATGAGATAATTCAAATATAAGAATATCAATATTAATAGTGATCATGGTTTCACATAACAAATATTATTATTAATGTTCAACATTTATTTCAAAATATTGTGGATTATCCACAAAAATTATTAAGGTACTTTAGTCTTGCAACAATAAATAGTATATAGTATAGAATTATAATGAAATTATTGATCTAATTATTATTATTTATTAAAAATTATATTATTTGCAATTATGTAAGTGAGCTATACCATTAATGTGAATTTTTCACAATTTAAGTCCTATTGAGCCTCTACATATATTTGACAATTTAACTGTATCTGTAGTAGTGTAAATTATTCAAAAATAATATTTGTAATATTATGTAGATTATCCACATAAATAATAATGGAATTTGGGGTTGTATATCTATTATTTATGAATGTCTTATTTTCATATTTGTCATTATTATCACTATTTCTTTTATTAATGTACATTATCCAGAATAAGTACTGTTTGATTCATTTCAAAAATGTAGATTTTCAACAATTAGAGTCAGTTAGGGATAATAGAAAACTTAAGTTTTAATGGTTTTAAATTTTTTAATAATAAAATTAAATCTTAAAAATTATGTTATTATTCATTTTTGTTAAAAATTTGTTCAAAATATTATAATTATGATACATTAATATCTTAAGATTAAACAAAAATAGAATTATTATTTTGTCAAAATTTTATATTTTTTAGACAATATATAATCATAATTTTAGTGGTATATTTTTTTAATAGTTTTTGTTTGAATTTTAGAATATTGTGGAAATTAGGAATTGCAATCTACATTTTATTTAGAGTATTCTTTAATTATAGTTTGATATTTTTTCCTTCAAATATAGAGAAATTGTGAATTTTCTACAATAAATTTATACGATTATGAATATTCCACAAATTAGTTTTTACTTTTATGAAATTGTGAAATATTCACGTTGTATATTATAAAATCCATCCTTTAATGTTGTTAATCTACATTTTTTCCACAAATTGATTATTTTGTGGATAACATTGTGGAAAAATAGCCCTCTTTCTAGTAGTGTACCATGAAACAAATTCATAGTTAAAGAGAAAGAAAAGAAAGAATGACAAGCTAAATCAGAACATAAGAGTTCAAAATCCCTCCATGGTGGCCATATTTAGGAGAAACCAACAAGATACATGCTGGAAACAAAAGTGGAGAACCCAGAAATCCATTGCAAGTTAAAACAACAAGTTATTGACAACTAGTTTACAAACTAGGCAAATCAACCCATTTGAGATCATTATATAAATAAGAGAAATGAAATGAATACTCAGTTACAAAAGGTAAGATCCACTCTAATCTAAATGGTCGAGTCACTTATAGGATGACACAACCGAAAAATTCAAATAGAGGGCAGAGTTAGATACAAGACCATTAGCAGATTAAAGCCAGGTAGCCATTTTTAGAAATGATGCACAGAGAGCCCATCTTTGCAGGAAAAGGACGACCTGGTTCAGGGTAAGAAAAATAACTTGAAACCATTATGCACATGATATAATATCGAAACAAAGTATAGTAAATATGTCTCAGATCAAAATAAATCGTACCCATAAAAGTAAACTTGCCAGTTTCAGATCAAATCTATTGAAACCCTCGAGAGAAGAGTTGGAAAAAAACCACCTAGAAGCTAATTTAAGCTCAGAATATCGAATCCGTGCAAGAAATTACAAATTCCACAAGGGTTTCAAGATATTAGTATCAAATAGAGATAAGAACAACCAAGATGAACAAGCAGAGTTACAGAACAAGATCTCACCTTGGTGATCTACAATGAGCTCTTCCAATTTAAGAAAACTATAAAAAAACATAATATCTATAAAAATAAATAAATAAAGCTATAAAATTATATATTATGTATTGAAATTTTGTTATTGCCCTTGTCTTTAGGCGTCTTTTCATTCACTTCTTGTAATTAATCATTACAAAATTAGGGGAATTTTGACAAACTCAATCAACTCATATATGATAATAGTTGAAGGATGTGGAAAATATGCAAAGTTAATGTTTTAGAAGTGATTTGTTTCAAATAAATTCAACAAAGCTATAGGTCTTTAACTCAAAACAATCTCAAGATCACTAAATTTATATATATGAATTTCATATTTCTTTTTTTAAAATAATATATATGAATGTTTATTCGTGAAGATCCTCAATCATATTAATGTCGATGCACATAAGTTAAAATAAAAGTGAAAATTTATTAGATATTCATTTTCATAATGTTTTTCTTTCATCCATAATTAGAAACACAAACATTAAAATACCAAAAGACACCCATAAGGCCCAATAGGATGGATCTTTCAATGAGGCAACAATTAAGGGTGAAAATATTAACAATATGGAAATAATGACATCACCAAGGCTGTCATCATGTAAAAAATGAAAATACGAAAAATACAACGCTATGCATTTCAATCAAGTTTGAAGAAAAAATCTAACAATTTTAACTTTTGTAAATAAAATAAAATAATTTTCCAATGTGCTGACAAAAAAATTGCAAAGAAAATTTTCAAAAGACTCTAAGAGACCTCTTACATTCTAAAATATATAATTGATAGAGTTAAATCATCTACTTGATATCCCTTTATTGTTTATGAAATTAAGAGCCCGATTTCAAAGAAAAAAATATGTTAAACAAAACCAAGTGTTGGGTTTTCTTAACAAAATTGTCAATGGAAGTGTATTTTATCCCCATTAGCTCCCCTCAGTGACTCATTTACACCTTGTAGTGGGATATAAGAATGGCGAGAGATTTGAGAAGACATCGATGAGGTCCCAAAGACATCAATTGGATATACAAAGGATTTAGATGGATGTAAACAATCGGGACCAAAGCAAGAAGGATGGGAGAACAATTGGATAGGGTACCATGAAAATATTATTTTCTTTGTATTTTTTAGTATTTTAGTATTCTTTTATTCACTTCTTATAATTAATTATTACAAAATTAACTACCAAAAATTATTATTTTATTATTTATTTATAGTTTTGCTTAGTAATTTTTATATAAATAATAATGTAATCATAATAAATGGAAAGTGGGTTTAAAGTAATAATATACTAAACTATCCAAGATCAATCATAATTAGTTATAAACTAATATATTTAATTGGATGAAAAACGTTTATCTATATCATAGGAAAATTTGGAAATAATAAAAATTCTACAATATCAAGATTTTGTAGAATAATACTCAATTTTACACAAATATAAAAATAAATTTATGGTAGATAATGAAATATAATTCAAATAGCAAAGAAAAATGATCACAAAAAATGTAAATTGTGTAGTGTGGCTACACTAACCAATTTCGTACATCATGTGGAAATGGTTTCCAAAATTCGTATAGGTACAAACATGGATTCCTCTAATAAACATGAAACATTTTTGAGAAATGTTATAATGACCCTTTTCAAGGGTTTATATCCAATTTCCAGAGTTCAAATTTTTTTATTACAACAGACTGGAATAAAATTATAGTGAACTGAAATCTTTGTAAATTGTGCCAAAATTCACCAATAATCATTCATCAACAATTATCAAATGACTATTTATTCTTTTTGACAAATATTATAGCCAAATTGAATGGATTTGTGTAAAAGATGCACCATTGGAAATAATTATGCAAATCAAGAAATTGCAGCAGTCAAAGAGGAGTTCGAAATTCCCCAAATATTTCCTCGAAATTCATGCAAAGGCATATTTGAACCTCTTAGAACATGGAAACTTGATTATGCAATTCAAATTGGTGTTATCATTGCTTAATAATTCAGATTTCAGTCAAATACAAGTTGAACTGGTAGAAATAACTGATAAAATCAGAATTGGCACATAATGATCTTTAATAAAATGGTAATCTGCAAATACATAATTGTTTTAATTCGATATGAAGATTTTTCATCCTCCATATGGACCTCATATGGGGTTTTTGTCCCAAATGGTAAGAAGATGAAAGATAACTCTCAAAATCTGATTTTTAATTACAAATTCTTCTATCCTAAAATGCCCACTCATGACCCCTATTTATAATATTCTAAGGGTGGCGCCAAAACTGAAAAGACATGATATTTACTTTATGTCCATTCATTATGCCTTGGCCGACCCCTCATAATAATTTATTTTTCCTTAATAAACAAGGCCGAGCCATATAATCTTCACTAAACACACTTTAAAGTATTCATAAAATGATAAAAGACATATTATCTACTTCCTCTTTATCTTTTTCAATTATGCCTTCAAAATTTCGAAAAATGGACATTACAGTCCTCCCTCTCCAAGATTTCTTTTCCCCACACAATCGCAATCAGTTGGATCCCATGTGATCCTTGTAGTCTTCATTTGTGTACCTTTAGGTCCTGCAATTGTCTTCTTATTGATGAAAACTCCACATTCTTTATGCATTTGATGATTACCCCGTACAATATTGTAATCAAGCATTCCCTTTTCAAAAATATGAATTGAAATGGCTGGTTCCCCTTCCCAAGTGTGCATCCCTGGGCCAAAATCAATCTTCAACAATGAATTCATCAATTGCATGGCTAAAGACTGAGCTATGGAAATGATAGGAGGGCTGATCATGGTGATGTCAATCACATAAATGATGGGACAACAACATATACATTTTGAAATTTCTTTCCCAATATGAAGGAACATCCATGAATTCTATGAAACTTTATTCCCAATACTAGCAAACTTAAAATTACTCATATACACAGTTGAAAAAGATTTTTTTTTGTGGAAAAGTCATACCATATTCCTACTTTATTTCCAATTCCTTCATTGAATCCCAAAAGCTTGTGGAGATGCAAGTAAGCACATCAATCAAACACCACAACTTCTGCTCAAAATCTGAAAATGAATTTTTTACCATGCATGATGTGATCCATCCTTCCTTCAAGGCTTTTGAAGGGATAAGAGTTGGCACTATTTGAAAAAAGAAAGAAGATGATACCAAAATATCTAGACAGAGCTTGCAAAAATAAATTCCCTTTAGTCCTTACTACCTGAAGCAACGTATGCAAGATGATGCCCCAAATTCTTTCTTCATTTATGTTCACAAAGAAAGGAGAAAGCTGAAGTATAATGCATATCAACATAGAGAAGCCAAAGAAACTTGTACCTTACTTGGTGCCAATGATGTTCCCTTATGAGAAGGAACAAAGTACATGAGGCTAACATACCCATGTGTCTTCTAATGATGTACGAATCAACAATTTTATGGTCTCCTTTAAGTGGTAGAGTGATAGTCACTCTTTCTCCTTTCCCAACATGTTCCTTAAGCACCCAAATATTAAGAGCAAATCTACCAACCATGATGTGACCATTATACATCATATCCATCTCCCTAACATCCTCAAAATCATATCCATCACTGCTTAGTATGGAAGGTGAAATGAAATATGAAAATCCATACCTTGGGCTACCTTTATCATCTACAAGACTCAAAATTTCAAGTAAGGTTCCTTGAAAATTTTAGACAATTTTGATTTATTTTTTAAAAGTTATTAAAAATGTAGGTTTTTTCATAAAATCGCTCCCTAGGGTGAAAATTGTGGAATTTTTAAAAATTAGTTACATTTTCAGAAAGAAAAAAAACATTATTTTGGGTTTGTTCTTTAAGTTTTTTATATTTGGCCGAATTCATATCAAAATACAAAACCCTAAAATTTGACCGCCATCCCTACATCCTACTATTTTGGGGCATCAAGGAGGGGCCTTCCACGAGAGGAAAAAAGAATCCCATCACTCCAGGTAAAACACAAGAAAAGGACGAGAGGGTAGTTGAGGAGCTGGAGACAGAAGATATAACTACAGATTCCTTAGGGTTAGGGTTTACTTGGAAAGACCATAAAGTAAGCAAAATTGAGTTTAACCTGAGAGACCTCGAATCTTGGGTGGCTAGCAAAGAAGATGTGTATAGGATTGGACAAATATTGCAGGAGTTCATGCAAAAATTTAGTACGCATATGATGGGTAATCATACTTATGTCAATCAAGGTGGATCTTCAGGTCAACATAATAGACACATGAGCCAGAGTGGATCTTCGAGTGTGCACAATCCAAATACAAGCACTCTGCAGGCCCGTACTATGTTTCCAAAAGTGGAGATGCACAAGTTTCATAGAAAGGATCCACTCAATTGTATCAACCAAATGGAGAATTTCTTTGAACTACATCAGATTCCATCAAGACAAAAGGTGACCATGACAGCTTTGTATCTCGAACCTGACCAATTCATATGGTATCGATGGTTATGTGCTCAAAGGAAGAAGAGTTGTATCAATGTTACATGGACATTCTTCACTGAAGAGTTGCAATTACACTACAGTTCTAGTGTGTCAGATAATTACTTCAGCCAATTAGTAAAGTTGAGACAGAAAAGATCTGTTAATGATTACATTCATCACTTCCAAAAACTTTCTATGCGGGTGGAAAATATTACGTAAGAGAATCTAAATGACCTATTTCTTGGGGGTCTTAAGGATCACATTAAGCATGAGGTGTGTATGTTTAATCCTCATAAGGTTTCTAATTCGATGATTATGGCAAGAAGAGCAGAGGAGAAATTTATTTCAAGTAGGAGAAAACATTTCACTTATACCAAAGATCGCAACACCTTGGCCCCAACATTCCCTTAAATAGTTAGATTGACACATCAACAAATTGAAGAAAAAAGAGAAAAAGGGTTATGTTTTAAATGTGACAGTAAATTTGGACCCGGACATAAATGTGTTGAAAAGAAGTTGTTCTATATGATGGGCCTAGTGTAGATGAAGAGAAGGATGAAGATTCATATTTGAAGGTCTTGGTTGAGCTAGAGGAGGAGTCAGGAGATCCTCAGCCAACGATCTCATGGCCAATCAACCAGAATACATCCAGTCTTTCATGTATCTTTGTTGAAGAAAGAAATTTGATAGAGAATATCCTCCCAAACAGTTTTACCTGAGCTCGATGAGGAAGGGAGAGTCATCTTGGAACCTGAATGCATCCTTCAAACACGCACTAAAAGTTTGAGGACACCGGTTATTACTGAGTACCTGATCAAGTGGAAGGATATGAATAATGAAGATGCAACATGGGAAGATATGACATTCCTGCAGTAGCACCCAGAGCTTCTCAACATTAGGGACAATGTTGCTTTGAAGGGGAAGGGCATGCTACGCCCTTAACCAATTGCTTGTATTAGGATATGAGTAGTCGACTTATGGCTTACCATATCATTTTATTATATCATTTATACTTTCTCATGCTTAGTAGGTAGGCCTTGGTGATGGCCATAACATATGAATATTATATATAGGGGATTGTAGGTAGTAGTTCATCATCATTTGGAGCATTTGAGTCTTATTGTATGGTTTAGAGGTTTTCCCCTCGAAGTGGCGAAGCTATTATAATTACATATTGGGTTATTTGGTGTTATATATATTCTCATGATCTGAATTATACAAGTAATTTCATTACAAGTGGTATCAGAGCTGTGATCTGGGCCAAAATTAGGGAAAAAACCCTAATTGTTTGTTTCCATTATATATTTTGAACCAAAGCGAATTGGTAGAAGACATTTTTACCATAGTTGCGAAAATTTGAAGTAAAGTTCCCTGAAAATTTTAGGCTTTTTAAATTTATTTTGTAAAAGTTATTACAAATGTAGGGTTTTTCATAAAATCACTCCCTGGGGTGCAAATTGTGGAATTTTTAAAAATTAGATTTTCATAAATTAAAAAAAAAAATATTATTTGGGATTTGTTCTTTAAGTTTTTTATATTTGGCCAAATTCACATCAAAATACAAAACCCTAAAATTTGATCGTGATCCCTACATCCTACTATTTGGGGGCATCATGGGCGGGGCCTTCCACAAGAGGAAAAAAGAATCCCATCACTTCAGGTAAAACACCAGAAAAGGATGAGATAGTATTCGAGGAGTTGGAGATAGAAGATATAATTACATATTCCTCAGGGTTAGGGTTTACTTCGACAGACCATAAAGTAAGCCAACTTGAGTTTAACCTGAGAGACATTGAATCTTGGGTGGCGAGAAAAGAAGATGTGGATAGGATTGGACAAATATTGGAGGATTTCATACAAAAATTCAGTACGCATATGATGGGTAATCATACTTATGTCAGTCAAGGTGGATCCTTAGGTCAACATAATAGACACATGAGCCAGAGTGGATCTTCGAGTGTACACAATCCAAATACGAGCACTCTACAGGCATGTACTATGTTTCCAAAAGTGGAGATGCGCAATTTTGATGGAAAGGATCCACTCAATTGGATCAACCAAATGGAGAATTTATTTACACTACATCAGATTCCATCAGGAAAAAAGGTGACAATAGCAGGTTTATATCTCAAACCTGACCAATTTGTCTGGTATCGATGGTTATGTGCTTAAAGGAAGAAGAGTGGTCTCAATGTTACATGGACATTCTTCACTGAAGAGTTGTAATTACACTACAATTCTAGTGTGTCAGATAATTACTTCAGCCAATTAGTAAAGTTGAGACAGACAGGATCTGTTAATGATTACATTCATCACTTCCAAAACCTTTCTCTGCGGGTGGAAAATATTACTGAAGAGAATCTGAATGACCTATTTCTTGGGGGTCTTAAGGATCACATTGAGCATGAGGTGCGTATGTTTAATCCTCATAAGGTTTTTGATTCGATGATTATGGTAAGAAGGGCAGAGGAAAAATTTGTTTCAAGTAGGAGAAAACATTTCACTTATACCAAAGATCACAACACCTTGGCCCCAACACTCCCTCAACCAATTAGATTGACACCTCAACAAATTGAAGAAAAAAGATAAAAAGGGTTATGTTTTAACTATGACGGTAAATTTGGACCTGGACATAAATGTGCCAAAAAGAAGTTGTTGTATATTGATGGGCCTAGTGAAGATGAAGAGAAGGATGAAGATTCAGAGTCAGAGGACTTGGTTGAGCCAGAGGAGGAGTCAGGAGATCCTCAACCAACGATCTCATGCCCAATAAACCAGAATACATCCAGTCTTTCATGTTTCTTTCCTGAAGAAAGTAATTGGACAGAGAGTATCATCCCAAATAGTGTTACCTGAGCTCGATGGGGTTGAGAGAGTCATCTTGGAACCTGAATGCATCCTTCAAACACACACTAAAATATTGAGGACACGGGTTAATTCTGAGTACCTGATCAAGTAGAAGGATATGGACAATGAAGATGCAACATGGGAAGATATGACATTCCTGCAGCAGCACCAAGAGCTTCTCAACATTGGGGATAATGTTGCTTTGAAGGGGAAGGTCATGCTACCCCCTTAACCTATTGCTTGTATTAGGATATGAGTATCCGAATTGTGGCTTACCATATCATTTATACTTTCTCATGCTTAGTAGGTCGGCCGTGGTGATGGCCATAACATATGAATAGTATATATAGGGGATTGTAGGTAGTTCATCATCATTTGCACCATTTGAGTCTTATTGTATGGTTTGGAGGTTTCCCCCTCAAAGTGGCGAAGCTATTATAATTTCATATTGAGATCAATATTCTGTAATATTGGGTTATTTAGTGTTATATTTCTTCTCATGATCTGAATTATACAAGTAATTTCATTACAAGTGGTATCAGAGCTGCGATCTAGGCCAAAGTTAGGGTAAAAACCCTAATTTTTTGTTTCTTCCATATATTTCGAACCAAAGAGAATTGGCGGAAATATTTTCACCATAGTTGAGAAACATTTCAAGTAAGGTTCCCTGAAATTTTCAGACTTTTTTTATTTATTTTGCAAAATTTATTACAAATGTAGGTTTTTTCATAAAATCGCTCCCTAGGGTGCAAATTATGGAATTTTTAAAAATTAGTTACATTTTCGAAAAGAAAAAAAAAATTATTTGGGGTTTGTTCTTTATGTTTTTTATATTTTGCTGAATTATATATCAAAATACAAAACCCTAAAATTTTACCATGATCCCTATAATCATTACCAAAAAATTGGAGTGATTGTCACATAATTTCCTGGGTCTCTTTTCAAGTATTTGAAGTTAATAGTAATTTATTACATAATTTTTGTTCTTTGTTATGCTTTTAAAGTGATTATATCACGAAAATTTCATTTCAATTTAAAATATATTCTAAGTACTCATTGTCACTCGGGGAGGGTAGCATGACGCGAAAGGGTATGGCGATAGGGACCGGGATAGGGATGAGAATGGGGGATGGGGATTGGGAGAGGGAGATGGATAGAGATGGATGCGATAATTTCATTAAAAATGAGGGCACAAAATCAAATGAGATAGTGTACATTGAACTAAAATATTGTTCAGATTCAAAACATGTACTGGATTCAAAAACATGTATTGAATGACATGGACAAGGAGGAAAAATAATTATTCCTTTTCCACCATAGCAAGAAGTTGTCGATTGCATTTGGATTGTTATCTATTATTGAGTTCTCTACTTAGATGTCCTCTGTCACACAAGAAATCCGAGTCACACATGCCACCAAAATACAGTGTATTGACTGGTGTTAACACCTTCCATTTTACATTCTGAAGGTGCACGAAAATCAAAACAAAATGGAGAGAACCTAAATTAGAAAAAGGTGTTGAACTTGTGATGGGTATGGTTGATTATAAATTGTTGAAGATGTATGAAATGAATAGAGAATTTATATAATGGTGGTAAAGGTGAAGCAAAGTGGATTCAAATATGATGTATTGTATGGAGGTGGAAACATTTTAGGTCTTCTACATTCTTACTAATTTGTTAATCTTCAGCAATCTCTGTCGCAACATAAATGAAATGGAGTTCCTAGAAGGAAAATCATAAACAATCTACTAGGAAAAAATATAACACATGGAATACATTCTCATAGATGACATGAGCTTCACAAGCCCAATAATACTTAATAGTTTAAATAGTTGGTTGTGTGAGACATTCTGTCAACATAACAACAAAGACTCTGTGGGATGCTCTATTACATTGGCGAGAGACCTAGGACAACTTCCTCCCATCAAATATATTGCAATTAGCAATCTAGGACTATGAGCAATGAAAGGATTTTGGCCTGATGGGTTATCAATATTAAATAAATCCCCTGTTATAACATGGGGATTTCAACTCAATCTCAAACATTTCTGAAGCAATAAATCTCTCTACCCAACTTTAATAAGTGATACGCATTCACTTTTGTCAACAAATAACCTATGGATTACACTAAGCTTTGCAGGTCGCGTCACTTAAGCCCCGGAAACATCAAATAACCCAATGATTTTATCTCATCCATTAATCTTACCTTTGTGTAACTAAAGAGAGGATTTCACCTACACAATTAGGTATTAGCTAGAACCATATATAGCTACTTGTTGCACATAATCTGTTATCAATAAATATATTACAAATAAAATGGTGAGATCTTTCATCTTATTTTTTTTTCTTTTGGGTAGTGGTGTCCTATTACTATTTAGCAATTTATGGTATTTTTTAGTCAATGCATTGACCTTTATGTTAGTTGTTTTTCTATTGCACTCAATAGTAACACGCATGATCTGTACAATTAGTAATTCATCATCATGTTGCATGCTTTAAAAATCATGATGACACATCCACTCATTTTTACACCTTAGCACTTAACTAGATACTTGCAATACAGAAAAAACCGTGGGAAACCCTTTCTTTTGTGTGTTTTCGAGGTTTGTGGCAATGATAACGAGAAATCCCTAAATTTTGACATAAAATAACTACTTTTTCTCTCAAAATGTTTTTGTGACAGGTTCCCTTTGACACTCTCCTTTTTAAATGAATAAGCTCACACCTCACTTTTGCATAAAAATTTAACTAAGAAACC
This sequence comes from Taxus chinensis, assembly GCA_019776745.2. Taxonomy (NCBI): domain Eukaryota; kingdom Viridiplantae; phylum Streptophyta; class Pinopsida; order Cupressales; family Taxaceae; genus Taxus; species Taxus chinensis. The sequence goes on along the minus strand of CM034155.1, from coordinate 245,784,828 downwards.
CTAAGTGAAATATACGCATAGCCCATGTGTAATGAAATTACTTGTATAATTCAGATCATGAGCAGAAATATAACACCAAATAACGCAATATTCTAGAATATTGATCTCAATATGCAATTATAATAGCTTCACCACTTTGAGGGGGCAACCTCCAAACCATACAATAAGGCTCAAATGCTCAAAATGATGATGAAATACTACCCACAATCCCCTATATATACTATTCATATGTTATGGCCATCACCAAGGCTGACCTACTAAGCATGAGAAACTATAAATGATATGGTAAGCCACAATTCGGCTACTCATATCCTACTACAAGAAATAGGTTAAGGGCGTAGCATACCCTTCCCCTTCAAAGCAACATTGTCCCCAATGTTGAGAAGCTCTAGGTGCTGCTGCAAGAATGTCATATCTTCGCATGTTGCATCTTCATTGTCCATATCCTTCCACTTGATCAAGTACTCAGTAATAACCCTTGTCCTCAATATTTTAGTGCGTGTTTGAAGGATGCATGAAGGATGTATTGAGTGGATCGTTTCCATCAAACTTGTGCATCTCCATGTTTGGAAACATAGTACGGGCCTACAGAGTGCTCGTATTTGGATTGTACACACTCGAAGATCCACTCTGGCTCATGTGTCTATTATGTTGATCATGGGATCATTTTTGAAAGTTTCCCTAAACATCCCTAAATTATTTCAGTGCAGAAGATCATCTTGAGAGCTTTCCAACAACTGTGAGAACGCGACAAACGGACATCGGGAGCTCTAGTTATGTTCGGTCAAAGTTCGGTCAATGGGAAATTCAACTCTAGTCAACATGTCAATAATGGACCAATGGCACCGTGACATGTGGCAAAAGGAAAAAGGGAGTTGTTTGTTGGTTTTTGATCACCGGTCTTTGACGAGCGTAAAAATGGTACACGGGAACAAGAGGCTCAACTTTTATTACGGAGGGGAGCCCGGCCGCCGTGTGGACTATGGTATTATCGCCAACGTGGTGGGTCCACAAGCCACCACGTGGCTTGCCACCACAAGTTCGATTTTCCTATCGAGGGTCGACAAGTGGTATTTATTGCCATATTTCATTTGGAATGTCATTATATTGCTTGGGTCGAATATCATATATTACCTTTGTAATTATTTGGCATTTTAACGTCCATGTCATTTTTTATGTGTTCGGGATTTTGGGTTAGTCAACATTGCCACATTATCTCCCAATATATTCGCATATTTCCTAGCAACTCGAAGTGTCAACAACAACTCACCACAACCAAAAATGCATCGGTTTCCACTTAACTCGGCAGTCAAACCTTACTATATTGCCACCCACGTGGATAAACAACCAATACTACATAGCTCGGCCCATATCACGGGCATTTCAAACAACACAAATCCAAATTCAAATACAGCCAGCTCACCACTATTATGTGGCCAAACAAAACGGTGGTAGGTGTGGCCTAAGCCACGTTTAAAATGGCGGGTCATTTGGTATTTAAACCTCCAACCATGACTACCTCCGCTCAATGTGGGATATCTCCCCACATGCAAAATAGACTCCGCCATAATACATTCCACCGGGTTTTGAACCCATAACCTCCGCTGCCCAAGACCAATCCGCTGACCTACTCGCCTAGAGGCTTGGGCAGATTATAAAATGGGGCGCTTCAACTTATACAAGGGGAGACAGGTCTGTGTAAAGCCATAAGGAGGCAGTTATCAGAAAACACCATTTTTGAAGGCCTTGTACTCAGAATGGGAACTCGGAGTAAAAAGATGAAATGTAGGGAATTCTGAGACGATTCCAAAAATGTAAGATTTGATGTTTTTTGTTGAGTTTTAACATGTTTTTGGAAGCTTTGAATGCAGTTTTTAACAGGGATCTACAAGACAGCTAGTTGGAAAACATGAATTTCAATGCACTTCTGGTCCGAATTGTGACTTGGTGTAAACATGAAAAGTGTTTAGAATTCAGAGATGATCTCAGATATATGATTTTTTTTCATATAATGTTTTTAAATCTCCATTTGTAGGTGTTTTTCTAACACAGTTGCAGGGAGATCACATTGTGAAAACACTGTAGGAGCCACGGATCATTCTTGGGACAGTTTCTGCTATTTTTCAGAGTTCTTGGGACATTGATCAGCTCATTTTCAGGTTGTGATTCATTATTGGTTGTTTGTAAGAGTTATTGTACTTACATTTCAATATTATTAATGGATCGGTTCAATCTGAACCCGGGGACGTAGGAATTTCTGAACCCCGTAAACAATCTTGTTTGTTATCTGAATGTTTTCAGTTTTCTGATTATTTATTTGCTACACAAGTTTTCCACACTTCTATGGATGCATAATAATCAGAATTTAATCAATTTGTGGAGTTTAGAATACTTAAAATTGGTTAAGAAAATCACGATCTTTGGAAACTTTTAAAAGTGAAAAAAATACAACACACGTTTTCAGATCAAGTTTGGTATCAGAGCAGTTAGATTGCCAGATTAGCTTCTAATTGTGTTTGGAAATTTGGCTTCAGTTTCAATATTGATTTCAGTCTTCAGTGTGCAGACATTTTGGGGCTTGTTAATCTTCTTTTGTAGTGTGCAGTTTTGGAAGTACAGGTTGTGTTTGCAGGAACCAGGAATCATGGGCAAGTCATCCAAACAGGAGCAACTGGATGAGCTTGAAGCCATAAACCGCCAACTCCAAGAAGAAAAATCTTTCTTAAGAGATAATTTTTATTCCTTGGAAGAGGAAATAGTGCGGTTAAAATCTGAGCCACAATCCTCTATAACCAAGAAAGAGGAGTATGTCAACAAGATGCTTGAAGAGAGCAAGAAGTTGATGGGCTTTGTTAAAGAGTTGCAGGAAGAAATACGGACCAAGGATGCCCTCTTGGAAAAGCTGCAACAAGGTGAACATAAGAAGGAAATGCCTTCCAAAGTAGATGCAGGTACTATGACAGAATGCACTGTAAGTTGTTCACATTTTAATTCTTCCTCTCATTTAGTTTCAGATATTCCTTTGGGTCAGTTTGAAAAACACACTAAGGGAATTGGGTCTAAGCTAATGGTTAAGATGGGATTTAACAAAAAGGGCCTTGGTAAAAATGGACAAGGTGATGCTAACCCAGTACAGGTAGAGGATCAGCCTCGGTTTGCAGGTTTGGGTTATTCTAGTGGGAAAATGGAAATTGGAGAAAGTTCCAAAGCAGCTGAAGGAAGACAAGCTTCCAATAGCCAAGGATCTACGCCACTAGAATTGTAGGATTCCGCCATCAGGAGGAACAATGAAAGGTGTAAGAAAATAGGTAAAAGAGGTAATCAGATTCCACCTCCTTCCACTTACACTAAAAATAGCACTAAGGGAAAATCAAATCCTAAAACTTCTAATACACTCTTTCAGTTGGAACAATATAGCTTTGGTAGGTAGAAATATGCTTTCCCTTGCACATTTTGTGAAGGTACTAATCATTATGTTGCATATTGTTGGAAGAGGAAAAATTTGATTAAGAAGTTAATGCCTTTTGTGAATGATAAGGCAGGTGCTAAAGACCAATCTCACCAAGGAAAGGTGAGAAATGGCAAGAATGTTACCTCTCCTAAACAGGGGAATCATTCTCGTAGACAGAGTTCTGAGAATGGTAAAATGGGTAAGACTCCTAAAAATAGGGAAGTTAAATTTTGTTCCCATTGTAATAGGAATGGTCATGATGTTAAGGTTTGTTGGTTTGTTCCTAAACAACAAAATTGGAAAGTTGTTAAAAAGAACAATATTGTAAAACCAACAGTGCTAAACCTAACTAAAACTCATTTTGGTACTGAGAAGGTAAAACAACCAAAACAGAAAAACCCAAGTGATTGGTTGGGAAAAACACTCCTCAACTTTATATTTGCACTACAGTAAATTGTTGATAGTAGGCAAGCAAAATTTTTTCAGAGCTATATTTTAGGGATTCCTGTTGATTGATAAGGATTTGTTCCTAAGTTGATATTTAAGCTTTGAAAATGAATGGAAACAGCTGAAGAGAAGATTTGAGTGATAGGTTCATCATACTCATGTTTTGTTTTCTCATATTGGTTGGTAGTTCCATTGTTGAAAACAAGTATGCAGGGATAGGCATCAGTAGCATTTCTAAATTTGAAACTTGTAGTTGTAATCAGCATAATCACAAAGTGTCAGTTGGACACTAGCTTCTGTTATAGATGGGTGTTATTATCTGAGTTATTATTTGTGATGGCGATACAGTGTTTTGGCATATTCATGTTGATTTCAGTTGTTGACTATAGCTATTTTTGGGCGTTGATAGTCTATTATATTCTGATAGTGAATACTTACAGTTGTTACAGTTTCAGATAGGCAGTGGGCACTAGCCTAATTGTGGGCAGTTTAGATGTCTTGTATACTGATCTATGTTATGGAATTGTAATTTTTGGTAATCGGCCGTATCACAAAGTGACAGTTGAACACTAGCTTTCCGTAATAGAATGGGTGTTATTATCTGGTCAGTTAATTGTGATGGCATTACAGTGGGGTATGACAGATCACAGTTGTGCGTAGAGTTGACAGGGTTTCAACGTTTCAGTTGAACACTAGCTTGATTGGGTGTTATTATCTGATCGGTTATGTGACTAGCTAATCAAATATTTGCATTTATTTAACCTATAATGTTATTTTGGGTTCTTGTATGTGTTTGTGCAATGCAGGAAGAGATAGCATTATTTTGTGGGTTGATACACAACTTTTTGTGGACAAAAAGCCTTTCTCAGTGGGGAGGTGTGATCAGGGGATCATTTTTGAAAGTTCCCTAAACATCCCTAAATGGTGTCAGTGCAGAAGATCATCTCGAGAGCTTTCCAACGACTGTGAGAACACGAAAAACGGACATCAGGAGCTCTAGTTATGTCCGGTCAAAGTTCAGTCAACGGAAAGTCAACTCTGGTCAACTAGTCAATAATGGACCAATAGCAATGCGACACATGGCGAAAAGGAGAAAAGGGAAAATGAAGGTTGTTCAAGTTGTTTGCAACACCGGTCTTCGACACAGCGTAAAAGCGGGTACACAGGAACAAGAGGCTCAACTTTTGTTATGGAGGGGAGCCCGGCCGCCGTGAGGACGATAATATTATCGCCGACGTGGTGGGTCCTCAAACCACCACGTGGCTTGCCACCACAAGTTCGATTTTCCTATCGAGGGTCGACAAGTGGTATTTATTGCCATATTTCATTTGGAATGTCATTATATTGCTTGGGTCGAATATCATATATTACCTTTGTAATTATTTGGCATTTTAACGTCCATGTCATTTTTTATGTGTTCGGGATTTTGGGTTAGTCAACATTGCCACATTATCTCCCAACATATCTGCATATTTCCTAGCAACTCAAAGTGTCAACAACAACTCACCACAACCAACGCAAACCATTTGGGGCCAACCAACAATGCATCAGTTTCCACTTAACTCGGCGGTCAAACCTTACTATATTGCCACCCACGTGGATAAACAACCAATACTACATAGCTCGGCCCATATCACGGGCATTTCAAACAACACAAATCCAAATTCAAATACAGCCAGGTCGCCACTATTATGTGGCCAAACAAAATGGTGGTAGGTGTGGTCTAAGCCACGTTTAAAATGGTGGGTCATTTGGTATTTAAACCTCCAACCATGACTACCTCCGCTCAATGTGGGATATCTCACCCACATGCAAAATAGACTCCGCCATAATACATGCCGCCCGGTTTTGAACTCATAACTTCCACTGCCCAAGACCAATCTGCTGACTAACTCGCCTAGAGGCTTGGGTAGATTATACAATGGGGCGTTTCAACTTATACAAGGGGAGACAGGTCTGTGCAAAGGAGGATAAGGAGACAGATCTCAGAAAACGCCATTTTTGAAGGCCTTGCACTCAGATTGGGAACTCGGAGTAAAAAAGTGAAATGTAGGGAATTCTGAGATGATTCCAACAATATAATATTTGATGTTTTTTGTTGAGTTTTAACCTATTTTTGGAAGCTTTGAATGTAGTTTTTAACAGGGATCTACAAGACAGCTAGTTGGAAAACATGAATTTCAATGCACTTCTGGTCCGAATTGTGACTTGGTGTAAACATGAAAAGTGTTTAGAATTCAGAGATGATCTCAGATATATGATTTGTTTGCATAGAATGTTTTTAAATCTCCATTTGTAGGTGTTTTTCTAACATAGTTGCAGGGAGATCACATTGTGAAAACACTGTAGGAGCCACAGATCGTTCTTGGGACAGTTTCTGCTATTTTTCAGAGTTCTTGGGACATTGATCAGCTCATTTGCAAGGTTGTGATTCATTATTGGTTGTTTGTAAGAGTTATTGTACTTACATTTCAATATTATTAATGGATCGGTTCAATCTGAACCTAGGGATGTAGGAATTTCCGAACCCCGTAAACAATCTTGTTTGTTATCTGAATGTTTTCAGTTTTCTGATTATTTATTTGCTACACAAGTTTTCCGCACTTCTATGGATGCATAATAATCAGAATTTAATCAATTTGTGGAGTTTAGAATACTTAAAATTGGTTAAGAAAATCACGATCTTTGGAAACTTTTAAAAGTGAAAAAAATACAACACACGTTTTCAGATCATATGTTGACCTGAGGATCCACCTTGATTGACATAAGTATGATTACCCATCATATGCGTACTACATTTTTGCATGAACTCCTCCAATATTTGTCCAATCCTATACACATCTTCTTTGCTAGCCACCCAGGATTCGAGGTATCTTAGGTTAAACTCAAGTTGGCTTACTTTATTGTCTTTTCAAGTAAACCCTAACCCTAAGGAATCTGTAGTTATATCTTCTGTCTCCAGCTCCTCAACTACCCTCTCATCCTTTTCTGGTGTTTTACCTGGAGTGATGGGATTATTTTTTCCTCTTGTGGAAGGCCCCGCCTTGATGCCCCAAAATAGTAGGATGTAGGGATGACGGTCAAATTTAGGGTTTTGTATTTTGATATGAATTCAGCCAAATATAAAAAAACTTAAAGAACAAACCCCAAATAATGTTTTTTTTTTTCTTTCCGAAAATGTAACTAATTTTTAAAAATTCCACAATTTTCACCCTAGGGAGCGATTCTATGAAAAAACCTACATTTGTAATAACTTTTAAAAAATAAATTTAAAATGTTTGAAATTTTTAGGGAACCTTACTTGAAATTTTGATTCTTGTAGATGATAAAGGTATCCCAAGGTATGAATTTTCATATTTCATTTCACCTTCCATACTAAGCAGTGATGGATATGATTTTAAGGATGTTAGGGAGATGGATATGATGTATAATGGTCACATCATGGTTGGTATATTTGCTCTTAATATTTGGGTGCTTAAGGAACATGTTGGGAAAGGAGAAAGAGTGACTATCACTCTACCCCTTAAAGGAGACCATAAAATTGTTGATTTGTACATCATTAGAAGACACATGGGTATGTTAGGCTCATGTACTTTGTTCCTTCTCATAAGGGAACATCATTGGCACCATGTAAGGTATAAGTTTCTTTGGCTTCTCTATGTTGATATGCATTATACTTCAGCTTTCTCCTTTCTTTGTGAACATAAAAGAATAAAGAATTTGGGGCATCATCTTGCATACGTTGCTTCAGGTAGTAAGGGACTAAAGGGAATTTATTTTTGCAAGCTCTGTCTAGATATTTTGGTATCATCTTCTTTCTTTTTTCAAATAGTGCCAACTCTTATCCCTTCAAAAGACTTGAAGGAAGGATGGATCACATCATGCATGGTAATAAATTCATTTTCAGATTTTGAGTAGAAGTTGTGGTGTTTGATTGATGTTCTTGCTTGCATCTCCACAAGCTTTTGGGATTCAATGAAGGAATTGGAAATAAAGTAGGAATATGGTATGAATTTTCCACCAAAAAAATCTTTTTCAACTGTGTATATGAGTCACTTTAAGTTTTCTAGTATTGGGAATAAAGTTTCATAGAATTCATGGATGTTCCTTCATATTGGGAAAGAAATTTCAAAATGTACATGTTGTTGTCCCATCATTTATGTGATTGACATCACCATGATCAGCCCTCCTATCATTTCCATAGCTCAGTCTTTAGCCATGCAATTGATGAATTCATTATTGAAGATTGATTTTGGCCCAGGGATGCACACTTTGGAAGGGGAACCAGCCATTTCAATTCAGATTTTTGAAAGGGGAATGCTTGATTACAATATTGTACGGGGAAATCATCAAATGCATAAAGAATGTGGAGTTTTCATCAATAAGAAGACAATTGTAGGACCTAAAGTACACAAATGAAGACTACAAGGATCACATAGGATCCAACTGATTGCGATTGTGTGGGGAAAAGAAATCTTGGAGAGGGAGGACTGTAATGTCCGTTTTTCCAAATTTCGAAGGCATAATTGGATTCCCGGTTATTTCTTCTCCTTGGTCGAATTGAAAAAGATAAAGAGGAAGCAGATAATATGTCTTTCATCATTTTATGAATACTTTAAAGTGTGTTTAGTGAAGATTATATGGCTCGACCTTGTTTATTAAGGAAAAATAAATTATTATGAGGGGTCGGCTGAGGCATAATGATTGGACATAAAGGAAATATCATGTCTTTTTAGGTTTGGCGCCACCCTTAGAAAATTATAAATAGGGGTCATGTGTGGGCATTTTAGGATAGAAGAATTTGTAATTAAAAATCAGATTTTGAGAGTTATGTCTCATCTTCTTACCATTTGGGATGAAAACCCCATATGAGGTCCATATGAAGGACGAAAAACCTTCATATTGACTTAAAACATTTATGTATTTGCAGATTACAATTTTATTAAAGATCATTATGTGCCAATTCTGATTTTATCAGTTATTTCTACCAGTTCGACTTGTATTTGACTGAAATTTGAATTATTAAGCAATAATAACATCAATTTGAATTGCATAATCAAGTTTCCATATTCTAAGATGTTTAAATATGCCTTTGTTACGAATATATTGTGTAACATTTTTAATAAATTATGTTGTGTATTATTATTTAAATGAGATGTGAAACTCATTTAATAATAATATAGTGTGAAGTTATAATAAACAACTCACAGATAGAATTGAGTGAGTTATCCTAGGGATAAGATGAGATATTTGTGGAGAGGTAAGTGGATTCAAGATGAGATTTGAATCCACCATAATAGGAAGTTCAATCTCTATATAATGTAATCTCTCATATGAATAAAACATCCCAGATGAATAAAATTGGAGTCTTGTATTATTTCCGGTGTTATGTGATTAGTTTTTTGTGCATGCAAACTAAACCAAATTCTAGATTTGGTATCAGAGCAGGCTAGGGAAATTTATGAGATTCATTGCAGGACAAAATCGCAGCCTCTAAGATGCAGATATGAGAGTTTTGAAGCTTTCATTGCCTTTTTCGGAATTCTGATCTGGAAAAAAACGACTGGTAATTCACGTTTTTCTCAAAAACCCAGATTCAAAATTTACTGAAATTTTTTGGGTTTGTTAATTTGTATTTTTTAAAACTTTTGTCAAACAATTACAAAAACCCATTTCGTATTTTATGAGAAATCATGGAAACAATTATGACAGTTTCTATTTATTCTGTAAAAAAAAATAGTGACTGATTTCTAGCAATTAAAATCTGATATGCTTTATTATTTTGAATAAATATAAAGCTGATTATTATTGTAAGGGTGTATTTTCAGTTGAAATTGACACCTATTTGTGTCAAATTGTGGAGAGTCATAATGGATAAACTGGGTTATGTTGAAAATTTTGATGGAAAGGATTTTCACACTTGGCAAGTACGAACTCAGTTGACACTCATTAACAAAGATTTGTGGGACATTGCGGATGGAACATTAAAGAAACCAACTGATGCTGATGAAGCAGCCAAATGGGAGAGTAGAGATCATAAAGCAACAGCAATCATTGGACTTGGGTTGTCTGATGCATATTTGCATCATATAGACCTTTCAAAAAGTTCAAATTTCATTTGGACAACATTGAACAAGTTGTTTGGATCCCAAACCGGAAGCGCAGTAGTGACCTTGAAGCAGAAGTTGTTTGGACTCAAGATGGATGAAGGAGAAAACATGGTACAACATATAAGTAAGTTTTGGTCTATTTTGAATCAATTGTCAGGGATAAAAATTAAAGTAGAGGATGATGATGCAAAAGCTGTTTTGTTGAATAGTATGCCATCTTGCTATTCAAACATTGTTTTTACTTTGAGCAAGATCAATCCCAACCTAGAAGATCTAATTTCTTCACTGATAGATGAAGAAAATAAGACTATTACACTAGAAGAAACTGCAATGTATGGTAAAAACAAGTCATATGATAAAGGGAGATTTAAATCTTATTTTAAACAAAGATCAACTTCCAGAGATACAAAGAAACATATCACTTGTTACTATTGTAAACAAGATGGACATCTATTTATAAATTGCAAGAAAAGAGCATGAGATTTACTTGATGGAAAAATAGAAGAAAGTGCCATGGTTGCTAATGAAGAAGAAGACAGTGATAAAGATGAACCTTTGGGTGATGGTTATAATTCTGACGATTTTCTATTCTAAATAAGCAACAACAGATGGAGGCTAGAGGCAACAGAGGCAGGAGGGAAATCAGAGACCTCTCGTCAGGCACCATCGATGAGGCCACGGTATTGATTTGGTGGCCAAGTATTTCAGTTGTGTGTTTCATTGTTTGTAATAAGAACAGATGTCACATTCCTGTTCAGAGTTGTATTTCCTTTTATAACTTGCTGATGTAAATATGTTGTAGTAGAAAGATAAAAGCACAAGAAAAAGTAGCATCATGTTTTTCTTGAAGAGGATGAACAGAGGTTCATGAGCAGGGACTCATACATAGGATAGAGGTCTATTTTTTGTCGAACAGGGCTTCGTAATTGGTGAACAGAGGTTCAGCGTACCAAGATCATGAGCATGCAGAGATAGGCATGCTGTAGAAGACGTGTGAATGTTTTTCTCTACCTTGTTCACATTAGGGGAGTGTGTAATAGGGATTAATAATGTAAACAATAGGGGAGTGAATGTTACGAATATATTGTGTAACATTATTAATAAATTATGTTGTGTATTATTATTTAAATGAGATGTGAAACTCATTTAATAATAATATAGTGTGAAGTTATAAAAAACAACTCACAGATAGAATTGAGTGAGTTATCCTAGGGATAAGCTGAGAGATTTGTGGAGAGGTAAGTGGATTCAAGATGAGATTTGACTCCACCATAATAGGAAGATCAATCTCTATATAATGTAATCTCTCATATGAATAAAACATCCCAGATGAATAAAATTGGAGTCTTGTATTATTTCCAATGTTATGTGATTAGTTTTTTGTGCATGCAAACTAAACCAACTTCTAGAGCCTTTGCATGAATTTTGAGGAAATATTTGGGGAATTTCGAACTCCTCTTTGACTGCTGCAATTTCTTGATTTGCATAATTATTTCCAACGATGTATCTTTTACACAAATCCATTCAATTTGGCTATAATATTTGTCAAAAATAATAAATAGTCATTTGATAATTGTTGATGAATGATTATTGGTGAATTTTGGCACAATTTACGAAGATTTCAGTTCACTATAATTTAATTCCAATTTTTTGTAATAAAAAAAATAGAACTTTGGAAATTGAATATAAACCCTTGAAAAGGGTCATTATAACATTTCTCAAAAATGTTTCACGTTTATTAGAGGAATCCATGTTTGTACCTATACGAATTTTGGAAACCATTTCCACATGATGTACGAAATTGGTTAGTGTAGCGACACTACACAATTTCCATTTTTTGTGATCATTTTTCTTTGCTATTTGAATTATATTTCATTATCTACCATAAATTTATTTTTATATTTGTGTAAATTTGAGTATTATCCTACAAAATCTTGATATTGTAGAATTTTTATTATTTTCAAATTTTCCTACGATATAGATAAACGTTTTTCATCCAATTAAATATATTATTTTATAACTAATTATGATTGATCTTGGATAGTTTAGTATATTATTACTTTAAACCCACTTTCCATATATTATGATTACATTATTATTTATATAAAAATTATTAAGCAAACTATAAATAAATAATAAAATAAAACTTTGTGATAGTTAATTTTGTAATAATTAATTATGAGAAGTGAATAAAAGAATTCTAAAATAATAAAAAATACAAAGAAAATAATATTTTCATGGTACACTATCCAATTTACATAAGTCAAATTGTTCTCCCATCCTTCTTGCTTTGGTCCCTATTGTTTACATCCATCTAAAATATCCAATCGATGTCTTTAGGACCTCATCGATGTCTTCTCAAATCTCTCGCCATTATTATATCCCACTACAAGGTGTAAATGAGTCACTGAGGGGAGCTAATGGGGATAAAATACACTTCCATTGACAATTTTCTTAAGAAAACCCAACACCTGGTTTTGTTTAACATATTTTTTTATTTGAAATCGGGCTCTTAATTTCATAAAGAATAAAGGGATATCAAGTAGATGATTTAACTCTATCAATTATATATTTTAGAATGTAAGAGGTCTCTTAGAGTCTTTTGAAAATTTTCTATGCATTTTTTTTTCAGCACATTGGAAAATTATTTTATTTTATTTACAAAATTTAAAATTGTTAGGTTTTTTCTTCAAACTTGATTGAAATGCATAGCGTTGTATTTTTCGTATTTTCATTTTTTACATGGCGATAGCCTTGGTGATGTCATTATTTCCATATTGTTAATATTGTCACCCTTAATTGTTGCCTCACTGAAAGATCCATCCTATTGGGCCTTATGGGTGTCTTTTGGTATTTTAATGTTTGTGTTTCTAATTATGGATGAAATAAAAACATTATGAAGATGACTATCTAATAAATTTTCACTTTTATTTTAACTTATGTGCATTGACATTAATATGATTGAGAATCTTCAAGAATAATCATTCATATATATTATTAAAAAAAAAGAAATATGAAATTCATATATATAAATTTAGTGATCTTGAGATTGTTTTGAGTTAAAGACCTATAGATTTGTTGAATTTATTTGAAACAAATCACTTCTAAAACATTAACTTTGCATATTTTCCACATCCTTCAACTATTATCATATATGAGTTGATTGAGTTTGTCAAAATTCCCCTAATTTTGTAATGATTAATTACAAGAAGTGAATGAAAAGACACCTAAAGACAAGGGAAATAACAAAATTTCAATACATAATATATAATTTTATAGCTTAATTTTTTTTATAGATATTACGTTTTTTTATAGTTTTCTTAAATCGGAAGAGCTCATTGTAGATCACCAAGGTGAGATCTTGTTCTGTAACTCTGCTTGTTCATCTTGGTTGTTCTTATCTCTATTTGATACTAATATCTTGAAACCCTTGTGGAATTTGTAATTTCTTGTGCGGATTCGATATTCTGAGCTTAAATTAGCTTCTGGGTGGTTTTTTTCCAACTCTTCTCTCGAGGGTTTCAATGGATTTGATCTGAAACTGGCAAGTTTACTTTTCTAGGTGCGATTTATTTTGATCTGAGACATATTTACTATACTTTGTTTCGATATTATATCATGTGCACAATGGTTTCAAATTATTTTTCTTACCCTGAACCATGTCGTCCTTTTCCTGTAAAGATGGACTCTCTGTGCATCATTTCTAAAAATGGCTACCTGGCTTTAATCTGCTAATGGTCTTGTATCTAACTCTGCCCTCTATTTGAATTTTTTTGTTGTGTCATCCTATAAGCGACTCGACCATTTAGATTAGAGTGGATCTTACCTTTTGTAACTGAGTATTCATTGCATTTCTCTTATTTATATAATGATATCAAATGGGTTAATTTTCCTAGTTTGTAAACTAGTTGTCAATAACTTGTTGTTTTAACTTGCAATGGCTTTCTGGGTTCTCCGCTTTTGTTTCGAGCATGTATCTTGTTGGTTTCTCCTAAATATGGCCACCATGGAGGGATTGTGAACTCTTCTTTTTTGATTTAGCTTGTCATTATTTCTTTTCTTTCTCTTTAACTATGTATTTGTTTAAGGGTAAGTGAATTTCTTGTTGTTGCTTGACCTAGATTTGGGTGTTTGAGCTCTGCTCATAATTTTCAAGATGCATCCCTTTTATTCCATTGCACATTTTCTTAGTTGTAGGTTTTAAAAGTTACAAGCATATATTTGATAGATATAAATTTTTCCTCTTTGCTTGAAATGATGTCTTCTTGTTGGTCTCTATATACTGTACTTGTTGAAATTGACCCTAAATTGGATCTGAGTGGGTGTGAAAATTTGTGTTCTTTTGGGGGGAGTTGGAACGTTTAATATTTTTAAATATTCAGTTTTACAGCTGGATGGAAATTATTATGATTATCATTTATTTTGTTTGTTTGGGAATCGTAGCAGGGGACACATACACTAGAGATGGTAACTTCAAAATAAATCTTTGCTACTTATAGATGCAGCTGTAAACCTATTTATTAATTGAAATATTGTTTGACATGTGGACATCCTAGAGAGAATTATGGAGAAGGGACTTTTATTAGATGTTTTAGTTATGAGAGCCCTTACAGATATGTAAGCAAAATGTAGCACAACCTACATTCACCTTACATTTTAGTCTGTAATATAGAGATGAAAAGACTATATTACTGTTCCACACTTCCTAAACCAAAAATTCCCTCAACTTCGAGAGACTTTTTAAAAACTAAAATAATATACGGCTTCTTTTTGTTCAAAATAATTCCTACACAATTGTTCTCTTTGATGTATTTATAATAATTATTGCACAATTTCCATTTCTTTTTGGACATATTAAGTAATAGTCTCACACTATATTTATCACATAGTTTTCATATCTAGAATCAATTATGTTCTATCACATATTTCTTGGTTCTTTTTGCAGTATTTAAAGTAATCATCACACATGTTAGTGAAGATAATAATTATCATTAGGGGAGGGGAGCCAGTCATGGTGCATTACCCAGTAGTGGTGAGGGTAGTTGACATATTTGACTCCAGTTTTTGCACAGTAAAATATTAACTCTAGAATGAATACTATCCTATAATTGTACAAACAATCTTCAAAACTGATGTGTCTGTCACTTTTCATGTATAGCTATGAATATATCAACAATAGACTAGTCAATATAATTTTTAAACATAAAATAACATTTATTGTACTCCCATGTTTGCCAAATTTAAAGTCAATATGTATTTAATACAAGGATATATAATTGTATTTCATCCCTATACAAAATTGATAGCACATCATCATATCAACTTGATGTCAATATTCATATAATTTAAGTTCCCATTTTACAGTATAAAAAGTCTTGTCATGCACACACTTTGGGCCAGGTTCTCACAAGAAGAAGTCCAAAGTGCACCATTTTCAAATACAAGTTGTCTTTTAAGCATTAACTTTCTCACCCTTTTCTGTACCAGCTACTCCCATTAATGACATACCTGCATTTTTTTAACAAATGTGAGGCTCAAGAAACAAAGACTGAATTGAAATGAGAAATCAAATCAAATTGAACTTCAAATATGAGTATTGAAATAAAATATCATAAATCTTGATCCACCCCTATCAGTTTCAACCAATCAAAAACAATCACAAGGATCAACCAATTTTACCCAATCAAAAAAAAGCACAAGGATCACTCAACTACAACACTTTTCATATCTCCTATAAATCCAGTTCCTCAACTGCTCTAAAATTTTATTCAGTTAAGAGTTATTTTGCTAGTGCATGCCAATTACAGTGCCAAGCTGCAGTAATCAACTGGTATTCCACATCATAGTGCTACATAGTAAGTTCTTACCTCTGTTGTTATATTGATGCACATTCAATTTATTTTAATTTTTTTTTTGTCAATCTATATATGGGAGGGGAGCCTGTAAAAATCCTTGTAATCCCAAAAATATGTCAAAAGAAGCGCTTGAGAATTCTCTACAGCCCAATCTACTTTGCAAACAAATGTGACATGTAACCCACCATGCATACTTTATGCAGCGTTTTCATGTAAGATGTATATTAACAAGTAATTCCAGAGTATATTAATGAAATCTGTATTTCACATTTCCAAGTAGATGTATGTTCCCCTTGCTAGTTCATATTTTATGTTGCCTTTTCATGTAGATGTATATTAACAAGTAATTCCAGACTATATTAATGAAATCTGTATTTCATATTTTATGCTGCCTTTTCATGTAGATGTATATTAACAAGTAATTATAGACTATATTAATGAAATCTGTATTTCATATTTACAACTAACTGTATGCTCTGTACACGTATATTTACAAGAAATTCCAGGCTAAATTAAGGAATGGCTCTATATTTACAAATAGATATATACGAAATATACATCTACTTGTAAAAATACAGCTACAGAATATACAAGGACAGGAAAAAGCAGCATTACATATACAGTTACATGAGAATGAAGCATAAAATATACAACTACATGAAAAGGCAGCACGAAATATACATCTACTTGTAAAAATACAGCTACAGAATATACATGGACACGAAAAATCAGCATTAAATATATAGTTACATGAGAATGAAGCATAAAAAATACAACTACATGAAAAGGCAGCACGAACCAAACTTCGGGACACTATACAACACATGATATTTTACCGGGTAATCCCCAAAATCTGTCAACAGAAGCTAACGTGAATTCTCTACATCCTCATCTCCTTTGCCAACAAACTTGACACGTAACCCGCCGTTCAGTCCAGCTGGAGTGGGAGGTGTCAGATTTGGCGCGTTTTCGGAGTGCAGACCAATACATGTTAACGCCGAGCCCCACCTATCATGTAGTATATTGATTTATAAAATTATAGTAATTATAGTATTCATTCAATTATTAATATTTTACTGTGCAAAAACTGGAGTCAAATATGTCAACTACCCTCACCACTACTGGGTAATGCACCATGACTGGCTCCCCTCCTCTAATTACTTGTAAGTATACATATACATCTTTCTTCAATTTATCCTGGAATTAATTGTAAATATAAATCTACATGTACACATACATCTACAGCTTTCATTAATTTAGCTCGGAATTACTTGTGAATATTCATCTACACTAAAAGGAAGCTTTCAACTATATTGCATGCTGCCTTTTCATGTAGATGTACATTTGGTCATAATTTCAAATTTGTATTTCTTTCTATAACATTGCCATCCTTTGTACTAGACACATTTTCACCTTTGATCTTTGAAGTTTACATTGCTCAGAACATAGGCACTCATATCAAATGGCTGCACTTCTTTTACGTTAGTTGATTCAATATTCTAAAAATCTCATTGTAGTAAGTTACATGGGTTTGGTAAATTAATCTATCTTAGCAGGTTATTATTGACATCATGAGGAGAAGGCAGCTTCCCAAAAGAGTAAGACCAGCATGTGCCAAAATTAGGGGAGCAAGATTTCCGCCAAGTGAAGAGCATGAAGAAGAGGCTATCAATGCCCCGCCTCAAGATGCCAATGACACACCACATGAAGAAGTAAATGTCCAAGCAATAAGCGTGAGCCCTTCAACACTAAAAGTGTCAAAGCCAAGATCTGATTGGAACAAGTCTGATATGAATAATGCCATGAAAGATGTTGAAGATTATGGATACTCTACACGTGCTGCTGCAAAAAAATGGGGTATACCAGCGACCACCCTTACTTCTTAATCTTGGCGTAAACTTGAACTTCAATAATGAAGAGGTCATCCTCTCTTTACCCTCTCATCCAACACTGCTTCATGACTCAGATTTGGTGCACTACTATGTTGGCAATCAAGCTGAAGACAATGATGCAGATTCACAGTTAGAGGCAGTAGGGGTATTAGGAGCAAATTCAAACCAAACTTGTGAGGCAGACCAAGGACAAAAAACTCTTGGTAGATTCTTGAAACTCCCTGTGGAAAAGGTTAGAGAATCATCAAGGTCAAATAGTGCTTCAGGTATAAGATTGAGTAGGGAATCTCTACTAATCACCGCAGATCAGTACATGGAGCTTCTGGTTGAGAAAGAGAAAATAAAAAAAGAGATAGATGAATTGAAGCAAAGAAAAAGGAACAAATCCAGGAGAAGAAGGCTGAACGAATTGTTGAAAGGGAAAGGAAGGAGCAGGAAAAGATTGAAAAAGAATATAGAAGGAAAACAAAGGAGCACCAAAAGTTGATTGAAAGGAAAGAAAGGGAACAAAGAAAGGAACAGGAAAGGATTCAAAGGGATCAAGAGATAAAGGAGAAGGAGTTCGAAAAAGAAAGAAGAGAGTTAGAAAGGAAAAGGAGATTGAGTAGTCCAATTAATCCTTTTCCTGATCAGCACCCAATGTTAAGAGAATTAATGGGCATACATTGCCCTTTATCAGTTTCAACACATAATATTGCAGCTGGAGTGAGTGCTTCTCCAAGTTCTGATCCATTCCCAACTACTCCTGTGAGGGATGTCAACATAGGCAAGCAATTGCAAAGTAACACCCCAGCTTCAACTTCGATTGCAGATTCAACACCACCATTCCTCGGATTTTGGAAATGATATTATCGAAAGTAAATATTTAATTTTGAGGGCTGAATTTTTGATGTAATCAATTGGCCTTTCGATTTAAAAACTACAATATAGTAATAGTAGTTATATGGCCCAAGTATATTGTATGGCCCTGTTTTTGTAATGGACAATCGAAATGTTTACTGAATGAATATATGTCTTCCAAGTTATGTGATACCCTTTTTCAAAGATTTAAACTCCTATTGTTTCTGAAAATTACACTGAGTAACAGAAAATAGTAAATGACATTACTGTAACAACCAGAAGCCAATATCACAATCTACCAGTAGAAAAGAGAAATATGCAATAGTTTCTATCACTGCCTCAATGAGGGTAAAAACCTCACCTATTAGAACTGTATGGACTATAGATATTGAAAGAGAATCAAACAATTTATCTATCTAAAAAATAAGAACATAACAGTGTATAGAAGGAAGGAAGCAATCAATATTATTGCTGAAGAAAGAAATCACAAGTACCTTCTCCTCTCTGCATGTGCTGTTATAACGAGTAGCCAGGTAATACACTGCTAAGTATCACTAGCTCCCAACGCAGAGGTGGTCTGTATAAATGACCGAGAACAAAATTATGAGGCCAAAACAGTAAGGTTAAGGACGTACTGAGATTCAAGGACTAGGTTAATTTTGTTGGCAAAGGAGATGGGGCTATAGAGAGTTCTCACGCACTTCTTTTGACATATTATTTGTGATTACCTGGTTTTTTTTAACGTTCAGTATAGTGTCCCAAAGTTTGGGTGCACCATGACTGTCTCCCCTCCCATGCAATGGACACTAACCTTATTCTCTGTGATGTTTAAACGTAAATATATATAAATACTCATATGGCCGGGCTGACGTTACTTTGGATCTCAGTATGTCCTTAACGTTACATAGATACAAGAATGGAAACGTCCATGTACAAGGAAATATCAAAAGAGATTAACAGAACCGAGTTCAACCTAAAAGTTCTACAAGAGGGTAAGGCTCTTCATGTTTTCATTATAAAAAATGGATTTAATTTAGACGTATATGTCATGACTGCCCTTTTATCTATGTATGCACAATGTGGGGATATAGAGACTGCACGCCAATTATTTGAGAAAATGTCCAGATAAGATGTGGTGTCATGGAACGCAATGATTTCTGGTTATGTTCGAAATGGACATAGTGGTGAGGCTCTGACACTCTTTTATCAACTTCAAGTGGTAGGTGTGAAAGATGACTCTGCCACTGTGGCACCTCTACTCTCAGCATGTGCTCACTTAGGAGCTCTACAGCAGTGTACAGCAGATCCATGCCTACATGATTACAAGTGGACTTGGATTGGATGATGTTCCTGTAGGAACTGCTCTCATTGACATGTAAGCCAAATGTGGGAGTGTGGATTTTCCATTTCGAATGTTTGAAAGAATGTGCAATAGATATGTGGCAGCATGGAATGTAATGATTGCAGCCTACGCATTGAATGGGTACGGGGAGAATGCTCTCGCACTCTTTTCCCAGATGAAAAGGGGAGGCCCAATGCCTGACCATATTACCTTCATTTGTGTTTTGTCTGCATGCAGTCACTCATAATCATCAAATATGGATTATGACACACAGGGTTGTACACATAATCATCAAATTAGCTCAAATATCAGCACACGAAGAATGAAGGCGTTTGGGTAAAAGAATTTCCTTTGATAGAATAGAAATGGTATTTGCAGCAGAACGACAGGTACCTTCAGGTGAAAGTCGAGACCCTACTATAACTAAAAAGAGGTTCAATATACAAATATCTTGCTTCCTCCAAAAGGGTACACAGTTTACATAGCTCGCCGAAGATTAATGGAGTAAAGGACTATTAAAATCTGGCCAGGTAGCAAACCAAATAAACCAATTCTTAGAGAAGCAACAATCATACAAAATACCGAATCTTATTCACAATACATGCGCGGAATAATGCAAAATAGATCAAATATTGTAAAGGACGGTGTTTACAAATTGTTGGTATTTTTCCCTTTCTGCTTGAGATCTTATATTAATTCAACAAGTAAAATGATACAAATCTCACGAGCTTCTTTTGACAGATTTTTGGGAATACCTAGTTTTTTTTAATGTTCAGAGTAATGTAATTTTCAGAAACAGCAGGAGTAAAAAAATATGAAAAAAGGAATCACATAACTTGGAAGACATAACACAATCTACCAGTCGAACAGAGAAATATGCAATAGTTTCTATCACTGCCTCAGTGAGGGTAAAAACCTCACCTATTAGAACCCTAAGGACTGTATTCACTCAAAGAGAATCAAACAATTTCCAAACGTGTTTGATGTGTTGATAAACACAGTTGAAATCACGTTCCGCATCTGCACTTCCATACTGGGTCGATTTAACAAGCTCCTCCCCACCACTGCAACACATGTTCACATAATACTATCAGTTCGTTTCATATACAAGCACCAAATAATACAAACTGGTTTTTAAAGAACTAAACGACTATGTACAGAACAGTGTACAGAACGTAGGAAGAAATCAATATTATTGCTGAAGAAATAAATCATACCAGGCGATCATACCTTCCACAACATGCATTTGCTGTTAACACGAATAGCCAGGCGATAAACATCCTAGAAATATACCAGGCGATCTCAGTATCCATGGCACGAAGTCGCAGTCACAGCGTTCGGCGGAGGGTTGAGCGGGAAACTCGAACCAGCGGTGGACGGTGGTGACAGATTGTAGAACCATATGCGCGCATCAATTGCGGAGTCGTTGGCGCATTGAACAGCATTAAACTGAGTTGAATGCCACACAAATATCCATCAAGCCGCTGCCACGACATGGTCCTTTGGATCTGTATCCATACCATATCGGTTCGCTAGGATTTGGATGTCCTCGTAACTCGCGGCATTTAAACCAACGGGTGGCAGCGAAAATGGTGATAGGTGGGGCTCGGCGGTAACATGTATTGGTCCGCACTCCGAAAACGTGCCAAATCGGACACCTCCCACTCCAGCTGGACTGTACGGCGGGTTACGTGTCTATTTTGCTGGCAAAGGAGATGAGGATGTAGAGAATTCACGTGCGCTTCTGTTGACAGATTTTTGGGATTACCCGGTAAAATATCATGTGTTGTATAGTGTCCCGAAGTTTGGGTGCACCATGACTGGCTCCCCTCCCCTACCAAAAAATTGGAGTGATTGTCACACAATTTCTTGGGTCTCTTTTCAAGTATTTGAAGTTAATAGTAATTTATTACATAATTTTTGTTCTTTGTTATGCTTTTAAAGTGATTATATCATGAAATTTTCATTTCAATTTAAAATATATTCTAAGTACTCATTGTCACTTGGGGAGGGCAGCATGACACGAAAGGGTATGGCGATAGGGACCGAGACAAGGATGAGAATGGGGGATGGGGATTGGGAGAGGGAGATGGATAGAGATGGACGTGATAATTTCATTAAAAATGAGGGCACAAAATCAAATGAGCAAGTGTACATCGAACTAGAATATTTTCCAGATTCAAAACATGTATTGGATTCAAAAACATGTATTGAATGACATGGACAAGGAGGAAAAATAATTATTCCTTTTCCACCATAGCAAGAAGTTGTCGATTGCATTTGGATTGTTATCTATTATTGAGTTCTCTACTTAGATGACCTTTGTCACATAAGATATCCGAGTCACACATGCCACCAAAATATGGTGTATTGACTTGAGTTAACACATTCCATTTTATGTTCTGAAGGTGCACGAAAATCAAAACAAAATGGAGAGAACCCAAATTAGAAAAAGGTGTTGAACTTGTGATGGGTATGGTTGATTATAAATTGTTGAAGATGTATGAAATGAATAGAGAATTTATATAATGGTGGTAAAGTTGAAGCAAAGTGGATTCAAATATGACGTATTGTATGGAGGTGGAAACATTTTAGGTCTTCTACATTCTTACTAATTTGTTAATCTTCAGCAATCTCCGTCGCAACATAAAGGAAATGGAGTTCCTAGAAGGAAAATCATAAACAATCTACCAGGAAAAAATATAACACATGGAATACATTCTCATAGATGACATGAGCTTCACAAGCCCAATAATACTTAACAGTGTAAATAGTTGGTTGCGTGAGACATTCCGTCAACATAACAACAAAGACTTTGTGGGATGCTCTATTACATTGGTGAGAGACCTAGGACAACTTCCTCCCATGAAATATATACCGATGTATGCAAGAAAGTCAGTTTGTCACACTCTTTGGAAAACATTTGACACAATTATAACATTGGATAGCAATTTTGAGTTTGTCAAAGAGCCCTTAATTTTGTAATGATTAATCATGATCTGAAGTGAATGAAAAAACACCGAAATACAAGGGCAATAACAAAATTTCAATACATAATATATAGATATTCGGTATGCCATATATTATTTACGGCATACAGATCATGAAGCCGCTGTTTATTTACGGCATATATGAGTGTGAGAGAGAGAAGGGCGTTAAATAGAAGCACAGTCTGCAGGAGCGAAGGAGAGCATGTGTTTGGAATTGTCGTAGAGAATATGATAATTCTGTTGCTGAAAATTACCAAAGATGGACAACCCACCTGAAGATTCCAGCATGAGGAAACACAACAAATTGGTGTCCGGGACTGTCTCAAAGCTGTAGTCACCCCTAACAACATAATCCGCACCGCCGCTGAAATGGAAAGTGATGTCAGGAACAGTTAATTTATCTGTTGATAATGATCCACCCGAAGGCAGTTGATAGCATAGACTGAAGTCTGAATCTTGGGCTCTGGGCAATCCAATGGCGGAGTCGAGAAGCTGAGCCACCGCAGTGAAGGCGGCGCGGGGCAAGATCGTATACGTGCTTCCCGAGTCGATGATGAACCCTCCGTTACCATCTCCTTTGATATCGAACGTTCCCTCTGGAATATTGGCCCGCGAATTCCCCACACTCATTCCTTCCACAGACAGGTAATACGACTGATCGTCTATGACCGAGTTTGTTAGAATAGGGGTAGACTTGGCTCCCTCGCCCAGGGTCTCCGCCGCGGTGCCCAACAATAGAGGGCTCGTTTCTGCAGATGCATTTATTAAACAGTAAGAGAATTTGGAGTCTACAACGGAAGCGGAACTGAGCTGCGAGATTAGCGATAAGTCACCCCGTCCAAGGCCTATGAGACCGTCGGTTTGGTTGAAGCCCTGCCCTCGCGTGTCGTGGCTGCACCCAAATGCCACTCCCGGGATGGATTCTTCTCCTCCGCTTGTGTCCGACATTGTCAATGTGTCCGAAGATAACACGCCGCTGGTACTCGAACCGTCGACGTATTGGTATAAGTATTGACAGTCTGGCGCACAGGTGGGATTGGGAAGGGAAGAGCAGAGGGACGAAACACAGGGCAGCTTGGCGTAGGTGGTGGATTTGGAGGGGTCGAAGATGGGGTCGGGCTGAGAGAAGCAGTTGGCGCATGGTTGGCATTGAGTCCAGATGAGATCGCTGCCCGTGTCCACGATGCCCGCCATTTTTGTTGGCGGAGTTCCGATGCTAATTGTCGCCACGAATTCTCCCTCGCCAACGTTGACGGGGGCCTCGATCCCGCCTTTGAACGGGGAGGCTGGGGAAGGTGCTTTGATTGCAGAAGCTATGGAGGTTTGGATGGTTTTGAGCCTTGTGATGCTTCGGTGGACAGCGCCGCGAAGGTGGTGTTGAGGGTGCAGGCGCTTCATATTGGCTCGCAAGGCTTTCACAGACCCGTCTTCTTCATCTGCATTGAACATTTTATTACTAAGAGAGCATAGCAGCAGAACCAACACCACCACCACCACTTTGTAACCCATTTTTGTTACTCACTAAAGCTCGGTGAACTCGATAAGTGCAGACACGGGTATTTATACTAGTTTTTGCCCGGATCAATCGCCAATCGCCATAACGTGAGTGAGAAGGTAACCCAACAAATTCCAAGCCAATGTAAACATGAACCAACCCCGCAACGAAAGTTTCGCTTAACGCTGCCTCGCATCGAAAACTCTTGGAAGGGACATTCTTGACCAAGGATAGAAGACAATTGCAACAACTTAAGTTTTCTTATCTGGAAAGAAAAATAAAGGCAAAACAAAATAGTCATGCCATTGGTTCATGGAAAGGACACACTTGACTAACGGAGAAAAACAAGTCAAGCGAAATGGATTTTTCTTTTTGTATAATCATTTCACAAAATCTATATTTATAAAGGATATCCTCAAACATAATTATATGTGTCTCACAACCATAGTGGGAGAAGTGGGGATGGATTGTACTATTTGTGAGTTGTTAATAAATAATGGGCAACCTTTTCAAGTTTGATGTCCATTTCATTGTCACGAGGAAATTTTAATCTTAAATTTGATGTCAATTTCATTGTCATATGAACTTTTTTTTATTTGTGTGAAGAGGTCGTCAAAAAATAGTTATATTTTAGCCATATAAAGGAGTTTGGAACTCTATTTTGTTAAAGATGTTTTGCAAACCTAACATTAATATGAGTAGATTTTAGCCATTTCTTGAACTAATTATTCGAATATCTATTAAGAGGGTAATATAGTTATTAGTCAATACGATAAATTCCCTGCCATTGATATCTTCAAACATTATTTAGATAGTACTAGTTATATGTTAATGGAAGGGAAATTGTTTTTTAAAAAAGGTGTTCATGGATGCAAGACTACATCTTCAATTGGGAAGTAGAAAAGAGTAGTAAGACGCTAA
This sequence comes from Taxus chinensis, assembly GCA_019776745.2. Lineage (NCBI taxonomy): Eukaryota > Viridiplantae > Streptophyta > Pinopsida > Cupressales > Taxaceae > Taxus > Taxus chinensis. The sequence continues at coordinate 245,759,485 of CM034155.1, read as the reverse complement.
GTTTTTGCATTTAAATTTTACCGCCACATATGCCTATTAAAAAAACGCAACGATAAATTTTCAATAATTCCTTTTGAAATATACAATACCTACTTTTTATTATGCCGAAGGTGTTCACAAGTTGGGTTGAGGCTTGCCTCCTCTGACAATGAAGAACAAGGTGGATGACGTAGATGATAGTCGTGCTTTGTCAACATATTATTTTTTTATGTTGATTTGAGGCATCCCACAGACGAGGTGTAGGAGGACATTGACGTATCAATGACCAAGATTAGAAGATTGTGGCATTCACGTAAAATAATAAATGGTTTGGTTATTTTCTTCAGTCATGTGCATAGAAACCTGTAGCAATCAACTAAACTATAATGTTTTTTTTTTCCATTTTTTCCTCAATCTAAATGGAAATGTCAGTTTTTAGGCACCCTTTTCGTTGATAAAACTCAAGAAGAAAAAAAACACAGAAGATTTCATGTAAAGTCTTATTGTTTTCAATGCCAGAATAGTTAAATGATAATCAATCCTGGTGATTGGAAAAAAAAATACAGAGGAAGAAATTATGTGAAGTAACTTATATTGAAACATTTGCCTCATCTCCCCCGTAACACCTGGACACCTTGGGTAGTTGACTTTTTTGGCCGCTAACATCCATATGTGGTTGATCTAACAACATCACCTAATTTTTTGAGGGTAGATTTGGGCTTTATTGGTCCCTTATGTAGTGGCTATTGTATTCACATAAACTGCTCACACGATCTCTTACGTGCAACCTTGTGGGGATGGGGGTGTTGTGGACAGTAGAAGAGATAAAGGGGAGGAGTGGTCTGAGGCCAATTTTGAGTGCAAGCTCCACGGTGGCGTATGTGGAGGTTGCATTGGGCTCATGAAGGGTTTTACCTAAGCTTTCTTTGGTTATACATTCTACATTTGTATTTATCATGGTTTCTTTCTTCAGCGTATAGATGAGTGTGGGTTCATTTCTTTGTTTGGGATTGGATTTTATATTCGTTGTATTTTGTTTGAGAATATATACAGAAATTCGAGGCTAAAAATCTACTTGGTTTGTAGTTTCCTTGAACTTAGATTTCAGGTGTTTTAGGTCCAACAAAGGCTCCAATAAAATATCAAAATCTTTTCGAGTGTAAACATCCATAAATCTACCGTTTGTTCTTTCAATTCGTATATTGCAATTAGAAATCTAGGACTATGAGCAATGAAAGGATTTTGGCCTGATGGGTTATCAATATTAAAGAAATCCTTTGTTATAACATGGGGATTTCAACTCAATCTCAAACATTTCTAAAGCAATAAATCTCTCTACCCAACTTTAATAAGTGATACGCATTCAATTTGGTCACCGAATAACCTATGGGTTACACTTAGCTTTGCAGGTCGCGTCACTTAAGCCCCGGAAACATCAAATAACCCAATGATTTTACCTCATCCATTAATCTTACCTTTGTGTAACTAAAGAGAGGATTTCACCTACACAATTGGGTATTAGCTAGAACCATATATAGCTACTAGTTGCACATAATCTGTTATCAATAAATATATTACAAAGAAAATGGCGAGATCTTTCATCTTCTTTTTTTTTCTTTTGGGTTGTGGTGTCCTATTACTGTTTAGCAATTTATGGTATTTTTCAGTCAGTATATGGACCTTTATGTTAGTTTTTTTTCTATTGCACTCAATAGTAACACACATGATGTCTACAATTAGTAAGTCATCATCATGTTGCATGCTTTAAAAATCATGATGACACATCCACTCCTTTTTAAACCGTAGCACTTAACTAGATCCTTGCAATACAAAAAAAACCTGGGAAACCCTTTCTTTTGTGTGTTTCCGAGGTTTGTGGTAGTGATAATGAGAAATCCCTAAATTTTGACATAAAATAACTAATTTTTCTCTCAAAATGGTTTTGTGACAAGTTCCCTTTGACACTCTCCTATTTAAATGAATGAGCTCGCACCTCACTTTTGCATCAAAATTTAACTAAGAAACCCTCAGTGAAATCTACGCATAGCCCGTGTGTAATGAAATTACTTGTATAATTCAGATCATGAGCAAAAATATAACACCAAATAACGTAATATTCTAGAATATTGATCTCAATATGCAATTATAATAGCTTCGCCACTTCAAGGGGGCAACCTCAAAACCATACAATAAGGTTCAAATGCTTAAAATGATGACGAACTACTACCTACAATCCCCTATATATACTATTCATATGTTATGGCTATCACCAAGGCCGACCTACTAAGCATGAGAAAGTATAAATGATATGGTAAGCCACAATTCGGCTACTCAAATACTAATACAAGAAATAGGTTAAGGGCGTAGCATGCCCTTCCCCTTCAAAGCAACATTGTCCCCAATGTTGAGAAGCTCTAGGTGCTACTGCAAGAATGTCATATCTTCCCATGTTGCATCTTCATTGTCCATATCCTTCCACTTGATAAGGTACTCAATAATAACCCTTGTCTTCAATCTTTTAGTGTGTGTTTTAAGGATGCATTCAGGTTCCAAGATGACTCTCCCTTCCTCATCGAACTCAGGTAACACTGTTTTGGAAGATACTCTCTGTCAATTTACTTTCTTCAGGAAAGAAACATGAAAGACTGGATGTATTCTGGTTGATTGGGCATGAGATCGTTGGTTGTGGATCTCCTGACTCCTCCTCTGGCTCAACCAAGATCTCTGACTCTGAATCTTCATCCTTCTCTTCATCTTCACTAGGCCCATCAATGTAGAACAACTTCTTTTCAGCACATTTATGTCGGGGTCCAAATTTACTGTCACAGTTAAAAAATAACCCTTTTTCTCTTTTTTCTTCAATTTGTTGAGGTGTCAATCTAATTGGTTGAGGGAGTGCTGGGGCCAAGGTGTTACGATCTCTGGTATAAGTGAAATGTTTTGTCCTATTTGAAACAAATTTCTCCTTTGCCCTTCTTGCCATAATCATTGAATCAGAAACCTTATGAGGATTAAAAATACGCACCTTATGCTCAATGTGATCCTTTAGACCCCCAAGAAATAGGTCATTCAGATTCTCTTCAGTAATATTTTCCACCCGCAGAGAGAGTTTTTTGAAGTGATGAATGTAATCCTTAATAGATCCTGTCTGTCTCAAATTTGTTAATTGGCTGAAGTAATTATCTGACACACTAGAACTGTAGTGTAATTGCAACTCTTCAGTGAAGACTATCCATGTAACATTGAGACCACTCTTCTTCCTTTGAGCACATAACCATCGATACCAGATGAATTGGTCAGGTTCGAGATACAAAGCTATCTATGGTCACCTTTTGTCTTGATGGAATCTGATGTAGTTCCAAGAAATTCTCCATTTGGTTGATCCAATTTAGTGGATCCTTTAAATCAAACTTGCACATATCCACTTTTTGAAACATAGTACGGGCCTACAGAATTGCTTGTATTTGGATTGTGCACACTCGAAGAACCACTCTGGCTCATGTGTCTATTATGTTGACCTAAGGATCCACCTTGATTGACATAAGTATGATTACCCATCATATGCGTACTAAATTTTTGCATGAAATCCTCCAATATTTTTCCAATCCTATCCACATCTTCTTTGTTGGCCACCTGAGATTAGAGGTCTCTCAAGTTAAACTCAAGTTGGCTTACTTTATGGTTTGTGCGAAGTAAACCCTAACCCTGAGGAATATGTAGTTATATCTTCTATCTCCAACTCCTCAACCACTATCTCATCCTTTTCTAGTGTTTTACCCGGAGTGATGGGATTCTTTTTTCCTCTTTTGGAAGGCCCTGCCATGATGCCCCTAAAATAGTAGGATGTAGATTATCATCTTCACTAATTTTAGGGTTTTGGATTTCGATAAGATACTATCAGCCAAATATACCAAGAAACTTGAAAGTGAAAAAACCCATAATTGATTCTGGATTTGAAAACTATGTGATAAATATAGTGTGAGACAATTACTTAATATGTCCAAAAAGAAATCCACAATTGTGCACCCTAGGGAGCGATTATAAATACATGAAAGAGACACTAAATGTCTAGGAATAACTTTTGCAACAAAAAGAAGCCGTATATTATTTTAGTTTTTGCCCTAATTTTGGCTCCGAGATGAGGGAACTTTTGATTTACCAAGCTTGTAATAGAAATATAGTCTAGTATAATCTCTATATTATGAGACTAATATGTAAGGTGACACCAAGGTTGTGCTACAATATTTGCAGACATAGCTGCAAGGGCTCTCACAACTAAAACAATCTAATAATAGTCCCTTCGCCATAATGCTCTCTAGGGGGTCCACATGTCAAACCATATTTCAATAAGACTCAACATGCTTAAATGATGCATCTAATACTACCTACAATCTTTATTATGAATTTACTATCTCATAGTGTTATGTGTCCCATGCTACCAAGGATGACCTAACTAAGCATGAGAAATGATAATCATAATAATATCCATCCAGCTGCAAAACTGAATATTTATAAGCCATAAATGCTCCAGCTACTCCCATAAGAACACTAATTTTCACACCCACTCAGATCCAGGTTAAGGGTCAATTTCAGCAAGTACAGTATACTTGTGACCAACAAGTAGACATCATTTCAAGCAAAGAGGAAAAATATATATCTATCAAATATATGCTATAGTAACTTTCTAACACCTGTAGCTTACAAAATGTGCAATGGAATAAAAGGGATGCATACATGAGAGAATTATGAGCGAGATATCAAACACCCAAATCTAGATCAAGCAACAACAATATAATTCACATGTACCCTTATAAAAATACTTAGTTAAAGAGAAAGTAAAGAAATAATGACAGGCTGCATCAAAACAGAAGAGTTCACAATACCTTGATGGTGGCCATATTTAGTAGAAACCAATATGTTGACATCCTTTTCTACTAAGTGGATCAATGCCCAGAAAGCCATTAGAAAGTTCAAACAACAAGTTATTGACAACTAGATTACAAACAAGGCAAATCAACCCATTTGAGATCGTTATATAAATAAGAGAAATGCAATGAATACTCAGTTACAAAAGGTAAGATCCACTCTAATCTAAATGGTCGAGTCACTTATAGGATGACACAACCAAAAAATTCAAATAGAGGGTATTCTTAAGAATCTAAATTAAGAGCCCGATTTCAAAGAAAAAAATATGTTAAACAAAACCAGGTGTAGGGTTTTCTTAAGAAACTTGTCAATGGAAGTGTATTTTATCCCCATTAGCTCCCCTCAGTGACTCATTTACACCTTGTAGTGGGATATAAGAATGGCGAGAGATTTGAGAAGACATCGGTGTAGGGTATTCTTAAGAAACATGGGCAATGCCAGTGTAGTTTAGCCAAATTAGCTCAAATGCAGTGAGTTCAAAATTCCTACCTTGATTGGAGCTAATGAGTATGAAATACACTTCCCACTAAAGGTTTCTTAAGAATAATTTAAACCGATGTGATTAAAAAATCTCTCGCCATTCTTATGTCCCACTACATTAGGTTGTTACATGAGTCTTATTAAGGGGAGCTATATGTGGATATCATACACTTCCATTGACAAGTTTCATACATTTTCCCATGCTCCACCTGGTTCCATATGATCCATCACATCTCACATGATCATGGTTGATATTATGCTCTTAATCTTCACCCAAATAATCTGAAGGGATATCAAGTAGATGATTTAAATCTATGAATTATATATTTCAGAATGTACATTGTCACATTAGAGTCTTATTCATGAGGTCCTTACACAACGCATAATGTTTGTCAGCACATTGGAAAATGCTTTGTATTGTCTTTACAACCAAGTTAAAATTATGAGATGATTTATTCAAACTTGACTTGAGCTTCATAGCGTTGCTAGTTATAATATATTTCATTTTTTGTAAACTGTTGACAAATTCCTTGGTGATGTCATAAGTGGGATCATTGTGAATATTGTCACACTTAATTGTTGCCTCACTGAAAGATTCCGTCACTAGTGGGACTTATGAAAATGAACAACTTTTAGGTATATGCATGTGTTGTTTCATTTTTAATCTATGCGATTGACAAGAGAAACAGGTCTGAAGTTGGTTATCTAATAAATTTTCACTTTTATTTTAACTTATGTGTAACGACCCATTAAAATGATTGAGACCTATCTTTGAGACCCATAGAACATTTACATAGGATTAGTAATAGGAAGAATTATGGAATTCATATATATAAATTTACTGATCTTGAGATTGTAAAAGAGTCTAAACAACTATAGCTTTGTTGACATTTATTTGCAACAAATCACATCTATAACATTAACTTTGAACATATTTTCCACATCCTTCAACTATTAACATATTATATAGAGGTTGATTGAGTTTGTCAAAAAATTCCCCTAGGGTTGTAATGGTTAATTACAAGAAGTGAATGAAAAGACACCTAAAGACAAGGGCAATAACAAAATTCCAATACATCATACCCACCCTCTGATAGGCTTAAAGTTTTTTTATAGATATGATGTTTTCTTTACACTTAACTTACATTCAAAGAGCTCCTTGTAGATCATTCCAAGGTGAGATCTTGTTCTATAACTCTGCTTCTTCATCTTGGTTGTTCTTATCTCTATTTGATACTAATATCTTGAAACCCTTGTGGAATTTGTAATTTCTTGCATGATTTCGATATTCTGAGCTTAAATGGGCTGGTGGGTGGTTAGGGTGAAACTTTTCTCTCAAAGGGTTTCAATGGATTGGATCTGGAACTGGCGGGTTTAGACTTTTTGGGTGCGATTTCCTTTGCACGGGAGAAAAATTTACTATACTTTGTTTCGATATTATATCATGTGGGTCTGCAATGGTTTCAAAGGGGCACATGTGGTGTAGTGCCCACTTTTCCTTCGACACCTTTTGCTTATTATTTTTTGATATTGTCATATGCACTTATGGATATATTATAGTTTTGATATCGCATGTTAGTAGAGATAAGAGATACTGAATTGTTATTGATTTGATTCTTATATAATGCATATGGACTACTGGAGACATTTGATGTTGACATTGATATACTTTTGACATGGTTACTTATCTGTAATTCTGACATGTGATATGTTTAATTCATATTGAGTAGATCTTGATAATTGGATTAATGTGATGATCATTTTTACATGAATTAAATGTGCTAGAAATTGTAAGTGATATCGTATTTGCATAGATGATAATAATTCATATATAGTTGATTTTATATTTATACCACATATTTTGGCATGACTGTTTTAATGCGGCCACGAGGCCGAAGGAGGTATTCTCTGTTCTGCAGGTATATTATATTCACAACAATATCGGGGGAGTGGAGACCCAACCACATCGAAATTTGAGAATAATCCAACTAGGGTCACCATGGCAACATTTAATTGTGTGTGTTAGAATTATTTGGTTAGGGGAAAATTGTGACCTAGGGGTCATGTGTTGTTTTGTTTTAATTTTCCCTTTCTATTATGTTAGTATGTGTTTTCTTTTAGTAGTGAATTTTTACTTGGTTTATTATTTAGATTCTTGGAATTGTGTTTACCCCTTTTTTAGTCATGGGTTGTAGTGTCTTAATTAAGTTAATTTGAATTTGTTTTAAACTAATTAAAAGATGTGACCAAAAGGGAGTTCATTTATTAGGCTTTATTTACTTTGGATTTTGTGTTGAGTGATGTGTGTTTGAGTTTTAAGCCAAATTTGGAAGCTTGTGGGACAAGTCAAACTTGTCCCACACCTCTTAAAAGCCCATGCCAACCATACCTATGGGTTGGGAGGTCAAATTTAGGGTCTTTTAGGTGTTTTGGGAGGACGAAAAGGTGAAATATTAATTGCACTTTCTTTCAAAATTTAATTGTCCTTTGGAGGAGTGGGCTTAGATGGAGTGTGTAAGATGCTTGTCATTCCTCCAACCACTCGTTAATGGTACATTGGAATATGAGGTTGACCAAGTGATGTGGAGTGGAGGGAAAATGAGGTGGCATCCTACTTGGAGCCACATCATCCCTCCCTCTCTTTTCTCTATTTATTGAATCATTTTTGCTTGTTTTGGGGTTACATGTTCATTTTAGTCTCTTGTATTTTTGGAGAGTAGAGGATTTTTTAAGGAGTTTGTGGATTTTTGGAGCTTGTCGATACTTGTTGGAATTTTTTTGGAGCTTGTGGATGCTTGCTTGATCTTTGGAGGGGTTTGGAACTTCATACTTGGAACAAGCTCTACCATGGAAAGGTAAGAGCTTCACCTTTGTTTATATTATGTTATTTTTATATGTATGTGTGTATATGTTGTGTTTAATGTTGTTATTTCTTTGAAATGCTTGTTGGGTATGGGTAGAATGGCCTAAGTTGGGAGTGGGAGGAGACTATGGGGAGTTTATTTGAGGGAGGCAAAAGAGATAATTTTCTTGAGGTGGGAGTTTGGGTTGGGTGCCCACCGAGTATGAGAAATGCTTGCATTTTCTTCTTGTTCTTACTTTGAGGGAGCCATAAGAGTTGAGCGAGGCATAATATTGGATGGAGGGATAAGGGGTACTTGAGGGAGGCATAAGAGTTGTTAGGGGTATTGTGTTTTGCATTGGAGGCTTTTTAGGTGGCACCCATTCCCATTGGGAGGCATAAGTGGCCTCCCCATAGGTCTTACTCTTTTGGCTTTCTTGATAAGCCTTGTTATATTGTTGTTTTGATTGATCTCTTCTTGTTGAGTTGTTGTTGTGTTTTTATGTAAATAGAGTGAATGTGAAATTAGTTGTTAAGTATTGTGGAAGCTAGTAGTTGCCATGAGTTGAAATCTTCTCCCATTGTAATGTGGTTGGGGCTCGGGGGCCAATGGAGAGGATGGCTTCTCTTCTCCATTGGGTATCTTGGTTGGGTGGAGAGCGTTGCCTCTCCCCCTATTTTTTGTGAATCAAGAAAACTTTTGGAGGAGCTACCTTGTTGGTGTTTGGAGCATTGGAGTCTTGTTGATGGCCATGTAAAACTTCTTGTATTTTACCCACCTAGAGTGGAAGAAATTGTAATAATGTAGTTCATTATTTATCTACAATTTTAGGATGGTTTCCCACATCAAGTGGAGGACATTGTAATGAATTTGTGAAGGGAAGTTGTATTCAAATAGTTGTTATTGATATTGCATTGCATGTGGAAAGAAACAAGTAAGAAAAGAAAGAAGAAAGAATGTTATTGTAAAGCTAGTTGCAAATAGAAAAGAAAGATTCGTTTTCATATTATACTTGTATTAGATAGTTAATAAACCTCTTGCTTATTCCTTGGATAATAAAAGGGTGAATTAGAAAATAGTTTTTTACTCTTTTAGTGGAATGACAAACTTCATTTAGTGTGTTGTTCTTGCTCTTGTTTTAGAATATATTAATGGAAATGTTGTTGTAAAATCTCTTCTGGAGTGTTAGGAAATTTGTATTATGAAATATTAAATTTCATTGTATTACTTAGAAGGCATGTATTGTTAAAGTTAGAATATTAGTGCTTTTTTCTTGTATTGTTGATAAAAAAAAGATAACTTAAATTTTAATTGTCTTTTAGAAGGTAAATGAAGTAGTCTAATTACTAATTCTAGTATGTAATTCTCCTTTTATATATATATATATATATATATATATATATATATATATAATTTTATTACGAATGGAAATTAAATTTATATCCCTTTTACCTTCTATTTTCAATATCTATCAAATTGTTAGAAGAGAAAGTGTCAATACAAATATTTAATTTATCAATATTACAACCCACATCCCATGGTTGATTCGATAGTAACATTACCATTTCCTCTTCTTTCATTATTTTAATAATAAAATATTTTAATATTAAAATATTTATTAATATGAAAATACAGTAATATTAATATCCTATTAATATTATTATATTAATATACTAATAATTTTATTATATTAATAGATTCTTAATATTATTGTAGTAGTAAAAGCATTCTTTTTTTAATATAACCATTGAAATGAATCCATATAAATCATATATTATATAAAATAGTTTCTTTCATTAATGAAAAAACTTTCAAAAAAAAAATACATGGAATCCCCTTGGTCGTGGCTTGGGTGTACAGGCCCAAAGAAAAAAAGAAAAAAGAAAAGGAAGTGGGGTCGACCCCCCCATCCCCATTAATCCTAAACTACCAAAACTCCTTTTCATAAAATGTAGCCCCACCTAACTATTAACCCCACCTCCATACGTGGCTTTTTCCCCACTTTAAAACAAAGAAATTTGCACCTATGGTTTTTACTTCCCCCTCTACGCACGATAATGTATTTTAGGTTTACTCCATAAAGAAATTTTGGTTTTTAAAAAAAATATATATATCCTAATGAAAATAGATGTAAATCTAGTTGAATAACTAAAATAGGGTAAATACCCACAAGTCAATTTGGACAATTTTTATTTTATTTTTATTGAAATGGAATATACGAAAATATGCAAATGTTTGTAAAACCCTAGGGAGGGTATAAACCAAATAAAAAGAGAAAAGAAGCATATGCATTCCTTCAAGAGCTTGCAATGGCCTCCAATGACCTCCCTTCCACCTTCAATAACCTGTAAATCCAAAGAAAGAAAATGAATCAAATGAGATGTGAAAGAAGCTTTCATAAGGATGCTTTAGGGTTAGATTGTTTATTTTCCAAATCAATGGTCAAAATTTAATAAATCCAAAGGATGAGATTCATCCCTACAAAAAGTAGGTGGAGAGTGGGTGAGTGGAAATTACCCTTTTAATTTAAATGTCTTAATTTTAAAACATGAGTTGACTTTTAAGGGGTCACTTTATGGGGTAAGGGGATGTTTATTCTAACCCCATGTTAAATGGACCTTGTTATTTCTTTATTTGTGGAATATTTAACTATAGTAGGAATTTAATTGTTTATTAAATTAACACTTAGAGTGAACTAAACCTTGGTTGGACTAAATCTACTTATTAGTTTTAATGAAAACTTAATAATTGGTTAAAATGGGAAAGTATTAATTATTAAATATCATTGACCTTGAAACATTATGGTGACAATTGTAGTTTCGAGCCTGTATGTGGGCACACTTTTCAAAAAAAAAATTATTCCATAATTTTTCTAACTAAACCTAGGTTGTTCTTGAGTCTCTTTCGGGCGTTTTTGGCAGGGGTTACACTTGGTATCAGAGCCGTGGGTTCAAATCTTAGACCCTTGGGCACACCTCGAAAACATGAAACATAAACATTTAACCCAGTGCAAGTTGATTCTTTTAAATCTATAAAACCACAATGTTGATAATTATATGAAACAACAAACTTAGAAAACTTGCACAAGACCTATAACAATGAACTAACTCTCGCCTTGATCTGTGTAGGAGGCACGGATTAGGCGAGGGGTCTTTTCATATAGACCTAGATATACCACCACCAGAACAGGTTGTAGCGGCCATTCTATCTCAGAACTTACAGACGCTTCAGGACGTCAATGCCACTATACGCGGAGAGCCCTTGGGAGGACGATTTGCTAGACATAGTTTGGATCCGTCAGTAGATGCCTAGGTATCCCCTCGACACAGTGAGGAGCATAGGGCAGAGAACTTCCACGCAGAGTCACCATAGAGAGGACGTGGGGACAGGATCTCAGGACATAGGGACAGGTCTCAGAGCCCTAGATAGAGGGAGGAGCATATAGATAGACCTAGGGGTCGTCAGACATCAGCTGCAGACCATATCAAGGAGATCCTTAAGGTACGACCATCTCAATATTTGGGTGATATAGGTGGTTTTCAGGCAGAGGCCTGGCTGGTGAGCTTGAGTGGATGCTTCAAGCTCTGTCCTTGTACTAGCAACACGAAAGCTTGTGTTGCGATCCATCTTCTGAGGGATGGAGCAGGAGTCTGGTGGAGGACTGAGGAGTAGAAGCTCCATGTTGACTTGGAGACGGTTACCTAAAAGCTATTTGAGGAGCGTTTCAGAAGCAGGTATTTACCCAGGAGGTTTAGACAGCAACGGATAGATGAGTTTCATGACCTTCGTCAGGCATCGATGACAGTAGCTGAGTATGAGAGTCAATTTTTGGACCTACTCCATTACATCGACTATATGCAGGATGAGCAGGTATGGATTCACAGGTTCATCTGGGGCCTGAAATTGGATTTGGGTGGCTTGATGTGCATTCACTGCCCACATACATTAGTAGAGGCCATGGAGAAGGCCTATATTACAGAGGAGACATGAGGGAAGACGTAACAGGCTAGAGATAGAGTTCGGATTCGTATCAGGTAGATGCAGGATGGTAGGTCGAAGGGGTCAGTTCCTCCTCCATGGGGTGGATAGATTTCAGGGCAGGCTTCATTCAATCCACCACAGCAGCAACAGTAACAGCAGACCCGCCCACCTTACCGACCTCCTCAGAGATTTGATGCGCAGAGAGGATGGAGTATGGGGCCTCTTCCTAGGGGTCCCACCAGGACACAGGGTGCGCCGAGAGCTCAGTCAGCAGGAGCTCATGAGCAGAGACCTCAACAGTCTATAGCCGGATCGTCAGGATCCATAGCTCAGACATCTAGAGTACCGGCTGAAGCTGCTTCCCACTGGAGAGGACCAGGTAGCTGTTATGGTTGTGGTGTTGTTAGACATCATTGGAGAGATCGCCCACAGAACCCTAACAAGGGTAAGATACAGAGCTCAGAGCCTACTATTGGTGATATGGCACGGGGTCATTGGATCTATGCAGTGGTCGAGAACTGCCAGGCTGAGCACCAGAGTACCGTGATTGAGACGATAGGTAATATTGGTGGTATTTCCACCTCTATATTATTTGATTCTGGTTCTTCTGATTTATTTATTACACCATCCTTAGTAGAGCGTTGGAGGCTAGTAGTAATTAGGCAGGGCCATAGTTGGGACGTTGAGATGGCTTCTGGAGCCAAAATTTTTGTAGACTCCTTAGTTAAGGAGTGTGTAGTGGATTTGGGACCCTTCACCACTACATCAGATCTTCGAATCCTTCCATTAGGATCTTATGGCATCATTTTGGGTATGGATTGGTTGTCTGCTCACAGAGCTAAAGTGGACTATTACCATAAGACTATTACTTTCATAGATGATCTTGGAGTGGAGTTAGTGATATCAGGGGTTAAAAGACCCATTTCTATTCACACCATCTCCGCTATGCATCTTAAGCGATGTGTGGGACGGGGTTGTCAGTTGTATGCTATTACGGTTAGTGACAGATCAGCGGATGAGTCTAGCGGACCATCCCTTGATGACCATCCTATCTTGAGAGGGTTTGCTGATGTGTTTCCAGGGGAGCTACCGGGGTTACCTCCCCCATGTGAGATAGATTTCCATATAGATCTAGTTCCGGGATCAGAGCCTATCTCATGAGCACCCTCTCAGATGACTACTCCTGAGCTATGTGAGCTCAAATTACAGCTCGAGGGACTTCTGAAGAAGATCCTAATCCACCCTAGTGTATCCCCTTGGGGTGCAGCAGTGATATTCGTGAAGAAGAAGGATGGATCTCTTCAGTTGTGTATTGACTACCGTCAGCTGAATAAAGTAACGATTAAGAACCATTACCCCATTCCATGCATTGATGATTTATTTGATCAAATGAAGGGGGCTACTATTTTCTCCAAGATAGATCTTAAGTCAGGGTACCATCAGCTCAGGATTACGGAGATGGATATTCATAAGACCGCGTTCCGTACGAGATATGGCCACTATAAGTTCACAGTGGTACCTTTCATTTTGACGAATGCCCCCGCAGTGTTTATGAGTTTGATGAATGGGGTATTCAGGACTTTCCTAGATCGCTTCGTGCTCATATTCCTTGATGACATTCTGGTTTACTCATGCATGCGTGAGGATCACGACAAGCACCTTCACCAGGTTCTTCAGTGTCTTCGCAAGCAGCACCTTTACGAGAACTTGGAGAAGTGTGCGTTCTTTCAGACTGAGGTGCAGTATTTGGGCCACATCATTTTTGGGGAAGGTATCGTAGTCTATCCTTTCAAGATTCAAGCCATCATGGATTGGCCAACACCCACTAGTGTGACCGAGGTGCGTAGCTTCATGGGTCTAGCATGGTATTACAGGAGGTTTGTTCAAGACTTTTCTCAGATTGCACACCCCATCACTTCCCTTCAGTGGAAAAGGAAGAAGTTTTTATGGTTAGATAGATGTGAGCAGGCCTTTAGTACACTGAAGGAATACCTCACGACAACACCTATTCTTGCAGTACCAGATCCTCATGGTGATTTCTACATTTACACAGATGCTTCCTTGGTAGGACTTGGAGGTGTTTTGATGCAGGAGGGTAGAGTAGTTGCCTTTGAGTCTTGCAAACTCAAAGATTATGAGCTCAATTATCCAACTCATGATCTTGAGCTTGCAGCAGTTGTACATGCCTTAGTGTGGTGGAGACATTTTCTTCTTGGCCGGAGATTTACACTCAGGACTGATCACTTGAGTCTTCGTCACCTCTTCACACAACCCAATCTCAATGCTCGTCAGTGGCGTTGGATGGAGTTACTTTGTGAGTATGACATGGAGATAGAGCATGTGAAGGGGAAAAATAATGTGGTTGTAGATGCCTTGAGTAGACGGAGACATGTGGCTATGGCCACCTCAGTGGGCACATATTTGTGGAGTAGGATCTTGTAGCAGCTTCCTCAAGATAGTTTCTACCTTACAGCCAGAGTAGAGATTGAGTCTCAAAGACCCCTTGAGGGGAGATTTGATGGATTTTCATTAGAGGCAAATGGTCTTCTCAGACACAAAGGTCGGATATACGTTCCTAGAGATGGAGGCTTGAGACAGGACATTTTGACAGAGGCCCATCGTGCACCTTATTCAGCCCATCCCGGGGTGAAGAAGATGCATGCCACCTTGAGACAGTTGTATTTTTGGAGAGGACTTCGGAGAGGCGTGGCTTTGTTTGTGTCACGCTATTTAGAGTGTCAGAGGGTGAAGGCTGAGCATTAGCATCCAGCTGGCCTTCTCTATCCTCATGCCATACCGGAGTGGAAGTGGGACACCATTTCCATGGACTTCATTGTTGGGTTGCCTACGTCGAGATACCACCACAATGCCATCATGGTCATGGTGGATAAATTGATGAAAGTAGCTCATTTTCTCTGGTGAAGACCACCTATACAGCTAGTGTTGTGGCACGAGTATATTTTGACGAGATTGTAAGATTGCATGGGATTCCGCAGAAGATCATTTACGATCGTGATCCCCTTTACACTTCCCATTTCTGGACTACCATGCAGTATGCCCTCATGACGAGGATTAATTTCAGCACAACAGGGATAATTTTAGCGGCGAATATTCGTAATATGGCGAAAATTTCATTTTAGGAAAATTTGAAAAGGCGAATTATTCGGAGTGGGTCGGTGTCCTGTTCGCCTAAAATATAAAGTATATTTTTTTTGGGGGGTCGGCTTCGCCTTCATTTGAAAACATCTCCTATAAAAACCTATGTGATTCGCCGGGTAGTATACCTCAAGTAGCTTACCAAATTACCAATACTGTGAAATTTGAACTCGCATACCCTTTGCACCAGAGATTCATATTACTGTTATCCTGTGATTGTTGACGCGCGACAAATGCAGTATTGACGCACGACAAGAGATATACTGACGCGCAACAAGAGCAGTATTGACGCGCGACAAGAGAAATACTGACGCGCGACTTGGGCTAAGAAGTGACGCGCGACAGAGGAAGGCTTGACGCGCGACAGAGGAAGGCTTGACGCGCGACCTGGGCAGTATTGACGCGCGACATCTGACAGTTCACGCGCGACAAGACCTCAGAGACTGTACAGAGTCGCTTCTTGGTTCTTTTGCTGACGCAGGACTCTTTTCAGAATAATGGAAGGTGCCAGCTCAAAGAATACGAATAACCTAAAAGTAAGTAAGAAATCTCAGAAATCACTCTTCAAGTATTTTGGAAACTCTGCGGATACAGATAATGTAAATACCAATCATATAGATGCCACCAAAAAGAATCAGAATACTGACTGTGTGGAAGGCATTATTGAGGTGGACATGCATTCTGCACAGTATCACAGTCAAACAAATGAAACCTACGATAATATGCCAGATCTTGAAGATATTGTTCCTGTTGGGGTGCAACCAGAAGTGCAGCTAGATATCACAGATACAAACACTCAGCAAAATGGAAGACAGAAATCAATATCAAACTCTGGTCCAAGAAAGAGGAAACCAGGTGATTGCGATATTGCTCAAAATTCTACTCAAAAAAGTAAAGCATTGAAAACAAACAAGAATATGTGGACCATTGGCAGGACATACAAGTTTGATTGGGCAGCTAAATTTCCATTTATTGAACCTGTACAATCATCAAATTCTGAAGAAATCCCATGTGAATGTACATGTACAATATGTACGTGGAAATTGGGAAAGCAACAAAAAATGCAACTGAAGCTGGACACAATAGAAAAACATTGTGGAAAACAATATTTAACTGTAACAGGGGCGGATGGCCAGAAAATCAAAACACATAGGTGGAAAACTGAAAAGGAGTGCATGCATGTCAGATACGCAGCGGAATATGAGGCAGAGCAGAAAAAACACAGACATCTGTTGGAAAAGGGAGGAACAATCACATCGCATATTGGTAAGATGAAAGAAACAAATCTACATGCAAAATTCATACAATTCTCTACTCTTTTTCAAATACTTAAAAAAGGAAGGGCGATGTCAGATTTCCTTGATTTCAAAGTTTTGTATCAATTTAACGGAATGCTGAATGTACCTCAGTCTCATTGGTCTGAGAGTAGTGGATGGGAAATGGCAAAATGCCTCTCGATGATAGAGAAGGAAGATTTGAAAGAGAATGTAAAAAAAGCAAACTTTATCTCTGTTTCAATTGATGAAGTGACAGCAGTCGACAACACCGCATGGGTATGTATCCACATCTATACATTAGAAAATCATATAAGGACACCTCATCTGTTGGGTGTTATGAAAATGGTTGAAAACTGCAATGCTGAAAACCTATACAAAATAGTTGTTTCTCATTTGAAAGATGTTGCTGGTATGACTGATTATGAAATTGCTACGAAGTTGGTATGCGTTGGAGCAGATGGTGCATCTGTCATGCAGGGTCACCGAACAGGGCTCTGTGTTAGATTACAAACAACAGTGGCCCCATATATGCTACCAATTCACTGCATGGCTCACAGAATGAATTTAGCGTATAAAATGGTAAGCAACCATGAAAATGTTGCTAAATTAGAAGACCTAATAAGAGAACTCCATGCCTATATGTCAAGCAGCCCAAAGCGTTTTCTGGAGTTCCAAAAATTTGCAATTGGAATTACAGACGGCAAAAAACTTCTGAAGGATGTGGAGACTAGATGGATCTCTTTGTATGAACCAGCATGCAGAGTTCGTGAGGAGTATCCTTCATTGGTTGGTTTCATGCACAAATACCGTCATGAAGTTGATAGGGCAAGGGACCTGTTGTTCCGCTTAACTGATTTGGAGACTTTGCTTACATTGGTTGGTATTCTTCCAATGTTAAAGGAGATCAATACACTGATGAAGCATGCACAGGGCAGATTGATCTATATTGTGGATTTTATAAGGATGAGGAAAATGGTATGTCAAAGTCTTGATATATTGTATTGTTCCCAGGATAGTTTTGATGCACCTGTTTTTGAAAATTGGAGAGATTTATTAGATCTTAAAAATCCTAACACCTATTTGAGATTTAATATCCACGATCACCTATGCATCTCTGTTAATGGGAAGGAAATACCTATGCACATTTTGCAAAGACGTCAAGATATTACAGGATCGGAGCGAGAAGATGTTCCTGTAACACGTAATTTGTTTGAGTCTGTGATAGTTGAAACCAGAATAAAGCTTAAAAAAATTTCAGAAACCTTGTCATCAGAAATTAGGGAACGTTTCTGTAAAGATAAAATTCTGGAAGCCATGGGTGTGATGAATCCGAATTTTTGGAATACAGAAGGTGGCCGTGCAGACTTTGTCAGTAAGCATTTCCATAAATCAATGGGTACAATAATGGAACAATTTACTAAGACGTCAGAGCTCAAGGGTACGGAAATCAAAGGTATACTGAATGCCGATTTATTAAAGTTTCAGTCAACCAATTTTGCAACAACAATGAGGAACCAATATAAGAATTTAGATCAACCTTCTGAAAGTGGTGCTATTACAAGGCTGTGGAGAGGAATCTATCAAAGTTCTATCTTACAAGAAGATATCAGTGAGTATTTCAGACTATATGAATTATGCCAGACAATGATTTTGGGGTCTGTGGAGGATGAAAGAGTTTTCAGTGCATTGTCATTTATAAAATCAAAACTGAGAAACAGGTTGGATAAAAATCTGGAAAGTTGCATGAGGTGTTACGTTTCACGATACTCCCTCGAAACCTTTCCGTTTGACAGAGCAATTGCGCACTGGAATTCCCTTTGCGAAAGAAGAGGTGTAAATAATACAGCTACAAGTACAAATATTCCCAACCTTGAGAGTGTAATTGGCTCTTCGTCACATTCTACAGAAGACAACATCGACTTTGATGAAGCTATTGATAATGGATTGTTTCAACTTTAAGTAGGTATCTTCTTTATCTATCTTTTATCTTTATCATTTAAGATGTTACAGGTCTATATACTAAAAATATCAGGCGATTCACCCATCTATCTACTAATCCATTTCTCGTGTTGGATTTTTTTAAATCACAGATCTAGCTCATTACCAATGGCAGTGATGATTTCAACTTTAAGCAGGTATCTTTTTCCCCTTAATCTTATTGTTTGTTACTATTCATTTTTTGACAGAGCAATTGCTCACTGGAATTCCCTTTGCGAAAAAAGAGATGTGAATAATACAGCTACAAGTACAAATATTCCCAACCTTGAGAGTGTAATTGGCTCTTCGTCACATTCTACAGAAGACAACATCGACTTTGATGAAGCTACTGATAATGGATTGTTTCAACTTTAAGTAGGTATCTTCTTTATCTATCTTTTATCTTTATCATTAAAGATGTTACAGGTCTATATACTAAAAATGTCAGGCAATTCACCCATCTATCTACTAATCCATTTCTCGTGTTGGATTTTTTTAAAACAAAGATCTATATTGTTACCAGTGGCAGTGATGATTTCAACTTTAAGCAGGTATCTTTTTCCCCTTAATCTTATTGTTTGTTACTATTCATTTTTTCAGCTCTGGTTATAATTAAAAATGTTACAGGTGTATGTATTTACATTTAGTTAAATACAAAATTTTTATTTTTTGAAAACGTGGGTTGACATCCGTCCGAGGAAGCTTTTACTTCTCGGGACTGACAACGTCAGGCAACTCACCCATCTATCTACTAATCAATTTTTTGTGTTGAATTTTTTAAGACAAAGATCTAGCACATTACCGTTGATGATTTCAATTTTAAATAGGTATCTTCTTCAACATAATATTTATATTTACTTGACCTTTAAAGATATTGTTGGTCTATATATTTAAAGATGTTGCTGGCACTTCTCAGGACTGACAATGTCAAGCAACTCACCCCTCCATCTACAATGTCATGTGAAACAAAGATCTAGCACGTTACCCTTGATGATTTCACAGCAATCTAATACGCAAGAGGTAAGCTAAACCCTAGCATATTTGCAATTATGTTTAATTTCTTACCAGTGATGATTCTTTCTTGATTTCTTAGAATTATATTAATTTATTTTTAATATATTTTATCTTCCTGTAGACCAAGGATTTTTTTTCTATTTACTATCTCTTTATTCTCCATTTGTTGGTGAGTGGTAGCTTCCCAAAAAATAGATATTCCTGCCACCTGATAGGATAAGGATAACTAAAATAACAAAAAATTAAATTGGAAAGTGATGTCGAAACATGTCACAATACTACCAAATTCAATATTCACATTTCCCTGATTCAAACCACAAGAGCCTTGGCTGAGTCACCCTCCGTTAATATTAAAGTACATTGATCAGAATTCTTCCCTCCTGCTTGATTTGCATCAAGTTTGGGAACATCAATTAATTTCCCCTTCTTGGTTCCATCAGTTTTCTTAAGATCTTTTTTTTGTTTAAACTTTTCCACTGCACTCCTCAGGTCAAACAAAGTTACAAAGCTCATCTTAGATAACCTGACCATACACCATGAATCTTCTTGTACTGGAAGAGACTGTTTCCAATTACCTTACACATATCACATCATCTTTCACACTTTCATTAACTCACAACCTTTATAGGCAATAACCTTGTGATGCAAAGATAAATGAGCATTTGAATCAACGCATTCCTGGAGCCACTGTCAAACCTTGCATTGACCTCTAAGAATCCTTTAAGAAACAATGTGTTATACTCTTCCTTACTATGCACAAATCTTATGACAAGGTAACATCAATATGAGATTTCTCAACTTTATAACATTTGTAGATACTCATTTTTCCCAACTTTGAGCATGAATCAGAAGTATAACCTCTATTACACAATACATCTTCTTGTAGTAGCAATACATTCCTGTCTCAGCACCATGATAGACCACATAATGACATATAGCATGACATTTGGGTCTTGACAGACCTTGAGCTTTTCTCAAAGATGTGAAAACATTTCTTAAGGCATAAAACAAGGTCCTCTTAATATGTCACCTTTTAGAACTACAAGACATTGATGAATCAACAGCTTGACATGGTCTTATACCACTTTTAGAGAATTATAAATCTCCTTGATGAAATTCTTTCACTTTGTACATCATGAAGCACTGATAATTTTCATCACCAACTAGGACTGAGTCAGCTTGAAGCACTGACAGAGTAACTTGCACTTGACTGAGCTTTACCAACTAGATAACAGGACAGATTGCTAGACCTTAGCATCATTGACTTGGATATCTTTATTTTAGACTGATAAAGGTCATTCATAAAATCCAAACACACTTTGAAGTCCTCAACACGTTGAAAAATCATAGTACAACAGAGATTCTTAACCTATCAACCTTAAGTCTACTTTCATAGACAGTATAACCCCACAGATACAATTAAAGTCCCACGACATAATTTTCAAGATAATTAAAGTCCCACAAGATATTCAGGCACTAAATTTTACATTATACACATTAAATCGATCATCGTATTTCATCATCATCTATCATTGATTATCAATTGTCATCATTCATCATCTACGTCCACATACTATTCATGACAATGCAAGTAAACAAGAAACATACATATAATTCATGATAATCACCATCTAATCACCATATAATTAAATTCAAATAGCATAGTACAAACTCAATAGTTGAAGTTTTCAAATTCAATATTAAAAGTTTAGTCAATAATAAAAGTTTCTAATTTTCACAACCATCTAATGTAATCAAAATTTAAGATTGTATATAATTAAATTCAAATACCATACTCAATATTAGAAGTTTTCAAACTCAATATTTATAGTTTCCCCAATAATAAAAGTTTCTAGTTTTTAACCCTCTTTTTCTTTATCCAATTGTACTCCTCTGCTCCCTTCCCCAACGGCTTCTTCCACTATGGTTGTAACCCTTTCCCCAACAGCAGAAATAACCCCTGAACTTATAAGATCTTCTGCAGCACTGTCCAGATTTTTTATAATTCTTTCTTCTTGATTTGTTGCATCTCCATGAGACAGCAAATTTGGATCAGCAACTGCTTTGGCTTTGAACAAGATGTCAGGGTCGAGACCATGCTCTTTAATGATCCGCTTTAGTGTATTGTTTTGTTTGTTAACCAAAACAATATTTTGCTTCATATTTTTTGCTGCGGATAAGCTGTTCTTTGCTGTTTCCAAGTGAACTTGCAAAACCTTCGCCTGACTCTTCAAATTTTCATATTTCAACTGCACAAAAAGAGTAACGTCAATTCAAAGTATTAATGTAAATTCAAAATTTCAAATTAACAAAAATGATTGTTAGAATGTAATAGTACTTACAACCGCTCTATCTCTTTCGGCATTTGCGATTGATACCAAATCCTTGTCCTTTGACCATTTGTTAAAATATGCCTGGGCCTCGGCACTAATATTTTCCAATCTGTTTAGTGCCTTATCTAAAATGCCATCTTTATAGTCGTTGTTAAAAGTGACAGTCCCACATTTTACTTGGGTAAGTAAGGAATCCATCTTTGCAGGTTGATTCTGGACTGCAGCGTATAAACTATCCCTTTGCCAATAATTTTCATAACGACTAATAATCTCATTGATAAGAATTTTAGCCCTTTTTTCCCATTCTATAAGCTGTTGCATTTGAGGAATTATAAACTCACTGACATGGGATTGACAATCATTACCAATTAGGTTCTCCAAAGGAAAAGGTGGAAACTCTTCACTATCTGAATCTGATGCAGAAGATCTTGCTGGAGAAGAGTGGGGGCTTTCACCATGACCAAGATCAACTGCTCCTTGTTTCTGTCTTTGGGTGGGCTGATCCTGTTGTTGAAAAAATAAATCAAGATTTAGATAAATAAATTTGAAGACTGAAGATTTAGATTTAGATAAATCAGAATGTAATTAAAAATTGTAAAGAATATTAAAATTGAAATTTGAAGACTGAAGTATACCTGCTGGCCTTGAATCATCTCGCGGGTATCGAAAAAACCAGTTGGGTCATTGCTATCAATGCCCAAATAATCTTCATCTAAATTTATATTGTTCAAAACAGATATGCCCGTTGCACTGGGCAAGCCACCAAGTGAGAGAGATGGAATTCGAAACGAGGAGTCAAGGTTTAGTGTCCCACTAGGGGCCGGAGCAAAAGGCATTCGTTTACCAATTGTCTTTTTCACTGTTCCTCTGGTTGGCATTTTAAAAATTAATGGTTGAGTGGGTGTCGGTGCCGTGGCTTGATCATGACTGACATGTGCTGAAAAGTACAAGAAAAAATTAAAAATATTAAAACAATTCATAAAGTAAAAACTACGAAATTAAACGTTCTATAGAAAAGTTGTACCTTGTTGTCGAGGGGTTGTTTTTTTCGGTGCTACGGGTGGCCTTGTAGGAGTTGTACTCAGTGGCTGTTCTGAAGATATCAATGCATGGGACTGTATTGAGTGAGTTGGGGAAGAAGGTTCCATAGTCCCTGCTATTCATCAATATTAAGTGTTGTCAATTCAGTTTGATAAAATTTAAATTGAAAAATAAATCTGCAACTTTGGAATTTGTAATTAATATATGAGAATGTATTACTTCTCTGGCGTTTAACGAGTTCAAATTGTTGAGGGTCTGGAGAGGAGTGAGCTTCCATTTCGGAATGGGAGTCCCCCGAAGCCTCCGCGTGTAGTTGGCCTCTTCCTCTCGACATCTTTTTTTTTTTGGGAATGGCTTCAAGATATCTTCTCTGCAAAACATTAAAATTTAAGTTTTAATAACTTCGCACTGTAATGAAGAAAATTGTAATACAATTACAAACTAAATAGTTTATACCTGTTGTTCTGCAAATGGAATTGAGAATTTCATCAAAGCCTCATCAGAGCAAGTAGGAATTTCTTTAGCTTTTAAATTTAAAAGTGCCTCATAGTAGAAGCCGAGGAGATAGTTTGTTGAATAAATGAAAGGTTTTTCTGACATTTTCGAATTTGATATGTCAGCTCTAATTTTTTTGGATAGAAATGTGCACCAATCGAATTTTTGTTTTGAGATAGTGGCACAAATGTATGCAATGGCCCAATTTGGGATATCTGTTTGGCGACCCTGCATAACAATTCTGGCTTGAAAAAATGCAATAAGTGCAGCAAGAAAGTGGTGTGCAATTGATTGTGTATCTACACCACGCCTGGATTTATTTACATGGGCTGCAAATGCGAAACAGTGAAAATTACTATCAATTTATAACAGCAAATTGTATCAGAATAAAAAACAGAATAAAATTTTTGGATTAAAACAAATTATACTTACAATCAACATGGAAACCGTACTTTGATTCGAGAAATTTCTTATTTTCTTCCACGAGTGTTGCCTTGGTTGTAACATTTGGTAAATTTCTGACAGGAAGGCCGGTAAACCGATGTATGTCATTCGGTTCGATAGTGAATTGGAACATGTGGCCATCGTTCAGAGTCACATAAAATATACCGTCCTCTGAATTGTAGCATGACAGAAGGTAATTCAAAATATCGGGATCTGTTTCGAAATGGGGCATATTAACTAACCCTGTAAATCCACACTCTTCAATTATACCTTGATATTCTGGAGACATCCTTAAAGCCGTATGGATGTGAGGGCATAAGGGATTCCTGTAGGTTATCTTGGAAATCGATTGACTTGGATTCTCTTCATTTTCTTGCTGAACTTGCAATTGGGAGGCATGTGAAGTCGACATTGTAGCTGAAATTGCGTCTTTGTCAAAGATTTCGACCTGCAAAAATTCAAGAACGGGAAAACGTAAACGAGAAAATGAGCGGAATAAGGGTATTTATAACCTAGATATAGGCGTCACTGCCCCTATTGACGTGCGTCATTTGCTTCAAATGACGCGCGTCAATAGGAAGCAGTGTCGTGCGTCAATAGAAGCCTGAAGGTTGTGTCGCGCGTCATTTGATTATTGTGTCGCGCGTCATTTGATAACAGTGTCGCGCGTCAATAGATTGCTGTGTCGCGCGTCATTTGTTTATAGTGTCGCGCATCATTTGATTATAGTGTCGCGCGTCATTTGTCTATGAGTGTCGCGCGTCATTTGTTTACAGTGTCGCGCGTCATTTGTTTACAATGTCGCGCGTCATTTGTTTACAATGTCGCGCGTCATTTGTTTACAATGTCGCGCGTCATTTGTTTACAATGTCGCGCGTCAATAGATTCCAATGTCGCGCGTCAATAGAGGCCAATGTCGCGCGTCAATAGAGGGCAATGTCGCGCGTCAGTTTGTGACTGTGTCGCGCGTCAATTTGTGACTGTGTCGCGCGCCAATAGAGAACAGTGTCGCGCGTCATTACGATCTAGTGTCGTCTCCAGTGTCGCACGTCATTAGGAGCTATTGTCGCGCCTGTGACGTGCGTCATTAAGGATTCTGATTTAGCCTTGAAAAACCAGGCGAAAATTTTGTTTTTGAATACTGTCAAATTCGCCTTTCGCTGAAAGTGGTTACGGGGATATTCGCCAGGTATTTTCCACCTTCAATTTTATAGGGGTGTCTTAAAATGAACCCTGGTTTCTTCGTATTAAACCGCAAAAGATACCTATCCATTACAGAAAAGGTTCTAAGCTTTCTCCTAGGTTTGTGGGTCCCTTTGAGATCTTGGAGCACCTCGGTCCCTTGGCCTATCGTCTAGCATTGCCACCTAGCTTGTCTCACATCCATGATGTGTTTCACGTTTCTGTGCTTAGGAGATATATTTCTAATCCTTCTCACGTACTAGATTGAACCGCTTTGTAGGTGCAGGATCAGAGGCAGGTGATGGTGGAGCCCGTATGCATTATAGAGCGCGGGACCCTGGGCCTTTGCAGTAGAGAGATTGATCAGGTTCAGGTCTAGTGGGACAAATATGACAAGACTGCAGCTACTTGGGAGGATGTTACTTCATTACGAGTGCAGTTTCCACACCTGTTCCAGTGACTTCAAGGAGGAATTCAAGCCTAAGGGGAGGGGGATGTAGTGCCCACTTCCCTCCAACACCTTTTTTATTATTGTTTTGATACTATCGACTGCACTTATGGATATATTATAGTTTTTATATCGCATGTTAGTAGAGATCAGAGATACTGAACTATCTTCTAATGATGTATGAATCAACAATTTTATGGTCTCCTTTAAGGGGTAGAGTGATAGTCAGTTTTTCTCCTTTCCCAACATGTTCCTTAAGCACCCAAATATTAAGAGCAAATATACCAACCGTGATGTGACCATTATACATCATATCCATCTCCCTAACATCCTCAAAATCATATCCATCACTACTTAGTATGGAAGGTGAAATGAAATATGAAAATTCATACCTTGGGCTACCTTTATCATCTACAAGACTCAAAATTTCAAGTAAGGTTCCCTGAAAATTTTAGATTTTTTTGATTTATTTTTTAAAAGTTATTACAAATGTAGGTTTTTTCATAAAATCGCTCCCTAGGGTGAAAATTGTCGAATTTTTAAAAATTAGTTGCATTTTCGGAAAGAAAAAAACATTATTTGGGGTTTGTTCTTTAATTTTTTTATATTTGGCCACATTCATATCAAAATACAAAACCCTAAAATTTGACCGTCATCCCTACATCCTACTATTTTTGGGCATCAAGGCGGGGCCTTCCACAAGAGGAAAAAAGAATCCCATCACTCCAGGTAAAACACCAGAAAAGGATGAGAGGGTAGTTGAGAAGCTAGAGATAGAAGATATAACTACAGATTCCTTAGGGTTAGGGTTTACCTAGAAAGACCATAAAGTAAGCAAACTTGAGTTTAACCTGAGAGACCTCGAATCTTGGGTGGCTAGCAAAGAAGATGTGTATACGATTGGACAAATATTGGAGGAGTTCATGCAAAAATTCAGTACGCATATGATGGGTAATCATACTTATGTCAATCAAGGTGGATCCTCAGGTCAACATAATAGACACATGAGCCAGAGTGGATCTTTGAGTGTGCAAAATCCAAATACGAGCACTCTGTAGGCCCATACTATGTTTCCAAAAGTGGAGATGCACAAGTTTCATAGAAAGGATCCACTCAATTGGATCAACCAAATGGAGAATTTCTTTGAACTACATTAGATTCCATCAGGACAAAAGGTGACCATAGCAGCTTTGTATCTCAAACCTGACCAATTCATTTGGTATCGATCGTTATGTGCTCAAAGAAAGAAGAGTGGTCTAAATGTTACATGGACATTCTTCACTGAAGAGTTGCAATTACACTACAGTTCTAGTGTGTCAGATAATTACTTCAGCCAATTAGTAAAGTTGAGACAGACAAGATCTGTTAATGATTACATTCATCACTTCCAAAACCTTTCTCTGCGGGTGGAAAATATTACTGAAGAGAATCTAAATGACCTATTTCTTGGGGGTCTTAAGGATCACATTAAGCATGAGGTGCGTATGTTTACTCCTTATAAGGTTTCTAATTCCATGATTATGGCAAGAAGAGCAGAGGAGAAATTTATTTCAAGTAGGAGACAACATTTCACTTATACCAAAGATCGCAACACCTTGGCCCCAACACTCCCTCAACCAGTTAGATTGACACCTCAACAAATTGAAGAAAAAAGAGAAAAAGGGTTATGTTTTAACTAGGACAGTAAATTTGGACCCGGACAAAAATGTGTTGAAAAGAAGTTGTTCTACATTGATGGGCCTAGTGAAGATGAAGATTCAGATTCAGAGGTCTTGGTTGAGCAAGAGGAGGAGTCAGGACATCCTCAGCCAAAAATCTCATGGCCAATCAACCAGAATACATCCAGTCTTTCATGTTTCTTTCCTGAAGAAAGAAATTGGATAGAGAGTATCATCCCAAACAGTGTTACCTGAGCTCGATGAGGAAGGGAGAGACATCTTGGAACCTAAATGCATCCTTCAAACACGCACTAAAAGATTGAGGACACAGGTTATTACTGAGTACCTAATCAAGTAGAAGGATATGGATAATGAAGATGCAACATGGGAAGATATGACATTCCTGCAGTAGCACCCAGAGCTTCTCAACATTGGGGACAATGTTGCTTTGAAGGGGAAGGGCATGCTACGCCCTTAACCAATTGCTTGTATTAGGATATGAGTAGTCGACTTATGGCTTACCCTATCATTTTATTATATCATTTATACTTTCTCATGCTTAGTAGGTAGGCCCTAATGATGGCCATAACATATGAATATTATATATAGGGGATTGTAGGTAGTAGTTCATCATCATTTGGAGCATTTGAGTCTTATTGTATGGTTTAGAGGTTGTCCCCTCGAAGTGGCGAAGCTATTATAATTGCATATTGAGATCAATATTCTGTAATATTGGGTTATTTGGTGTTATATTTATTCTCATGATCTGAATTATACAAGTAACTTCATTACAAGTGGTATCAGAGCTGTGATCTGGGCCAAATTTAGGGAGAAAAGCCTAAATTTTTTTTCTGCCATATATTTTCAACCAAAGCAAATTGGTAGAAGATATTTTTACCATAGTTGATAAAAATTTCAAGTAAATTTCCCTGAAAATTTTAGGCTTTATTGATATATTTTGCAAAAGTTATTACAAATGTAGGTTTTTTCATAAAATCGCTCCCTGGGGTGCAAATTGTGGAATTTTTAAAAATTAGTTAAATTTTTGGAAATAAAAAAACATTATTTTGCATTTTTTCTGTAATTTTTTTATATTTGGATAAATTCATATCAAAATACAAAACCCTAAAATTTGATCATAATCCCTACATCCTACTATTGTGGGGCATCATGGCGGGGCCTTCCACTAGAGGAAAAAATAATCCCATCACTTCAGGTAAAACACCAGAAAAGGATGAGATAGTAGTTGAGGAGTTGGAGACAGAAGATATAATTACATATTCCTCAGGGTTAGGGTTTACTTCGACAGACCATAAAGTAAGCCAACTTGAGTTTAACCTGAGAGACCTCGAATCTTGGGTGGCTAGCAAAGAAGATGTGGATAGGATTGGACAAAGATTGGAGGAGTTCATACAAAAATTCAGTACGCATATGATGGGTAATCATACTTATGTCAATCAAGGTGGATCCTCAGGTCAACATAATAGACACATGAGCCAGAGTGGATCTTTGAGTGTACACAATCCAAATATGAGCACTCTACAGGCCTGTACTATGTTTCCAAAAGTTGAGATGCACAATTTTGATGGAAAGGATCCACTCAATTGGATCAACCAAATGGAGAATTTCTTTACACTACATCAGATTCCATCAGGACAAAAGGTGAGAATAGCAGGTTTATATCTCGAACCTAACCAATTCATCTGGTATCGATGGTTATGTGCTCAAAGGAAGAAAAGTTGTCTCAATGTTACATGGACATTCTTCACTGAAGAGTTTTAATTACACTACATTTCTAGTGTGTCAGATAATTACTTTAGCCAATTAGTAAAGTTGAGACTGAAAGGATCCGTTAATGATTACATTCATCACTTCCAAAACCTTTCTCTGTGGGTGGAAAATATTACTAAAGAGAATATGAATGACCTATTTCTTGGGGGTCTTAAGGATCACATTGAGCATGAGGTGCGTATGTTTAATCCTCATAAGGTTTCTGATTCGATGGTTATGGCAAGAAGGACAGAGGAGAAATTTTTTTCAAGTAGGAGACAACATTTCACTTATACCAAAGATCACAAAAACTTGGCCCCAACACTCCCTCAACCAGTTAGATTGACACCTCAACAAATTGAAGAAAAAAGAGAAAAAGGGTTATGTTTTAACTGTGACGGTAAATTTGGACCTGGACATAAATGTGCTAAAAATAAGTTGTTCTACATTGATGGGCCTAGTGAAGATGAAGATTCAGAGTCAGAGGTCTTGGTTGAGCTAGAGGAGGAGTCAGAAGATCCTCAGCCAATGATCTCATGCCCAATAAACCAGAATACATCCAGTCTTTCATGTTTCTTTCCAGAAGAAAGTAATTGGACAGAGATTATCATCCGAAACAGTGTTACCTGAGCTCGATGGGGAAGGGAGAGTCATCTTGTAACCTGAATGCATCCTTCAAACATGAACTAAAAGATTGAGGACACAGGTTATTATTGAGTACCTGATCAAGTAGAAGTATATGGACAATGAAGATGCAACATGGGAAGATATGACATTCTTGCAGCAGCACCAAGAGCTTCTCAACATTGGGGATAATGTTGCTTTGAAGGGGAAGGGCATGCTACGCCCTTAACCTATTGCTTGTATTAGGATATGAGTTAGCCGAATTTTGGCTTACCATATCATTTATACTTTATCATGCTTAGTAGGTCGGCCTTGGTGATGGCCATAACATATGAATAGTACATATAGGGGATTGTAGGTAGTAGTTCATCATCATTTGAAACATTTGAGTCTTATTGTATGGTTTAGAGGTTGTCCCCTCGAAGTGGTGAAGCTATTATAATTGCATATTGAGATCAATATTCTGTAATATTGGGTTATTTGGTATTATATTTGTTCTCATGATCTGAATTATACAAGTAACTTCATTACAAGTGGTATCAGAGCTGTGATCTGGGCCAAAATTAGGGAGAAAACCCTAAAAAAAAATTCCACCATATATTTTCAACCAAAGCGAATTGGTAGAAGATATTTTTACCATAGTTGATAAAAATGTCAAGTAAAGTTCCCTGAAAATTTTAGGCTTTTTGCATTTATTTTGCCAAAGTTATTACAAATGTAGGTTTTTTCATAAAATCACTCCCTAGGGTGCAAATTGTGGAATTTTTAAAAATTAGTTACATTTTCGAAAAGGAAAAAAAAATTATTTGGGGTTTGTTCTTTATGTGTTTTATATTTCACTAAATTCATATCAAAATACAAAACCCTAAAATTTGGCCATGATCCCTACATCCTACTATTTTGGGGTGTCATGGCAGGGCATTCCATAAGAGGAAAAAATAATCCCATCACTCTGGGTAAAACACCAGAAAAGGATGAGATAGTAGTTGAGGAGTTGGAGACAGAAGATATAACTACAGATTCCTTATGGTTAGGGTTTACTTGCACAGACCATAAAATAAGCCAACTTGAGTTTAACCTAAGAGACCTCGAATCTTGGGTGGCTAGCAAAGAAGATGTGGATTGGATTGGAAAAATATTGGAGGATTTCATGCAAAAATTCAGTATGCATATGATGGGAAATCATACTTATGTCAATCAAGGTGGATCCTCAGGTCAACATAATAAACACATGAGCCAGAGTGGATCTTCGAGTGTGCACAATCCAAATACAAGCACACTGCAAGCCCGTACTATGTTTCCAAAAGCGGATATGTGCAAGTTTGATGGAAATGATCCACTCAATTGGATCAAGCAAATGGAGAATTTCTTTGAACTACATCAGATTCCATCAGGATAAAAGGTGACCATGACAGCTTTGTATCTCGAATCTGACCAATTGGTATGGTATCGATAGTTATGTGCTCAAATGAAGAAGAGTGGACTCAATGTTACATAGACAGTCTTTACTGAAGAGTTACAATTACACTATAGTTCTAGTGTGTCAGATAATTACTTCAGCCAATTAGTAAAGTTGAGATAGAAAGGATCTATTAAGTATTACATTAATCACTTCCAAAAAATTTCTCTGCGGGTGGAAAATATTACTGAAGAGAATCTGAATGACCTATTTCTTGGGGGTCTTAAGGAACTGTTGGTCATCGAAAAGGAACTTCAAGAATAGCAACAGTCAGGGGACAAGAAGTCCCTCCTCTTTAATGGGAGAGGTTCCCTTGTTTGGAAACGAACTTATTTACAAATGTACAAAGCATGGTTTCTCTATGGAACTTGGATATCATGAAAGTGTTTTCTAAATAGATCATCAATTACAAAAGAACAAAGGAATGAAGATTTGGAAATGAGTAGAAAGGAACCATATAGAATTATAGATGACAGAATAATTCTTTATGCATGCAAGAATACAGCGAATTGGAATAAGATCATTTGTACTTGCATTAATAAGATGAAATTTACACAGACACACAGTTCTATGAATAACATCTACAAGAATGCAAAGCTTCTCAGAATAATGCAGACAAATGCCTTAACAATATTTAATGGAATCAACTTGCAAATAAAAGAATCAGATAGACAAAGAATGGAAATCCTTCTGTTTTGATTTCTTTATGATTCTTTTACACTTTCAAAATAAGCCAAGTTCCCCCTCCTCAAAACGGTGAGGAGAGGCCATTATATAGTTTACAAATTAGTTACTCTTGGTAACTTATTTTAACTAATGCTTAGTTAAAGGGCTGCTAATTGCAATACCCCAACTAATTACAATAAATTCGTGATGAAGGAAGGGAAGAAAAGAGAAGAATCAGGAGTAGAAGACAAGTGTTCAAGATTGGGAGGGGCCCACTGACTTTGAGGATCCGTTGTCTAAATCTCTTCAATGCTTCTGCTATGTCTCTTCCACGTGGAACTGACGTGTTGGTGGTGGACTGAGTCCAAAATCCGAGACATTTATCCATCTCTTTGTCGAATTCAACATGAGTATGATAATCCTTGCTTGCTTCTTCGATAGCAAACTGGAGAGAACAGATCTACTTCATCTTTTCTTTGGAGATAGACTCCTATTTGAACAAATTATCTTTAACAAAATCCCTGAACTGAGCTTTGATTTCTTGTAAAGAGAAGGGCACACCAGAAGTCTCATCATGGAGATGGCAGTGTATGTATTTTAAGGTAGATACAACCAAAGTCTTGAAGGCCTCACCCTTCTGCCAGCTATTTCTTAATTCTCCCAAAGCTTCCTCCAACACCTTGATTTTCCATTCTACACTGTATACCCAAGACTTTGACAAGTTATCCTTGGCATCATCGAAGACCTTACTTGCCATTAAGAGATTTTCATCAGCTTGTCCTATAAGGCGAAGGTCTACTATGCAACTGCTCCAAAGTTTGAGCTCTTTATCTATGTTTCCAATAGTGGAGGAGAGTTTTTGTTGTAGATTATTCACCTTCTCATGGAGTTTGAAGGCTTCGCCAATGAAATTCAATCCTGCAATGAGCATGTCATCCACCATAGCCTCCATTGCCCTTCCATATATGGAATACTTGTGTATATCTTTGATACTCTGCACCTCATCATGGCTGAGAATCACAGGTGGTGGAAGGATAGTCAGTGGGGTAGGATCTAAAACTTTCTCTTTGGACAGTAAGGACTTGATGAAACTTGTAAGAATTTGAGCCTGTTCCTCCAACTGCTCTATGGTTTGCTGCCCTTTCTCTACCCTCCCAATGACTCTGGTGACTGTTTCCTGAAGATTGTGGATCTCACCTTCAGGGGTGGACTCTCCCATGGGAATTCTCGAGAGCTCTAGATCAGATTCTTGTAAATCATGCTCTGGTTTGTCTACTTTGGGCTTGGCTATCTCCAAGAATTTCTGGCCCTGAGCATCAGCTACTATTCTGGAGGTAGTCCTAGCCTTCTTAGCTAGAGTAGGAGGAGTAGTGCCTAATAAGGCCGCCACAGCATCAAAATTGGGCCCTGAGGTCCGAGAGGAAGACTTTCTCTTCCTAATTTCAACAAGAGGCTGGACCCATGCAAAAGAGGAGGAGGAAGAGGCAGGTGGGGAAAGAGGACCAAGAGACAGAGAACTCATGGTGCCCAAGGTTTGCACTGTTGTTGCCTCGAGTTGGGATATGAGTGGAGTGCTTGGGGCTCTTGGTGCGAAGGAATCAACGGTGCTTGGTAGTTCAGTGCTCTGGACTTATTTGTCCCTATCTATTGGGGCTTCAGGGGCGTTCGTGGGAGCTAGCACCTCACTCTCTTCACTTTCACTGAGAACAATGACATTCTCTGGACCTGAGGGCAATTCAGAATGCTTCGCTGCAGGCTCTTCTTCAATAGGTTCCTTCTTAACCTCCTTGGCTTTCTTCTTATATACTTGGGTGGATGAGGAAGGAGTGGAGACTGTGCAACCTTGAGTTGATGAGGCAGGAGGGGTCTGCACAGGTGTTTCTGAATTGGGTGTCAATGCATCCCTTCTTGGTGTTGTAGTATCCTTGGAGGACGATTCCCCTGAGTGCCTTCTAAGTTCGCGAACTCTCCTATCAAACCAGATTTTCATTCTTACCAAGACAGGGGCTAGGATTTCCGCCAGATCGTCTTTCTCCCTTTTGAACCGATCCAATTCCTCCAAGGGAGTGTGTTTGACCACGTTGTCATACTCATATGAGTACAGGTCAGAATTATCATCTTGGAGCCCTTTAGGAACTTGGTACAGGTTAAGTTATTGAATCAATTGAAGAGAAAATCTGCCATAATGTCTCCTTCTTGCTTCAAAATCATCAACACAGTCAGCCCAATAATCCTCTGTGTCTTCCCTATGATGATAAGTGATCTTAATGTTCTGCTCAATAAACTTCTTCAATTCAAAACAGGTTCTTGGCCTGAAGAAATGGATAGTGATGGGAGCTAGGGCTCTTTCTATGTTTTGAGCATCCAGGGCTGTTTTGCAGGTGTAGTTTCCCAAAGTGATGGCGAAGTGCAAGCTAGTAATTTTCTTATCTCTGCAGGTTCTATGCAACTTGTCCAATTGCATGCATACTTCTATCAATGCCATTTTATCATTGCAGAACATAGGAAGCTTGAGAGGAGTGCTCTCATAGCCTGCAAGCCTTATATAGGAAAATTTTCTAAATTGGATGAAGTAGGCACCATAGTGTGATATCAGACTCATAGCTTCATCAGAAAATATCCTCGCTGTGTTGCTCTCAAGGAGCCTGATAATGTACATGGTGAAAGCATCATTCACCCTCCTGAAATTACGATTTCTGGTTTCCAAGGTGAATTAAGGGCAGTAGGCATACACAGGGTCAGCCTTATGAGTATCAATGTATGAGAATCCAAACCATTGCCTCGACGCTGCTAGGGAATACATTAAGTATGAATTCATATAGAACTTCTTGGTTTGTTGTACATTGGACAGCTGCTCCGCTAGGTTCATACTAATGATCTCTACCCAATTGATATTCTGGGTTCCTTCGCACGCCATATTAATAAGTGGGCACATCCAGAAATGGAACTCATTTGTAGAGGGCAAACCCATGACCCGAGCTAGTAGGATTATAAAATCCGACAATTCTTCATTGAAATCGGCACGGAAAAGAACCTTGGATAGACGAGATGCCCCCTTCTTAGGGTTTTTTAGCCAGGAATTTGCCACCCGCGCCTTATATTTCTCACTGTCCTGATCGAAAAGGGCCTACGCCTGGTTCTGAGAAATAACTATAGCATTGTCCATTTCTGGAATTCTTAGAGCAGTGCCAACGGCGGCAGTGTCAAGTTTTGCGATGAGTTCCCCATGCACATTTTTTAGCTCACTCGAGTTAGGATTGAAATGAGCACCGCAGGAGAGCACTGTATCCACGCATTGCATCGAGATAGGGAAACCATCGGCGAATGCCAAACCAATGTCATGAATCATATGTGCCATAGGTGAAGGGTTCGCGTCTGTCATTCTTGCCCAAAAATCTCCAAAGTCGAGGTGGCGAACCTCATTGTCCCCGATATCGGGAACGGAAGACTCGAGCGGTGAGACTTGCTCCTGGGCTTGGAATTTAATCTTCATGTTGTTAGCGATTTGGGGAGCCAAGGTTGTAATCTGGACTCGGGATGAAATTACAGGGGAAATGAGTATGCACGCAAAAAATTTGATTGCAAAGGCATGAGCAAAGGATAGCAAGAAAGCAGTGTGTAAAACGCATAGGGGGTAGTTCATTATATAGCCGTTTGGGAGAGAGAAAGACAATTAATGCGCATTAAATACACACCTACCAATTTGGAAAGCAAGATATTTGTGAAGAGCGGGAAAACTTAACTCGAATGGCTTTTGGTTCATTTGGGACACGCGGGATGCGAAAACGCGATTCGGCTGATATGGACGATGCAGGAAAAGTATGCACAAATGCTCCAGGGACATGAGGGATGAAAGTACGTGGAGTACGGGATTCGGCCGAATCGGGTAGAAAGGGGACAAAGGGCCCGGGTGAACTTGGGACACTTGGGAGAAAAAGTTTCGACGGGCCCGTTAGGAAAGGACTTTGGGTAAGGCGGCCGATTGGGGAACAGAGAGCCCGAATGAACTTGGGACACTTGGGACAAAAAGTTCCTGCGGGTCCGAGAAATATAGGTTTCGGATAAAGTGGCCGATCGGCGAACAGAGAGCCCAAGTGAACTTGGGACACTTGGGACAAAAATGTCCAACAGGCCCAAAAATCACCCAAAATGACCCAAAAAATGTAGATTCTTTCCAATTTTTTGACTTTTCATATTACTAGGACAACAGAAAATAAATTTTCAATTTTCAACTTCTCAAAAGCAGGGTAATTTTGAGTGGACAACAGCTAGCTCCTTCTGGGGATGACTTGGCATAAGTTAAAAGAATGAGACAAGGCAAGAATTCAGAACATCTAGGGGAAGTAGACCAGTACCTTATCCATTGGGCCACGGAGTCACCAAATTGAAACAATACAGAAGAAAACACACCAAAACAAAGAGAAGGGGAAGAAGAAACACTATACATAATATACAAAAGGACTTCCTAATCACCTATGACTTAAACAATTTCAGGTACTGCCCACTATAAGGAAGTGGGAGAGAAGAACCGTCCATATAATCAAGGTAAAAATAATTCTTACCGGAAAAGTGCCTGATCTTGAAAGGTCCGAGCCAAAGGGAATCAAACTTTCCATGGCTGCCACGAGGTTCATGCCTTTTATCCCACAATAAAACAATGTCTCCAACTTTGAAATCTCTGAACCTGGCCTTTTTATCAAATAAGACCTTTACTTTCTGTTGGTGGGTAGATATCCTATTAACAACTTTCAATCTATCTTCATTCAATTCGTAGAGGTACATGATCCTATTATCCAAAGAATCATTGAAACTGGTGTCTTCAATGGCCTTCATTAGATGCAAGGATGGTAGCTCCACTGTTACTGGCAATTGAGCTTCCACTCCATATACTACCTGAAAAAGAGACATCCCAATGGCTCTCTTAGGCGTGATCCTATCTACCCAAAGAGCATCATAGAGTTTCTTGTGCCAGTTTTGTTGGGACTCATTAACTAATTTCCTTATTATAGCCACCAGATTTTATTTGTTGATTCTGCTTGTCCATTCCCCTGAGGATAATAATATGAAGAGTGAGCCAGGGAGATGCCATATCCATAACAAAAATCCATCATCTCGGTTGAATAAAAATTTGAAGCATTATCTGTCACGATCTTGTTTGGCACACCAAACCTCACCAAGATGTTCTCTTTGATAAAATTGCATACTACTTCTAAAGTAGTACTCTTCACTGGAATGGCTTCTACCCACTTAGTAAAATAATCTGTGGCAGTTAATACATGGGTATGACCAGCACTAGAAGAGGGATTAAGTGTCCCAATGAAATCTAAACCCCATAGTTGAAAAGGATCTTCAATCACAACTGGTTTAAGGGGCAAAGAGGCCAACTTGGGTCTACCCACGAAAGTCTGACATGCTTCACATTTATCAACCCACTTTGATTCATCTCTGAACAAGGTAGGCCAGTAATATCCTCCACGAAGTATTTTATGAGTAGTAACAGTTGATGAGTAGTGCCCTCCACATGCTTGATCATGAAAAGCAGAAAGTAGCTTCTTCTTCTGTTCCTTATCCACACATTTTAAAAATCTCCCATCCAATCCACACTTAAACAAGGCATTTTCCCACAAAACATATTGGGCTGATCTTAACTTAACAGCTCTCTTTTCTTTGGCAGTCAAATGAGAGGGGCATTCTCCATAGGTGAGGAAGTGAGCGATATCGGCATACCATTCATCAATCGAGCCAAGAAACAGAATGGTAGGGAGGTCATCTTTATCCTCCAGTGACTCATGTCTAGCTCCTTCAACGATGAGTTCACACAGGCCTTTTCCACGGATGAGCTTGGTTAGTTTGATGTCAATGTCATATTCTTGAACCTTGGCCACCCAGTTCCCTCTCTTGGATCCAAATTCCTGTTGTGTGAGAATTGACTTGATAGTTGTATCTGGCACAAATACTATGGAGTGAGAGTTAAGAATGTAAAAATGAAACTACTTGACCGCTTTAACCACAGCGAAAGCATGCTTCTCCATTATGGTGTACTTTAACTCATGATTTTTCAAAATGTAGCTCATAAATGCAATTGGGAGTTCGTGATCATTGGAATCTTTCTGAGTCAAAACAGCAGCCAGGGTGTTATCCGTGGCATAACAATAGATAATAAAATCTTTTCTGAAATCTGGACACGCTAAAACAGGAGTTTTAGCAATAGCTCTTTTAATACCTTCAAAAGCTTCTTTCCTTTTAGGAGACCAACCAAACGTCTGTTTTCCTTTCATCATTTAGGAGATATTCAAAGTTATCTCTGTGAAATCAGGGATGAATCTTCTCAGAAAGTTGATCTTACCAAAGAAAGAGTGCACTCCCTTTTTGCTAGTTGGAAGAGGAATTTGCTGAATAGCTTGAACTCGCTCAGGATCAATTTTAATACCGTCTTTGGAGACAATATTCCCCAATAATTTTCCCTCTGTGACACAAAAGACATATTTTTTAGGATTTAAGGAGATCCCATGTTCTCTACATTTCAAAAGAACTGTTTCCAGATGCTGAAAATGATCTGCCCTTGTTTTAGAAAATACAGTCAAGTCATCAAGTTATACGAAAATACACTTCCCTTTCAAACTTCCAAAGGCCAAGTCCATAGCTCTCTGAAAAGTGGCACCAGCATTAATGAGCCCAAATGGCATCCTTTTGTAGGCAAAGGTACCCCAAGGGGTCGTGAAGGTTGTCTTGTGTTGATCTGCGGTATTAAATTCTACCTGATTATATCCTGAGAAACCATCAAGCATAGATAACATTTCTAATCCCGTCACGGCTTGCAAGACTTGATCCATCATGGGCAAAGGATAATTATCTTTTAAAGAAGCTTGATTTAGATTCCTGAAGTCAACACAGATACGAATCTCACCATTTTTATTTCTAACAGGCACAATATTGGCAATCCATGTGGAATGGTGGATAGGAAAAATGATCTTGGCTTTTAATAACTTCTGTATCTCCTGAAATATGGTGCCAACTATCTTAGGATTGTACTGCCTCTGTTTCTGTTTGAAGGGCTTAATTCCAGGTTTGAGAGGGATAAAATGCTACATCTCGTTCGGCTGAAAGGCTTTTAAATCTTCATAGGAATAAGCAAGAACATCCTTATACTTATTTAAAATATTAGTTACCTTCTCCTTTTCTTCTGGTGTGCAACATTTTCCAATGTTCATGAATTTAGGGTCGGTAGAACTCCCAATGTTAATTTTATCATATTCAGTTGATTGTTGTGGTCCAGTAGAAGCTTTAAATTTCACATACCTGTCATGTTTGTCAAACAACTCTTCTAAACTCACCAGTCCCTTTGGAATCTTGTTTCCTTTGAGTTTGATACATCCATCTTGATTTGCCTCTTCTTCCTTGATGGCTTTGTCATTGAAGGGCACACTTTCACGAGGCAAATTATCACTTCCTTCAAAGTATAATTGTTCAAAATTATCCTTGAGTTCTAAGAAAGAAAGCAGATGTTGATCATTATTGAAAACTTGCCAGTTACTTGCATTATCAGGTACACTGGGCCTATGGATCATCTCAATGGTAAACTTATTTTGAGAGAAGTCAGGATGAGGTATCAGTAATGACCCTGAGACTACTAGTGAATCAGCCCTGGTGTTTTCCTCCCTAGGCACATCTTCAATGGAGAAGGCGTCAAGAAATTAAATGGAGTCCCAAACCTGATTCTTGTAATGTTTCAACCTTCTATTCTTTACCTGGAAAAGGTTTCTAACTTGCTTGACAATCAGCTCTGCATCTCCATGAGCTAGAAGATTCTTTACTCCCTTCTCTTTTGCCACATGAAGCCCGAGAATGAGAGCTTCGTATTCTGCTATATTATTGGTATTTTCAAATTGCAACTTGAATGAGAAAGGATGAATCCTACCCTCAGGGGATACCAATATTACACCAGCTCCAGAACCAGCTGAGGAACAACTTCCATCAAATTCTAATATCCAAATACTATTAGGATCTTCAGGTGATATTTTGGGGAGTTGGATTTCTTCTGGAGACATAATCATATAGTTGTCATGCCCTATATCCTCATAAAGGATTTGTGCTTTGGGATCATCTATTTTTTGTACAATATACTCAGACTGCTTCTCAGGCAACAACTTCTTCATTTTCCCATTAATAGGTATGATGGCATGTGACCAATCCATTTGAATTTCTCCACCCACATCCTTACAGAAGTTTCTACTTAGCAGCATCCCATACGAAGGAGGAATGTCTGCTACTAGGATAGTTGCCAAAACTTTCTTCTCAGGCAAAGTAGCAAAGGCTACTTGTGCATATTTAATTCTTCCAACTAGGGGCACTTCCTCACTCTCCATGGAATAACAAGACCGATAAGTGCGTGTGAGAGTTAGGCCTAAGGCATGGGCTACTTTGGCAGAAATTACATTGTCTGATGCCCCTGAGTCTATGACGTAATTACTGATCTTATGGCCGGCTATAAGGAGTGTCACATATAATGGTTTGATCTTGTCATGGGGCGAGGTGACAGCGGCTACCAGGTTGGGATGTGGCGCAGAAGATGGAGTGGGTAAAAGACCTTTAGAGGTGGTTTTGGAATGAGAATTGACAAAGTGAATCATTTTACCAAAAGCCTTGGGATGGGTTTGATAATATTCAGCCTCTGAGATTTGAACCTTGGTCTTTTTTAGGTGATCAATAATTTCAAAAGACCTAGAAGTAGATGGGGTGTCGTCACTTGGAACCCTAGGCTTATCAATTTTAGGAGAAAAAGAAGTAACCTTAGTAGCAAAATTGACAGGACTCATCTTTGGTGTGGATGAAATGGGGATAGGAGATCCTCTTTTTACAATTATAGGGATAGTTGTCGGCTGCTCCTTAGATTTTCTGGTTGGCTGCATCACTTTCTCCCTTTGATTTGTCTGCTCTCGAGTCATGACATCGTATGATTCACTATTCATGTCTGCTACTACTTCATCATAATCGTCTCCTTCATCAACGCCTTCAGTGGTGAAGAAATTAACTCGAGATCCCTCAAGTTCGTCTGTTCCATTATCAATCTCTTCAAAAAATTCTTCACAATCTTTATTAACCTCCTCATCCTCTAGTTCTTCAACTTCACAGGTTGCATTAACAAGAACTTTAATAGGAGGTCCTTCAAGTGCTAGTCTTGTTTGAGAAGTAGGAAAATGATTTTTAGGCTGAAAATTCCTCCTTGGAACGTCTGCATATGGAGCATGCTGAGCCAATTGTTTCTTAATGGTGATGAGATCATTTGCAAGCTTTTGTACTAATGGATCGGTATTAGGTCCAGAAGTACAAGAGGGAGAAGAAGAAGACTTGGATCTAGAAGGGTCTCTCCTCAACAATCCTAACATGATTAAATCATCTTCGACACTGACAGCAAGAGTTTTATCTTTGGCCAATGTTGCAAGATTAGCCATTCTCAATGCATAACTAACTTCAGGCAATTGGGTGTTCAGGAAGAAGCACTTTTGGATTTGATCTACAGGTTGAGTATCTGGTGGAATTTTGTGAATCAACTTGTTGAATCGAGCCACAAATTCTCTCATGGGCTCTTGTGATTCTTTCTTTATTTCAGAAATTTGGGCTAGCAAAGCATGCACATCTTCCGTTGGTTTGAAACGGTTTTCAAACCTAGTTCTCATTGTGTTCCAACTAGTGATAGCTCCTGCCAGAAGGTGATAGAACCAATCAGCAGCATTATCTTGTAAAGTCTCAACAAAAAGCCTTACAGAGATGTCTTCATGTTCAACTCCTAGAACTCCGCATGCAACTATAAAGGCCGCGATGTGTTCATCAGGATGTACCTTGCCATCACCCTTGAATTTAGGAAAGTTCTTCCGATTACCTCTAGGTAACTCATGCAAAGGTTGAGGAAGGGCAAGAGGCCCAACACGATGGCCCCAAGGCAATGGTACCACCATTCTTGGAAAAATGTCTTGAAGAGGAACTGAAACACCAACAAGAATCAGAGCTCGGAGATTAGGACTAATCTGTTCTGAAGGAATACCTGCCGTAGAGATTCTATCTTTGACAGGAGGAGTGCTTGTTGAAAGAGCTCTTGTATTTCTTCTTGCGGAAGGGAAAGGAAAACCCTGCTGCTCCAAAAGTTGAAACTGAGAATCTTCAATACCAAGGGCCCTTCTCCCTTGAGTAAAACGTGGAGTCGCCAGATCAAAAGATGATCAATAAGTGATTATGGAACTGGAATACGAATCCCCAACGGAGTCGCCAGAAACTGTTGGTCGTCGAAAAGGAACTTCAAGAAGAGCAACAGTCAGGGGACAAGAAGTCCCTCCTCTTTAATGGGAGAGGTTCCCTTATTTGGAAACGAACTTATTTACAAATGTACAAAACATGGTTTCTCTATGGAACTTGGATATCATGAAAGTATTTTCTAAATAGATCATCAATTACATAAGAACAGAGGAATGAAGATTTGGAAATGAGTATAAAGGCACCATCTAGAATTATAGATGACAGAATAAATCTTTATGCGTGCAAGAATACAACGAATTAGAATAAGATCATTTGTACTTGCATTAATAAGATGAAATTTAAACAGACACACAGTTCTATGAATAACATCTACAAGAATGCAAAGCTTCTCAGAATAATGCAGACAAATGCCTTAACAATATTTAATGGAATAAACTTGCAAATAAAAGAATCAGATAAACAACGAATGGAAATCCTTCTGTATTGATTGCTTTATGATTCTTTTACACTTTCAAAATAAGCCAAGTCCCCCCCCTCCTCAAAACGGCGAGGAGAGGCCATTATATAGTTTACAAATTGGTTACTCTTGGTAACTACTTCTTTTAACTAATGCTTAGTTAAAGGGCTGCTAATTGCAATACCCCAACTAATTACAATAAATTCGTGATGGAGAAGGGAAGAAAAGAGAAGAATCAGGAGTAGAAGACAAGTGTTCAAGATTGGAAGGGACCCACTGATTTGAGGATTTGTTGTCTAAATCTCTTCAATGCTTCTGCTATTTCTCTGCCACGTGAAACTGACGTGTTGGTGGTGGACTGAGTCCAAAATCTGAGACATTTCTCCATATCTTTGTCAAATTTGACATGAGTATGATAATCCTTTCTTGCTTCTTCGATAGCAGACTGGAGAGAGCAGATTTCCTTCATCTTTTCTTTGGAGATATACTCCTCTTTGAACAAATTATCTTTAACAAAAGCCCTGAACTGAGCTTTGATTTCTTGTAAAGAGAAGGGCACACCAGAAGTCTCATCATGGAGATGGCAGTTTATATCATTGAAGGCAGACACAATCAAACTCTTGAAGGCCTCACCCTTCTGCCAGCTATTTCTTAATTCTCCCAAAGCTTCCTCCAACACCTTGATTTTCCATTCTACACTGTATACCCAAGACTTTGACAAGTTATCCTTGGCATCATCGAAGACCTTACTTGCCATTAAGATATTTTCATCAGCTTGTCCCATAAGGTCAAGGTGTACTATGAAACTGCTCCAAAGTTTGAGCTCTTTATCTATGTTTCCAATAGTGGGGGAGAGTTTTTGTTGCAGATTATTCACCTTCTCATGGATTTTGAAGGCTTCGCCAATGAAATTCAATCCTGCAATGAGCATGTCATCCACTATAGCCTCCATTGCCCTTCCATATATGGAATACTTGTGTATATCTTTGATACTCTGCACCTCATCATGACTGAGAATCAGAGGTGGTGGAAGGGTAGTCAGTGGGGTAGGATCTAAAACTTTCTCTTTGGACAGCAAGGACTTGATGAAACTTGTAAGAATCTAAGCCTGTTCCTCCAACTACTCTATGGTTTGCTACCCTTTCTCTACCCTCCCAATGACTCTGGTGACTGTTTCCTGAAGATTGTGGATCTCACCTTCAGGGGTGGACTCTCCCATGGGAATTCTCGAGAGCTCTAGATCAGATGCTTGTAAATCATGCTCTGGTTTGTCTACTTTGGGCTTGGCTATCTCCAAGAATTGCCGGCCTTGAGCATCAGATACTATTCTGGAGGTAGTCCTAGCCTTCTTAGCTGGAGTAGGAGGAGTAGTGCCTAATAAGGCCGCCACAGCATCAAAATTGGGCCCTGAGGTCCAAGAGGAAGACTTTCTCTTCCTACTGTCGACAAGAGGCTACACCCATGAAAAAGAGGAGGAGGAAGAGGCAGGTGGGGCAAGAGGACCAAGAGACAAAGAACTCATGGTGCCCAAGGTTTGCACTACTGTTGCCTCGAGTTGGGATATGAGTGGAGCGCTTGGGGCTCCTGGTGTAGAGGAATCAATGGTGCTTGGTAGTTCAGTTCTTTGGACTTCTTTGTCCCTATCTACTGGGGCTTTAGGTGCATTCATGGGAGATGACACCTCACTCTCTTCACTTTCACTCAGAACAATGATGTTCTCTAGACTTGAGGG
This sequence comes from Taxus chinensis, assembly GCA_019776745.2. Classification (NCBI taxonomy): domain Eukaryota; kingdom Viridiplantae; phylum Streptophyta; class Pinopsida; order Cupressales; family Taxaceae; genus Taxus; species Taxus chinensis. The sequence goes on along the minus strand of CM034155.1, from coordinate 245,715,292 downwards.
AAATTCAGAATGCTTCGCTGTAGGCTCTTCTTCAATAGGTTCCTTCTTAACCTCCTTGGCTTTCTTCTTATATACTTGGGTGGATGAGGAAGGAGTGGAGACTGTGGGACCTTGAGTTGACGAGGTATGAGGGGTCTGCACAAGTGTTTCTGAACTGGGTGTCAATGCATCCCTTCTTGGTGTTGTAGTATCCTTGGAGGACGATTCCCCTGAGTGCCTTCTAAGTTTGCGAACTCTCCTGTCAAACCAGATTTTGGTTCTTACCAAGACAAGGGCTAGAATTTCCGCCAGATCATCTTTCTCCCTTTTGAACCGATCCAAATCCTCCAAGGGAGTGTGTTTTATCACGTTGTCATACTCATATGAGTACAGGTCAGAATTATCATCTTGGAGCCCTTTAGGAACTTGGTACAGGTTAAGTTCTTGAATCAATTGAAGAGAAAATCTGCCGTAGTGTCTCCTTCTTGCTTCAAAATCATCAACACAGTCAGCCCAATAATCCTCTGTGTCTGCCCTATCATGATAAGTGATCTTAATGTTCTACTCAATAAACTTCTTCAAGTCAAAATAGGTTCTTGGCCTGAAGAAATGGACAATGATGGGAGCCAGGGATCTTTCTATGTTTTGTGCATCCAGGGCTGTTTTGTAGGTGTAGTTTCCCAAAGTGATGGGAAATTGCAAGCCAGTAATTTTCTTATCTCTGCAGGTTCTATGCAACTTGTCCAATTTCCTGCATACTTCTATCAATGCCATTTTATCATTGCAGAACATAGGAAGCTTGAGAGGAGTGCTCTCATAGCCTGCAAGCCTTATATAGGAAAATTTTCTAAATTGGATGAAGTAGGCACCGTAGTGCGATATCAGACTCATAGCTTCATCAAAAAATCTCCTCGCTGTGTTGCTCTCAAGGAGCCTCACAATGTACATGGTGAAAGCGTCATTCACCCTCCTGAAATTGTGATTGTTGGTTTCTAATGTGAATTAAGGGTAGTAGGCATACACAGGGTCAGCCTTATGAGCATCAATGTATGAGAATCCAAACCATTGCCTCGACGCTGCTAGGGAATACATTAAGTATGAAGTCATATAGAACTTCTTGGTTTGTTGTACATTGGACAGCTACTCCGCTAGGTTCATACTAATGATATCTGCCCAATTGATATTCTGGGTTCCTTCGCACACCATATTGATAAGCGGGCACATCCAGAAATGGAACTCATTTGTAGAGGGCAAACCCATGACACGAGCCAGTAGGATTATAAAATCCGACAATTCTTCATTGAAATTGGCACGGAAAAGAACCTTGGATAGACGAGACGCCCCCTTCTTAGGGTTTTTTAGCCAGGACTTCGCCACCTGCGCCTTATATTTCTCACTGTCCTGATTGAAAAGGGCCTGCGCCTGGTTCTGAGAAATAACTATAGCATTGTTCATTTCTGGAATTCTTAGAGAAGTGCCAATGGTGGTAGTGTCAGGTTTGGCGATGAGTTCCCCATGCACGTTTGTCAGCTCACTCAAGTCAGGATTAAAATGAGCACCGCAGGAGAGCACTGTATCTGCGCATTGCACCGAGATAGGGAAACCACTGGCGAATGCCAAACCGCTGTCATGAATCATCTGTGCCATAGGTGAAGGGTTCACGTCTGTCATTCTTGCCCAAAAATCTCCGAAGTCGAGGTGGCGAACCTCACTGTCCCCGATATCTGGAACGGCAGACTCGAGCGGTGAGAGTTGCTCCTGGCCTTGGAATTTAATCTTCATGTTTTTAGCAATTTGGGGAGCCAAGGTTGCAATCTGGACTCGGGACGAAATTGCAGGGGAAATGAGTATGCGCGCAGAAATTTTGATTGCAAAGGTATGAGCAAAGGATAGCAAGAAAGCAATGTGTAAAACACATTGGGGGTAGTTCATTATATAGCCATTTGGGAGAGAGAAAGACAATTAATTCCCATTAAATACACACCTACCAACTTGGAAAGCAAGGTATTTGTGAAGAGCGGGAAAAATTAACTCGAATGGCTTTTGGTTCATTTGGGACACGCGGGATGCGAAAGCGCGATTCGGACGATACGGGAGATGCAGGAAAAGTATGCACAAATTCTCCAGGGACATGAGGGATGAAAGTACACGTAGTATGCAATTCAGCCAGATCAGGCAGAAAGGGGACAAAGGGCCCGGGTGAACTTGGGACACTTGGGACAAAAAGTTCCGACGGGCCCATTAGGAAAGGACTTCGAGTAAGGCGGCCGATCGGGGAACAGAGAGCCTGAATGAACTTGGGACACTTGGGACAAAAAATTCCGGTGGGTCCGAGAAATAAAGATTTCGAATAAAGCGGCCGATCGGCGAACAGAGAGCCCAAGTGAACTTGGGACACTTAGGATTAAAATGTCCGACAGGCCCAAAAATCACCCAAAATGACCCAAAAATGTAGTTTCTTTCCCATTTTTTGACTTTTCACATTACCAGGACAACAGAAAATAAATTTTCAATTTTCAACTTCTCAAAAGCAAGGGAATTTTGAGTGGACAACAGGATCACATTGAGCATGAGGTGCGTATTTTTAATCCTCATAAGGTTTCTGATTCGATGATTATGGCAAGAAGGGCAAAGGAGAAATTTGTTTCAAGTAGGAGAAAACATTTCACTTATACCAAAGATCGTAACACCTTGGCCACAGCACTCCCTCAACTAGTTAGATTGACACCTCAACAAATTGAAAAAAAAAGAGAAAAACGGTTATTTTTTAACTGTGATAGTAAATTTGGACCCCGACATAAATGTGTTGAAAAGAAGTTGTTCTACATTGATGGGCCTAGTGAAGATGAAGAGAAGGATGAAGATTCAGAGTCAGAGGTCTTGGTTGAGCCAGAGGAGGAGTCAGGAGATCGACAGCCAACGATCTCATGCCCAATCAACCAGAATACATCCAGTCTTTCATGTTTATTTCCTGAAGAAAGTAAATTGAAAGAGAGTATCATCCAAAACAGTGTTACCTGAGTTCGATGAGGAAGGGAGAGTCATCTTGGAACCTGAATGCATCCTTCAAACACGCACTAAAATATTGAGGACATGGGTTATTACTGAGTACCTGATCAAGTGGAAGGATATGGACAATGAAGATGCAACATGGGAAAATATGACATTCTTACAGCAGCACCCAGAGCTTCTCAACATTGTGGATAATGTTGCTTTGAAGGGGAAGGGCATGCTACGCCCTTAAACTATTGCTTGTATTAGGATATGAGTAGCCGAATTGTGGCTTACCATCTCATTTATACTTTCTCATGCTTTGTAGGTCGGCCTTGGATATGGCCATAACATATGAATAGTATATATAGGTGATTGTAGGTAGTAGTTCATCATCATTTTGAGCATTTGAGCCTTATTTTATGGTTTGGAGGTTGCCCCCTCGAAATGGCAAAGCTATTATAATTGCATATTGAGATCAATATTCTAGAATATTGCATTATTTGGTGTTATATTTCTGCTCATGATCTGAATTATACAATTAATTTCATTACACAAGGGCTATGCGTAGATTTCACTGAGGGTTTATTAGTTAAATTTTGATGCAAAAGTGAGGTGCGAGCTCATTCATTTAAATAGGAGAGTGTTAAAGGGAACCTGTCAAAAAACCATTTCGAGAAAAAAAAATAGTTATTTTATGTCAAAATTTAGGGATTTCTCGTTATCACTGTCACAAACCTTGGAAACACACAAAAGAAAGGGTTTCCCATGGTTTTTTTTGTATTGCAAGGATCTAGTTAAGTTCTAAGGTGTAAAAAGGAGTGGATGTGTCATCATGATTTTTAAAGCATGCAACATGATGATGAATTACTAATTGTAGACATCATGTTTGTTACTATTGAGAGCAATAGGAAAACAACTAACATAAAGGTCAATGTATTGACTGAAAAATACCATAAATTGCTAAACAGTAATAGGACACCACAACCCAAAAGAAAAAAGAAGAAGATGAAAGATCTCGCCATTTTATTTGTAATATATTTATTGATAACAGATTATGTGCAACGAGTAGCTATATATGGTTCTAGCTAATACCCAATTGTGTAGGTGAAATCCGCTCTTTAGTTACACAAAGGTAAGATTAATGGATGAGGTAAAATCATTGGGTTATTTGATGTTTCCGGGGCTTACGTGACGCAACCTGCAAAGCTAAGTGTAATCCATAGGTTATTCGGTGACCAAAGTGAATGCGTATCACTTATTAAAGTTGGGTAGAGAGATTTATTGCTTCAGAAATGTTTGAGATTGAGTTGAAATCCCCATGTTATAACAGGGGATTTCTTTAATATTGATAACCCATCAGGCCAAAATCCTTTCATTTCTCATAGTCCTAGATTTCTAATTGCAATATACAAATTGAAAGAACGAACGGTAGATTTATGGATGTTTGCAGTTGAAAAGCTTTTGATATTTTATGGGAGCCTTTGTTGGACCCAAAACACCTTAAATCTAAGTTCAAGAAAACTACAAACCAAGTAGATTTTTAGCCTCGAATTTCTGTATATATTCTCAAACAAAAGACAACAAATATAAAATCCAATCCCAAACAAAGAAATGAACCCACACTCATCTATACGCTTAAGAAAGAAACCATGATAAATACAAATGTAAAACGTATAACCAAAGAAAGCTTAGGTAAAACCCTTCATGAGCCCAATGCAACCTCCACACACGCCACTGTGGAGCTTGCAGTCACAATTGGCCTCAGACCACTCCTCCCCTTTATCTCTTCTATTGTCCACAACACCCCCATCCCCAGAAGGTTGCACGTAAGAGGTCGGGTGAGTAGTTTATGTGAATACAATAGCCACTACATAAGGGACCAATAAAGCCCAAATCTACCCTCAAAAAATTAGGTGATGTTGTTAGATCAACCACATATGGATGTTAGCGGCCAAAAAAGTCAACTACCCAAGGTGTCGAGGTGTTACGGGGGAGATGAGGCAAATGTTTCAATATAAGTTACTTCACATAATTTCTTCCTCTGTATTTTTTTTTCGAATCACCAGGATTGATTATCATTTAACTATTCTAGCATTGAAAACAATAAGACTTTACATGAAATCTTCTATGTTTTTTTTTTCTTCTTAAGTTGTATCAACGAAAAGGGTTCCCGAAAACTAACATTTCCATTTAGATTGAGGAAAAAATGGTAACAAAAAACATTATAGTGTAGTTGATTGCTGCAGGTTTCTATGCACAGGACTAGAATTCATGAAGAAAATAACCAAACCATTTATTCTTTTACGTGAATGCCACAATCTTCTAATCTTGGTCATTGATACGTCCATGAAATAATGTGTCACAAAAAAACACGTATGTCAATGTCCTCCTACACCTCGTATGTGGGATGCCTCAAATCAACATAAAAAATTAATATGTTGACGAAGCATGACTGTTATCTACGTCATCCACCTTGTTCTTCGTTGTCAGAGGAGGCAAGCCTCAACCCAACTTGTGAACACCTTCGGCATAATAAAAAGTAGATATTGTATATTTCGAAAGGAATTACTGAAAATTTATCGTTGCCTTTTTTTAATAGGCATATGTGGCGGTAAAATTTAAATGCAAAAACTTAGCGTCTTACTACTCTTTTATACTTCCCAATTGAAGATGTAGTCTTGCATCCATGAACACCTTTTTTAAAAAACAATTTCACTTCCATTAACATATAACTAGTATTATCTAAATAATGTTTGAATATATCAATGGCTGATGGCACTAGAAGAAGATTTATTGATTGCTATATCAACAAAACAGCAGGCCCAAAAATATATAGGCGGTGGAACAGATGCACGGGGAAGGTAGTTACACGGTTATGGTGTAACCGTATATGATATGTGGAGAACAAATGTATTAATTAATCTAACATTCCCCCCCTTAATACATTGCTCTTACAAATGTACCCCCTAAACAAATCAAACTTCACCTTGCTAAGAGGCTTGGTGAGAATATCTACAACCTGAAAATCAGTAGGGCAGTATTGGAGCTAAATTTGGTGGTTCAAGACCTATTCACGAATGTAGTGACATTCCACCTCAATATGCTTTTAACGTTCATGAAAAATAGGATTCTTCACAAGCTTCAACTCACCTTGATTGTCGCAGTGAATGATGGGAGGTTTCTCTTCAGGAATCCCTATATCTGCAAGAATGTGACATAACCAAATTACTTTGCACACAGCTCCTCGTGTGGCACGGTATTTAGCCTCAGTGGATGAGAGAGAAACAACAGTTTTCTTCTTTCTAATCCATGAGATAGGTCCAGATCTGAGATGAAAAACATATCCTTGAAGTGGATTTCCTGTCATCAACGAATCCTGCATAGTCTGAGTCTGTATATCCTTATAAGAAGAACTGACTGTACTTCTGATACTCTAGACCAAAGTCAACTATACCTCAGACATATCTCAACACATGCTTTACTACTATCCAATGACATTTCTTCAGCTCTTGCATAAATCTAGTGAGATAGCTTACTGCAAAGCAAAGATTTGGTCTGGTATAAGTCAAGTAAATGAGACTCCCCACAAGTTACCTGTAGTGAGTGCCATCTACCTGTGGTGAATCCTGGAATCTAGATAATTGCAAACCTTTTTCCATAGGTGTGGACATTGGTTTACAATCTGACATCCCATACTTTTCCAGGAGTGTCTTGGCATATTTCATCTGGGAGACGAAGATATGATTCTTCTTCTACCATATCTCTAAGCCAAGACAATAGTGAAGTAGCCCCAAATCAGCCATGTTGAAGGATTTCTTCAGATCATTCTTTACATCATCTATAAGATTGTCAGAACTTCCTGTGATCAAAAAGATCATCTACGTACAAAACCAGAATGATAATCTTTGTTTCTATCTTCTTGATATAAAAATTTGTATATGAGGGGCTACGAGTGAATCCATGCTGCAATAGGTGATCATCAATTTCCCCAATTCCGAGCAGTTGGCCTAATGGCCCTATTTTGGTCTTAGCCCTGGTCATTCCCAAGGGACTAACAACTTTAGAGGTTATTGGGGATGGTTGTCTGATTTCCTACTATGTTTTTGTTATATTTTGGTCGCTGGGAGGGTTTAATTGTCCCTTTGTGTTCTATTTTGTCGTTGGTATCACTTAAGTGGACGCTTTTGGCATTTAATGTTATGTTTCTTCATTGGGGCCACTTAAATTACCTTTTGGCGACTTTAGGGGATATGTATTGCATTTAATGTTATGTTTCTTCTTTGGGGCCACTTAAAGTCCCTTTTTGGTGACTTGAGGGGATATGTATGGCATTAAATGTTATATTTCTTCATTAGGGTCACTTTATGGGCCAAGGCACCTAGGAAGGCAAAAAGAAACTTTAAGTTATTTTTAATTGGGCCCTCTTTATGAGAAAGTGCGCCTTGGGGGTTTTAGGGTTTCTTTGACATGGAAAAGGTTATAAAAGGAGAAGAGGGGTGAAAGGATAGTCATGCATACATACACTTATATTTATTTTCATGGTGCAACTGTTGTTTGCAACTTTTAGCTTGTGGAGTAAAATCCCATGGGAACCCTAGCTTCGGTGGTGAGAGATCCATCCCTAGCTAGCAGGGAATTCTTCGGTAGTGAAAGATCTACCCTAGCTTGTCAAGTTTGGAGCTGAATTAATGCCCTAAATGTGCTGGGAGAGCTACTTTTTAGGGAAAAATTAGGGTTTCGTGTTTGCTATGTGAAAACTATTTTTGGAATATTATTCTTCATATTTTGTGGCCCAAGATCCAAAGTTTCAGCTCATTTGGACTTCTCTAGCAAAAGATATTAATTTTAGAAGTTTTTAGCTGTTTAGGGCATGCTGTAAATTTCTGGCAGCATTCTGTTATTCAAAAAATTCAAAAAACAGTTCTATAATATCAGTTATTGTATTAGCAAGCTCCATTTAAAATTTCAAGAGATTTGAGAAAGTATTTTTGGAGAATTAATTTTCTACAAAAATCAGATTTCTGTTTGGCTGCAATTTGTCTGTATTTTGCATATTTAAAGTTGGGATTGCCTAAAATCCGTTTAGGGATAAAATAATGTCCATTGGGGACATTACATGTCTTGGCATATTTCATCTGGGAGACGAAGATATGATTCTTCTTCTGCCATATCTCTAAGCCAAGACAATAGTGAAGTAGCCCCAAATCGGTCATGTCGAAGAATTTCTTCAAATCATTCTTTACATCATCTATAAGATTGTCAGAACTTCCTGTGATCAAAAAGATCATCTACGTACAAAACCAGAATGACAATCTCTGTTTCTACCTTCTTGATATACAAATTTGTATTTGAGGGGCTACGAGTGAATCCATGCTGCAATAGGTGATCATCAATTTCTATATACCATGCCCTAGGTGCTTGTTTGAGTCCATAGAGAGACTTTATCAGACGACATACCTTGTGTAGTTGATGTTCGTCTACAAACCCTTCAGGTTGGGCCAAAACTGATCCTCCAACTTGGTGTTCAAGAGCATACAACGAGCCATCTCCATGACAGTCCTGTTGTGGCGCTCGGAAATCCCGTTCTGTTGAGGTGTGTAGGGTGTAGTCAGATGTTGTTGAATGCCATGCTGCTTCAGGTATGCTAAGAAATTCTTTCACACAAATTCCCCCCCTTGATCTGAGCGTAGGAGAAGAAGAGGCTTCCCAGACTGCCTGGTGGCTTGCTGGTAGAAGGTTTGAAAATTTGCAAATGCCTCACTCTTCTTCCGGAGGAAATATACCCACATTTTCCGTGAGTAATCATCAATGATAAGCTGGAAGTACTCAAAACCTTGGAAGCTAGCTGGCAAGGGTCCGCACAGATCAGTGTGAACGACCTGAAGATGCTCTGTAGAATGATAAGAGCTTTGTTTGAACGGACCTCTATGTTGTTTGCCCACAAGACATCCTGAGAAAACAGGTAAGGAATGGGAGAGTGGAGGAAGCCCTCTTACCATTTCCTTGGCACTGAGCTGATGCAGAGCCTCAACAGAAAGATGACCATATCGAAAGTGCCATAGTGCAGTGGAATTCGTCGTTGAAGCAGAGAGAGCAATGCTAGATGAAGTGACCGCATCTAGTGCAAATAGATGGCCCTTCAAAAATGCTTGAACAATGACTGACTCTCCCTGGGAAATGATGCAGGACTTGACCCCTTTCTAAACAAAGAATTCAACCTACATCTGACGGTTAAGAAGTTGACTCACAAACAAAAGATTTGAGGTCAAACCTGGAACATCTAGTACTTTCGTGAGTGTACATCTTCATGTTCCAAGAGGAATGATGACATCACCAATCCCCGCCGCAATATACTCCTGATTGTCTGCGATGGTGATCTGAAGATATTATGTTTTTTTATAGTTTTCTTAAATTGGAAGAGCTCATTGTAGATCACCAAGGTGAGATCTTGTTCTGTAACTCTACTTATTCATCTTGGTTTTTCTTATCTCTATTTGATACTAATATCTTGAAACCCTTGTGGAATTTGTAATTTCTTGCACGGATTCGATATTCTGAGCTTAAATTAGCTTCTGGGTGGTTTTTTTCCAACTCTTCTCTCGAGGGTTTCAATGGATTTTATTTGAAACTGGCAAGTTTACTTTTCTGGGTGTGATTTATTTTGATCTGAGACATATTTACTATACTTTGTTTCAATATTATATCATGTGCACAATGGTTTCAAGTTATTTTTATTACCCTGAACCAGGTCATCCTTTTCCTGCAAAGATGGGCTCTCTGTGCATCATTTCTAAAAATGGCTACCTGGATTTAATCTGCTAATGGTCTTGTATCTAACTCTGCCCTCTATTTGAATTTTTTGGTTGTGTCATCCTATAAGCGACTCGACCATTTAGATTAGAGTGGATCTTACCTTTTGTAACTGAGTATTCATTGCATTTCTCTTATTTATATAATGATCTCAAATGGGTTGATTTTCCTAGTTTGTAAACTAGTTGTCAATAACTTGTTGTTTTAACTTACAATGGCTTTCTGGGTTCTCCGCTTTTGTTTCGAGCATGTATCTTGTTGGTTTCTCCTAAATATGGCCACCATGGAGGGATTTTGAACTCTTCTGTTCTGATTTAGCTTGTCATTCTTTCTTTTCTTTCTCTTTAACTATGTATTTGTTTCAGGGTAAGTGAATTTCTTGTTGTTGCTTGACCTAGATTTGGGTGTTTTGAGCTCTACTCATAATTTTCAAGATGCATCCCTTTTATTCCATTGCACATTTTCTTAGTTGTAGGTTTTAAAAGTTACAAGCATATATTTGATAGATATAAATTTTTCCTCTTTGCTTGAAATGATGTCTTCTTGTTGGTCTCTATATACTGTACTTGTTGAAATTGACCCTAAATTGGATCTGAGTGGGTGTGAAAATTTGTGCTCTTTTGGGGGGAGTCGGACCGTTTAAGATTTTTAAATATTCAGTTTTGCAGCTGGATGGAAATTATTATGATTATCATTATTTTGTTTGTTTGGGAATCGTAGCAGGGAACACATACACTAGAGATGGTAAATTCAAAATAAAGCTTTGCTACTTATAGATGCAGTTGTAAACCTATTTATTAATTGAAATATTGTTTGACATGTGGACATCCTGGAGAGCATTATGGAGAAGGGACTTTTATTAGATGTTTTAGTTGTGAGAGCCCTTACAGATATGTAAGCAAAATGTAGCCAACCTACATTCACCTTACATATTAGTCTGTAATATAGAGATGAAAAGACTATATTACTGTTCCACGCTTCCTAAACCTAAAATTCCCTCAACTTGGAGAGACTTTTTAAAAACTAAATTAATATACGGCTTCTTTTTGTTCAAAATAATTCCTACACAATTGTTCTCTTTGATGTATTTATAATAATTATTGCACAATTTCCATTTCTTTTTGGACATATTAAGTAATCGTCTCACACTATATTTATCACATAGTTTTCATATCTAGAATCAATTATGTTCTATCACATATTTCTTGGTTCTTTTTTGCAGTATTTAAAGTAATCATCACACATGTTAGTGAAGATAATAATCATTACCAAAAAATTGGAGTGATTGTCACACAATTTCTTGGGTCTCTTTTCAAGTATTTGAAGTTAATAGTAATTTATTACATAATTTTTGTTCTTTGTTATGCTTTTAAAGTGATTATATCATGAAATTTTCATTTCAATTTAAAATATATTCTAAGTACTCATTGTCACTTGGGGAGGGTAGCATGACACGAAAGGGTATGGCGATAGGGACCGGGACAGGGATGAGAATGGGGGATGGGGATTGGGAGAGGGAGATGGATAGAGATGGACGGGATAATTTCATTAAAAATGAGGGCACAAAATCAAATGAGCAAGTGTACATTGAACTAGAATATTTTCCAGATTCAAAACATGTACTGGATTCAAAAGCATGTATTGAATGACATGGACAAGGAGGAAAAATAATTATTCCTTTTCCACCATAGCGAGAAGTTGTCGATTGCATTTGGATTGTTATCTATTATTGAGTTCTCTACTTAGTTGTCCTCTGTCACACAAGAAATTCGAGTCACACATGCCACCAAAATATGGTGTATTGACTGGTGTTAACACCTTCCATTTTACGTTCTTAAGGTGCATGAAAATCACAACAAAATGGAGAGAACTGAAATTAGAAAAAGGTGTTGAACTTGTGATGGGTATGGTTGATTATAAATTGTTGAAGATGTATGAAATGAATAGAGAATGTATATAAGGGTGGTAAAGGTGAAGCAAAGTGGATTCAAATATGACGTATTGTATGGAGGTGGAAACATTTTAGGTCTTCTACATTCTTACTAATTTGTTAATCTTCAGCAATCTCAATCACAACATAAATGAAATGGAGTTCCTAGAAGGAAAATCATAAACAATCTACTAGGAAAAAATATAACACATGGAATACATTCTCATAGATGACATGAGCTTCACAAGCCCAATAATACTTAACAGTGTAAATAGTTGCTTGCGTGAGACATTCCATCAACATAACAACAAAGACTCTGTGGGATGCTCTATTACATTGGTGAGAGACCTAGGACAACTTCCTCCCATGAAATATATACCGATGTATGCAAGAAAGTCAGTTGGTCACACTCTTTGGAAAACATTTGACACAATTATAACATTGGATAGCAATTTTGAGTTTGTCAAAGAGCCCTTAATTTTGTAATGATTAATCATGATCTGAAGTGAATGAAAAAACACCGAAATACAAGGGCAATAACAAAATTTCAATTGTGTTTGGAATTGTCGTAGAGAATATGATAATTTTATTGCTGAAAATTACCAAAGATGGACAACCCACCTGAAGATTCCAGCATGAGGAAACACAACAAATTGGTGTCCGGCACTGTCTCAAAGCTGTAGTCACCCCTAACAACATAATCCGCACCGCCGCTGAAATGAAAAGTGATGTCAGGAACAGTTAATTTATCAGTTGATGATGATCCACCCGAAGGCAGTTGATAGCATAGACTGAAGTCTGAATCTTGGGCTCTGGGCAATCCAATGGCGGAGTCGAGAAGCTGAGCCACCGCAGTGAAGGCGGCGCGGGGAAAGATCGTATACGTGCTTCCCGAGTCGATGATGAACCCTCCATTACCATCTCCTTTGATATCGAACATTCCCTCTGGAATATTGGCCCGGGAATTCCCCACACTCATTCCTTCCACAGACAGGTAATACGGCTGATCGTCTATGACCGAGTTTGTTAGAATAGGGGTAGACTTGGCTCCCTCGCCCAGGGTCTCCGCCGCGGTGCCCAACAATAGAGGGCTCGTTTCTGCAGATGCATTTATTAAACAGTAAGAGAATTTGGAGTCTACAACGGAAGCGGAACTGAGCTGCGAGATTAGCGATAAGTCACCCCGTCCAAGGCCTATGAGACCGTCGGTTTGGGTGAAGCCCTGCCCTCGCGTGTCGTGGCTGCACCCAAATTCCACTCCCGGGATGGATTCTTCTCCTCCGCTTGTGTCTGACATTGTCAATGTGTCTGAAGATAACACGCCGTTGGTACTCGAACCGTCGACGTATTGGTATAGGGGATAAGACCCAGTATGTGAACACGTCCCAATACTTGAACAGTATTTTGCATTTAAAATATCCAATACTTGATGGAATAAAAACCAAAATTTTGATTATTGAAGTTCAAAAATATGTTTTTTTATAAACCATATGTGCATAGGGTCAACATCACAGTATTACTTAGTACACAATAAATACTGATTGGTACTTTCATTTTCTACAATAAAAGAGTCATTTGTTCAAAATATAAAAACAACATATCAGTTGACAAACCCATCATATCTATTTAATGGGTTGAATATTTGTCTTCTCAATTCATCTCTTTCCATATTCCAAGTTGGGCTTTTCAATCACCAGATCTTTCATATCCAGACATTAAGTCATACCTGCAAAAAAAGAGGGAACCTTCTTCTCAAGATTCAAATTCATCCATTAAAAACACAAAGAAAATTGTACACTTGAAGGTAAAAAATAAATATGAATATCAAATCCAATTATTCCAGCACAAGATTCCTATCAAAATCAATAGAGAATGTATATAAGGGTGGTAAAGGTGAAGCAAAGTGGATTCAAATATGACGTATTGTATGGAGGTGGAAACATTTTAGGTCTTCTACATTCTTACTAATTTGTTAATCTTCAGCAATCTCAATCACAACATAAATGAAATGGAGTTCCTAGAAGGAAAATCATAAACAATCTACTAGGAAAAAATATAACACATGGAATACATTCTCATAGATGACATGAGCTTCACAAGCCCAATAATACTTAACAGTGTAAATAGTTGCTTGCGTGAGACATTCCATCAACATAACAACAAAGACTCTGTGGGATGCTCTATTACATTGGTGAGAGACCTAGGACAACTTCCTCCCATGAAATATATACCGATGTATGCAAGAAAGTCAGTTGGTCACACTCTTTGGAAAACATTTGACACAATTATAACATTGGATAGCAATTTTGAGTTTGTCAAAGAGCCCTTAATTTTGTAATGATTAATCATGATCTGAAGTGAATGAAAAAACACCGAAATACAAGGGCAATAACAAAATTTCAATTGTGTTTGGAATTGTCGTAGAGAATATGATAATTTTATTGCTGAAAATTACCAAAGATGGACAACCCACCTGAAGATTCCAGCATGAGGAAACACAACAAATTGGTGTCCGGTACTGTCTCAAAGCTGTAGTCACCCCTAACAACATAATCCGCACCGCCGCTGAAATGAAAAGTGATGTCAGGAACAGTTAATTTATCAGTTGATGATGATCCACCCGAAGGCAGTTGATAGCATAGACTGAAGTCTGAATCTTGGGCTCTGGGCAATCCAATGGCGGAGTCGAGAAGCTGAGCCACCGCAGTGAAGGCGGCGCGGGGAAAGATCGTATACGTGCTTCCCGAGTCGATGATGAACCCTCCATTACCATCTCCTTTGATATCGAACATTCCCTCTGGAATATTGGCCCGGGAATTCCCCACACTCATTCCTTCCACAGACAGGTAATACGGCTGATCGTCTATGACCGAGTTTGTTAGAATAGGGGTAGACTTGGCTCCCTCGCCCAGGGTCTCCGCCGCGGTGCCCAACAATAGAGGGCTCGTTTCTGCAGATGCATTTATTAAACAGTAAGAGAATTTGGAGTCTACAACGGAAGCGGAACTGAGCTGCGAGATTAGCAGACCCAGTATGTGAACACGTCCCAATACTTGAACAGTATTTTGCATTTAAAATATCCAATACTTGATGGAATAAAAACCAAAATTTTGATTATTGAAGTTCAAAAATATGTTTTTTTATAAACCATATGTGCATAGGGTCAACATCACAGTATTACTTAGTACACAATAAATACTGATTGGTACTTTCATTTTCTACAATAAAAGAGTCATTTGTTCAAAATATAAAAACAACATATCAGTTGACAAACCCATCATATCTATTTAATGGGTTGAATATTTGTCTTCTCAATTCATCTCTTTCCATATTCCAAGTTGGGCTTGTTCAATCACCAGATCTTTCATATCCAGACATTAAGTCATACCTGCAAAAAAAGAGGGAACCTTCTTCTCAAGATTCAAATTCATCCATTAAAAACACAAAGAAAATTGTACACTTGAAGGTAAAAAATAAATATGAATATCAAATCAAATAATTCCAGCCACAAGATCATCTCAAAATCAATTTCAACCTTTGATTAAAAAGACCCTACACCTTGATCCATGTCTTTCATTTTGATTGGATACTCTCAAATTGGTATTGGTATTATATATTCACTTTCCTAGTCTTCTTTACTGTTTTCTTACTTCTGCAGGGTGCCTGATTACAGTGGATTTTATAAGAAGAGGTTACTTCTATCAAGTTTTCAAAGGAAAGGTCCAGCAAAGCAAAAATTGCAGGTTAGTTTTCATGCCAACTGCTTCAAGAGGACACTTAAATATGTAAAAAATAGTCACATTTATTACTTAAGGCCCTTTTCCACTGGAATGTATTCATACATAGAGCTCAACTGCCTGTTTTCTCTGATATAAGCTAACGTATACCTTGCACTTCTGCTGAAAGCATGTTGTGATCTGCTTTTTGTTTGACCAAAGATCCTGCTAAATAATTCTGTGAACATCTATTAGATAATGGCTTTATGTTTTCTCCCATAAAGTACCTTAATTGGAAATAATATTAACTTCACAATAGAATTAGTAACTTCAGAATGTAAATGACTTTTTTTTGAGATATTTTATTTGATCACTCATATGTAAGCAAATAATATTACAATATGATTCGAAATTAAAGGCTTAGGATAAAAAAATGTTTAATTATAACTAGCTGTCAAATTGGTAATCCTACGTGGCGAGGATTTGGCTCCATGGCCCTGCGATCATATGGCTGGAGTCTCTTGTTATCTGAAAATAAGTCATCTACAGATATATGGAGAATGTGCTGGACATATCAATTGGTATCGTCCACAAGCCATAGACATCTGCCAAATAATGAGAACTGAATTTTCTCACAAACAACATCCACTGCATCCTATAAAATTGAAAAACTGAAATTCAAACCATTATCAAAATCCACAAGGATTAATGGTAGTGAATATAAATCGTAGTACAGTGTAGGTAAAGAATGCAACAGCTCAAACCTATGTCCAGCACATTCTTTATATATCTCTCGCTAACTCTGTAAGATATAAAATCTGTACCATTTAATACAAAACAGAATTTTGTAACTCTATGTGAACACTGCCCAATACTAAGGAGATAAGATAAAGAGTTTCCAAACTACAGGGATAAGATAACTAGCTATGTTTATTTATAGCTAGCTGTAAAATTGATAAACCTACATGACAAGGAATTGGCCCGATGGACCCGTGGACTCGGGGTGCTGACATAATGGCACTACTCCCAGAAATTAAAGATATAGGAAAGAAAAATGTTTATTTATAGGGGAGAAGGGACAGTATGCGAACACCCTAAGTTCGCAGGCCCATGGAGCCAATTCCTTGCCACGTAGGATCACCAATTGTAATATTATTTGCTTACATATGATCGATGAAATAGAATCTCACAATGAAAGGCTCAACCACCCTTTACCAGCCGCTGTTTACCCGCCTTCCAAACTGGTTTGCTCGACCACCGTTTACCAGACTGTTCCATGGCGCGTTTTGGAGTCGTTTCAGACTGTTTTGCTCAACCGCCATTTATTTAGAAGAGTTTAGGGGAGAAGGGCCAGTATGCGAACACCCTAAGCTCAGACATTAAGTGAACCAAATCCTTGCCACGTAGGAGTGACAGTATGCCAGCTAGATATAAATAAACATTAACAACATCAAAGACTTGTAATAAATTCTGAAAAAAATAACGAAGCTTACAAAACTCGAGAGTAGGTTATCAGATTTGTTTAATTGTTTAAGACTTTCAAGTTGTTCTGCCCATTCCTGTTTCAACATCTCCTTCTCATCTCTCATTCGCGAGATGCAGTCAGAGCTTCAGAAAAAATGAATGCAAAAAATGGATAACAAAATGCAGTCAGAGTTTCAGTGAAAATGAAAGAAAAAAATGGCTAAAAAAACGAGTTGGATTATTTCATAGAAAAAGGAGAAAACGAGTTGGATAAGATAAAGAGTTTCCAAACTACAGTGAAAAAGAAAGAAAAAAATGCGTGCCTGAAGGGTCGGATTGTTCACTGTATAATGCTGTGGGCAATATGACAACCTCGAGCAAGGCACTGTGAAGCCACCCTTCACGCAAAACTCGCACAGGCTGTAAGCCCACTCACAAACAACCACCAGTCGCAACTACGGAGAAAAAAATGAAAAAACGAGAAAACGAGTATAAGGCACCGACAAAACGAGAAAACTACAAACAAACACCATTTGCAACTACAGAGAAAAACACGAGAAAACGAGCAACCGAGTATAAGGCACTGATAAACAGAGAAAACTACAGAGAAAACGAGATTAAAATGGGGATTAAAATGAAGGTTAAGATCCTAATCTGCCCTCAGTATTGGATGAAATAATCAGTATTAGAGGAGTGGGAAAAAGAAAAAATGGATGAAATAATCAGTCCAAATAATACAGTATTTATTGGTACTTTTACAAAATTGAATTGTTGTTTTAGGTCATAAAGCTTTCCCCTAAAATACAAGAATCAGGATGACTTCAAATTTTAATTCCTTGATGGCTGAAATACAAAACACATTTTCGGAACTTAATGTTACACCTGGTCAATTGCACTGCCCTAAATCTAAAATCAAATAATGTTGGAGCTGCGTTAATTTGACAGAGGTCAGTTCCAGATCACAATGTCAATTTGACAGCTAATTATAAATAAACATTTTTTTATCCTAAGCCTTTAATTTTGAAACATATTGAAATATTATTTGCTTACACATGATCGATCGAATAAAATATCTCAAAAAAAACGCATTTACTGGTGGAGACCCGAAGTGGTTCACTCCACTTGCCAGGTGTTGTCCATTTAATTCGAAATTAAAGAGGGAAACAGTATCTGTCCTCCTCACCATAAGACGCGCGTAATAGATAAGCTTCAATTAAATGCCAAGACGTACAGTAGTACAACAGATTTGCTGCCACCGTAACAGCATATGTAGTCAAGCTATTACAATTAGGATTCTTACAAGCATTCAATTCTGAAGATGGTTTGATGTCAAAAAACATTACATTAACAAGACCTGCGTCAATTGATCGATATGAATTAGAAGTGTTTATAGATGATCTTATTGATATATTAATACATATTTTACTAATTTTATATTGTTTGATACTGCAGCGTTCAGAGAAGATGAAGACAAAGAGGAGTTTACATCGAGCACAACGTATGCCCAAAAAACGAGGTGTACAATTTGAAATTGAACCATCTAACCATGAAACAGATGAACAGGATGCTACAATAATAAGTGAAGAGGATGGTGCAACAACAAAGCAAGGAGATACAAACACAACTGATGATCATCAGCGAGAACCTGCTGGTTGTGAACTAAATAGGCATGAACTACAGGAGACTGTGCTTGTTAGAGGCAACACTTCGACCAAGAAGGTTAGAATTTTGTCTAGTTGGTCAAAAGAAGATATGTTAAAGGCCATAGATGATATTGAGTTACTCGCATTATTCAATTAGAGCTGCTGCACTGAAATATCATGTCATCCGTGACATGATATTTCAGTTGAACACTATTCTGCATTTAAAATATCCAATACTTGATGAAAAAAAAAACCAAAATTTTGATTATAGAAATTCATATAGGGCCAGTATGCGAACACCCTAAGTTCGCAGGTCCAGGGAGCCAATTCCTTGCCACGTAGGAGCGCCAATTTGACAGCTATTTATAAATAAGCATTTTTTTATCCTAACCCTGATAGATAAGACACAAATAAATGCTCAACCACCATTTACCATGGCTTGTTTTGGACGTGTTACACACTGTTTCCTCTGGACGCGTTACACATTGTTTTCTTTGGACGCGTTGCATTTCCTCATGCCGAGTTGTAATGCAAATGCTGGTTGTTTGTGAGTGGGCTCACAGCCTGTGCAAGGTTTGCGTGAAGGGGTCTTTCTCAGTGCCTTGCTCGAGATGTTGACCCTATTCACATGTGGTTTATAAATAAACAAATTTACAAACTTCAATAATCAAAATTTGGGTTTTTATTCCATCAGGTATTGGATATTTTAAATGAAAAATAGTGTTCAAGTATTAGGACGTGTTCACATACTGGCCCTTCTCCCCTATGTAATCAACAACCCAGCTTATAAATTCTGTCTTTATCAAATAATATGAAATTAATAAAACATGTATTCGATCATCGTTAATGGCGCCCGACGGGGTAATCACAAGTCCACCTACAAGTTCATAATTCATACTGTCATGTATGATAAGCTTGCTAAAATTTTCCAATTGTAGATGATCTTATTGATATATTAATACATATTTTACTAATTTTATATTGTTTGATACTGCAGCGTTCAGAGAAGATGAAGAGAAAGAGGAGTTTACATCGAGCACATCGTATGCCCAAAAAACGAGGTGTACAATTTGAAATTGAACCATCTAACCATGAAACAGATGAACAGGATGCTACAATAATAAGTGAAAAGGATGGTGCAACAACAAATCAAGGAGATACAAACACAAATGATGATCATCAGCCAGAACCTGCTGGATGTGAACTAAATAGGCATGAAATGCAGGAGACTGTGGTTGTTAGAGGCAACACTTCGACCAAGAAGGTTAGAATTTTGTCTAGTTGGTCAAAAGAAGATATGTTAAAGGCCATAGATGATATTGAATTCAACAATTATTCTATTAGAGCTGCTGCACTGAAATATAATTTACCTCCTACATCTGTTCATTATTGGCTGAATGGTCTGACCCATACAAAAAGGAAGGGGCCTGCACCTGTTTTGAGTGAAGGAGAGGAGAAAGAGATAGTTGAATGGTGTAAGCAAATGGCAGATCTAGGGCATGGAGTGGGATTTATGCAACTGAGGGCATGTGTTGCACAAATTTGTGAAACTAGAGAGACTCCATTTCGAGAAGGATTACCTGGAAAATCTTGGTGTGAAGGATTTAGAAAAAGACACCCAGACATAGTCCTTCGGACTGCTGAAGGTCTAGAAAGAGATCGTGCAATTGGTTTACGTCCAGAGGTGGTTAGCAAGTTTTATGAAAAACTAGCTAGCATTAATATCAATTCCTATGGTGCAGGCAAAATATGGAATTGTGATGAGACAGGAATCCAGGCAGGGAGAAATTGTGGCATGAGGGTGCTTGCCACCAAGGGTTGCAGGAATGTTCCCAAAATCATTCCTCGTAGCAGAGAATGGATGACAATTCTATGTTGTGTAAATGCTGCAGGGCAATGTATCCCTAACTTTTACTTATTTAAAGGTCAGAAAGTTTCACAAAATTACATCAAGGGATGTGAACCAGGTGCTTGCATGGCTGCTCATCCGAGTGCTTGGATGACTAGAGAGCTCTTTATAAGCTGGTTGTATCATTTCAGTAAGTCTGTACCTGGAGGGGTGTGCCCTGAAAATAGGCATTTACTTATATTTGATGGTCATGGAAGCCATGTGGCATTGTCAACTATAGAAGAGGCCAGGCGATTGGGGATTGATTTATTGACATTGCCAGCACATACTACACACAGGTTGCAACCACTAGATGTTAGTGTCTTTGGTCCTTTTAAAGCATATTTCAGATCTGAGAGGATGCAGTGGATGTGTAATAATAAGTACCAAGAAGTCAAACGTTCAGACTTGGCAGAAATAGGTAGTAGAGCTCTCGCCAAGGCCTTGACACCTGCAAATATTCGTGCTGGTTTTAGACGAACAGGTATATGGCCACTTGATCCAAATGCATTACAGAATGACATGGAATGTAGTAAACTATATATCATTGAAGAAGATGCCAACGAAGAAGCTGCTGAAAATGTCACAGATGATGATACTACTGAAAACATTATGAATGTTGATGGTACTGAAAACATAATAGATGTTGATGCTGCTGAAAACATACTAAGTTTGTCAAGAGATGTAGCTCCACCAGTTGGTGACAAAATAGGAGAAAATTACTTAATGGAATCAGTTGAGAATCTGTCAACAGCAAAAGAATTCCATCCAACCATTGGAACAATGGTTGTTGCTAATACAGAGACGGAGGAACCAAGTGTACAGGGAGAAAGACAAAGTATAATGCAGACCAAAGATTATGAAGTGAACCACATTGTGAATACTGGTGACCAAGGCACATCCAGCTGCAACACTGAGGCCCAGGGATTTGGAGAGGACGATCTCTCATTGCCAAGTGCACCAGAACAACCTACTTGGCTGCAAGAGCATATTGCAGAGTTGGGACTTGATCAGATTGGAAACATTGAGGATGAAAGTATATCTTTACCTTCGATGCCAACCAACCTTGTGCCAGCAGACTTTGAACCAGCAAACTTTACTCATTATTATGCTGACACAGAGGAAATTGAGGTCATTGATAAAGATAAAAACGAGGAAGAGACAACTGGCCATGATGTTGTTTGTGGTATATCAAATGATGGTGTTGCTGCAAATGAGAAGAAATTGGGTAAATTTTTAAGGTTACCGACACAAATTGTACGGGATCCTTCCAAAGGTAAGAGTGATGCTGCACTCTGGATAAGTCGTGCTTCACAATTGTTAACATCTGATGCTTATGTTCAGATGTTAAAAGATACAGAACATAAAAAACAAGAAATATGTGAAGGGAAACAGCGTAAAAAGGAGCATATTGAGGCAAAAAAGCAAGAAAGGTTGGCAGCAAAGGAGCAGAAAAAGGAAGAGAGATTGCAACGCATTAAAGAGAGGCAAGAAAGGGATCTACAAAAGTTTGTTGAAAGACAGGAGCGCGAGAAACAACGGGAAGTAGCTCGCCAAAAAAAGGAATTGGAATTACAACAGAAGGAAGCCACTCGCCATCAAAGGGAGAAAGAGAAACAAGAAAGAGATAACAAGTTCAACAATCCGCAGGTTTTGTTTCCCATGCATCATTCCATGCCCATACAGAACTCCATGTTACAAGATATGTTGAAAGTTCCTATCCCAGATTACCACCCTTACTTCCTTGACACCAACAGAATGCAAATAACTTCAACTCCAACTACACACCCCATTATCCCACAACCTCCTACTTCACACACAACCTTTCATACCATATCTGGTTTTCCTATTCCACCATGGGTTCATCCAGTGAACCTCTTGATGACTCCAACAACATCTGTCAATGATACAATCGTTCCTGATAGTCCAAACTAAGGGCCTTTTTGAAGGTGTGACATGGTTATGGACTAACAAACTGATTTACTAATTATGGCAGCATTCGAGGAGAATTCTTTTTTTGTGTTGCAGAAAAATATGTATCGAAATCAATTGTGCTTGCATTATTGCATTCACGATTATAGGTTATAGTTGGTATATTTTGCTCCGAATGTAATGAATATGGACACATACAGTATAAGTTTATATGTTTTGCTCCAAATGTAAGAAATATAAAGACATGCAGTTTAGATTACTACATTTTGCTCGAAATGTAATCATTGTTTCAGATGAGGAAACCAAATCAGCTCAGAATTTGTTCATAACCTTATTTAAATTGTTGCAGCTTAAAATGAACACCATTAAATAATGTAAATGTATTTTTTTTTTTTATAAGTATAAAAAGATTTTATTTATTAGGTAGACGGATTAGTGTTTTACAAGGCTCCCAAAACCTTGTACAAAACAAAAAGATAAAACATTGAAGATCACAACAAACTGACTACAAACAAAATCAAAACAACTTAATACAGCAAAAGCGCCCAAGAACATTTGTTTATACAAAACTGAAAGACAAGGATTTATTTGAATCTTGGTGAGGTAGAAACCTCACCTCTATACGGCTTAAAGACATAGAATTGTAGGTAACATTTTCCTTGAGTATTAGTAGTGTGAATACACACTGTTTCCACCCTACTTCAACCGATCTCCACGCATAAAACTGCTGCTCCAAAGCTTTCCATGCAATCTGCACATGCATGTTTAACCATATATTAAAAAACCGAATTTGTTTGAACACAGAGAATGAAAGAACCAGTCAAAGCTATCAAAATGCAGTCAGAGCTTCAGAGAAAATGAATGCAAAAAATGGATAACAAAATGCAGTCAGAGTTTCAGTGAAAATGAAAGAAAAAAATGGCTAAAAGAACGAGTTGGATTATTTCATAGAAAAAGGAGAAAACGAGTTGGATAAGATAAAGAGTTTCCAAACTACAGTGAAAAAGACAGAAAAAAATACGTGCCTGTAGGGTCGGATTGTTCACTGTATAATGTTGTGGGCAATATGACAACCTCGAGCAAGGCACTGTGAAGCCACCCTTCACGCAAAACTCGCACGGGCTGTAAGCCCACTCGCAAACAACCACCAGTCGCAACTACGGGGAAAAAAATGAAAAAACGAGAAAACGAGTATAAGGAACCGACAAAACGAGAAAACTACAGAGAAAGCGAGAAAACGAGAGAACGAGAAAACTACAGTGAAAAAGAAAGAAAAAAATGCGTACCTGTAGGGTTGGATTGTTCACTGTATAATGCTGTGGCCAATATGAACACCTCGAGCAACGCACTGAGAAGCCACCCTTCACGCAAAACTCGCACAGGCTGTAAGCGCACTCACGAACCAACACCATTTGCAACTACAGAGAAAAACACGAGAAAACGAGCAACCGAGTATAAGTAAACAGAGAAAACTACAGAGAAAACGAGAGAGAAAACTAGAGAGAAAAAGAAAGAAAAAAATGCGTACCTGATTGTTCACTGTACAAGGCACTGAGAAGCGGAGACAGTAGGTGACAGTGTGCAGCAAGGGAGACAGTAGGTAACGCGTCCAGCGGAGGAGACAGCGCGTAACACGTCCAGAGGAGGAGACAGTATGTAGCGCGGCTGAACAAAACACTGTGGCACGACTCCAAAACGCGCCATGGAAGAGTGGGTCGAGCAAACCAGTTTGGAAGGCAGGTAAACAGTGAGAAACGACTCCAAAACGCGCCATGGAACAGTGGGTCGAGCAAACCAGTTTGGAAGGCAGGTAAACAGCGGCTGGTAAAGGGTGGTTGCGCATTTAATTGAAGCTTATCTATGACGCGTCTTATGGTGAGGAGGACAGATACTGTTTCCCTCTTTAATTTCGAATTAAATGGTCAACACCTGGCAAGTGGAGTGAACCACTTCGGGTCTCCACCAGTAAATGCGTTTTTTTTGAGATATTTTATTCGATCGATCATGTGTAAGCAAATAATATTTCAATATGTTTCAAAATTAAAGGCTTAGGATAAAAAAATGTTTATTTATAACTAGCTGTCAAATTGGTAATCCTACGTGGCGAGGATTTGGCTCCATGGGCCTGCGAACTTAGGGTGTTCGCATACTGGCCCTTCTCCCCTCGCCACGAATTCTCCCTCGCCAACGTTGACGGGGGCCTTGATCCCGCCTTTGAATGGGGAGGCCGGGGAAGGTGTTTTGATTGCAGAAGCTATGGAAGTTTGGATGGTTTTGAGCCTTGTGATGCTTCGGTGGACAGCTCCGCGAAGGTGGTGTTGAGGGTGCAGGCGCTTCATATTGGCTCGCAAGGCTTTCACAGACCCGTCTTCTTCATCTGCATTGGACATTTTATTACTAAGAGAGCATAGCAGCAGAACCAACATCACCACCACCACTTTGTAGCCCATTTTTGTTACTCACTAAAGCTCGGTGAACTCGATAAGTGCAGACACGGGTATTTATATACTAGTTTTTCCCCGGATCAATCGCCAATCGCCATAACGTGAGTGAGAAGGTAACCCAACAAATTCCAAGCCAATGTAAACATGAACCAACCCCGCAACGAAAGTTTTTCTTAACGCTGCCTCGCATCGAAAACTCTTGGAAGGGACATTCTCGACCAAGGATAGAAGACAATTGCAACCACTTAAGTTTTCTTACCTCGAAAGAAAAATAAAGGCAAAACAAAATAGTCATGCCATTGGTTCATGGAAAGGACACACTTGACTAACGGAGAGAAACAAGTCGAGCGAAATGGATTTTTCTTTTTGTATAATCATTTCACAAAATCTATATTTATAAAGGATGTCCTCAAACATAATTGTATGTGTCTCACATTAATACGAGTAGATTTTAGCCATTTCTTGAACTAATTATTCGAATATCTATTAAGAGAGTAATATAGTTATTAATCAATACAATAAATGCTCTGTCATTGATATCTTCAAACATTATTTAGATAGTACTAGTTATATGATAATGGAAGGGAAATTGTTTTTTAAAAAAGGTGTTCATGGACGCAAGACTACATCTTCAATTGGGAAGTACAAAAGAGTGGTAAGACGCTAAGTTTTTGCATTTAAATTTTACCGCCACATATGCCTATTAAAAAAAAGGCAACAATAAATTTTCAATAATTCCTTTCGAAATATACAATACCTACTTTTTATTATGCCGAAGGTGTTCACAAGTTGGGTTGAGGCTTGCCTCCTCTGACAACGAAGAACAAGGTGGATGACGTAGATGACAGTCGTGCTTCGTCAACATATTATTTTTTTATGTTGATTTGAGGCATCCCACAGACGAGGTGTAGAAGGACATTGACATACATGTTTTTTTGTGACACATTATTTCATGGACGTATCAATGACCAAGATTAGAAGATTGTGGCATTCACGTAAAAGAATAAATGAATTGGTTATTTTCTTCACAAATTCTAGTCCTGTGCATAGAAACCTGTAACAATCAACTAAACTATAATGTTTTTTGTTTCCATTTTTTCCTCAATCTAAATGGAAATGTCAGTTTTCAGGCACCCTTCTCGTTGATAAAACTCAAGAAGAAAAAAAAACACATAGAAGATTTCATGTAAAGTCTTATTGTTTTCAATGCCAGAATAGTTAAATGATAATCAATCCTGGTGATTGGAAAAAAAAATACAGAGGAAGAAATTATGTGAAGTAACTTATATTGAAACATTTGCCTCAGCTCCCCCGTAACACCTCGACACCTTGGGTAGTTGAAATTTTTGGCCGCTAACATCCATATGTGGTTGATCTAACAACATCACCTAATTTTTTGAGGGTAGATTTGGGATTTATTGGTCCCTTATGTAGTGGCTATTGTATTCACATAAACTGCTCACCCGACCTCTTACGTGCAACCTTGTCGGGATGGGGGTGTTGTGGACAGTAGAAGAGATAAAGGGGGGGAGTGGTTTGAGGCCAATTATGAGTGCAAGCTCAACAGTGGCGTATATGGAGGTTGCATTGGGCTCATGAAGGGTTTTACCTAAGCTTTCTTTGGTTATACGTTTTACATTTGTATTTATCATGGTTTCTTTCTTCAGCATATAGATGAGTGTGGGTTCATTTCTTTGTTTGGGATTGGATTTTATATTTGTTGTCTTTTGTTTGAGAATATATACAGAAATTCGAGGCTAAAAATCTACTTGGTTTGTAGTTTTCTTGAACTTAGATTTCAGGTGTTTTGGGTCCAACAAAGGCTCCCATAAAATATCAAAAGCTTTTCAAGTGTAAACATCGATAAGTCTACCGTTCATTCTTTCAATTCGTATATTGCAATTAGAAATCTAGGACTATGAGCAATGAAAGGATTTTGGCCTGATGGGTTATCAATATTAAATAAATTCCCTGTTATAACATGGGGATTTCAACTCAATCTCAAACATTTTTGAAGAAATAAATCTCTCTACCCAACTTTAATAAGTGATACGCATTCACTTTGGTCACTGAATAACCTATGGATTACACTTAGCTTTGCAGGTCGCGTCACTTAAGCCCCGGAAACATCAAATAACCCAATGATTTTACCTCATCCATTAATATTACCTTTGTGTAACTAAAGAGAGGATTTCGCCTACACAATTGGGTATTAGCTAGAACCATATATAGCTACTCGTTGCACATAATCTGTTATCAATAAATATATTACAAAGAAAATGGTCAGATCTTTCATCTTCTTTTTTTTTCTTTTGGGTGGTGGTGTCCTATTACTATTTAGGAATTTATGGTATTTTTCAGTCAATACATTGACCTTTATGTTAGTTGTTTTTATATTGCACTCAATAGTAACATGCATGATGTCTACAATTAGTAATTCATCGTCATGTTGCATGCTTTAAAAATCATGATGACACATCCACTCCTTTTTACACCTTAGCACTTAACTAGATCCTTGCAATACAAAAAAAAACCCTGGGAAACCCTTCCTTTGAAGGCGCTCCAAATAATGATTTGTATATTGCTATGTTTGATAATACAAAGAGCAAGCCTTATATAGGCTGCGAGAGAGGGAGCCGTAGCAGAAACAGTTACATAACTGTTTATTAAACAAATACAAACTAAAATGTATTAATGCGCTAACATTCCCCCCCTTAATACATTGTTCTTACAAATGTACCCCCTAAACAAATCAAACTTCACCTTGCCGAGAGGCTTGGTGAGAATATCTGCAACCTGAAAATCAGTAGGGCAGTACTGGAGCTGAATTTGGTGGTTCAAGACCTGTTCACGAATGTAGTGACATTCGACCTCAATATGCTTTGTTCGTTCATGGAAAACAAGATTCTTCACAAGCTTCAACACACCTTGATTGTCGCAGTGAATGATGGGAGGTTTCTCTTCAGGAATCCCTATATCTGCAAGAATGTGACGTAACCAAATTGCTTCGCACACAGCTCCTCGTGTAGCACGGTATTCAGCCTCAGTGGATGAGAGAGCAACAACAGTTTGCTTCTTGCTGATCCATGAGATAGGTCCAGATCCGAGATGAAAAACATATCCTGAAGTGGATTTCCTGTCATCAACGGATCCTGCATAGTCCGAGTCTGTATATCCCTGTAAGAAGAACTGAGTGTTCTTCTGATACTCCAGACCAAAGTCAACTGTACCTCGGACATATCTCAACACATGCTTTGTTGCTATCCAATGACATTTCTTCGGCTCCTGCATAAATCTGGTGAGATAGCTCACAGCAAAGCAAAGATCTGGTCTGGTATAAGTCAAGTAAATGAGACTCCCCACAAGCTGCCTGTAGTGAGTGCCATCTACCTGTGGTGAATCCTGGAATCTAGATAGTTGCAAACCTTTTTCCATAGGTGTGGACATTGGTTTACAATCTGACATCCCATACTTTTCCAGGAGTGTCTTGGCATATTTCATCTGGGAGACAAAGATATGATTCTTCTTCTGCCATATCTCTAAGCCAAGACAATAGTGAAGTAGCCCCAAATCAGTCATGTCGAAGGATTTCTTCAGATCATTCTTTACATCATCTACAAGATTGTCAGAACTTCCTGTGATCACAAGATCATCTACGTACAAAACCAGAATGACAATCTCTGTTCCTACCTTCTTGATATACAAATTTGTATCTAAGGGGCTACGAGTGAATCCATGCTGCAATAGGTGATCATCAATTTTTATATACCATGCCCTAGGTGCTTGTTTGAGTCCATAAAGAGACTTTATCAGACGACATACCTTCTGTGGTTGATGCTCATCTACAAACCCTTCAGGTTGGGCCATGTACACTTCTTCTTGTAGATCACCGTTTAGAAAAGCACTCTTGACATCCATCTGCTGAAGTTTCCATCCATTTTGTGCTGCCAGTGCACATACAACTCTGATGGTTTTGATCTTCGCAGTGGGTGCAAAGGTCTCGTCATAGTCAATTCCTTCTTGCTGAGCATAACCCTTTGCAACAAGTCGTGCTTTGTGTTTTTCGATTGAACCATCTGCCTTATATTTTGTTTTGAAAATCCATTTGCAGCCAATGGATTTCTTACCTGGAGGCAGATCGATAAGTTCCCACATCCGATTCTGAATCAGGGAATCATATTCAGCATCCATAGCCTGTTTCCACTGTGGTTGGTCTAATGCCTCACGAACAGTGTCAGGTTTGGTGCTCTCAACAACTGAACTCATGAGTGCAAAATTTACCTCATGTCTAGCTTGACTTCATGTTCTAACTCCCGTAGAAGTACCAGGAAGTGAGTTCAGGTGTGCATCCCTGATAGTACTCTGGACCCATTTCAGACGTTGGTGCTGCTGATGTGAAGATGTGTTTTCCAGTGTGCCAAGATCAACGAACAAGTCTCCACTCAGCTCTTCTTCTCTCTGAGAAGAATCATCTTGCTCATCATCTGGATGTGTGAGCAATCTATGTGACGAGGTCGGTACTGGATCTCCATTGTGTGGCAGGGAGTCAAAGGACGACTCATCACATACCACATCTCGACTCTCGTAGATCTTCTTCGTCTCAGGATCCATGAGACGATATGCCTTTGAGGTAGTACTATACCCCAAGAAAAGACATGGCAGTGTCTTTGGATCGATCTTCTTCCTTCTCTTATCTGGAACATGCATATATGCAGTACAACCAAAAACTCTCAAATGATGAATAGAAGGTTTACGACCAGTCCATACCTCTTCTGGTGTCTTGTTCTGTAAGATCTTCGTGGGTGCCTGGTTGAGTAGATACACTGCTGTCTGGACTGCTTCTGCCCAAAACTGATCCTCCAACTTGGCGGTCGAGAGCATACAACGAGCCATCTCCATGACAGTCCTGTTGTGGCGCTCGGAAATCCCATTCTGTTGGGGCGTGTAGGGTGCAGTCAAATGTTGTTGAATGCCATGCTACTTCAGGTATGCTAAGAACTTCTTTGACACAAATTCCCCCCCTCAATCTGAGCGGAGGAGAAGAAGAGGCTTCCCAGACTGCCTGGTGGCTTGCTGGTAGAAGGTTTGGAAATTTGCAAGTGCCTCACTCTTCTTCCGAAGGAAATATACCCACATTTTCTGTGAGTAATCATCAATGATGAGCTGAAAGTATGCAAAACCTTGGAAGCTAGCTGGCAGGGGTCTGCACAGATCGGTGTGAACGACCTGAAGATGCTCTGTAGAATGATAAGAGCTCTGTTTGAATGGACCTCTATGTTGTTTTCCCGCAAGACATCCTGAGCAAACAGGTAAGGAATGGGAGAGTGGAGGAAGCCCTCTTACCATTTCCTTCGCACTGAGCTGATGCAGAGCCCTGGCAGAAAGATGACCATATCGAAAGTGCCAAAGTGCAGTGGACTCCGCCGTTGATGCAGAGAGAGCAACGCTAGATGAAGTGACCGCATCCAGTGTAAATAGACGGCCCTTTAGAAATGCTTGAGCAATGACTGACTCTCCCTGGGAAATGATGCAGGACTTGACCCCTTTCTCAACAAAGAATTCAACCTGCATTCTATGGTTAAGAAGTTGACTTACAGACAAAAGATTTGAAGTCAAACCTGGAACATATAGCACCTTTGTGAGTGTACATCTTCGTGTTCCAAGAGGAATGATGACATCACCAATCCCTGCTGCAATATACTCTTGATTGTCTGCAATGGTGATCTGATCTCCAGTGGGCCGGTCACTCAGAGTATGGAACAACTTCTTGTTGCCAGTCATGTGTTTGCTGGCGCCTGAATCAATCAACCAGACATCTTCTGATGGCTACGAAGTCTGTGAGACTAGAACAATGTCAGAATGAGTCGTATCTAGTACCTCTTCATCGGAGGTGGTATCCTGTTGAGCAGCAATGTGGCCCTTCTGCCTCTGATTACAAGCATGTCATTGAGATTTCTTGGAATATCCCCAGCCAGAAGTGCTCTCTTCACCAGAGTTTCCATACTTGCGACTGTTGTAATAACAGTTCGCAGTCGTGTGCGTATCCGTGGAGCAAATGTGGCACCACCGATCCGCCTTGTGATTATGCTGCTTCTGGGGTGGCCGCTGTGGTGGCCGCTGTGAAGATGGCTGCTGAGCATGCTACTTCTGATTCTGGGGGGCAGATTGCCCTTTCCGAGGCTTATGTTTTTGCCTCGTGATGAGAGCCTTGTCTTTGAAGGCTTCTTGTACATTTTACATGGCTTCTTCCTACTGGAGATAATTCACCAGGGTTATAAAACTCACCTCCTGTTGAGTGATTGTCAACGTGGTGATCAATGTCTGAAACCGGGAAGGAAGAGCTCGCAGGGTGAGTGGGACTAGCAACTTGTCGTCCACTGGTTCACCGAGTGCAGAGAGTTCTGCACGTAACTCAGCTACACACCGCAAGAAGGCTTCTACTGATTCGCCATCATGCATACTCATCGTATGAAGCTTTGTCTGAAGTTGCAACTTTTTCGTCAGATTCTTAGCTTCGTAGATGGTACACAATGCGCTCCATGCCTGAGAAGAAGCGGTTTCTTCCCGAATGTATGGCTACACCTCATCAGAAAGACTCAAGGTGATGAGCATTAGTGCTTTCACATCATCCTTTTCATATTTTTCCAACAGATCAGCGTCTATGGGAGGGGCGTCTTTGCCAGAGACGATCCCCCAAAGATCTTCGAATTGAAGAATCGTCCGCATTTTGGTTTTCCATGTGGTGAAATTTGGCCCTTTCAAGAGTTGGGCATCGGATAGCAATATTTTTGGAGCAGACATTTTTAAAAACTCAAAAATGTATTTTATTTATTTATTTATTTTTCAAAAATGGCTACAATGCTTACTGAAGGAATCTGTCCCGAAGATGGGCTCTATAGGCTCGTGCAGTGAGACACCGACGCTCCTGTGGGCGTTCTATTTCACGTTCGTCATCTGCATCATAACCACATTCAAGTTCTGCACGAATCCGCCGTGCTTGACATCGAACGTCGAACCAAAAATATTCCAACAGTCCTCGGTGCACAATCTCGTCAAAGAGAATGTTCCTAGTGTTGTGTAGCTCATTGATCAAGGCAAAGAACAGCCTATTGGTGTCTTCGTTGTCATTCAATGCCCAAATATTTGGTGCATTGCTTACGGTGCTTTGTGCATCTAAAAACTGAGACATACACCCACACACAGTTTTGTAATTTGCCGACTTTGCTTACACGTATAGAGGTTTTGGATGGTCTTCCACGTGGTTCTACAGGAAACAATGATTTATTTGTTGGCTAGGTCTCCTTCCACGCATAGTATACACACAACAAGTTTCCTTTCATGGTCGCTGTCCACGCACAACAAATTCTTCTTGTCTTCCAGACAGGCTAATACCTCCAAGGACAGCACAACCACTTCCTCCACGCACTACAATCACAACAAAGGTCTCCACGCTCAGCACAACAAATTCACACTGAGTCTTCTCTCTGAATCTCCATGCACAGGTTCAAGCACCACGCAAAAAAATAGGAGTTCTCCACAACACCAGGCACAGGACAGCACCAGCAACTCCCACGCACAGGTTCAGAGGACGCACCAGAAAAGAACAACAAATGGATAGACATGCACCAGTAATCCTCTCCACGCGGGCAGAGACCTCTTCACGCACTTTGTTCCTCCACACGCAAAAGTTCTTCTTCAAATCTCCAGAAAAAAAAATAGCTCTCTTTCCTCGCAGGACGTAGGTTCTTCTTCAGTCTCCACGCTCCACGCTCTGATACCAATGATAGGTGCTCCCAAATATATTATTTGTATTGCTATGTTTGATAATACATAGAGCAAGCCTTATATAGGCTGCGAGAGAGGGAGCCACGGCAGAAACAGTTACATAACTATTTATTAAACAAATACAAACTAAAATGTATTAATGCGCTAACCACCTCACTTTTGCATCAAAATTTAACTAAGAAACCCTCAGTGAAATCTACGCATAGTCTATGTGTAATGAAATTACTTGTAGAATTTAGATCATGAGCAGAAATATAACACCAAATAACGCAATATTCTAGAATATTGATCTCAATATGCAATTATAATACCTTCGCCACTTCGAGGGGGCAACCTCCAAACCATACAATAAGGCTCAAATGCTCAAAATGATGATGAACTACTACCCACAATCCCCCATATATACTATTCATATGTTATGGCCATCACCAAGGCCGACCTACTAAGCATGAGAAAGAATAAACGATATGGTAAGCCACAATTCGGCTACTCATATTCGAAACAAAAAAATAGGGTTTTTGTTCTAACTTTGGCCCAGATCACAGCTCATATACCACTTGTAATGAAATTACTTGTATAATTAATATCATGAGAAGAAATATAACACCAAATAACCCAATATTACATAATATTGATCTCAATATGAAATTATAATAGCTTCGCCACTTTGAGGGGGAAACCTCCAAACCATACAATCAGACTCAAATGCTGCAAATGATGATGAACTACTACCTATAATCCCCTATATATACTATTCATATGTTATGGCCATCACCAAGGTCGACCTACTAAGCATGAGAAATTATAAACGATATGGTAAGCCACAATTCGGCTACTCATATCCTAATACAAGCAATAGGTTAAGGGCGTAGCATGCCCTTCCCCTTTAAAGAAACATTATCTCCAATGTTGAGAAGCTCTAGGTGTTGATGCAGGAATGTCATATCTTCCCATGTTGCATCTTCATTGTCCATATCCTTCTACTTGATCAGGTACTCAGTAATAACCCGTGTACTCAATCTTTTAGTGTGTGTTTGAAGGATGCATTCAGGTTCCAAGATGACTCTCCCATCCCCATCGAGCTGAAGTAACACTGTTTGGGATGATACTCTCTGACCAATTACTTTCTTCAGGAAAGAAACATGAAAGACTAGATGTATTCTAGTTTATTGGGCATGAGATCGTTGGCTGACGATCTCCTGACTCCTCCTCTGGCTCAACCAAGACCTCTAACTCTGAATCTTCATCCTTCTCTTCATCTTCACTAGGCCCATCAATGTAGAACAACTTATTTTTAGCGCATTTATCTCTGGGTCCAAATTTACCGTCAAAGTTAAAACATAACCCTTTTTCTCTTTTTTCTTCAATTTCTTGAGGTGTCAATCTAACTAGTTGAGGGAGTGCTAGGGCCAAGGTGTTATGATCTTTGGTATAAGTGAAATGTTTTCTTCTACTTGAAACAAATTTCTCCTTTACCCTTCTTGCCATAATCATCGAATTAGAAACCTTATGAGGATTAAAAATACGCACCTCATGCTCAATGTGATCCTTAAGACCCCCAACAAATAGGTCATTCAGATTCTCTTCAGTAATATTTTCCACCCGTAGAGAAAGTTCTTGGAAGTGATGAATGTAATCCATAATAGATCCTTTCTGTCTCAACTTTACTAATTGGCTGAAGTAATTATCTGACACACTAGAACTGTAGTGTAATTGCAACTCTTCAGTGAATACTGTCTATGTAACATTGAGACCACTCTTCTTCCTTTGAGCACATAACTATCGATACCAAACCAATTGGTCAAGTTCGAGATAAAAAGTTGTAATGGTCACCTTTTGTCCTGATGGAATTTGATGTAGTTCAAATAAATTCTCCATTTGGTTGATCCAATTGAGTGAATCCTTTCCATCAAACTTGTGCATCTCCACTTTTGGAAACATAGTACGGGCCTGTAGAGTTCTCCTATTTGGATTGTGCACACTCGAAGATCCACTCTGGCTCATGTGTTTATTATGTTGACCTGAGGATCCACCTTGATTGACATAAGTATGATTGCCCATCATATGCGTACTGAATTTTTTCATGAACTCCTCCAATATTTGTCCATTCCAATCCTCATCTTCTTTGCTGGCCACCCAAGATTCAAGGTCTCTAAGGTTAAACTCAAGTTGGCTTACTTTATGGTCTGTGCAAGTAAACCCTAACCCTAAGGAATCTGTAGTTATATCTTGTCTCCAACTCCTCAACTACTATCTCATCCTTTTCTGGTGTTTTACCCGGAGTGATGGGATTCTTTTTTCCTCGTGTGGAAGACCCTGCCATGACGCCCCAAAATAGTAGGATGTAGGGATCATGGTCAAATTTTAGGGTTTTGTATTTTGATATGAATTCAGCCAAATATTAAAAACATAAAGAACAAACCCCAAATAATAATTTTCTTTTCTTTTCAAAAATGTAACTAATTTTAACAAATTCCACAATTTGCACCCTAGGGAGTGATTTTATGAAAAAACCTACAGTTGTAATAAATTTTTCAAAATAAATCAAAAAAATTCTGAAATTTTCAGGGAACCTTACTTGAAATGTTTCTCAACTATGGTAAAAACGTCTCCACCAATTCTCTTTGGTTCAAAATATATGGCAGAAAAAAAAAATTAGGGTTTTTGTTCTAACTTTGGCCCAGATTGCAGCTCATATACCACTTGTAATGAAATTACTTGTATAATTAACATCATGAGAAGAAATATAACACCAAATAACCCAATATTACATAATATTGATCTCAATATGAAATTATAATAGCTTCGCCACTTTGAGGGGGCAACCTCCAAACCATACAATAAGACTCAAATGCTGCAAATGATGATGAACTACTACCTACAATCCCCTATATATACTATTCATATGTTATGGCCATCACCAAGGCCGACCTACTAAGCATGAGAAATTATAAACGATATGGTAAGCCATAATTCGGCTGCTCATATCCTAATACAAGCAACAGGTTAAGGGCGTAGCATGCCCTTCCCCTTTAAAGAAACATTATCTCCAATGTTGAGAAGCTCTAGGTGTTGATGCAGGAATGTCATATCTTCCCATGTTGCATCTTCATTGTCAATATCCTTCTACTTGATCAGGTACTCAGTAATAACCCGTGTCCTCGATATTTTAGTGTGTGTTTGAAGGATGCATTCAGGTTCCAAGATGACTCTCCCTTCCCCATCGAGCTCAAGTAACACTGTTTGGGATGATACTCTCTGACCAATTACTTTCTTCAGGAAAGAAACATGAAAGACTAGATGTATTCTAGTTTATTGGGCATGAGATCATTGGTTGATGATCTCCTGACTCCTCCTCTGGCTCAACCAAGACCTCTAACTCAAAATCTTCATCCTTCTCTTCATCTTCACTAGGCCCATCAATGTAGAACAACTTATTTTTAGCGCATTTATGTCTGGGTCCAAATTTACCGTCAGAGTTAAAACATAACCCTTTTTCTCTTTTTTCTTCAATTTGTTGAGGTGTCAATCTAACTAGTTGAGGGAGTGCTAGGGCCAAGGTGTTATGAGCTCTGGTATAAGTGAAATGTTTTCTCCTACTTGAAACAAATTTCTCCTTTACCGTTCTTGCCATAATCATCGAATTAGAAACCTTATGAGGATTAAAAATACGCACCTCATGCTCAATGTGATCCTTAAGACCCCCAACAAATAGGTCATTCAGATTCTCTTCAGTAATATTTTCCACCCGCAGAGAAAGTTCTTGGAAGTGATGAATGTAATCCTTAATAGATACTTTCTGTCTCAACTTTACTAATTGGCTGAAGTAATTACCTGACACACTAGAACTGTAGTGTAATTGCAACTCTTCGGTGAATACTGTCTATGTAACATTAAGACCACTCTTCTTCCTTTAAGCACATAACTATCAATACCAAACCAATTGGTCAAGTTCGAGATAAAAAGTTGTAATGGTCACCTTTTGTCCTGATGGAATCTGATGTAGTTCAAATAAATTCTCCATTTGGTTGATCTAATTGAGTGAATCCTTTCCATCAAACTTGTGCATCTCCACTTTTGGAAACATAGTACGGGCCTGTAGAGTTCTCCTATTTGGATTGTGGACTCTCAAAGATCCACTCTGGCTCATGTGTTTATTATGTTGACCTGAGGATCCACCTTGATTGACATAAGTATGATTACCCATCATATGCGTATTGAATTTTTTCAAGAAATTCTCCAATATTTTTCCAGTCCAATCCTCATCTTCTTTGCTCACCCAAGATTCAAGGTCTCTAAGGTTAAACTCAAGTTGGCTTACTTTATTGTCTATGCAAGTAAACCCTAACCCTAAGGAATCTGTAGTTATATCTTGTCTCCAACTCCTCAACTACTATCTCATCCTTTTCTGGTGTTTTACCCGGAGTGATGGGATTCTTTTTTCCTCGTGTGGAAGACCCTGCCATGATGCCCCAAAATAGTAGGATGTAGGGATCATGGTCAATTTTTAGGGTTTTTTATTTTGATATGAATTCAGCCAAATATTAAAAACATAAAGAACAAACCCCAAATAATAATTTTTTTTTTCTTTTCAAAAATGTAACTAATTTTAACAAATTCCACAATTTGCACCCTAGGGAGTGATTTTATGAAAAAACCTACATTTGTAATAAAATTTTCAAAATAAATCAAAAAAGTCTGAAATTTTTAGGGAACCTTACTTGAAATGTTTCTCAACTATGGTAAAAATGTCTCCACCAATTCTCTTTGGTTCAAAATATATGGCAGAAACAAAAAATTAGGGTTTTTGTTCTAACTTTGGCCCAGATCGCAGCTCATATACCACTTGTAATAAAATTACTTGTATAATTAAGATCATGAGAAGAAATATAACACCAAATAACCCAATATTACATAATATTGATCTCAATATGAAATTATAATAGCTTCGCCACTTTGAGAGGGCAACCTCCAAACCATACAATAAGACTCAAATGCTGCAAATGATGATGAACTACTACCTACAATCCCCTATATATACTATTCATATGTTATGGCCATCACCAAGGCCGACCTACTAAGCATGAGAAATTATAAACGATATGGTAAGCCACAATTCGGCTACTCATATCCTAATACAAGCAATAGGTTAAGGGCGTAGCATGCCCTTCCCCTTTAAAGAAACATTATCTCCAATGTTGAGAATCTCTAGGTGTTGATGCAGGAATGTCATATCTTCCCATGTTGCATCTTCATCGTCCATATCCTTCTAATTGATCAGGTACTCAGTAATAACCCGTGTCCTCAATCTTTTAGTGTGTGTTTGAAGGATGCATTCAGGTTCCAAGATGACTCTCCCTTCCCCATCGAGCTCAAGTAACACTGTTTGGGATGATACTCTATGACCAATTACTTTCCTCAGGAAAGAAACATGAAAGACTAGATGTATTCTAGTTTATTGGGCATGAGATCGTTGGCTAACGATCTCCTGACTCCTCCTCTGGCTCAACCAAGACCTCTAACTCAAAATCTTCATCCTTCTCTTCATCTTCACTAGGCCCATCAATGTAGAACAACTTCTTTTCAGCGCATTTATGTCTGGGTCCAAATTTACCGTCAGAGTTAAAACATAACCCTTTTTCTCTTTTTTCTTCAATTTGTTGAGGTGTCACTCTAACTGGTTGAGGGAGTGTTGGGGCAAAGGTGTTGTGATATTTGGTATAAGTGAAATGTTGTCTCCTACTTGAAACAAATTTCTCCTCTACCCTTCTTGCCATAATCATCGAATCAGAAACCTTATGAGGATTAAACATACGCATCTCATGCTCAATGTGATTCTTAAGACCCCCAACAAATAGGTCATTCAGATTCTCTTCAGTAATATTTTCCACCCACAGAGAAAGGTTTTGGAAGTGATGAATGTAATCATTAATAGATCCTGTCTGTCTCAACTTTACTAATTGGCTGAAGTAATTATCTAACACACTAGAATTGTAGTGTAATTGTAACTCTTCAGTGAAGAATGTCCATGTAACATTGAGACCACTCTTCTTCCTTTGAGCAAATAACCATCGATACCAGATGAATTGGTCAGGTTCGAGATATAAACTTGCTATTGTCACCTCTTATCCTGATGGAATCTAATGTAGTCTAAAGAAATTCTCCATTTGGTTGATCCAATTGAGTGGATCCTTTCCATCAAACTTGAGCATATCCACTTTTGGAAACATAGTACAGGCCTGTAGAGTGCTCGTATTTGGATTGTGTACACTCGAAGATCCACTCTGGCTCATGTGTCTATTATGTTGACTTGAGGATCCACCTTGATTGACATAAGTATGATTACCCATCATATGCATACTGAATTTTTGTATGAACTCCTCCAATCTTTGTCCAATCCTATCCACATCTTCTTTGCTAGCCACCCAAGATTCAAGGTCTCTCAGGTTAAACTCAAGTTGGCTTACTTTATGGTTTGTCGAAGTAAACCCTAACCCTGAGGAATATGTAGCTATATCTTCTGTCTCCAACTCCTCAACTACTATCTCATCCTTTTCTGGTTTTTTACTTAAAGTGATGGGATTCTTTTTTCCTCTTGTGGAAGGCCCCGCCATAATGCTCCAAAATAGTATGATGTAGGGATCACGATAAAATTTTAGGGTTTTGTATTTTGATATGAATTCGGCCAAATATAAAAAACTTAAAGAACAAATCCCAAATAATGTTTTTTTTATTTCCGAAAATGTAACTAATTTTAAAAATTCCACAATTTGCACGCGAGGGAGCGATTTTATGAAAAAACCTACATTTGTAATAACTTTTAAAAAATAAATCAAAAAATTCTGAAATTTTCAGGGAACCTTACTTGAAATTTTGAGTCTTGTAGATGATAAAGGTAGCCCAAGGTATGAATTTTCATATTTCATTTCACCTTCCATACTAAGCAGTGATGGATATTATTTTGAGGATGCTAGGAAGATGGATATGATGTATAATGGTCACATCATAGCTGGTATATTTGCTCTTAATATTTGGGTGCTTAAGGAACATGTTGTGAAAGGAGAAAGAGTGACTATCACTCTACCCCTTAAATGAAACCATAAAATTGTTGATTCGTACATCATTAGAAGACACATGGGTATGTTAGCCTCATGTACTTTATTCCTTCTCATAAGGGAACATCATTGGCACCAAGTAAGGTACAAGTTTCTCTATATTGATATGCATTATACTTCAGCTTTCTCCTTTCTTTGTGAACATAAAAGAAGAAAGAATTTGGGGCATCATCTTGCATACGTTACTTCAGGTAGTAAGGGACTAAAGGGAATTTATTTTTGCAATCTCTATCTATATATTTCGGTATCATCTTCTTTCCTTTTTCAAGTAGTGCCAACTCTTATCCCTTCAAAATCCTTAAAGGAAGGATGGATCACATCATGCATGGTAATAAATTCATTTTCAGATTTTGAGCAGAAGTTGTGGTGTTTGATTGATGTGCTTGCTTGCATCTCCACAAGCTTTTGGGATTCAATGAAGGAATTGGAAATAAAGTAGGAATATGGTATGACTTTTCCGCAATTTTTTTTTTTTTCAACTGTGTATATGAGTCATTTTAAGTTTGCTAGTATTGAGAATAAAGTTTCATAGAATTCATGGATGTTCCTCCATATTGGGAAAGAAATTTCAAAATGTACATGTTGTTGTCCCATCATTTATGTGATTGACATCACCATGATCAACCCTCCTATCATTTCCATAGCTCAGTCTTTAGCCATGCAATTGATGAATTCATTGTTAAAGATTGATTTTGGCCTAGGGATGCACACTTGAAAAGGGGAACCAACCATTTCAATTCAGATTTTTGAAAGGGGAATGCTTGATTACAATATTGTATGGGGCAATCATCAAATGCATAAAGAATGTGTAGTTTTCATCAATAAGAAGACAATTGCAGGACCTAAAAGTACACAAATGAAGACTACAAGGATCACATGGGATCAAGCTGATTGCGATTGTGTGGGGAAAAGAAATCTTGGAGAGGGAGGACTGTAATGTCTGTTTTTCCAAATTTCGAAGGCATAATTGGATTCCCGGTTATTTCTTCTTCTTGGTCGAATTGAAAA
This sequence comes from Taxus chinensis, assembly GCA_019776745.2. Lineage (NCBI taxonomy): Eukaryota > Viridiplantae > Streptophyta > Pinopsida > Cupressales > Taxaceae > Taxus > Taxus chinensis. The sequence goes on along the minus strand of CM034155.1, from coordinate 245,674,584 downwards.
AGATAAAGAGGAAGCAGATAATTTGTCTTTTATCATTTTATGAATACTTTAAAGTGTTTTTAGTGAAGATTATATGGCTCGGCCTTGTTTATTAAGGCAAAATAAATTATTATGAGGGGTCGGCCAAGGCATAATGAATGGGCATAAAGGAAATATCATGTCTTTTCAGTTTTGGCACCACCCTTAGAAAATTATAATTAGGGGTCATGTGTGGGCATTTTAGGATAGAAGAATTTGTAATTAAAAATCAGATTTTGAGAGTTATCTCTCATCTTCTTACCATTTGGGATGAAAACCCCATATGAGGTCCATATGAAGGACGAAAAACCTTCATATTAACTTAAAACATTTATGTATTTGCATATTACCATTTTATTAAAGATCATTATGTGCCAATTCTGATTTTATCAGTTATTTCTACTAGTTCGACTTGTATTTGACTGAAATCTGAATTATTAAGCAATAATAACATCAATTTGAATTGCATAATCAAGTTTCCATGTTCTAAGATGTTCAAATATGCCTTTGCATGAATTTAGAGGAAATATTTGGGGAATTTCGAACTCCTCTTTGACTACTGCAATTTCTTGATTTGCATAATTATTTCCAACGGTGTATCTTTTACACAAATCCATTCAATTTGGCTATAATATTTGTCAAAAATAATAAATAGTCATTTGATAATTGTTGATGAATGATTATTGGTGAATTTTGGCACAATTTACAAAGATTTCAGTTCACTATAATTTAATTCCAGCCTGTTGTAATAAAAAAAAATTAACTCTGGAAATTGGATATAAACCCTTGAAAAGGGTCATTATAACATTTCTCAAAAATGTTTCACGTTTATTAGAGGAATCTATGTTTGTACCTATACGAATTTTGGAAACCATTTCCACATGATGTACGAAATTGGTTAGTGTAGCCACACTACACAATTTCCATTTTTTGTGATAATTTTTCTTTACTATTTGTATTATATTTCATTATCTACCATAAATTTATTTTTATATATGTGTAAAATTGAGTATTATTCTACAAAATCTTGATATTGTAGAATTTTTATTATTTTCAAATTTTCCTATGATATAGATAAACGTTTTTCATCCAATTAAATATATTAGTTTATAACTAATTATGATTGATCTTGGATAGTTTAGTATATTATTACTTTAAACCCACTTTCCATATATTATGATTACATTATTATTTATATAAAAATTATTAAGCAAACTATAAATAAATAATAAAATAATACTTTGTGGTAGTTAATTTTGTAATAATTAATTATGAGAAGTGAATAAAAGAATACTAAAATACTAAAAAATACAAAGAAAATAATATTTTCATGGTACACTATCCAATTGTACATAAGTCAAATTGTTCTCCCATCCTTCTTGCTTTGGTCCCCATTGTTTACATCCATCTAAATCCTTTGTATATCCAATCAATGTCTTCTCAAATCTCTTGCCATTCTTATATCCCACTACAAGGTGTAAATGAGTCGCTGAGGGGAGCTCATGGGGATAAAATACACTTCCATTGACAATTTTCTTAAGAAAACCCAACACCTGGTTTTGTTTAACATATTTTTTTCTTTGAAATCAGGCTCTTAATTTCATAAAGAATAAAGGGATATCAAGTAGATGATTTAAATCTATGAATTATATATTTTAGAATGTAAGAGGTGTCTTAGAGTCTTTTGAAAATTTTCTATGCATTTTTTTTGTCAGCACATTGGAAAATTATTTTATTTTATTTACAAAAGTTAAAAATATTAGATTTTTTCTTCAAACTTGATTGAAATGCATAGCGTTGTATTTTTTGTATTTTCATTTTTTACATGATGAAAGCCTTGGTGATGTCATTATTTCCATATTGTTAATATTGTCACCCTTAATTGTTGCCTCACTGAAAAATCCAACCTATTGGACCTTATGGGTGTCTTTTGGTATTTTAATGTTTGTGTTTCTAATTATGGATGAAAGAAAAACATTATGAAGATGACTATCTAATAAATTTTCACTTTTATTTTAACTTATGTGCATCGACATTAATATGATTGAGAATCTTCGAGAATAAACATTCATATATATTATTAAAAAAAAAAAAAATATGAAATTCATATATATAAATTTACTGATCTTGAGATTGTTTTGAGTTAAACACCTATAGCTTTGTTGAATTTATTTATAACAAATCACTTCTATAACATTAACTTTGCATATTTTCCACATCCTTCAGTTATTATCATATTATATGAGTTGATTGAGTTTGTCAAAATTCCCCTAATTTTGTAATGATTAATTACAAGAAGTGAATGAAAAGACGCCTAAAGACAAGGGAAATAACAAAATTTCAATACATAATATATAATTTTATAGCTTAATTTTTTTTTATAGATATTTTTTTTTTATAGTTTTCTTAAATTGGAAGAGCTCATTGTAGATCACCAAGGTGAGATCTTGTTCTATAACTCTGCTTTTTCATCTTGGTTGTTCTTATCTCTATTTGATACTAATATCTTGAAACCCTTGTGGAATTTGTAATTTATTACACGGATTCGATATTCTGATCTTAAATTAGCTTCTGGATGGTTTTTTTCCAACTCTTCTATCAAGGGTTTCAATGGATTTGATCTGAAACTGGAAAGTTTACTTTTCTGGGTCCGATTTATTTTGATCAGAGACATATTTACTATAATTTGTTTCGATATTATATCATGTGCACAATGGTTTCAAGTTATTTTTTGTAGTTCCCACTTCCCTTCGACACCTTTTTTATTATTGTTTTGATACTATCGACTATACTTATGGATATATTATAGTTTTGAGATCGCATGTTAATAGAGATCAGAGATACTGAACTGTTATTGATTTGATTCTCATATAATGCATATGGACTACTGTAGACATTTGATGTTGATATTGATATACTTTTGACATGGTTACTTATCTGTAATTCTTACATGTGATATATTTAGTCATATTGAGTAGACCTTGATAATTGGATTAATGTGATGATCGTTTTGACATGAATGAAATGTGGAATAGAAATGTGCTAGAAATTGTAAGTGATATCATATTTGCATAGATGATATTAATTAATATATAGTTGATTTTAGATTTATATCGCATATTTTGGCATGAATGTTTTAATCCGACCACGAGGCCGAAGGAGGTATCATCTGTTTTGCAGGTATATTATATTCACAACAAAATCGGGGGAGTGGAGACAAACCACATCGGAATTCGAGAAGAATTCAAATAGGGTCACCATGGCAACATGTAATTGTGTGTGTGTTAGAATTATTTGGTTAAGGGAAAATTGTGACCTAGGGGTCATGTGTTGTTTTTTTAATTTTCCCTTTCTATTATGTTAATATGTGTTTTCTCTTAGTAGTGAAATGTTACTTGTTTTATTATTTATATTCTTGGAATTGTGTTTACCCCCTTTTTTAGTCATGGGTTGTAGTGTCTTAATTAAGTAATTTGAATTTGTTTGAAACTAATTAAAGATGTGACCAAAAGGAAGTTAATTTATTAGTCTTGATTTACTTTGGATTTTGTGTTGAGTGATGTGTGTTTGAGTTTTGAGTGTAGCACACTCTACCCCACATGGGAAACTCGAATTTGGCCTTAGAGGCCAAATTTGGAAGCTTGATCTTTGGAGGGGTTTGGAACTTTAGACTTGGAACAAGCTCTACCATGGAAAAGTAGGAGCCTCACCTTTGTTTATATTATGTTATTATTATATGTATGTGTGTATATAATGTGTTGAATGTTGTTGTCTCTTTGAAATGTTTTGTTGGGTATGGGTAGAATGCCTAAGTTGGGAGTGGGAGGAGACTATGGGGAGTTTATTTGAGGGAGGCATAAGAGTGGATGGAGGGATAAGGGGTACTTGAGGGAAGCATAAGAGTTGTTAGGGGGTATTGTGTTTTGCATTGGAGGCTTTTAGGTGGCACCCATTCCCATTGGGAGGCATAAGTGGCCTCCCGATAGGTCTTACTCTTTTGGCTTCTTGATAAGCCCTTGTGATCTTGTTGCTTTGTTGTTTGCTTCTTGTTTAGTTGTTGTTGTGTTTTGTATTTAAATGGAATGAATGTGGAAATTATTTGGTCAAGTATTTGAAGTAGTATTTTCATGAGTTGAAATCTTCTCCCCTTGTAATGTGGGTTGGGGTCGGGGGCCAACGAAGGATGGATTTTCTCTTCTCCATTGGGTCTTGGTTTGGTGGAAGCGATGCCTCTCCCCCTATTTTTGTTGTAATCACGCAAACTTTTGGAGCGAGCTACCTTGTTGGTGATATTGATTAGACTTGGACATGGTTATTAGCTGTAATTCTGACATGTGATATATTTAGTCATATTGAGTAGACCTTGATAATTGGATTAATGTGATGATCGTTTTGACATGAATGAAATGTGGAATAGAAATGTGCTAGAAATTGTAAGTGATATCATATTTGCATAGATGATATTAATTAATATATAGTTGATTTTAGATTTATATCGCATATTTTGGCATGAATGTTTTAATCCGACCACGAGGCCGAAGGAGGTATCATCTGTTTTGCAGGGTATATTATATTCACAACAAAATCGGGGGAGTGGAGACAAACCACATCGGAATTCGAGAAGAATTCAAATAGGGTCACCATGGCAACATGTAATTGTGTGTGTGTTAGAATTATTTGGTTAAGGGAAAATTGTGACCTAGGGGTCATGTGTTGTTTTTTTTTAATTTTCCCTTTCTATTATGTTAATATGTGTTTTCTCTTAGTAAGTGAAATTTTACTTGTTTTATTATTTATATTCTTGGAATTGTGTTTACCCCTTTTTTAGTCATGGGTTGTAGTGTCTTAATTAAGTTAATTTGAATTTGTTTGAAACTAATTAAAAGATGTGACCAAAAGGAAGTTAATTTATTAGTCTTGATTTACTTTGGATTTTGTGTTGAGTGATGTGTGTTTGAGTTTTGAGTGTAGCACACTCTACCCCACATGGGAAACTCGAATTTGGCCTTAGAGGCCAAATTTGGAAGCTTGAGGGACAAGTCAAACTTGTCCCACACCTCGTAAAAGCCCTTGTCCCACACCTCGTAAAATCCCATGCCAACCCTACCTATGGGTTGGGAGGTAAAATTTAGGGTCTTTTAGGTGTTTTGGGGGGATGAAAAGATAAAATATCAAGTGCACTTTCTTTCAAACATTTACTTTTGTCCTTTGGGGGAGTGGGCTTAGATGGAGTGTGTAAGGTGCTTGTTATTCCTCCAACCACTCATTAATTGTGCATTGGAATATGAGGTTGACCAAGTGATGTGGAGTGGAGGGAAAATGAGGTGGTATCCTACTTGGAGCCACATCATCCCTCCCTCTCTTTTCTTTATTTATTGAATCTTTTTTTCTTATTTTTGGGGTTACATGTTCATTTTTAGTCTCTTGTATTTTGAAGAGTGGAGGATTTTGAAGGAGTGTGTGGATTTTTTGGAGCTTTTGGATGCTTGCTTGATCTTTGGAGGGGTTTGGAACTTTAGACTTGGAACAAGCTCTACCATGGAAAAGTAGGAGCCTCACCTTTGTTTATATTATGTTATTATTATATGTATGTGTGTATATAATGTGTTGAATGTTGTTGTCTCTTTGAAATGTTTGTTGGGTATGGGTAGAATGCCTAAGTTGGGAGTGGGAGGAGACTATGGGGAGTTTATTTGAGGGAGGCATAAGAGTGGATGGAGGGATAAGGGGTACTTGAGGGAAGCATAAGAGTTGTTAGGGGTATTGTGTTTTGCATTGGAGGCTTTTTAGGTGGCACCCATTCCCATTGGGAGGCATAAGTGGCCTCCCGATAGGTCTTACTCTTTTGGCTTTCTTGATAAGCCTTGTGATCTTGTTGCTTTGTTGTTTTCTTCTTGTTTAGTTGTTGTTGTGTTTTGTATGTAAATGGAATGAATGTGAAATTATTTGTCAAGTATTGTGGAAGCTAGTAGTTGTCATGAGTTGAAATCTTCTCCCATTGTAATGTGGTTGGGGCTCGGGGGCCAACGGAGAGGATGGATTCTCTTCTCCATTGGGTATCTTGGTTGGGTGGAGAGCGATGCCTCTCCCCCTATTTTGTTGTAAATCAAGCAAACTTTTGGAGGAGCTACCTTGTTGGTGTTTGGAGCATTGGAGTCTTGTTGATGGCCATGTAAAACTTCTTGTATTTTTACCCACCTAGAGTGGAAGAAATTGTAATAATGTAGTTCATTATTTATCTACAATTTTAGGATGGTTTCCCACATCAAGTGGAGGACATTGTAATGAATTTGTGAAGGGAAGTTGTATTCAAATAGTTGTTATTGATATTGCATTGCATGTAGAAAGAAACAAATAAGAAAAGAAAGAAGAAAGAATGTTATTGTAAAGTTGGTTGCAAATAGAAAAGAAAGACTCATTTTCATATTATAATTGCATTAGATAGTTAGTAAACCACTTGCTTATTCCTTAGATAATAAAAGGGTGAATTGGAAAATAGTTTGTTACTCTTTTAGTGGAATGACAACCTTTATTTAGTGTGTTGTTCTTGCTCTTGTTTTAGAATATATTAATGGAAATGTTGCTGTAAAATCTCTTCTAGAGTGTTGGGAAATTTGTATTATGAAATATTAAATTTCATTGTGTTACTTAGAAGGCATGTATTGTAAAAGTTAGAATATTAGTGCATTTTTCTTGTATTGTTGAAAAAAAAAAAAAACAGAGAACTTAAATTTTAATTGTCGTTTAGAAGGTAAATGAAGTAGTCTAATTACTAATTCTAGTATGTAATTCTCCTTTTATATATATATATATATATATATATCCCTTTTACCTTCTATTTTCAATATCTATCAAATTGTTAGAAGAGAAAGTGTCAATACAAATATTTAATTTATCAATATTACAACCCACATCCCATTGTTGCTTCGATAGTAACATTACCATTTCTTCTTCTTTCATTATTACTAATAATAAAATATTTATTAATATGAAAATATAGTAATATTAATATCCTATTAATATTATTATATTAATATACTAATAATTTTATTTAATAGATTCTTAATATTATTGTAGTAGTAAAAGCATTCTGTTTTTAATATAACCATTGAAATGAATCCATATAAATCATATATTATATAAAATAGTTTCTTTCATTAATGAAAAAACTTTCAAAAAAAATAAACACATGGAATCCCCTTGGCCGCGGCTTGGGTGTACAGGCCCAAACAAAAAAAAAGAAAAGAAAAGGAAGTGGGGTCGACCCCCCCATCCCCATTAATCCTAAACTACCCAAACTCCTTTTCATAAAATGCAGCCCCACCTAACTATTAACCCAACCTCCATACGTGGCTTTTTCCCCACTTTAAAACAAAGAAATCTGCACCTATGGTTTTTACTTCCCCCTCTACGCACCCATTTTTTGCAGATTGTGCAACTTTGAGGGCGGTTGAACCTTTTTTTTTAATTGTTTTGGTATATATAAATATAAATAAGTGTGTGTGTATATATATATATATGATAATGTATTTCAGGGTTACTCCATAAAGAAATTTTGTTTTTTTAAAAAAATATATATATATCCTAATGAAAATAGATGTCAATCTAGTTGAATAATTAAAATAGGGTAAATACCCACAAGTCAATTTGGACGATTTTTATTTTATTTTTATTGAAATGGAATATACGAAAATATGCAAATGTTTGTAAAACCCTAGGGAGGGTATAAACCAAATAAGAAGAAAAAAGAGGCATATGCATTCCTTTAAGAGCTTGCAATGGCCTCCAATGGCCTCCCTTCCACCTCCAATAACCTGCAAAACCAAAGAAAGAAAATGAATCAAATGAAATGTGAAAGAAGCTTTCATAAGTATGCTTTAGGGTTAGATTGTCTATTTTCCAAATCAATGGTCAAAATTTAATCCATCCAAGGGATGAGATTCATCCCTACAAAAAGTAGGTGGAGAGTGGGTGAGTGGAAATTACCCTTTTAATTTAAATGTCTTAATTTTAAAACATGAGCTGACTTTTAAGGGGTCACTTTATGGGGTAAGGGGATGTTTATTTTAACCCCATGTTAAATGGACCTTGTTATTTCTTTATTTGTCGAATATTTAACTATAGTAGGAATTTAATTGTTTATTAAATTAACACTTAGAGTGAACTAAACCTTGGTTGGACTAAATCTACTTATTAGTTTTAATGTAGACTTAATAATTGGTTAAAATGGGAAATTATTAATTATTAAATATCATTGACCTTGAAAAATTATCGTGACAATTGTAGTTTCGAGCTTGTATGCGGGCACACTTTTCAAAAAAAAATTATTCCATAATTTTTCTAACTAAACCTAGGTTGTTCTTGAGTCTCTTCCGGGCATTTTTGGCGGGCGTTACACTTGGTATCAGAGCCGTGGGTTCAAAGCTTGGAACCTTGGGCACACCTCGAAAACATGAAACATAAACATTTAACCTAGTACAAGTTGATTCTTTTAAATCTATAAAACCACAATGTTGATAATTATATGAAAAAACAAACTTAGAAAACTGGCACAAGACCTAGAACAATGAACTAACTCTTGCCTTGATCTGTGCAGGAGGCACAGATTAGGCGAGGGGTCTTTTCATATAGACCTAGATATACCACTGCTAGAGCAGGCCGTAGTGGCCATTCTACCTTAGATCTTACAGACATTTCAGGACGTCAATGCCGCTATACGCGGAGAGCCCTTAGGAGGATGATTTGCTAGACATAATTTGGAGCCGTCAGTAGATGCCCAGGTATCCCCTTGACACAGCGAGGAGCATAGGGCAAAGAACTTCCACGCAGAGTCGGCTAGGGAAGAGTCACCACAAAGAGGACATGGGGACAAGATCTTAGGACAAAGGGACAGGTCTCGGAGCCCTAGACAGAGGGAGGAGCATACAGCTAGACCTAGGGGTCGTCAGACATCAACTGCAGACCATATCAGGGAGATCCTGAAGCTACGACTTTCTCACTATTCGGGTGATACAGGCGGTTTTCAGGTAGAGGCCTGGTTGGTGAGCTTGAGCGGATGCTTCAAGCTCTATCCTTGTACTAGCAACACGAAATCTCGTGTTGCGATCCATCTTCTATTAGATGGAGTAGGAGTCTGGTGGAGGACCGAGGAGCAGAAGCTCCATGTTGACTCGAAGATGGTTACCTGGGAGCTATTTGAGGAGTGTTTCAGGCGCAGGTATTTACCCAGGAGGTTTATACAACAGCAGATAGATGAGTTTCATGACCTCTGTCAGGCATCGATGACAGTAGCTGAGTATGAGAGTCAATTTTTAGACCTACTCCGGTACGTTGACTATATGCAGGATGAGCAGGTATGGATTCACAGGTTCATCCGGGGCTTGAACTTGGATTTGGGTGGCGTGGTGTGCATTCACTACCCACAGAAATTAGTAGAGGCCATGGAGAAGGCCTATATTACAGAGGAGACACGGGGGAAGATGTAACAGGCTAGAGACAGAGTTCAGAGCTATATCCAACAAATGCAGGATGGTAGGTCGAAGGGGTTAGTTCCTCCTCCATGGGGTGGATAGAGTTCAGGGCAGGCTTCATTCAATCCACCACAGCAACAATAGTAACAGCAGACCCGCCCACCTTACCGACCTCCTCAGAGATTTGATGCGCAGAGAGGACGGAGTATGGGGCCTCTTCCTAGGGGTCCCACCAGGACACAGGGTGCGCCGAGAGCTCAGTCAGCAGGAGCTCATGAGAAGAGACCTCAGCAGTCTATAGCCGGATCGTCAGGATCCATAGCTCAAACATCTAGAGTACCGGCTGGAGCTGCTTTCCACTGGAGAGGACCAGGTAGCTGTTATGGTTGTGGTGTTGTTAGACATCATTGGAGAGATTTCCCACAGAACCCTAACAAGGGTAAGATGCAGAGCTCAGAGCCTACTGTTGGTGATATGGCACGGAGTCATTGGATCTATGCAGTGGTCGAGAACTGCCAGGCTGAGCACCAAAGTACCGTGATTGAGACGATAGGTAGTATTGGTGGTATTTCCACCTCTATATTATTTGATTCTGGTTCTTCTGATTTATTTATTACACCATCCTTAGTAGAGCATTACAGGCTGGTAGTAATTAGGCAGGGCCATAGTTGGGACGTTGAGATGGCTTCTGGAGCCAAAATTTCTGTAGACTCCTTAGTTAAGGAGTGTGTAGTGGATTTGGGACCCTTCACCACTACATCAGATCTTCAAATCCTTCCATTAGGATCTTATGGCATCATTTTGGGTATGGATTGGTTGTCTGCTCACAGAGCTAGAGTGGACTGTTACCATAAGACTATTACTTGCATAGATGATCTTGGAGTGGAGTTAGTGATATCAGGGGTTAAGAGACCCATTTCTATTCACACCATCTCTGTTATGCAGCTTAAGCGATGTGCGGGACGGGGTTGTTAGTTGTATGTTGTTACGGTTAGTGACAGATCAGAGGATGAGTCTAGCGGACCATCCCTTGATGACCATCCCTTCTTGAGAGGGTTTGCTGATGTGTTTCCAGGGGAGCTACCAGGGATACCTCCCCCACGTGAGATAGATTTCCATATAGATCTAGTTCCAGGAGCAGAGCCTATCTCACGAGCACCCTATCAGATGACTACTCCTAAGCTATGTGAGCTCAAATTGTAGCTCGAGGGCCTTCTGGAGAAGAGCCTAATCCATCCTAGTGTATCCCCTTGGGGTGCAGCAGTGATCTTCGTGAAGAAGAAGGATGGATCTCTTCGGTTGTGTATTGACTACCGTCAGCTGAATAAAGTAACTATCAAGAACCATTACCCCCTTCCACGCATTGATGATTTATTTGATCAAATGAAGGGGGTTACCATTTTCTCCAAGATAGATCTTAAGTCAGGGTACCATCAGCTCAGGATTACGGAGACGGATATTCATAAGACCGCATTCAGTACGAGATATGGTCACTATGAGTTCATAGTGGTACCTTTCAGTTTGACGAATGCCCCCGCAATGTTTATGAGTTTGATGAATGGGGTATTCAATACTTTCCTAGATCACTTCGTGCTCATATTCCTTGACGAAATTTTGGTTTACTCACGCACGCGTGAGGAGCACGAGGAGCACCTTCACCAGGTTCTTCAGTGTCTTCGCAAGCAGCACCTTTACGGGAACTTGGAGAAGTGTGCGTTCTTTCATACTGAGGTGCAGTATTTGCGCCACATCATTTCTGGGGAAGGTATCATAGTTGATCCTTCCAAGATTGGAGAGCCATCATGGATTGGCCAGCACCCACTAGTGTGACCGAGGTGCGTAGCTTCATGGGTCTAGCAAGGTATTACAGGAGGTTTGTTCAAGACTTTTCTCGGATTGCGTACCCCATCACTTCCCTTTAGTGGAAAGGGAAGAAGTTTTTATGGTCAAGTAGATGTGAGCATGCCTTCAGTACACTGAAGGAATGCCTCATGATAGCACCTATTCTTGCAGTGCCAGATCCTCAGGGTGAGTTCTACATTTGCACAGATGCTTCCTTGGCAGGACTTGGAGGTGTGTTGATGCAGGAGGGTAGAGTAGTTGCCTTTGAGTCTCGCAAACTCAAAGATTATGAGCTCAATTATCTGACTCATGATCTTAATATTGTAGTAGTTGTACATGCCTTAGTGTGGTGGAGAAATTTTCTTCTTGGCCAGAGATTTTCACTCAGGACTGATCACTTGAGTCTTCGCCACCTCTTCACGTAGCCCAATCTCAACGCTCGTCAGCGACGTTGGATGGAGTTACTTTGTGAGTATGACATGGAGATAGAGCATGTGAAGGGGAAGGAGAATGTGGTTGCAGATGCCTTGAGTAGACAGAGACATGTGGTTATGGCCACCTCAGTGGGCACAAATTTTCGGAGTAGGATCTTGCAGCAGCTTCCTCAGGATAGTTTCTACCTTACAACCAGAGCAGAGATTGACTCTCAAAGACCCCTTGAGGGGAGATTTGATGGATATTCATTAGAGGCAAATGGTCTTCTCAGACACAAAGGTCAGATATATGTTCCTAGAGATGGAGGCTTGAGACAAGACATTTTGACAAAGGCCCATCGTGCACCTTATTCAGCCCATCCCGGGGTGAAGAAGATTCACGCCACCTTGAGACAGTTGTATTTTTGGAGAGGACTTCAGAGAGACGTGGCTTTGTTTGTGTCACGCTATTTAGAGTGTCAGAGAATGAAGGCCGAGCATCAACATCCAGCTGGCCTTCTCTATCCTCACGCCATACCGGAGTGGAAGTGGGACACTATTTCCATGGACTTCATCGTTGGGTTACTATACATCGGAAAAGCAACAGGCGAGCGTGAGAATCAACAAGTGACTCTTCCACGTACCCGACCTCCCGAGGTCGTGCCGAGACAGCCGGTGGGGGTAGAATGTGCAGACAAACTAGTTAGGCAGTCTAATGTCTTCGACACGCACTAATGGTATTTGCGAATCTAAGGCAAAGAAGGCCCTTCTAACTTGGACTGGTGTGATAGATCGATCAGCGAGGATGACTGCTCAAAGGCTCCAATCAATATTGAGCTCTGGCGTGATTCGATCTATGGGTTGTGGGATGCGTGGAAAATGACCCGGGATGGTTTCGTGTATTTCTCCTGATAGGGTCATATGGTGAATATGGTCGATTCTATGGGCAATTCTCTGGCCTAGTCCAAAATTCTCTAGCTTCGTTAGCTGTTGTATTTAGTAGGGATAACTGTTGAATGATGATAGGTGGAATCGGAGTAGACTGAAATACTAATTTACGTAGGCCAGTGTCTATGTCTAATTCTTTTATGGATTCGTTAGGCTGTGGGATCTGCGGATCACAACCATAGACTCTTGGTTGTTGCGGTCCCGTTATGGTCATATGGGAGATCAAGTTCTGATCCCTAGTATCCAGTAGTCGTAAGCTTTTTCAGCTTCTATGTTTAGAACCAACAGTTGTGCGATCTTCTCAGAATACCTTACAGGCGTTCTCGCAACTTGGATTCTTAAGCTGGTATCTATATCTACTAGGGTGTCTCCAGCGTCTGGCTGTGGAACTAAAGGATCACACCCGAATGTTTGTTCTCTTTCGAGCCCTTCTACAGTCATGTGGGTATTTTCTAGGGTAATCTGTAGTTCGGCTGATTTGACCAAAACAGATGCGCTTGATCGTCTTCGATATTTAGCCCTCTCAACTGTGACCTGATCTGTTGGAAATCTATTGTTGTTTGGAAGACTTGTATCCTAAGGTTTTGGTCAATGTCCGTTATTGCCACTACGGTGTTGGGCTGGGGTACAATTGGCTCGAAAATGTATTCCCTGGGCTCCCTAGGTCCCGTAATTGTCATGCAAAAGCAGAAATGAAACAAACTATAATAAAGTAAAATCTAAGTGCACTTCTAGCATATATAATTTCTTTTTGTATTTTCTGGCAATTTATAAGAAAGTAGCTATTTAAAAATATTTAGAATTGACAACTAAACTAACAACGTAAAACAAACAAAATAGCCGAGTGTAGCTATTTGTCTGTGCGATTTCGTATATCTATTCTAAACAATGAAATAACTAATCTATCTGCAAGATTCTCGATCCTACCTCAGAAGTGAGGAATGAATCATAGTTTCTCAGAAACTATCAATCCCCACAACCTCCCTGGCAATATCGAGAATGGAAATAACTGAAATAAAGTGATTAACTATTTTATTTGATAAGTTCTAACTAAAACTTTGAAAGATGGAACCTGGATTTCGCAGAACAGTGGCGAATCCGACGGTGTGTGTGTTCTTGTCCCCTCAGTATGATCTCTTCGTTCTTTGTGCTCACGTGAATCCAGAAAAGCGTGGAATGCTTGCATCAACAGGAATAGATATTTGGATCAATGGACAGCCTTCAAAATGCAGACAGAATAGAATGCGGATAGGAGAGGGATAGCACAAGAGTACAGAGCTTGGCCTATGCAATTCCTAGCGGGGTCTACTGCAAATCATGCAACAAAAGCATCCAGAACCTGAAACTAGTCTGTATGAAGAGTAAAACCTGCAACTTTAATGGCTGCCTAGACTATTCTACTCCAAAACAATAATGTTGTTTGCACAAGTTGGATCTGTGGCTTACCAACAGTAACACAAAGCTAAAAAAAACCTGCAACAAACTATGCTACCAATCCTAAGAAAACTAAAATGACCATAGCACTAAAAACATGAAAGTTGGAGTGAAAATGGTGGCCCAAATAATGTTTGCACTTGCACAAGTTGGATATGTGGCTTACCAGCTGCAATACAAAACTAACCAAAGCACTCAATCAGAAATCTAAGAATTCTAAGCAAAGGAAAACTAAATCTACTGCAACAAGAAATTTAAAAGCAAACTTTGGAGCAAAATTCAGAGCTAAAATCAGGGGCCATTTGCATGTGCACAAACCATGCATTTATAGGAATCCAATCATCCAAAAATCAAGTCCAAACTGAACTCCTAAACATTAAACAAAAGAAAAACACTATTCCAGGGGACCAAAAACATAAATGCATGCTCAAGTCGGCAAGAAAAGCTGGTAAAGCGTTGATTTTTGCGTGCGTTCCGTCAAAAGCACGTTCTGGAGAACGCGCACAGGACCGCCGCCCTGCTCAGGGTGGCGGTTACAGGACCGCCGCCCTGTTTAGGGCGGCGGTCACGAGACCGCCGCCCTTTAGGGCGGCGGTTTCGTCACTGAAGACCAAAAAAGCCAAGAAAAGAGGGAAAAATAGGGAAAACAAAGCACGCGGGGGCTAAGCGGGGCATGCGGGATGTTAACGCATATCCGTAAAGCTTCTCTGGATCCCGAACACCTTGCGAAGAGACCTGTATCATCATTGGGGCACTTATTACACCGTTCCGTAGTACAGTACCTTACAATTTTGGGTACGTACATATTGCCCCCTCGGAGAAGCGTTTTAGCCATGAAGAGGCATAAAACGGTGGGTCCGAGTATGGCCGTCCTGAAATGGGAAGTTAGAAGTTATACCTTACACGCCCGTGTGTTGAAATGACGCCGTCCAAAATTCCCGCTACCTGCGAAATGAAAAGAGAACTCAAATGCAGATAGATACAATAATTTGAAAAATAAACGTTAAAATAATAGA
This sequence comes from Taxus chinensis, assembly GCA_019776745.2. Taxonomy (NCBI): domain Eukaryota; kingdom Viridiplantae; phylum Streptophyta; class Pinopsida; order Cupressales; family Taxaceae; genus Taxus; species Taxus chinensis. Next base: position 245,659,443 of record CM034155.1, on the reverse strand, counting down.
GAAAGAGGACATACCATTTGTGCGAGGATAGAAACTTACCTCCGTCGGCGCTCCGAACCTGTGAAAAAGATATTTAAAACGAATCGGGGCGTTATATATATGAAAGTGGGCCCATTTTCCTATTCATTTGCGCGAGTCGATTTGATAGGTTTTGAGCTCTGGGACCCACGGTGACGGTTTCTCACGCGAGTAGAGTCAAAACGTCCGCAGTGAGATAGAGATCATGCCTCCATGTGCGGAACGCCACCCCGCGAGATCACAGGTTGGTTTTCTTCAATTTTGTGCTTTTCCCTCTTCAATTTTAAAATGCTAAATTTGTTGCAATGGGGGGGTTATTTTCGAAAATGTTTGGTTTAAAGGGTCCATCTAGGGGGGGCGCCTACTGGGTAGGCCCCATTTTTGATTAAAATAGTCATTTTTTGCATTTTTTGGGCTTTTTAAGCCAAAAAAACCGCGCGGGTTTTCGGACCGCGACCGCCGCCCTGGACAGGGCGGCGGTTACATGACCGCCGCCCTGATTAGGGCGGCGGTTACGAGACCGCCGCCTTTAAGGCGGCGGTTACAAAACCGCCCCCCTGCTCAGGGCGGCGGTTTTGCACAGAATGCAAAAGAACCTCACTTAAAAGCTTTTACTTGTATTTTTAGCATTTGTACGTGTTTTTATGCTTCTCTTGATATTGTTTAGATACTAACTTACTCTTCTTTGTGTGTTTTTGGGTGTATGCAGGCAAAATAGGAGTACTTTAGATGGAGCCGGGAGAGAGAGTGCGACTGGCTGCCCGGGGTATTGGATGCCCTCTCAGCAGATGAGGAGGACACATTGCAGAGGGCCGGCATATTGCGTATATCGCGTGTGCCCCACGTTGCTCCATCCAGTCACATTCTTTGTGACCTATTTTCATATTGGGATGCAGATCGGAACACTTTCCGATTGCCAGGGGTCCGTGGTGAGTGGACCATCACTCTGGAGGATGTTTACCGCATCCTGGGGGTCCCGATTATCGGGAGGAGACTCACACTAGAGACAACAGGCTCCAGGGCACAGATAGCTCAGTGGGCTGGTTATATGGGGGATGCAGCCATTTCTACGGGGCCGAAGAAGGGAGTGTGAGTCAGATCCATTCCTTCTTTGCCCATCCCTATCTTTTGACAGGCTATTATGGGGATCCTTGCCTCGAGACTCATCGGGGACAAGGGAGGGGACACCTTATTATACTGTTGGGGCCCCATCATTGCACAGATAGAGGGACATGGCCGGAAATACGCTTGGGGCGCGGATATTTTGGGGACCACCTACCATGACTTATACAGGGTGGTCCGATTGCAGGGACAGTCCTTGAGCCACCCCACTCTAGTCATGAGTTGGGTGTATGAGCGCTTCATTCCGTATGGCAGAGGCGTGGAGGTGGCAGATCCCGGGGCGGTGAGGGCAGCCCGATGGTCAGGTATGTCAGTGCTCAGAGCACCTCACCAGCCAGTAGCCACCCTTACCACGGCAGACATGGAGGCTACACCGTACCAGCTTATGGCCGGTATATGGGGAGAGGAGACCACGACATTGGTCTCCTGCTCCATCACAGGGCAGCTTATCGACCGTGTGGGACGGGTAGAGGTACATCCCTTCAGCAGGGTTCCTCAGCAGTTTGGCCTCCCATACACGGCTATGCTTCCTCCAGTAGCACCTATTTATAGATCAGTCCGAGAGGCTAGAGGGGGGCCTAGAGGCCGTGGTTGGACAGTGGTTACCCCTGGCATTCCTATTACAGCCAGGGGGATAGTTCGGGCCAGAGGGAGAGCTGGTGCGCCTCAGGCACCATTACTTCAGATTGCTGCAGGTCCTGCTCATAGCAGTGACGACCCCATAGATATTGACTCCGATTCTGAGGAGCACACAGAGGGAGGGTCAGAGGAGCAGACGGACGAGAGCGATCCTGAGTGGCATGATACTCAGGATATTCTGCGGGCAGAGAGGGAGGAGGAGAGTGCAGAGAGAGAGACCGTGGCTTCTGAGGAGCCACTCTCCCGAGGCCATGGTGGAGATGATGAGTCCGTTGCGGGGCGCCATGTTGCCCCAACTACAGGAGCAGCTCCTCAGTCGGCAGCGGCATCAGCAGCAGGTGCTGGCCCTGGCGACCCATCTTGGAGGCTTGGTGATCCGAGTAAGTTATCCTCTCCTTCTTTCAATGCTTGTTTGTTTTAGGATTTGTTTTTGAATGTTAACTCTCCTTATATTTGTATTGTGTATACTTTAACCTCTTGCCTAGTTCCTAATTCGTTTTTCTTTCTTTGCTTTGCAGAGACTGTTGATGAGTGGCGGGATCTAATCCGTAGGGTTTGCGTCGATTCTCTGATGATCCCTATGGATAAGACCCGTGCGGAGTTATCTGTGGATGCCGGGGAGCCCTCAGCAGCCGGCAGGCACACTGACGTCTTCGCTCCCGTTTGGCATGTGGCGAAGATGGTGTCAACTCTCCGTACAGAGTTGGCCGGCTATAGGACAGCCGAGCGTCTTATGAGGAGCCGCTCTCATGGCGAGACTACGACTGCCCCTAGGGACCCTGAGCCCTCCGTCCATTCAGAGCGCCAGCGTAGCCGGAGTCCTAGGCGAGGGCGCGCACCTTCAGCGGGATCGCGCAGGGGTTGAGAGGCCACCTGGCTTTCTGTATTTGTACTTAGATTCTTTTGTGTATTACGGGCTCTTTGAGCGTTTTGACCATGCCTAGTGCATGATGGCATTGTATATAAACTTTGATTATTTATATATATGCGTCGGTTTTGGATCAAAACTTGTCATTTGTATTCTACTTTCTTTATTTCCAACTGCTTCGTGTATACTATGATGTATGTATTATATGCTTTCTAGAATGTATGCAATGGAAAACAGATAATGCAAATGTTTGCTTTCTTTTTGTGTTTTCATGATGCTGATACATGATATTGTAGATATATTGTGATCTTAAATCTTAGTTTCTGTGAGCAATTTGGATACCTCATGATTTGTTTTGGCAAAGTGATGAAAATAAACAGTATGATGAACAGATTAACTTGCCCTACTCCTAACTCCACGCAACTAGTAGGATGCGAGGGCTCATCACCACGAGCCAAGAAGGGCGCAAGTTATAAAATATGATGAAATGATAGTGATGAAAGACAGACGAAGCTTTGATGGAACCAAATGAAAACTACAAGCTTATTCTACCTGAATGACTTCATAGTTTTGGATGCAACTTGCTTTGCGGTTTATCCAGACTTAGACCCGTAGATGGCCACATAGTAGACAAAATCTGGGTTTTTTAGGATTTTTAACTCTCTTGGAATTTTTGAACATCTGATTCATTCGTTATTGACTCAAAGTTTGAATTGATTGTTTATGACCTTTTAACATTTACTTTGTTTAGAGGACCCCCTGCACTTTGCCCCATGCTACCTGTAAGAAACATGGGTTTATCACCGTGGGCAAGGTATAGGCGAGTAAGGGCATTTCCATCCTTTCCCAACCCTACGTCACTAGTAAGAGACGCAAGCTCATCACCGAAGGTTGGTGGGGCAAGGAAATGTGTAAAAATAAAATTTTCTGTTTAATCACTTCTTGACTTGTCTATTTGAGTAAAATGTCAGTATATGCTTATTTCCAAAGAGATGTGTATATGGGATAGATGTGACACCATGAAGCTTCTAGAACAGACCATAGGCAAGACACCTATCCTAAGAAGAAATCAAAGCGAGAACAAACTTGCAGATCTTGGTATGGTTACCGTTAGGACTTCGTCATGTCTGATTTTGTTTGATAAAAGATTCCAAGACGATTTGATAATATCGAAGATGGAGAGGTATGATTAAAGAATCTTATGCCAGAAACATCACGAGTTTGAAATAAATTGCTTTGAGAATAGATTCCCTGATCACAATTTGTGTAAGAACAAGTGGACAAAATGATCCTAATCTGTATGAAAATGCAATGTAGATAGTTATATAGGTAGCGTTAGCTGCTTACGCGTAGAAACGTTTGAGGTGGAGAGAATTGACTGTTTCGCCAAACTCCTCACCTTCTAACGTGCATAAGAGGTATGCACCATTTCCGTAGTCCTTTGTGACTCGGTACGGGCCCAACCATTTGGGCCGGAATTTCCTTCCTTCGCCAGTCTTCTTGTCGATCCGGCTGTCTAACCTTAGAACTAGGTCACCTTCGTATATGTCACGTTCATAGACCTTCTTGTTGTACTGCCGGCACATCCGGTCGGCATAGACTCTATGTCGTTGTTCAGCGTCTATCCTAGCTTCATCCAGGCTTTCTAATTGAGAAAGACGTGCTTCTCTGTAAGCGTCCTCATCCAGAATCCCTTGTAGCGAAATGCGGAGACTGGGGATTTCAACTTCGAGTGGGAGAACTGCTTCTGACCCAAATACCAGCGAGAAAGGAGTTGCTCCTGTCGGAGTTCTTATTGAAGTTCGATGGGCCCACAAGGCCGGATATAACTTTAAATGCCAATCCCGCTTGTTTTCTTTCACTGTTTTAAGGAGAATGGCTTTCAGTGTTTTGTTTGTTGCTTCAGCCTGCCCATTGGCTTGGGGATAGTACAAGGAAGCCGTATGATGGCTGATTTTAAATTTGTTGCATAACTCACGAACCTCTTCATTCTTGAAAGAAGTTCCATTATCTGAGATAATGATTTGCGGGATACCGTACCTGCAAATGATTTGGTTCAAAATGAACTTAGCGATTATAGAACCAGGTACAGTTGTAAGAGGCATGGCCTCTACCCATTTAGTGAAATATTCAGTGGCCGTGATTATAAAATTGTGGCCGTCTGTGGACGAGGGAGAGAATTTCCCTATCAAGTCCAGGCCCCATGTAGAAAAGGGCCACGGAGTAACGATCGATTGCAAAGCTTGTGCCGGCATGTGGATCTCATGAGAGAACTCCTGACATTTATGACACCTACGTACAAACTCTATTGTGTCATGTTCTAGAGTGGGCCAGAAATAGCCCATTCGATGTATTTTTCGAGCAGTGGCATGGCCACCGAAGTGGCCTCCACATATACCGCTATGGGATTCATGGAGAATCCTTTTGGACTCCTCTGTGTCAACACACCTTAAGAGCATTCCATCGAATGCTTTCCGATAGAGCACCTGCTCTATAATGACGTATTTAGTTACGATAATACGTAAACGTCTTCTTTGTTGAGGTGTAATTCCTTCTGGGTACTTATGGTCCATGATATAACTAATGATATCAGCGTACCAAGGGCACTCAGATATAGCAGGTCGGGTTTCGACGTAGTATACGCATTCATCTGGAAAGTCTAAGTCTACTAAGTCGCCTCCGTCTAGCGGGTTATCAGCTAACCAATCTGCAATGATTTTTCCTTTAACTGACTTCTGGTTTACAAATGTTAATTCGAACTCTCCCATTAAGGTTATAAAACGTCCAGCCTTTTTGGACAAGGACCCTTGTGTGAGAAAAGTCCGTAAATGGTCCGTCTTTACTATGACCCTTGTCTCTTGATTTAGCATGTAGTGTCTTAGGCGTTTAGTAGCAAAGACTATGGCGAGACATTCTCGTTCCGCTTGTGTATAGCGTGTTTCGTAGTCGAGCAATGTTCGGCTAATGAAATAAATTGCACGCTCTCTCTTGTCATCGTCTTCTTGGGCTAGCATGCAAGCTAACGAAACATCGGTGGCCCGTGAGTACAAGATTAAAGGGCGATCTAGCTTAGGTGGCATTAGCGTAGGTGGTGATAACAGGAAACGCTTGACAGCATCAAAAGCTTCATTGCAATCTTCAGTCCAATCAATGCTATAGTCTTTTTTGAGTAAATTGTTGATTGGATGAACGACGAAGCTTAGATCCGGGATAAATCTCCGGATTGCACCCAGCTTTCCGAGAAATGATCTGATTCCAGATTCACTCGAGGGTGGGACCATTTCGAGGACAGCCCGAATTTTGGCTGGATCAACATCGATCCCTCGTGACGATATGATGTAACCTAGGAGCTTTCCTGCTGTTACACCAAATACGCATTTTTCTGGGTTTAGGGTAACCCCGTATTCTATTAGGCATGAAAGAATGATGCGGAGTACTTTAGGATGGTCACAACGCTTCTTGGCCTTAGCCAACAAGTCATCTACGTAGGATTCCATGATTTTATGAATTAAATCGTGAAATATGTATGTCATGGCTCGCTGGTACGTAGCACCGGCGTTCTTGAGACCGAATGGCATAACAGCGTAGCAATAGGTTCCCCAAGGAGTTATAAACGTGGTTTTAGCTTGATCTTGCTCGGATATTTTGATTTGATTGTATCCCGAGAATCCATCCATGAGAGACAAGAGTTCAAAACCTGCTGTTGCATCAACAATAACGTCTATGGACGGTAATGGGAAGTCGTCCTTAGGGCAAGCTTTGTTGATATCTCGAAAATCTATGCAGATGCGTATCTTTCCATTCTTCTTGAGAACGGGAACGATGTTGGATACCCATTGGGAGTAGTCAACTGGCTTGATGAATCCTACTTGGAGGAGTTTTATCACCTCCTCTTTTACCATGAGAGCTACTTTGGGCTTCATGGGTCTTGATTTCTGTTTAATAGGCTTTGCATCTGATCTAGTGACGAGGTTGTGCACCGCAATGTGGGGTGCGACTCCTGTCATCTCTTTGTAATTAAATGCAAATGCCTTCTGATGTTCTTTGAGAACTTGAGTGTGTATTTCCACTTCCTCTGGGGTTAACGAAGAACCTAGCTTTAAAATTCTTGGTTCATCTTCCGTTCCGATATTGACATCGATTGTTTCTTCAATTAAAGAGGCATTACCCTCTTCGAACTCAGGTGGTGCCGGAGGTAGATCTATATCATCCCCGTTTTCCACCGCGTATATATTAGGTTCTTTTTGTGAGGGAGGATTCGTTACAGGATTTCCGAAGTAGGAAGATGAATGCGGGATCAGAGATAAATCTAGCGTGTGATAGGAGAGATGTAGTGCTGCAAAGGCATTTAAGTAATCCAAAGTAGCCGCATCATTTCCAACATGGTCTAGGACGGTAGATTCACTTCCGTTTGAAAGAGGATCCATCATTGTTTTTATTAATGGTTCGCTACGAATGGATACCGTGAAATGAGTATCTTGTAGCTCATTGCTTGGAGTGAAGCGTGATGCCGAAGTTACTATTGAATCGGCGAGAAGATTCCTCTCTCGCGGAATTTCTTCAATGGATATGAAGTTGAACGCCTTGCTTAAATCTAATACAGCGTTTTTGTAAAGTTGCAAGTGTTCGGCTTTAGTTTCATATACCTCTGAAACTTGGTTTGCCACTAATTGTGAGTCTCCTAAAACTCTGATATTATCAATACCAATTCTTTTGGCTAAGGTAAGGCCAAGGAGGAGGGCTTCGTACTCAGCGCCGTTGTTTGTACATTCAAAGTTTAATTTAAAAGAGAATGGGAGGACCTTCTCTTCGGGCGAGGTAAGAATTATACCTGCCCCCGCTCCATAACGGCATTTAGCTCCATCGAAATGGAGAGTCCAATACTTAGCTGGGAGTATGGATGTAGGTGTATCTGCTGTGTTTGCACACTCTACTTCTACCATACAGAGATCTTCTGCTGGCAAGGAACCAACACCTAGGGAAAATCCTATGCCTACTGAATCGAACGGTAAGAACATTGGTGAATCTTGTTCTATCAATTCAACGATCTTCACAGTAGTCCCTAATGATACTGTCTCTTTAGTTTTACCTTTAGGGATTGGAATTGTTTTGGCTATGTTGGTAGTTTCAAGATCCGTCGTAGGTATCAACTTTTCCTCTGGCTTTGAGTCAGAGGGTTTGTTAAGTTGATTTGTTGGCAGTTTGAATTCTGAGTGTACACCTGGTCTTTTCTTTAAATCAGCTAGGTGTACGTCAAACGGCTTTGGATCACCTTTGGCTACAAATACCTTTCCCAGATGCAGGAATCTTACTTCTTGAAATAGCGTGGAAGGGATTGCCTTCATGCGGTGTATCCATGGTCGGCCGAGGATCATATTATAATTGGTTTCCCGATCTATAATATAAAACTCAGTTAGGATTGTTTTAGGTCCCAAGGTAACCGGTAGTATTATGGTTCCTATCGACGTGGCTTTAAGGCTATCGTAGCCCCTCAAGGTATTTCGTGTAGTAGAACAGTTTGTTTCTCCATATCCCAATTTTTGGAGAAAAGAGAAAGGGACTATGTTAACTGCAGCCCCGTCATCAACCATTGCCCGTTTTACATAGTTATTATAAACTTGTACTTGCAAGTGTAGGGCTGGATCGCCTCGGCGTGCGATCTCAGCATCTGTAGGCATTTTACTTATTTCGAATATGAATTCAACATCCCTATCTGCTTGTCCCGGAGGATAAACATCAAAGTCTATATGATTTACTTGTGCTTCTGGTGGTGGAGTGATACTAACTAAATGACCCAAACCTAACGCCTCTAAAAGAGCAGCCCTGTGAGCAGGGGAATTCTTTAGTAAATCAAGGAATGAAATATGCGAGAAGGTTTTTGTTAGATCATTAATTAGGTCGTAAGCACCCATAGGTTTTGCTACGGTTTGTTGGACGTTATCTGCTTCCGGCAGATGGCTTGGACTTGGTTGAGAGAAATACTCTCGTGTCCTCGTAATTGCTTCAACGGGTAATTCGGAGTCTAACTCTACTAATCCAACTACCTTAGGTCGTGGTTGACTTCCTAGTTGTGGCGCGACTAACGGATTTAGCGAGGTTGAGGCCTCGTGATCGTTGTTTCCTGTTATTGCACCTTTGTTTGTTCCAGTTGGTTTCAACCTATCGCTATCATGATTTGGGAGTGGATCATTAAAGATCTTGAGAGGAGCGTTCTGAGGGGAAACTGCCCCTGCGAAGGTATTTGCCATTGGTGACGTAGGATCTGCTAAGAACATATCCATAAAAAATTGTTTTTGTTCATTTGGCAAGCGTTGCATGAATTTGTTGTAATCACGACACGTTCTAGTGTCATGCCCCCCGAATTTTATGGAAACCACAATAAGAATTGGGGTTGTAATTCCCGTTTTGTTGGTTTGGTGTGTATTGTGTCCTAAAATTCCGATCAAACTGTTGCCTATTAGGAATAAAGTTTTGTTGTTTCTGGTTTTGACTTTGGTTTTGATAATCAAAGGAGTTTTGGCTTGGTATTTGCATGGGATTTCGCCGTTGTTGTTGTTGTGGATTATTAAAATCCACCGTATTGATCGTCGGGGTAAAATTGTTGTTTCTTTGGTTGTTTGTTTGTGACGGAGTATTAACGACATTTACCCTCTTGGGCTGGTCAGTTACCCCATCTGTTGTTACCCCACGATTTTTGTTAAGAATTTTGGGTCCTTGATTGACGCTTGTGGTGGTTGTAGTATTTTGAGTAGAGGTGATTAACCTCCCGTTTGCTCCATACGTCTTACGGCCACTATCTATTGCTGCTTGATCAATTCGCAGAGCGCTCTCAAGTACTTCGTCATAAGTCCTTAGTGGGAACTTCTGGACTTCTTCCTTCACTTCTCTGCTAAGAGAATGAAGGAATAAATCGCATAGCTCCATCTGATCCATGTTTGGAGCGCTTGCCGAGGAATAAAGGACTGTGCGCCACCTTTGGATGAAATGGGCGACAGACTCGTTATGTTCTTGCTTGATGTGCAAGAACTCCCTGATTCCTGTCCTTAATAGTTTGTTCATGTCGAAGGCTTTGATGAACTCAGACACGAGTTGTTTGAATGAATGTATGGAAGCTTCGGGTATTCTGTAATACCAATCGAGGGCAATGCCTTCCAGCATTTTGGGGAATATTTTAGCAACAACCCCATCCCATGGGAGTAATTCACGAATGGCTGTAGCGTAAGCTTTGATATGCGCATTCGGATCTCCTTCTCCTTTGTATTTGGGCAAATCGGGAAGAAGCCTTGGAAGCATAACGCTTCGTATGGCGAAATCTAAGGGCTCCTTTAAATATTCTGAATAAGTCCCTATCGCATACGTCTCAACCATTGATGGTGCCTGTTGAGGAGGCGGTGGCGGAACGGGTTGTTGATATGGCGTAACGTACGCGTTGGCAGGGGCATAAGGCAATCCCTGCATTTGAGTAAACATGCTGGGGGATGAGTACATATCTCCTTGTGGCGATTTGGAGTACATGTTTAAGTACGAAGGGATGCTATCCAGGAATGGATTGCTCTGTACTGGACCAGGAGGAATAGTGCTAGCGATAGTGGGTCTAGTTGGCACTTGTTGTGAATACTGAGGAGTCATACCTAACGTGCCTACTCCTGTGAGGAGATCTACTTGGCCAGAGTAGTATGGAGGATTGGAACTCCCCGTTTGTATGAACGGAGGATTTTGATTTGCTTGAGCAAGTTCTAACCCTCGTACTCTTTCTACTAACGTTGAAATGACTTCATTTGGTGAAGTCACGGTACTTTGCCTGAGTGGCGTTTGTTGTGTACCTTGGTGTTGTATAGGCATGTGATAGCCTGTCATGAATTGATTGCTATCCTGCCAAGTTTCTCCAAGAATATTTCCTATAGAGATATTTTCTTGAAAATGGGTCTCGGGTTGTACTTGTAAACCTCCTATAGGCGGGTACATACCCCGGGAGCGTTGTTCACTCCCAGGATAAGGTATTGATTGTCCATCGTCTAAGACCAAGTATGGATCTGATTGTCTACTAATAGGCGGTCTGAGTAATATCTGAGGAGATGAAGCAGATTCTCCAGTCAATGTCATATTGTTTGAGCCTGAAGGCTCTGTTTGTGTTTGAGCGAGTTGCTCCAACCCCTCTGTTTGGAAGGACGAGTTATATCTAGTCCTTGGTGTTTGTGTTGACAATTGATTAGTTGAATAGTTGTCGCCCCACATTGAGAGTGAGGGTGATGACTGCCTATTCTGTTGGGCGTAGTATGCCTCAAGACCCAAGAGGGGTCTGCCGTATGCATCAAATCCCGACATATTCGGGGGGTATATGAATACCCGCAGAATAATGGGAAGGAGCGAAGGTGATTTGGAGAAGATGAAACTTCTCAAAGAGAAGGTGAAAGAATTGCTTGTTTCACGTCGGGTTCACCAATTTTGTACGTCGGAAAAGCAACAGGCGAGCGTGAGAATCAACAAGTGACTCTTCCACGTACCCGACCTCCCGAGGTCGTGCCGAGACAGCCGGTGGGGGTAGAATGTGCAGACAAACTAGTTAGGCAGTCTAATGTCTTCGACACGCACTAATGGTATTTGCGAATCTAAGGCAAAGAAGGCCCTTCTAACTTGGACTGGTGTGATAGATCGATCAGCGAGGATGACTGCTCGAAGGCTCCAATCAATATCGAGCTCTGGCGTGATTCGATCTATGGGTTGTGGGATGCGTGGAAAATGACCCGGGATGGTTTCGTGTATTTCTCCTGATAGGGTCATATGGTGAATATGGTCGATTCTATGGGCGATTCTCTGGCCTAGTCCAAAATTCTCTAGCTTCGTTAGCTGTTGTATTTAGTAGGGATAACTGTTGAATGATGATAGGTGGAATCGGAGTAGACTGAAATACTAATTTACGTAGGCCAGTGTCTATGTCTAATTCTTTTATGGATTCGTTAGGCTGTGGGATCTGCGGATCACAACCATAGACTCTTGGTTGTTGCGGTCCCGTTATGGTCATACGGGAGATCAAGTTCTGATCCCTAGTATCCAGTAGTCGTAAGCTTTTTCAGCTTCTATGTTTAGAACCAACAGTTGTGCGATCTTCTCAGAATACCTTACAGGCGTTCTCGCAACTTGGATTCTTAAGCTGGTATCTATATCTACTAGGGTGTCTCCAGCGTCTGGCTGTGGAACTAAAGGATCACACCCGAATGTTTGTTCTCTTTCGAGCCCTTCTACAGTCATGTGGGTATTTTCTAGGGTAATCTGTAGTTCGGCTGATTTGACCAAAACAGATGCGCTTGATCGTCTTCGATATTTAGCCCTCTCAACTGTGACCTGATCTGTTGGAAATCTATTGTTGTTTGGAAGACTTGTATCCTAAGGTTTTGGTCAATGTCCGTTATTGCCACTACGGTGTTGGGCTGGGGTACAATTGGCTCGAAAATGTATTCCCTGGGCTCCCTAGGTCCCGTAATTGTCATGCAAAAGCAGAAATGAAACAAACTATAATAAAGTAAAATCTAAGTGCACTTCTAGCATATATAATTTCTTTTTGTATTTTCTGGCAATTTATAAGAAAGCAGCTATTTAAAATATTTAGAATTGACAACTAAACTAACAACGTAAAACAAACAAAATAGCCGAGTGTAGCTATTTGTCTGTGCAATTTCGTATATCTATTCTAAACAATGAAATAACTAATCTATCTGCAAGATTCTCGATCCTACCTCAGAAGTGAGGAATGAATCATAGTTTCTCAGAAACTATCAATCCCCACAACCTCCCTGGCAATATCGAGAATGGAAATAACTGAAATAAAGTGATTAACTACTTTATTTGATAAGTTCTAACTAAAACTTTGAAAGATGGAACCTGGATTTCGCAGAACAGTGGCGAATCCGACGGTGTGTGTGTTCTTGTCCCCTCAGTATGATCTCTTCGTTCTTTGTGCTCACATGAATCCAGAAAAGCGTGGAATGCTTGCATCAACAGGAATAGATATTTGGATCAATGGACAGCCTTTGGAATGCAGACAGAATAGAGTGCGGATAGGAGAGGGATAGTGCAAGAGTACAGAGCTTGGCCTATGCAATTCCTAGCGGGGTCTACTGCGAATCGTGCAACAAAAGTGTCCAGAACCTGAAACTAGTCTGTATGAAGAGCAAAACCTGCAACTTTAATGGCTGCCTAGACTATTCTACTCCAAAACAATAATGCTGTTTGCACAAGTTGGATCTGTGGCTTACCAACAGTAATACAAAGCTAAAACAAACCTGCAACAAACTATGCTACCAATCCTAAGCAAACTAAAACGACCATAGCACTGAAAACATGAAAGTTGGAGTGAAAATGGTGGCCCAAATAATGTTTGCACTTGCACAAGTTGGATATGTGGCTTACCAGCTGCAATACAAAACTAACCAAAGCACTCAATGAGAAATCTAAGAATTCTAAGCAAAGGAAAACTAAATCTACTGCAACAAGAAATTTAAAAGCAAACTTTGGAGCAAAATTCAGAGCTAAAATCAGGGGCCATTTGCATGTGCACAAACCATGCATTTATAGGAATCCAATCATCCAAAAATCAAGTCCAAACTGAACTCCTAAACATTAAACAAAAGAAAAACACTATTCCAGGGGACCAAAAACATTAATGCATGCTTAAGTCGGCAAGAAAAGCTGGTAAAGCGTTGATTTTTGCGTGCGTTCCGTCAAAAGCACGTTCTGGAAAACACGCACAGGACCGCCGCCCTGCTCAGGGCGGCGGTTACAGGACCGCCGCCCTGTTTAGGGTGGCGGTCAGGGCGGCGGTTTCGTCACTGAAGACCAAAAAAGCCAAGAAAAGAGGGAAAAATAGGGAAAACAAAGCACGCGGGGGCTAAGCGGGGCATGCGGGATGTTAACGCATATCCGTAAAGCTTCTCTGGATCCCGAACACCTTGCGAAGAGACCTGTATCATCATTGGGGCACTTATTACACCGTTCCGTAGTACAGTACCTTACAATTTGGGGTACGTACAGTTACCTACTTCGAGATACCACCAGGACGCCATCATGGTCACGGTGGATAAATTAACGATAGTAGCTCATTTTTCTCTAGTGAAGACCACCTATACAACTAGTGCTGTGGTACGAGTATATCTTGACAAGACTTTCAGATTGCATGGGATTCCGCAGAAGATCATTTGCGACCGCGATCCCCTTTACACTTCCCATTTCTGGACTTCTATGCAGTATGCCCTCAGGACGAGGATTAATTTCAGCATAGCTTATCACCCTGAGACAGATGGACAGACAGAGAGGGTGAATCAGATTTTAGAGGATATGCTCAGGATGTACGTGATGGATCATCAGGTGAGATGGGAGGAGTGCCTGTACCTGGTGGAGTTTACCTACAATAATAGTTTCCAGAGTTCTATAGGCATGGCTCCCTTTCAGGCATTATACGGCAGAGAGTCCAGGACACCTCTTAGTTGGGACAGGATTGAGGAGAAGGTTTCCCTTGGGCTACCATTATTACAGGATATGGAGCAGTAGGTTACCTTGATCAGACAGAGATTGCAGGAGGTACAGGACAGACAGAAGAAATATGTAGATCAGCATAGGACATATCATAGTTTTGAGGTGGGCACGAATGTGTTTCTTCGTATTAGACCGCATAAGAGCCCTATCCGTTATGGAAAAGGTTCTAAGCTTGCTCCTAGGTTTGTGGGTCCCTTTGAGATCTTAGAGCATCTCGGTCCCTTGGCCTATCGTCTAGAATTGCCACCTAGCTTGTCTCGCGTCCATGATGTGTTTCACGTTTCTATGCTTAGGAGATATATTTCTGATCCTTCTCACGTACTAGATTAGACCACTTTGTAGGTGTAGGATCAAGGGTAGGTGATGGTGGAGCCCGTACGCATTATAGAGCGTAGGACTCTGGGCCTTCGTAGTAGAGAGATTGATCAGGTTTGGGTCCAGTGGGACAAATATGACAAGACTGCAGCTACTTGGGAGGATGCTACTTCATTACGAGTGCAGTTTCCACACTTGTTCCAGTGACTTCCAGGAGTAAGTCAAGCCTAAGGGGAGGGGGATGTAGTGCCCACTTCCCTCTGACACCTTTTTTATTATTGTTTTGATACTATCGACTACACTTATGGATATATTATAGTTTTGATATCCAATGTTAGTAGAGATCGGAGATACTAAATTGTTATTGATTTGATTCTCATATAATGCATATGGACTACTGTAGACATTTGATGTTGATATTGATATACTTTTGACATGGTTACTTATCTGTAATTCTTACATGTGATATATTTAGTCATATTGAGTAGACCTTGATAATTGGATTAATGTGATGATCGTTTTGACATGAATGAAATGTGGAATAGAAATGTGCTAGAAATTGTAAGTGATATCGTATTTGCATAGATGATATTAATTAATATATAGTTGATTTTAGATTTATATCACATATTTTGGCATGAATGTTTTAATGTGGCCATGAGGCTGAAGGAGGTATCATCTGTTTTGCAGGTATATTATATTAACAACAACATCGAGGGAGTGGAGACCAACCACATCAGAATTCGAGAAGAATCCAACTAGCGTCACCATGGCAACATGTAATTGTGTGTGTGTGTTAGAATTATTTGGTTAAGGGAAAATTGTGACCTCGGGGTCATGTGTTGTTTTGTTTTAATTTTCCCTTTCTATTATGTTAGTATGTGTTTTCTCTTAGTAAGTGAAATTTTAGTTGTTTTATTTTTTAGATTCTTGGAATTGTGTTTACCCCTTTTTTTAGTCATGGGTTGTAGTGTCTTAATTAAGTTAATTTGAATTTGTTTTAAACTAATTAAAAGATGTGACCAAAAGGGAGTTAATTTATTAGGCTTGATTTACTTTGGATTTTGTGTTGAGTGATGTGTGTTTGAGTTTTGAGTGTAGCACACTCTACCCCACATGGGAAACTCGAATTTGGCCTTAGAGGCTAAATTTGGAAGCTTGTGGGACAAATCAAACTTGTCCCACACCTCTTAAAAGCCTATGCCAACCCTACCTATGGGTTGGGAGGTCAAATTTAGGGACTTTTAGGTGTTTTGGGGGATGAAAGGGTAAAATATTAATTGCACTTTCTTTCAAAATTATAATTTTGTCCTTTGGGGGAGTGGGCTTAGATGGAGTGTGTAAGGTGCTTTTCATTCCTCCAACCACTCATTAATGGTGCATTGGAATATGAGGTTGACCAAGTGATGTGGAGTGGAGGGAAAATGAGGTGGCATCCTACTTGGAGCCACATCATCCCTCCGTCTCTTTTCTCTATTTATTGAGTCCTTTTAGCTTATTTTGGGGTTACATGTTCATTTTTAGTCTCTTGTATTTTGGAGAGTGGAGGATTTTGAAGGAGTGTGTGGATTTTTGGAGCTTGTGGATGCTTGCTTGATCTTTAGAGGGGTTTGGAACTTCATACTTGGAACAAGCTCTACCATGGAAAGGTAGGAGCTTCACCTTTGTTTATATTATGTTATTATTATATGTATGTGTGTATATGTTGTGTTGCATGTTGTTGTTTCTTTGAAATGCTTGTTGGGTATGGGTAGAATGCCTGAGTTGGGAGTGGGAGGAGACTATGTGGAGTTTATTTGAGGGAGGCATAAGAGATCATTTTCTTGAGGATGGAGTTTGGGTTGGGTGCCCACCTAGTATGAGAAATGCTTGCATTTTCTTCTTGTTCTTACTTTTAGGGAGCCATAATAGTGGATGGAGGGATAAGGGGTACTTGAGGGAAGCATAAGAGTTGTTAGGGGTATTGTGTTTTGCATTGGATGATTTTTAGGTGGCACCCATTCCCATTGGGAGACATAAGTGGTCTCCCCATAGGTCTTACTCTTTTGGCTTTCTTGATAAGCCTTGTGATCTTGTTGCTTTTTTGTTTTCTTCTTGTTTAGTTGTTGTTGTGTTTTGTATGTAAATGGAATGAATGTGAAATTATTTGTCAAGTATTGTGGAAGCTAGTAGTTGTCATGAGTTGAAATCTTCTCCTATTGTAATGTGGTTGGGGCTCGGGGGGCCATGGAGAAGATGGCTTCTCTTCTCCATTGGGTATCTTGGTTGGGTGGAGAGCGTTGCCTCTCCCCTTATTTTGTTGTGAATCAAGAAAATTTTTGGAGGAGCTACCTTGTTGGTGTTTGGAGCACATGCATTCCTTCAAGAGCTTGTAATGGCCTCCAAGTGCCTCCCTTCCACCTCCAATAACCTGCAAAATCAAAGAAAGAAAATGAATTAAATGAGATGAGAAAGAAGCTTTCATAAGGATGCTTTAGGTTTAGATTGTCTATTTTCCAAATCAATGGTCAAAATTTAATCCATCCAAGGGATGAGATTCATCCCTACAAAAAGTAGGTGGAGAATGGGTGAGTGGAAATTACCCTTTTAATTTAAATGTCTTAATTTTAAAACATGAGTTGACTTTTAAGGGGTCACTTTATGGGGTAAGGGGATGTTTATTCTAACCGGGCATATTAAATGGACCTTGTTATTTCTTTATTTGTCAAATATTTAACTATAGTAGGAATTCAATTGTTTATTGAATTAACACTTAGAGTGAACTAAACCTTGGTTGGACTAAATCTACTTATTAGTTTTAATGCAGACTTAATAATTGGTTAAAAATAGAAATTATTAATTATTAAATATCATTGACCTTGAAACATTATCGTGACAATTATAGTTTCGAGCCTGTATGCGGGCACACTTTTCAAAAAAAATTATTCCATAATTTTTCTAACTAAACCTAGGATGTTCTTGAGTCTCTTCCAGGCATTTTTGGTGGGCGTTACATTTTTTTTACCCTGAACCAGGTCATCCTTTTCTTGCAAAGATGGGCTCTTTGTGCATCATTTCTAAAAATGGCTACCTGGCTTTAATCTACTAATGGTCTTGTATCTAACTCTGCCCTCTATTTGAATTTTTAAGTTGTGTCATCCTATAAGTGACTCGATCATTTAGATTAGAGTGGATCTTACCTTTTGGAATTGATTATTCATTGCGTTTCTCTTATTTATATAATGATCTTAAATGGGTTGATTTGCCTAGTTTGTAAACTAGTTGTCAATAACTTGTTGTTTTAACTTACAATGGTTTTCTGGGTTCTCCGCTTTTGTTTCGAGCATGTATCTTGTTGGTGTCTCCTCAATATGGCCACCATGGAGGGATTTTGAACTCTTATGTTCTGATTTAGCTTGTCATTCTTTCTTTTCTTTCTCTTTAACTATGTATTTGTTTCAGGGAAAATTTTAGTAGCGAATATTCGTAATATGGCGAATATTCCATTTTTGAAAATTTTGAAAAGGTGAATTTTTTGGCACGGGTCAGTGACCTGTTCGCCTAAAAATTACACTTTAATATTTTTAGGGGTCGGCTTCGCCTACCCTTGAAAAATATCCCCTATATAAACCTAGATTATTCGCCAGGTAGAACACTTCTACTTCACATTTTTCAACAATATGATATATCCTGTATTATAGACGCACGACAAGGGGGTAAGTTATTGACGCGCGACAAGGAGGGTTTGCAGACAAGGAGATACTGCAGATATTGACGCATAGTAGATGCATGACAAAGAGTTTGTTGACGAGGGAAATGGAGTTTTTTTCGATGAGCAAGAAGAGGGCAGAGGCTACAGACGCGCGACAAGATATTTGTTGTCGCGCGTCAAAAAAATGCATTGATGCGCGTCAACAGACCTCAGTGATGCGCGTCAATAGACCTCAGTGACGCGCGTCAACACGGTTGTTGACGCGCGTCACTAAGGTCTATTCACACGCGTTAATGAGGGTTATTTGTTGACGCGTGACCTTGACGGATAGTTGACGCGCGACAAGGAGGCACAACAGATATTGACGCATAGCAGACGCACGACAAAGAGTTTGTTGATGCGTGACACTGATTTTTTGATGATAAAGCAGAGGTCGGAGGCTGCAGACGCGCGACAGGAGATTTTGCTGTCGCACATCAAAAAAAATGCAGTGACGCGCGTCAACAGACCTTAGTGACGCGCGTCAAAAGACCTTAGTGACGCGCGTCAATAGGCCTTAGTGACGCGCGTCACTGAGGTCTGTTGACGCGCGTCACTGAGGGTGTTGTCGCGCGTCACTAAGGTCTGTTGACGCGCATCACTGCATTTTTTTGACGCGCGACAAGGAGGTACAACAGATATTGACGCATAGCAGACACACGACAAAGAGTTTGTTGATGCGCGACACGGAGATTTTTTGATGAGAAAGCAGAGGTCAGAGGCTGCAGACACGCGACAGGAGATTTTGCTGTCGCGCGTCAAAAAATGTAGTGACGCGCATCAAAAGACCTTAGTGACGCGCGTCAACAGGCCTTAGTGACGCG
Source organism: Taxus chinensis (assembly GCA_019776745.2). Taxonomy (NCBI): domain Eukaryota; kingdom Viridiplantae; phylum Streptophyta; class Pinopsida; order Cupressales; family Taxaceae; genus Taxus; species Taxus chinensis. The sequence continues at coordinate 245,640,398 of CM034155.1, read as the reverse complement.
CGTCACTGAGGTCTGTTGACGCACGTCACTGAGGTCTTTTGATGCGCGTCACTGCATTTTTTGACGCATGACAGCAAAATCTCCCGTCGCGCGTCTGCAGCCTTCTGTCGTAGCGCTTGATAATCAGGTGAAATTTTTTCATACAACCCCCAAAAAATTCGCCTTCCCGCGAAACCGGTTCCGGGTATATTCGCTAGGTATTCTCCACCTCCGATTTCCAAGAGGTCTCTTAAAATGAACCCTGATTTGTTTCAGGGTAAGTGAATTTCTTGTTGTTGCTTGACCTAGATTTGGGTGTTTGAGCTTTGCTCATAATTTTCAAGATGCATCCCTTTTATTCCATTGCACATTTTCTTAGTTTTAGGTTTTAAAAGTTACAAGCATATATTTGATAGATATAAATTTTTCCTCTTTGCTTGAAATGATGTCTTCTTGTTGGTCTCTATATACTGTACTTGTTGAAATTGACCCTAAATTGGATCTGAGTGGGTGTGAAAATTTGTGTTCTTTTGGGGGGAGTTGGAGCATTTAAGATTTTTAAATATGTAGTTTTGCAGCTAGATGGAAATTATTATGATTTTCATTTATTTTGTTTGTTTGGGAATCATAGCAGGGGACACATACACTAGAGATGGTAAATTCAAAATAAATCTTTGCTACTTATAGATGCAGATGTAAACCTGTTTATTAATTGAAATATTGTTTGACATGTGGACATCCTGGAGAGCATTATGGAGAAGGGACTTTTATTAGATGTTTTAATTGTCAGAGCCCTTGCAGATATGTAAGCAAAATGTAGCACAACCTACATTCACCTTACATATTAGTCTATAATATAGAGATGAAAAGACTATATTACTGTTCCACGCCTCCTAAACCAAAAATTCCCTCAACTTGGAGAGACTTTTTAAAAACTAAAATAATATACGGCTTCTTTTTGTTCAAAATAATTCCTACACAGTGGTTCTCTTTGATGTATTTATAATAATTATTGCACAATTTCCATTTCTTTTTGGACATATTAAGTAATCGTCTCACACTATATTTATCACATAGTTTTCATATCCAGAATCAATTATGTTCTATCACATATTTCTTAGTTCTTTCTACAGTATTTAAAGTAATCATCACACATGTTAGTGAAAATAATAATCATTACCAAAAAATTGGAGTGATTGTCACACAATTTCCTGGGTCTCTTTTAAAGTATTTGAAGTTAATAGTAATTTATTACATAATTTTTGTTCTTTGTTATGCTTTTAAAGTGATTATATCATGAAGTTTTCATTTCAATTTAAAATATATTCTAAGTACTCATTTTCACTTGGGGAAGGCAGCATGATGCGAAAGGGTATGGCGATAGGGACTGGGACAGGGATGAGAATGGGGGACGGGGATTGGGAGAGGGAGATGGATAGAGATGGACGGGATAATTTCATTAAAAATGAGGGCACAAAATCAAATGAGCAAGTGTACATCAAACTAGAATATTTTCCAGATTCAAAACATGTACTGGATTCAAAAACATGTATTGAATGACATGGACAAGGAGGAAAAATAATTATTCCTTTTCCACCATAGCGAGAAGTTGTCAATTGCATTTGGATTGTTATCTATTATTGAGTTTTCTAATTAGATGTCCTTTGTCACACAAGATATCCGAGTCACACATGCCACCAAAATATGGTGTATTGACTTGTGTTAACACCTTCCATTTTATGTTCTGAAGGTGCACAAAAATCAAAACAAAATGGAGAGAACCCAAATTAGAAAAAGGTGTTGAACTTGTGATGGGTATGGTTGATTATAAATTGTTGAAGATGTATGAAATGAATAGAGAATTTATATAAGGGTGGTAAAGTTGAAGCAAAGTGGATTCAAATATGACGTATTGTATGGAGGTGGAAACATTTTACGTCTTCTACATTCTTACTAATTTGTTAATCTTCAGCAATCTCCGTCGCAACATAAAGGAAATGGAGTTCCTAGAAGAAAAATCATAAACAATCTATTAGGAAAAAATATAACACATGGAATACATTCTCATAGATGACATGAGCTTCACAAGCCCAGTAATACTTAACAGTGTAAATAGTTGGTTGCGTGAGACATTCCGTCAACATAACAACAAAGACTCTGTGGGATGCTCTATTACATTGCTGAGAGACCTAGGACAACTTCCTCCCATGAAATATATACCGATGTATGCAAGAAAGTCAGTTGGTCACACTCTTTACAAAACATTTGACACAATTATAACATTGGATAGCAATTTCGAGTTTGTCAAAGAGCCCTTAATTTTGTAATGATTAATCATGATCTGAAGTGAATGAAAAAACACCGAAATACAAGGGCAATAACAAAATTTCAATACATAATATATAGATATTCGGTATGCCATATATTATTTACGGCATACAGATCATGAAGCCGCTGTTTATTTACGGCATATATGAGTGAGAGAGAGAGAAGGGCGTTAAATAGAAGCACAGTCTGCAGGAGCAAAGGAGAGCATGTCTTTGGAATTGTCGTAGAGAATATGATAATTCTGTTGCTGAAAATTACCAAAGATGGACAACCCACCTGAAGATTCCAGCATGAGGAAACACAACAAATTGGTGTCCGGGACTGTCTCAAAGCTGTAGTCACCCCTAACAACATAATCCGCACCGCCGCTGAAATGAAAAGTGATGTCAGGAACAGTTAATTTATCAGTTGATGATGATCCACCCGAAGGCAGTTGATAGCATAGACTGAAGTCTGAATCTTGGGCTCTGGGCAATCCAATGGCGGAGTCGAGAAGCTGAGCCACCGCAGTGAAGGCGGCGCGGGGCAAGATCGTATACGTGGTTCCCGAGTCGATGATGAACCCTCCGCTACCATCTCCTTTGATATCGAACGTTCCCTCTGGAATATTGGCCCGCGAATTCCCCACACTCATTCCTTCCACAGACAGGTAATACGACTGATCGTCTATGACCGAGTTTGTTAGAATAGGGGTAGACTTGGCTCCCTCGCCCAGGGTCTCCGCCGCGGTGCCCAACAATAGAGGGCTCGTTTCTGCAGATGCATTTATTAAACAGTAAGAGAATTTGGAGTCTACAACGGAAGCGGAACTGAGCTGCGAGATTAGCGATAAGTCACCCCGTCCAAGGCCTATGAGACCGTCGATTTGGGTGAAGCCCTGCCCTCGCGTGTCGTGGCTGCACCCAAATGCCACTCCCGGGATGGATTCTTCTCCTCCGCTTGTGTCCGACATTGTCAATGTGTCCGAAGATAACACGCCGCTGGTACTCGAACCGTCGACGTATTGGTATAAGTATTGACAGTCTGGCGCACAGGTGGGATTGGGAAGGGAAGAGCAGAGGGACGAAGCACAGGGCAGCTTGGCGTAGGTGGTGGATTTGGAGGGGTCGAAGATGGGGTCGGGCTGAGAGAAGCAGTTGGCGCATGGTTGGCATTGAGTCCAGATGAGATCGCTGCCCGTGTCCACGATGCCCGCCATTTTTGTTGGCGGAGTTCCGATGCTAATTGTCGCCACGAATTCTCCCTCGCCAACGTTGACGGGGGCCTCGATCCCGCCTTTGAACGGGGAGGCCGGGGAAGGTGCTTTGATTGCAGAAGCTATGGAGGTTTGGATGGTTTTGAGCCTTGTGATGCTTCGGTGGACAGCGCCGCGAAGGTGGTGTTGAGGGTGCAGGCGCTTCATATTGGCTCGCAAGGCTTTCACAGACCCGTCTTCTTCATCTGCATTGGACATTTTATTACTAAGAGAGCATAGCAGCAGAACCAACACCACCACCACCACTTTGTAGCCCATTTTTGTTACTCACTAAAGCTCGGTGAACTCGATAAGTGCAGACACGGGTATTTATACTAGTTTTTCCCCGGATCAATCGCCAATCGCCATAACGTGAGTGAGAAGGTAACCCAACAAATTCCAAGCCAATGTAAACATGAACCAACCCCGCAACGAAAGTTTCGCTTAACGCTGCCTCGCATCGAAAACTCTTGGAAGGGACATTCTTGACCAAGGATAGAAGACAATTGCAACCACTTACAGTTTTCTTACCTCGAAAGAAAAATAAAGGTAAAACAAAATAGTCATGCCATTGGTTCATGGAAAGGACACACTTGACTAACGGAGAGAAACAAGTCAAGCGAAATGGATTTTTCTTTTTGTATAATCATTTCACAAAATCTATATTTATAAAGGATGTCCTCAAACATAATTGTATGAGTCTCACAACCATAGTGGGAGAAGTGGGGATGGATTGTATAATTTGTGAGTTGTTAATAAATAATGGGCAACCTTTTCAAGTTTGATGTCCATTTAATTGTCACGAGGAAATTTTAATCTTAAATTTGATGTCAATTTCATTGTCATTTGAACTTTTTTTTATTTGTGTGAAGAGGTCGTCAAAAAATAGTTATATTTTAGCCATATAAAGGAGTTTGGAACTCTATTTTGCTTAAAGATGTTTTGCAAACCTAACATTAATATGAGTAGATTTTAGCCATTTCTTGAACTAATTATTCGAATATCTATTAAGAGGGTAATATAGTTATTAGTCAATACGATAAATGCCCTGCCATTGATATCTTCAAACATTATTTAGATAGTACTAGTTATATGTTAATGGAAGGGAAATTGTTTTTTAAAAAAGGTGTTCATGGATGCAAGACTACATCTTCAATTGGGAAGTAGAAAAGAGTAGTAAGACGCTAAGTTTTTGCATTTAAATTTTACCGCCACATATGCCTATTAAAAAAAGGCAATGATAAATTTTCAGTAATTCCTTTTGAAATATACAATACCTACTTTTTATTATGCCGAAGGTGTTCACAAGTTGGGTTGAGGCTTGCCTCCTTTGACAACGAAGAACAAGGTGGATGACGTAGATGACAATCGTGCTTCGTCAACATATTATTTTTTTATGTTTATTTTAGGCATCTCACAGATGAGGTGTAGGAGGACATTGACATATGTGTTTTTTTGTGACACATTCTTTCATGGATGTATCAATGACCAAGATTAGAAGATTGTGGCATTCACGTAAAAGAATAAATGGTTTGGTTATTTTCTTCACGAATTATAGTCCTGTGCATAGAAACCTGTAGCAATCAACTAAACTATAATGTTTTTTTTTCCATTTTTTCCTCAATCTAAATGGAAATGTCAGTTTTCAGGCACCCTTTTCGTTGATAAAACTCAAGAAGAAAAAAAACACATAGAGGATTTCATGTAAAGTCTTATTGTTTTCAATGCCAGAATAGTTAAATGATAATCAATCCTGGTCATTCGAAAAAAAAATACAAAGGAAGAAATTATGTGAAGTAACTTATATTGAAACATTTGCCTCATCTCCCCCGTAACACCTCGACACCTTGGGTAGTTGACTTTTTTGGCCACTAACATCCATATGTGGTTGATCTAACAACATCACCTAATTTTATGAGGGTAGATTTGGGCTTTATTGGTCCCTTATGTAGTGGCTATTGTATTCACATAAACTGCTCACCCGATCTCTTACGTGCAACCTTGTGGGGATGGGGGTGTTGTGGACAGTAGAAGAGATAAAGGGGAGGAGCGGTCTGAGGCCAATTTTGAGTGCAAGCTCCACGGTGGCGTATGTGGAGGTTGCATTGGGCTCATGAAGGGTTTTACCTAAGCTTTCTTTGGTTATACGTTTTACATTTGTATTTATCATGGTTTCTTTCTTCAGCGTATAGATGAGTGTGGGTTCATTTCTTTTTTTGGGATTGGATTTTATATTCGTTGTATTTTGTTTGAGAATATATACAGAAATTCGAGGCTAAAAATCTACTTGGTTTGTAGTTTCCTTGAACTTAGATTTTAGGTGTTTTGGGTCCAACAAAGGCTCCCATAAAATATCAAAAGCTTTTCGATTCTAAACATCCATAAATCTACCGTTCGTTCTTTCAATTCGTATATTGCAATTAGAAATCTAGGACTATGAGCAATGAAAGGATTTTGGCCTGATGGGTTATCAATATTAAAGAAATCCCCTGTTATAACATGGGGATTTCAACTCAATCTCAAACATTTCTGAAGCAATAAATCTCTCTACCCAACTTTAATAAGTGATACGCATTCACTTTGGTCACCGAATAACCTATGGATTACACTTAGCTTTGCATGTCGAGTCACTTAAGCCCCGGAAACATCAAATAACCCAATGATTTTACCTCATCCATTAATCTTACCTTTGTGTAACTAAAGAGAGGATTTCACCTACACAATTGGGTATTAGCTAGAACAAAATATAGCTACTCGTTGCACATAATTTGTTATCAATAAATATATTACAAATAAAATGGCGAGATCTTTCATCTTCTTTTTTTTTCTTTTGGGTTGTGGTGTCCTATTAATGTTTAGCAATTTATGGTATTTTTCAGTCAATATATGGACCTTTAGGTTAATTTTTTTTGTATTGCACTCAATAGTAACACACATGATGTCTACAATTAGTAAGTCGTCATCATGTTGCATGCTTTAAAAATCGTGATGATACATCCACTCCTTTTTAAACCTTAGCACTTAACTAGATCCTTGCAATACAATAAAAACCCTGGGAAACTCTTTCTTTTGTGTGTTTCCGAGGTTTGTGGCAGTGATAACGAGAAATCCCTAAATTTTTACATAAAATAACTACTTTTTCTCTCAAAATGGTTTTGTGACAGGTTCCCTTTGACACTCTCCTATTTAAATGAATGAGCTCGCACCTCACTTTTGCATCAAAATTTAACTAAGAAACCCTCAGTGAAATCTGCGCATAGCCCGTGTGTAATGAAATTACTTGTATAATTCAGATCATGAGCAGAAATATAACACCAAATAATGTAATATTCTAGAATATTGATCTCAATATGCAATTATAATAGCTTCGCCACTTCAAGGGGGCAACCTCCAAACCATACAATCAGACTCAAATGCTGCAAATGATGATGAACTACTACCTACAATCCCCTATATATACTATTCATATGTTATGGCCATCACCAAGGCCGACCTACTAAGCATGAGAAAGTATAAATGATATGGTAAGCCACAATTCGGCTACTCATATACTAATACAAGAAATAGGTTAAGGGCGTAGCATGCCCTTCCCCTTCAAAGCAACATTGTCCATATCCTTCCACTTGATCAGGTACTCAGTAATAACCCTTGTCTTCAATATTTTAGTGCGTGTTTGAAGAATGCATTCAGGTTCCAAGATGACTCTCCCTTCCTCATCGAACTCAGGTAACACTGTTTTGGATGATACTCTCTGTCAATTTACTTTCTTCGGGAAAGAAACATGAAAGACTGAATGTATTCTGGTTGATTGGGCATGAGATCATTTGTTGTGGATCTCTTGACTCCTCCTCTGGCTCAACCAAGATCTCTGACTCTGAATCTTCATCCTTCTCTTCATCTTCACTAAGCCCATCAATGTAGAACAACTTCTTTTCAGCACATTTATGTCGGGGTCCAAATTTACTGTCACAGTTAAAAAATAACCCTTTTTCTCTTTTTCTTCAATTTGTTGAGGTGTCAATCTAATTGGTTGAGGGAGTGTTGGGGCCAAGGTGTTACGATCTCTGGTATAAGTGAAATGTTTTGTTCTACTTGAAACAAATTTCTCCTTTTCCCTTCTGCCATAATCATTGAATTAGAAACCTTATGAGGATTAAAAATACGTACCTTATGCTCAATGTGATCCTTAAGACCCCCAAGATATAGGTCATTCAGATTCTCTTCAGTAATATTTTCCACCTGCAGAGAAAGTTTTTGGAAGTGATGAATGTAATCCTTAATATATCCTTTATGCCTCAACTTTACTAATTGGCTGAAGTAATTATCTGACACACTAGAACTGTAGTGTAATTGCAACTCTTCGGTGAAGATTGTCTATGTAACATTGAGACCATTCTTCTTCCTTTGAGCACATAACTATCGATACCAGACCAATTGGTCAGGTTTGAGATACAAAGTTGTCATGGTCACCTTTTGTCCTGATGGAATCTGATGTACTTCAAATAAATTCTCCATTTGGTCGATCCAATTGAGTGGATACTTTCCATCAAACTTGCACATCTCCACTTTTTGAAACATAGTACGGGCTTACAGATTCCTCGTATTTGGATTGTGCACACTCGAAGATCCACTCTGGCTCATGTGTTTATTATGTTGACCTGAGGATCCACCTTGATTGACATAAGTATGATTACCCATCATATGCGCACTGAATTTTTGCATGAACTCCTCCAATATTCAAGGTCTCTCAGGTTAAACTCAAGTTGGCTTATTTTATGGTCTGTGCAAGTAAACCCTAACCCTATGGAATCTGTAGTTATATCTTCTATCTCCAACTCCTCAACTACTATCTCATCCTTTTCTGGTGTTTTACCCGGAGTGATGGGATTCTTTATTCCTCTTATGGAAGGCCCTGCCATGACGCCCCAAAATAGTAGGATGTAATTATTATCTTCACTAACATGTGTGATGATTACTTTAAATACTGTAGAAAGAACTAAGAAATATGTGATAGAACATAATTGATTCTGGATATGAAAACTATGTGATAAATATAGTGTGAGACGATTACTTAATATGTCCAAAAAGAAATGGAAATTGTGCAATAATTATTATAAATACATCAAAGAGAACCACTGTGTAGGAATTATTTTGAACAAAAAGAAGCCGTATATTATTTTAGTTTTTAAAAAGTCTCTCCAAGTTGAGGGAATTTTTGGTTTAGGAGGCGTGGAACAGTAATATAGTCTTTTCATCTCTATATTATAGACTAATATGTAAGGTGAATGTAGGTTGTGCTACATTTTGCTTACATATCTGCAAGGGCTCTCACAACTAAAACATCTAATAAAAGTCCCTTCTTCATAATGCTCTCCAGGATGTCCACATGTCAAACAATATTTCAATTAATAAACAGGTTTACAGCTGCATCTATAAGTAGCAAAGCTTTATTTTGAATTTACCATCTCTAGTGTATGTGTCCCTTGCTACAATTCCCAAACAAACAAAATAAATGAAAATCATAATAATTTCCATCCAGCTGAAAAACTGAATATTTAAAAATCTTAAACGCTCCAACTCCCCCCAAAAGAACACAAATTTTCACACCCACTCAGATCCAATTTAGGGTCAATTTCAACAGGTACAATACATAGAGACCAACAAGAAGACATCATTTCAAGCAAAGAGGAAAAAATTATATCTATCAAATATATGCTTGTAATTTTGGGACTTTTAAAACCTGCAACTAAGAAAATGTGCAATGGAATAAAAGGTATGCATCTTGAAAATTATGAGCAGAGCTCAAACACCCAAATCTAGGTCAAGCAACAACAAGAAAATCACTTTATACCCTGAAACAAATACATAGTTAAAGAGAAAGAAAAGAAAGAATGACAAGCTAAATCAGAACAGAAGAGTTCAAAATCCCTCCATGATGGCCATATTTAGGAGAAACCAACAAGATACATGCTCGAAACAAAAGCGGAGAACCCAGAAAGCCATTGCAAGTTAAAACAACAAGTTATTGACAACTAGTTTACAAACTAGGCAAATCAACCCATTTGAGATCGTTATATAAATAAGAGAAATGCAATGAATACTCAGTTACAAAAGGTAAGATCCACTCTAATCTAAATGGTCGAGTCGCTTATAGGATGACACAACCGAAAAATTCAAATAGAGGGCAGAGTTAGATATAAGACCATTAGTAGATTAAAAACAGGTAGCCATTTTTAGAAGTGATGCACAGAGAGCCCATCTTTGTAGGAAAAGGACGACTTGGTTCAGGGTAAGAAAAATAACTTGAAACCATTGTGCACATGATATAATATCGAAACAAAGTATAGTAAATATGTCTCAGATCAAAATAAATCGCACCTAGAAAAGTAAACTTGCCAGTTTCATATCAAATCCATTGAAACCCTCGAGAGAAGAGTTGGAAAAAAACCACCCAGAAGCTAATTTAAGCTCAGAATATCGAATCCGTGCAATAAATTACAAATTCCACAAGGGTTTCAAGATATTAGTATCAAATAGAGATAAGAACAACCAAGATGAACAAGCAGAGTTATAGAACAAGATCTCACCTTGGTGATCTACAATGAACTCTTCCAATTTAAGAAAACTATAAAAAACATAATATCTATAAAAAAAATTAAGCTATAAAATTATATATTATGTATTGAAATTTTGTTATTGCCCTTGTCTTTAGGCATCTTTTCATTCACTTCTTGTAATTAATCATTACAAAATTAGGGGAATTTTGACAAACTCAATCAACTCATATATGATAATAGTTGAAGGATGTGGAAAATATGCAAAGTTAATGTTTTAGAAGTGATTTGTTTCAAATAAATTCAACAAAGCTATAGGTCTTTAACTCAAAAAAATCTCAAGATCAGTAAATTTATATATATGAATTTCATATTTCTTTTTTTTAATAATATATATGAATGTTTATTCCTGAAGATTCTCAATCATATTAATGTCGATGCACATAAGTTAAAATAAAAGTGAAAATTTTTTAGATAGTCATCTTCATAATGTTTTTCTTTCATCCATAATTAGAAACAAAAACATTAAAATGCCAAAAGACACACATAAGGCCCATAGGATGGATCTTTCAGTGAGGCAACAATTAAGGGTGACAATATTAACAATATGGAAATAATGACATCGCCAAGGCTGTCATCACGTAAAAAATGAAAATACGAAAAATACAACGCTATGCATTTCAATCAAGTTTGAAGAAAAAATCTAACAATTTTAACTTTTGTAAATAAAATAAAATAATTTTCCAATGTGCTAACAAAAAAATGCATAGAAAATTTTCAAAAGACTCTAAGAGACCTCTTACATTCTAAAATATATAATTCATAGAGTTAAATCATCTACTTGATATCCCTTTATTCTTTATGAAATTAAGAGCCTGATTTCAAAGAAACAAATATGTTAAACAAAACCAGGTGTTGGGTTTTCTTTTGAAAATTGTCAATGGAAGTGTATTTTATCCCCATTAGCTGCCCTCAATGACTCATTTACACCTTGTAGTGGGATATAAGAATGGCGAGAGATTTGAGAAGACATCGATGAGGTCCCAAAGACGATGATTGGATATACAAAGGATTTAGATGGATGTAAACAATGGGGACCAAAGCAAGAAGGATGGGAGAACAATTTGACTTATGTATAATTGGATAGGGTACCATGAAAATATTATTTTCTTTGTATTTTTTAGTATTTTAGTATTCTTTTATTCACTTCTCATAATTAATTATTACAAAATTAACTACCACAAAGTATTTATTTATTATTTATTTATAGTTTGCTTGATAATTTTTATATAAATAATAATGTAATCATAATATATGGAAAGTGGGTTTAAAGTAATAATAAACTAAACTATCCAAGATCAATCATAATTAGTTATAAACTAATATATTTAATTGGATGAAAAACGTTTATCTATATCATAGGAAAATTTGAAAATAATAAAAATTCTACAATATCAAGATTTTGTAGAATAATACTCAATTTTACACATATATAAAAATAAATTTATGGTAGATAATGAAATATAATTCAAATAGCAAAGAAAAATGATCACAAAAAATGGAAATTGTGTAGTGTGGCTACACTAACCAATTTCGTACATCATGTGGAAATGGTTTCCAAAATTCGTATAGGTACAAACATGGATTCCTCTAATAAACGTGAAACATTTTTGAGAAATGTTATAATGACCCTTTTCAAGGGTTTATAACCAATTTCCAGAGTTCAATTTTTTTTATTACAACATACTGGAATTAAATTATAGTGAACTAAAATCTTCGTAAATTGTGCCAAAATTCGCCAATAATCATTCATCAACAATTATCAAATGACTATTTATTATTTTTGACAAATATTATAGCCAAATTGAATGGGTTTGTGTAAAAGATACACCATTGGAAATAATTATGCAAATCAAGAAATTGCAGCAGTCAAAGAGGAGTTCAAAATTCCCCAAATATTTCCTCGAAATTCATGCAAAGGCATATTTGAACATCTTAGAACATGGAAACTTGATTATGCAATTCAAATTGATGTTATTATTGCTTAATAATTCAGATTTCAGTCAAATACAAGTCGAACACTGATAAAATCAGAATTGGCACATAATGATCTTTAATAAAATTGTAATCTGCAAATACATAAATGTTTTAAGTCAATATGAAGGTTTTTCGTCCTTCATATGGACCTCATATGGGGTTTTCGTCCCAAATGGTAAGAAGATGAGAGATAACTCTCAAAATCTGATTTTTAATTACAAATTCTTCTATCCTAAAATGCCCACACATGACCCCTATTTATAATTTTCTAAGGGTGGCGCCAAAACTGAAAAGACATGATATTTCATTTATGTCCATTCATTATGCCTTGGCCGACCCCTCATAATAATTTATTTTTCCTTAATAAACAAGGCCGAGCCATATAATCTTCACTAAACACACTTTAAAGTATTCATAAAATGATAAAAGACATATTATCTGCTTCCTCTTTATCTTTTTCAATTCAACCAAGGAGAATAAATAACCGGGAATCCAATTATGCCTTCAAAATTTGGAAAAATGAACATTGCAGTCCTCCCTCTCCAAGATTTCTTTTCCCCACACAATCGTAATCAGCTGGATCCCATGTGATCCTTGTAGTCTTCATTTTTGTACCTTTAGGTCCTGCAATTGTCTTCTTATTGATGAAAACTCCACATTCTTTATGCATTTGATGATTGCCCCATACAATATTGTAATCAAGCATTCCCCTTTCAAAAATCTGAATTGAAATGGTTGGTTCCCCTTCCCAAGTGTGCATCCCTAGGCCAAAATCAATCTTCAACAATGAATTCATCTATTGCATGGCTAAAGACTGAGATATGGAAATGATAGGAGGGCTGATCATGGTGATGTCAATAACATAAATTATGAGACAACAACATGTACATTTTGAAATGTCTTTCCCAATATGAAGGAACATCCATGAATTCTATGAAACTTTATTCCCAATACTAGCAAACTTAAAATGACTCATATACATAGTTGAAAAGATTTTTTTGTGGAAAATTCATACCATATTCCTACTTTATTTCCAATTCCTTCATTGAATCCCAAAATCTTGTGGAGATGCAAGCAAGCACATCAATCAAACACCACAACTTCTGCTCAAAATATGAAAATGAATTTATTACCATGCATGATGTGATCCATCCTTCCTTCAAGGTTTTTGAAGGGATAAGAGTTGGTACTATTTGAAAAAAGAAAGAAGATGATACTAAAATATCTAGACAGAGCTTGCAAAAATAAATTCCCTTTAGTCCCTTACTACCTGAAGCAATGAATGCAAGATGATGCCCCAAATTCTTTCTTCTTTTATGTTCACAAAGAAAGGAGAAAGCTGAAGTATAATGCATATCAACATAGAGAAGCCAAAGAAACTTGTACCTTACTTGGTGCCAATGATGTTCCCTTATGAGAAGGAACAAAGTACATGAGGCTAACATACCCATGTGTCTTCTAATGATGTACGAATCAACAATTTTATGGTCTCCTTTAAGGGGTAGAGTGATAGTCACTCTTTCTCCTTTCCCAACATGTTCCTTAAGCACCCAAATATTAAGAGCAAATATACCAACCATGATGTGACCATTATACATCATATCCATCTCCCTAACATCCTCAAAATCATATCCATCACTTCTTAGTATGGAAGGTGAAATGAAATATGAAAATTCATACCTTGGGCTACCTTTATCATCTACAAGACTCAAAATTTCTGAGTTGAAATCAGATTTCTTCCTTTTGCATTTTCCACTTAACAAAGCATTGAAATTCATGAGAATCATCTGTTAAAGCAATATGTGGTGCAAGGAATCCTTCTCATCATGGATGACCAATGAAAGGAACTGATGTAAATTATGAACAGAGACAAAATCTTGGTTATTTTATTAATAATCAATCTGAACGAAAATATAATGGAGTGCTGCAATTCTTATAGAAATTGTAAAATTGAATACAAAAAAAAAAATAGGTTATATGAGTACAACCATGAAATGATACAAACAATATTATTGTTAAAAAAATATAACAACTCACGTATGTTTGAATAAAACAATATAGAAAGTTATAAATAGATATAACCATATAACAATTAAACAATTAAACAAACTAACTATGTGCAATGCATAATTAACCTAGGTAAAATATATTTACCATAAAATTTCCCCCCTTAATTTTGCGTTGTCTCAAGGGATGAGGAAAGGAAATCTCTGAAAAACTCGAACTTATCATGTGCAAGTGACTTTGTGAAGATATATGCTCGTTGTTCAACTGTTGGACAAAACTGAAGTTGTATATTGTACTTCAAGACATGCTCGAATATGAAATGTACTCATATCTCAATGTGTTTTTCTCTTTCATGAAAAATTAGATTGCGAACAAGTTTGAAAACACCTTCATTGTCAACATACAAGGTAGTCGGTTTGTCCTATGGTATTACAAGTCCTTCAAGTATGTGACGTAGCCATATCGCTTCACAAATAGCTTCTCCTGTAGAATGATACTCGACTTCTATGGAAGAGAGAGAAACAAAGTGTTCTTTCTTACTTCCCCATGATATTGGTCCATATCCCATAAAGAACACAAACCCTGAAGTGGATTTTCTGTCATCAATGTTGCCTGCATGATCTGAATCCAAATATCCATACAAGAAGAAGTTGTTATTCTTCTTGTATTCTAGACCAAGATCTACTGTTCCCTTGAGATATCTCAAAATGTGCCTTTATACCTTCTAATGAAAAAATTTGGGTTCGTGCATGAACCTGGAAAGATAGCTCAATGTAAAGCTAATATCTGGTCTAGTTTAGGTCAGGTAAATGAGACTCCCAATCAACTTCTGATAGAGAGTGGCATTTACCAAAGGAGATGGATCTAAACAAGATAACTGCAGTCTCATCTCCATAGGTGTAGCAATAGGTATGCAATCCATCATCCTAAATTTCTTGAGCATTATCTTAGTATATTTCAACTAAGAAACAAAGATGTGATTCTCTTTCCATCGTACTTCTAATCCAAGAAAATAGTGCATCAACCCGAGATCTGTCATGTTGAATGATTGTTTAAGATATTTCTTCATTACATCGATCATCCTCACTGAAATGCTAGTGATGAATATATCGTTGACATAAACAACCACAATAAAAATCTCACCCCCTTGATTTTTGAGGTAGAGATTGAGATCATATGGATTTCTAAAAATCCATGTTGTACGAGATGCTCATCAATTTTGATGTACCAAGTCCGGGGTGCCTGTTTAAGGCCATACATAGATTTCCTAAGTCTGCATACCTTTGCTTCTTGACCAAGTATAACATATCCCTCAGGTTGAGTCATGTAGACTGATTCTTGTAAATATCCATTCAGGAAGGCACTTTTTACATCCATCTGATGGACTTTCCATCCAAACTATACAGCTAGAGAAAAGATCATCTAATCATTTTGATCTTAGATGTGGGAGAAAATGTCTCGTCATATTCAATGCCTTATTTTTGTGCATACCCCTTTGCTACTAGTCTTGATTTGTACTTGTCTATTGTCCCATATGATTTGTACTTTGTTTTGAATATCCATCTGCATCCAATGGGTTTCTTCACTGGTAGAAGATCGATAAGTTGCCAAGTGTTGTTTTTCATTACTGAGTTGTATTAAGTATCCATGACATCTTTCCAAGATTTAAACTGTAGGGCTTCCTAGATTGTAGAGGGATCATCAGATTCAATAACTCTACTCATCAAATAAAATTTCACTTCTTCTCTTGCTTTACTACGAGTCTGTGTTCTAGTGGTGGATGAATCTGGTGGAACATCCATTCATGCATCTCATAACATGATAGTATACCACTTGGGCATACATTGAACTGCTCTCATGGGTTGTGGTTCTATTTGATCATAACCATCATCCCGATTATCACTTTCGTTATCTGTGGGAAATCAACTTCTAGTTTTACAACTGGTGAAAAATCTACATCAGGTGAGTCTGGAGGAGAATACTTTGCTTCCTTCTTCTCAAATAACTCAACATATCTGCTAGTGTAGACTTTCCTAGTCTTTAGATCCATCAATATGTACACAAGAGTGTCTTCAATGTACCCAATGAAGATGAGTTTTTGTGATTTCATATCCAATTTCTTTCTTTTATACCTGGGTATGTTCATACTTGCTTTGCACCCAAATACTCTGAGGTGTGCATCAACTGGCTTCCTTTTTTACCAAGCTTCTTGTGGCATTACTCTGTCAAGAGAAACTGTGGGCACTCTATTCAAAAAATACACAGCTATCTTTTTTGCTTCTACCCAGAATTTCCTTGCTAGTCCAGATTCATCGATCATGCATTGTACCATTTCCATGATAGTACGATTTCTTCTCTCAACAACACCATTTTGCTGTGGTGTATGTGGATGAGGCATTTGTTGACGAATCCCGTGAGCTTGTAGGTAGTCTTTGAACTCGTCATTGGTGAATTCCCCCCTCGATATGAGAAAAGAGTTCTGATGTGATGACCAATTTCATTCTCAACAACTACTTTGAGCTTCTTGAAGTTTTTAAAAGCTTCACTTTTCTTACAAAGACAAAAATCCACATTTTTCTCGAATAGTCGTCAACACAAAACATGAAGTACTAAAATCTAGAATGACTCGATTACATCGGACCGCAAAGATCGATATGAACCAGATCAAGCTTACCATGAGCTCGATAAGCACTCTTCTGGAATGAAGCTCTGTGTTGTTTTCCTGTTAGGCAGTGAGGAAACTTATATGTATCCTTCTAGAGAGATGGTAATCCTTTTACCATATTGTGTCGGCGAAGTGTTTTAAGATACTTAAAACTGATATGGCCAAGTCTTTGATGCCACAACTGTGCAGAGGTAGATTTCTTAGCCACAAGTTCCTAATCATTTCTGTGGAAAAAACCAAGTTGGAACATGCATCTGACATTAGAGGATTTTGTAACTATTTTCAAGCCTCGTGATTTGTCTCACATTAAACACATTTTCTTTCCGAATGTGTATCAAAATCAATTTTCAAATTATGATCAAGGATTTGATTGACTAAGAGAAGATTTTTAGTCAACCCCGAGAATACATCTGATAATCTACAGTTGCGTGAACCAAGGGGTAGAGAAATTTTCCCAATCCCTTGAACTGTGTATGAAGAATCATCACCTAACGAAACATGGTTTTTCGAAGGCGTGTCCCTCATTGATGTAAACTAATCTCTGTGGCCGGTCATGTGTTTAGTGGCTCCTAAATCAACATACCATACATCACTAGACGACGTGGAGGGTTCACTTGATCGAGCAGTGTACAAGTAGTCTTCATTATCTGAATGTTCTTCTTACTCAACAATATTTCCTTGCTGATATGGTTTTCTTTTCCAGTTCCCCTTTTTCTACCCTTGATTGTAGTTAGAATGTCCCTTGTGAGATTGTTGGTGTTGAGGTCTATTGGTCGTAGAAAAATAACTTCAAGAAGAGAAACAGTCATGGGACAAGAAGTCCCTCCTCTTTAGTGGGAGAGGTTCCCTTATTCAGAAACGAACCTAATTACACATGTACAAAGCATGGTTTTACTATGGAACTTGGATATCATGAAACAGTTTCCTAAATAGATCATCAATTACAAAAGTACAGAGGAATGAAGATATGGAAATGAGCAGAAAGGCACCATTCGGAATTATAGATGACAGAATAATTCCTTATGCATGCAAGAATACAACGAATTGGAATAAGATCATTTGTACCCACATTAATAAGATGAAATTTGAAAAGACACACAGTTCTATGAATAACATCTATAAGAATACAAAGCTTCTCAGCATAATGCAGACAAATGATCTAACAATATTTAATTGATATCTTGTGAATAAAAAGAATTAGATAGACAAAGAATGAAAATCCTTCTGTATTGATTTCTTTATGATTTCTTTCAACTTTCAAAAATAAGCCAAGTTCCTCTCCCTAAAAATGGTGAGGAGAGGCCACTATATAGTTTACAAAATAGTTACCTTTGGTAACTACTTCTTTTAACTAATGTTTAGTTAAAGGGATGCTAATCGCAATACCCTAACTAATTACAATAAATCTGAGATGAAGAAAGGAAGAAAGGAGAAGAATCAGGAGAAGAAGACAGGAATTCATGATTGAGAGGGGCCCACTGATTTTAGGATCCGCTGTCTGAATATTTTTAACGCCTCTGCTATGTCTCTGCCTCGTGGGACCGATGTGTTCATCAGGATGTACCTTGCCATCACCCTTGAATTTAGGAAAGTTCTTCCGATTACCTCTGGGTAACTCATGCAAAGGCTAAGGAAGGGCAAGAGGCCCAACACGATGGCCCCAAGGCAATAGTACCGCCATTCTTGGAAAAATGGCTTGAAGAGGAACTGAAACACCAACAAGAATCAGAGCTCAGAGGTTAGGGCTGATTTTCTCTGAAGGAATACCACCCGTAGGGGTTCTATCTTTGACAGGAGGAGTGCTTGTTGAACGAGCTTCTCTATTTCTTCTTGCAGAAGGGAAAGGAAAACCCTGCCGTTCCAAAAGCTGAAACTGCGAATCTTCAATACCAAGGGCCCTTCTCCCTCGAGTAAAATGTGGAGTCTCTAGATCAAAAGATGATCGATAAATGATTATGGAACTGGAATACGATTCCCCAGCGGAGTCGCCAAAAACTGTTGGTCGTAGAAAAATAAATTTAAGAAGAGCAACAGTCAGGGGACAAGAAGTCCCTCCTCTTTTGTGGGAGAGGTTCCCTTATTCAGAAACAAACCTATTTACACATGTACAAAGCATGGTTTCACTATGGAACTTGGATATCATGAAACAGTTTCCTAAATAAATCATCAATTACAAAAGTACAGAGGAATGAAGATGTGGAAATGAGCAGAAAGGCACCATTCAGAATTATAGATGATAGAATAATTCCTTATGCATGCAAGAATACAACAAATTAGAATAAGATCATTTGTACCCGCATTAATAAGATGAAATTTGAAAAGACACATAGTTATATGAATAACATCTATAAGAATACAAGGCTTCTCAGCATAATGCAAACAAATGATCTAACAATATTTAATTGATAGCTTGCAAATAAAAAGAATCAGATAGACAAAGAATGAAAATCCTTTTGTATTGATTGCTTTATGATTTCTTTCAACTTTCAAAAATAAGACAAGTTCCTCTCCCTAAAAATGGTGAGGAGAGGCCACTATATAGTTTACAAAACAGTTACCTTTGGCAACTACTTCTTTTAACTAATGTTTAGTTAAAGGGCTGCTAATCGCAATACCCTAACTAATTACAATAAATCTGAGATGAAGAAAGGAAGAAAGGAGAAGAATTAGGAGAAGAAGACAGGTGTTCATGATTGAGAGGGGCCCACTAATTTTAGGATCCGTTGTCTGAATCTTTTCAATGCCTCTGCTATGTCTCTGCCTCGTGGGACCGATGTGTTGGCAGTGGACTGGGTCCAAAATCCGAGGCACTTCTCCATCTCTTTGTTAAATTCGACGTGTGTATGATGATCTTTATTTGCTTCTTCAATAGCAGATTGGAGAGAGAAGATCTCCTTCATTTTTTCATTGGAAATGGAATCCTCCTTGAATAAATTATCTTTGACAAAAGCTCTGAATTGAGCCTTGATTTCTTGCAAGGAGAGGGGTGCACCAGAGGCCTCATCATGGAGGTGGTAATGTATGTCCTTGAAAGAAGATATTACCAAAGTCTTGAAGGCCTCACCCTTCTGCCAACTATTTTTTAACTCTCCCAAAGCATCCTCCAGCACCTTGATTTTCCATTCCACACTGTATACCCATGATTTTGACAAGTTATCCTTTGCATCATCGAAGACCTTGCTTACCATTAAGATATTTTCATCAACTTGCCCCATAAGGCGAAGGTCTATTATATAGTTGATCCAGAGTTTGAGTTCTTTATCTATGTTCCCAATAGTGAAGGAGAGTTATGTTGCATATTATTCACCTTCTCATGGAGTTTGAAGGCTTCACTAATGAAATTCAGCCCTGCAACGAGCATATCATCCACCATGGCCTCCATAGCCCTTCCATATATGTAATACTTGTGTATATCTTTGATACTCTGCACTTCATCTTGGTTGAGAATCACAGGTGGTGGAAGAGTAGTCAGTGGGGTAGGATCCAAAACTTTATCCTTGGATAGCAGTGACTTGATGAAACCTGTAAGAACCTGGGCCTGCTCCTCCAGCTGTTCTATGGTTTTTTTCCCTTTCTCCACCCTCCCAATGACCCTGGTGACTGTTTCCTGAAGATTGTGGATCTCACCTTCAGGGGTAGACTCTCCCATGGGAATCCTTGAGAGCTCAAGATCTGATGCTTGCAAATCCTGCTTTGGTTTGTCAACCTTGGGCTTGGCTATTTCCAAGAATTGCTGACCCTGAGCATCATATACTATTCTAGAGGTAGTCCTGGCCTTCTTAGCGGGAGTAGGAGGAGTAGTGCCTAATAAGGCCACCACAACATCAAAATTGGGTCTGGAGATTCGGGAGGAAGACTTCCTCTTCCTACTATCAACAAAAGGTTACACCCATGCAAAAGAGGAGGAAGAAGAATAAGGTGGGGCAAGAGGGCCGAGAGAAAGGGAACTCATGGCACTCAAGGTGTGCACTGTTGTTGCCTTTAGTTGAGATATGAGTGGAGCGCTCGGGGCTTCAGGTACAGAGGAGTCAAGGGCACCTGGAAGCTCAGTGCTTTGGACCTCCTTTTCTTTATCCATTGGAGCTTCTGGAGCACTTGTAGAGACTGACACTTCACTCTCCTTGCTTTCACTGAGAACAATAATGTTCTCTGGTCTTGAAGGCAATTCTGAATGCTTCATCATGGGATCTTCTTCAACAGGATCCTTTTTTACTTCTTTGACTTTCTTCTGATATACTTGGGTGGATGAGGAAGGAGTGGAAGATGTAGGACCTTTAGTTGATGAGGCAGGAGGGGTCTGTAGAGGTACTTCCGAACTGGGTGTCAATGCCTCCCTCTTAGGTGTTGAAGTATCTTTGGAGGAGGACTCACCTGAATGCCTTCTAAGTTCACAGACTTTCCTATCAAACCAGATCTTGGTTCTTACTAAGACAGGGGCTAAGATTTCAGCCAGATCATCTTTCTCCTTTTTGAACCAATCCAAATCCTCCAAGGGAGTGTGTTTGACCACGTTGTCATATTCATATGAGTACATGTCAGAATTATCATCCTGGAGCCCTTCAGGAACTTGGTACAGGTTAAGCTCTTGAATTAACTGAAGATAAAACCTGCCATAATGTCTCCTCCTTGCCTCAAAATCATCAGCACAGTCAGCCCAATAGTCCTACGTGTCTGCCCTATGATGATAATTGATTTTGATGTTCTGCTCAATAAATTTCTTTAAGTCAAAACAAGTTCTTGGGCTGAAGAAATGGACCGTGATGGGAGCTAGGGCTCTTTCTATGTTTTGAGCATCTAGAGTTGTCTTGTAGGTGTAGTTTCCCAAAGTGATGGGGAAGTGCAAGCCAGTAATTTTCTTATCCCTGCAGGTTCTGTGCAACTTGTCCAGCTACCTGCATATCTCTATTAAGGCCATTTTATCATTACAAAACATAGGAATCTTGAGAGGAGTGCTCTCATAGCCTGCAAGCCTTATATAGGAGAATTTTCTAAACTGGATGAAGTAGGCATTGTAGTGTGATATTAGGTTCATAGCTTCATCAGAAAATCTCCTCACCATGTCACTCTCTAGAAGCCTGACAATGTACATGGTGAAAGCATCATTTACCCTCCTGAAGTTGCGATTGCTAGTGTCCAAGGTGAATTGAGGGAAGTAGGCATATACAGGGTCACTCTTATGCGCATCAATGTATGTGAATCCAAACCATTGCCTCGATGCTGCTAAAGTATACATCAAGTATGAATTCATGTAAAATTTCTTTGTTATTGTACATTGGACAGTTGCTCTGCTAGGTTCATACTGATGATCTCTGCCCAGTTGATATTCTGAGTTCCTTCGCACACCATATTGATAAGTGGGAAAATCTAGAAATGGAACTCATTGGTAGAGGGTAAGCCCATGACCCGAGCCAATAGAATTATAAAATCTGACAGTTCCTCGTTGAAATCAGCATGGAACAGAACCTTGGATAGACAGGATGCCCCCTTTTTAGGGTTTTTAAGCCAGGACTTCGCCACCCGCGCCTTGTATTTCTCACTGTCCTAATCGAAGAGGGCATGTGCCTAGTTTTGAGAGATTACTATAGAATTGTCCATCTCAGGAATCCTTAGGGCAGTGCCAATGGCGGTAGCATCAAGCTTGGCGATGAGTTACCCATGCACATTCGTTAGCTCACTCGAGTCAGGATTGAAATGAGCACCGCAGGAGAGTACTGTATCTGCGCATTGTACTGAGATTGGGAAACCACCGGCGAATGCCAAGCCGCTATCATGGATCATTTGTGCCATAGGAGAAGGGTTCGAGTCTATCATTCTTGCCCAGAAATCCCCAAAGTCAAGGTGGCCAACTTCACTGTCCCCGATATCGGGAACCGCAGATTCGAGTGGTGAGATTTGCTCCTGACCTTGGAATTTAATCTTCATGTTGATAGTAATTTGAAAAGCAAGGTTGCATTCTGGACTCAGGATGAAATTACAGGGGGAATGGATACGCGTGCAGAAATTTTGATCGCAAGGGTATGAGCAATAGATAGCAAGAAAGCAGTGTGCAAAAACGCATAGGGGGCAGTTCATTATATAGACATTTGGGAGAGAGAAAGATAATAAATGCGCATTAAAAACACATCTACTAACTTGAAAAGCAAGATATTTAGGAAGAGCGGAAAAAATTAGCCCGGATGACCTTTGTTCATTTGGGACACACAGGATGCGAAAGTGTGATTCGGCTGATGCAGGCGATGCGAGAAAACTATGCACAAATGCTTTGGGACATAGTACGCGAAATACGCGATTCGGCCGAATCGGACAAAAAGGGAACATTGAGCCTGGGTGAACTTGTGTTACCTGGGACAAAAAGTTCCGACGGGCCCGAAAGAAACAGACTTTGGGTAAAGCGGCCGATCGGCGAACAGAGAGCCCAAATGAACTTGGGACATCTGGGACAAAAATGTACGGCAGACCCACAAATCACACAAAATGACCCCAAAACGCAGATTCTTTCAAAAAAATTGACTTTTCACATTACCAAGACAATAGAAAAGGCGTTTAACTTTAAAAAATTCAATTTTGAACTTCTCGAAAGCAGGGAAATTTTGAGTGGACAACAAGGTCCAGAGTTGCTTGATGAAACTTTCTAATAAGTATTATAACAACAATCTTTCAATTCATGTCCTCTTTTACAGATTGGAAATTTCTTATTTTTTTGTTTGTCCCCTTGATGTTGATATTGATTTTTGCACTTTTGATAGGAATTAGGTTTTCCTTTTCCTTTTCCTTTCCATTTTTTATGAGAAGAAAGTGCATGTTCCTCTTCATCATCTTTATTGTACATGGCTTCCTCTTGTTGCAGTAGGTTTACTAACTTGTCAAAACTAATTTTCGTATCTAAAAAGTTTAGTGTTGTTAAAAAAATGAGGTATGAAGATGGGATTGCTCTCATAAAAATGGGAATGAGAGCTTTATTAGTGACTGCTTCTCCTAGGGCTAGAAGTGAAGCCGTCAAATCTGTAACTCTTCTTAAGAAAGCTTTGATTTTTTCATTTTTTTTAAACTTCAATGTGTGTAACTGACTCTACAAATTCAGTATGACATTCTTATTTTTGGCTTCTTATACCATGATCAACTTATCCCATGCTTCTTTGGTTTTTTTGGCATATCGAATGTGGGGTTGCACATCATCAGACACTCCAAACAAGATGATTAGCTTGGCCTTCTAATCGGATTTATCAAATTGTCTTTGTTATGTTGTATCATTTGTTGATCTGGTTACAGTACCATTCACAACTGTCCAGATATCTTTAAACTCAAGCTGTGTCTTGATTTTTGTCTTCCATGCAACATATTTGTTTCCTCTGAGGATTTGTGAATCTGGAAGATTTTGCAAAATCCACTGATAGGGTTAGGCTCTTATCACTCCAAGTATAAGATATCCCAATCTATATACCATCAGTCTGATATACCAAACCTTTTTATATATGCGCCCTTCTGATATAACCATCATTACGTGGAAGGATCCTACCCTTTCGATATACCCGGTGGTATGTGAAAGAGGCGTTAACGTACATGTGAAAGAATTCAATACATTGTACGAAGACAATAATGAAAGGGGTCTATGCGACTATTGATACCGAATCAAATAAATATCCTCATATGTGTGCATAACTTCTCTATATACTTGGATAATTTCTCATTCCGGATTTACATCAAGCAATCGTTCACAGACTGATGGGAGGGCTCAAAGTGTGTGCATTGTGTCCTTATTACTCCCCATTCATTTAAAGGGTCGATGCCCAGATGACGTTGTTGTAGCTATATTAGGCGTTAAGTGTAGTAGTAATCACGACGGCTTTACTCGTAAGCGCTTCCCAGAGGCACTATTTATATCAAATGAGATCTAGGACCTTGTGAGTGTTTTAGAACCAAATTTCACTACTTTTTATTACAATTCTCTGCTAGTTTTTAAGCAGTTACACTATTTACGGTTGACTATGACAACCTAAAAATTATTAAAATACATTTAAGTAGACGATTACATTCAAAATATTTGAAAAATTGAATGGCAGGCAATTTTTTTGTTTGTTGGGGGCCTGGCGTTCTCCGGAGCCCAATATAGCTCTTTGAGCAAAAGACCGTAAAACAAAATTGGCTCAAAATGAAGTTTTTTGATACCCATCCTTTGGAAAATCTTGTCTAGAATTAAAAAATAAGACTATTAGGAGAAAAAAAAAATTCCCTGATTAGGGTTTTTCTCACTAAAAATAGCCTAGGGTTTAGTTATCACTAGGCAGTTTGGAGGAGGTTTTTCCACTATTTTTACCTCCAAAGTTGGTAATTTTTCAAAATTTTCCCCTAAATGTCAATTGTTTTAAAAAGTGAGTTGGGGGTGGGGGTCGAACACCAAACCTCACACATCCAAATCCCTTTGCACTATCTAACTTGGCGCATGTAGCGCTTATGGCATGAAATGGTGGTTGAAATATTTATACAAAGAAAAATCCACTAACCTTTTAAAAGAAAATGTGGCGCCGCTTAAGGAGACCATGTGGAAAGTTCTGGGAGGGAGGTAATTATGTTTTTCCACTAAAAATGGATCTGCGGCGCCTTTTTCTCCTTCGTTGTTGCTTATACGCCACTTTGAATGCTTGATTTGTTCTTACCGCTTTTTTCTTTGAATGAATGATTGATTTATTTGATTTTTTTTATTGATCTCTGTGTGCAATTGTTTTATCACAGTTGTTTAGTGCAAGTCACACCACTTGGATTAAACTACCCTAACCATCAAAGAATTCTTTGAATACTTTAGAGCATGTGTATGATGATATGACCCTTGAATAAAATACATGGACAACAGTTGTATCGTTTCCACCATTTTTTGATTGTAGGTTGGATCGATCTGATGTAGATGTTCATTGTGGTTTGATCTCCAAATAAACAAATGTAAAATAGATTCACATGCAATGTATGGCTCACCATTTTTGATTGATTTGTTTTGACACCGTTTTCAATTATGGAGGTCGCAGGTCGTCACTTGGACGTGGAGAGTATTATTTTGTGATCCCTTTCTATCAATGCAATCGCCAATTTTGATATGATGTTGTGGATAGCTCCAACTCGGCACTTGTAATATCCTCGACCCGTTCAACACTGATTTAACACACCAATGCAATATTTGGCTTGTATGAAGCTCGGTTGACTAGTGGATGGAGATCCCAACTTGTTGTGTGGCTTGGTGGGAGATTTGTCCTCAGCTTTGTAACACAGATAATATTATCTGTAACTAAGTATTCCTCTAGATGTAGAGGTAAAAACCCTGCTGGGGAAAAATGATTTTTTTTTTAAAATTAACTTCCAGGGAGAAATTTTTTCTTGGTGCAGGGGGCACCAAGGAAAATATTTTTTCCCTTACAAACATATGGAGAATGGCAGGAAGTTGTGGGGATGCAGGGAATTTTGGGAAGTTGCTGGAGCCAACATGTGATCTCCTAGAGTGCAGAATCTTCTCTAAAACTTTTTTCTTCCTCTCTACAACCTTCTCTACTTCACAGGTCCAGATTCCTACTCTGGTACCAAACGTAAATTATGAACAGGGACGAAAGCCTGGTTATTTTATTAATAATCAATCCAAATGAAAATACAATGGAGTGTTGCAATTCTTATAGGAATTGTACAATTGAATACAAACAAATAAATAGGTTACACATGTACAACCGTGAAACAATAGAAACAATAGTATTGTTAAAATAATATAAAAACTCGCGTATGTTTGAATAAAACAATATAGAAGGTTATAAATAAATATAACCATATAACAGTTAAACAATTAAACAAACTAACTATGTGCAATGCATAAATAACCTAGGTAAAATATATTTACCCTAACAACTGAATTATTGTATGATGTTATTGTTGTTCCGAATCAGCACCATATAATCTCACAAAGGCAATTTTAAGACACCATAAGCCAACCTCTTTATGGATATTGATCATATATTTCAATATTAGCTGAGTTATTATGCCTGAGTCAATGGAATAACACTCATTCCATACCAATCTTGCATCAAATGACTGATGAAATAAGAATGCAGAGCTTACCATGTGCCCATGTAACCTACCATCTAATAAGGAGTTGTAATTTGGTGCTTCTAAAATGCCCTCATGTCTAATTTCATCCTCAATACTATCTGAAAATATTATCATGCAAACAATAAATTTATTTTCCTCTTTATCCCATGAAGTGTGACGAGAACAAAGGTGTTCCATCATTAGTGACCAAGGAGGATATATCAATTTGGAAACATGACTATTTCTAGCCATCCACTTATGGTGAAAAATATGATTTGATACATAGGCCCAAACTGAAATACTTCCATGCCAAGGGCTGCCCACAATACTCAAAATTTCTGAGTTCAAATCAACATACAATCCAAGTTCCAAAATCACCTTACCTTCATGCTTCTTTATTTTCTGGGTGCTTGCCTTCACTATACATTTGTCTGATGCTTCCTTGAAAAATTTCTCATCATGAATATATGAGTATGGCAGCAGTATTAAAGAAGATTGAATGTCATCATATATTGAATTTTTCATGCATGGAAATTCTTCATAGTTCTCTTCACAATCATGTATGCCTTCAATTGCCTCCAACAAGCTGTTGCTGCTTCGGGATTTCCAGCAAGCTCTTGGCCTTCATTTATGTCCAAAAATTTATCCTCTATTGACAACTTATCTTCTCCCATATGTGAATCTAATTTTTTCTTTTTTCTATGGCTCATGTCCCATGGGTTTATCCCCAAAAACATCTTCCTTTGTACTGTTGTTCTGAATACCAATCAATGGTTTTTTTTTACCTCCAAGGGCTACTCCATACCCCATGAATTTGGTTTTTCTTTGACATCTTGCCACATAAAATTATTAGAAGCCAAAGGAATATCATCATACATTAATGAAATTTTACCTTCCTACTGGATATTGATCCTCCCTTGTCCTAATTTTTCCGCCTCTTCTTCTACTGATGCAACTTGCAATCTCTTCTCTTCTGTCTCCCTTTATGGCTAGGCATGCCTAGGCTTAGGCCTAGATTTTCCACTATGCAACTCCTTGAACTTTGTGAATGACATTGCTTCACGAATTTCTTTGGGAAAATCCATATATTACTTGTAGCTTATTTTAACATTTTCTCTTCCCGTGGTGCTTAGATCTTCTTCTGGTAGGACTTCAAATCCGGTCTTTGAACTCGATTCTCGAGCTGTTTCCAATGGTTTCTTGATATTAATTAGATTTCGGATAGACATGGCAAGAAGATCCAAAGATTCTGTGACTCTTTCTTGTCCCTCCATGAATTTATCCATTGAATTTCTCTCAGGTCTTTTGATAATCAGACTTTGATACCGCTGTAATGACCCTTTTCAAAGGTTAATATCAAATTTCCAGAGTTCTGAATTTTTTTATTACAACAAGCTATAATTAAATTAAAGTGAACTGAAATCTTCGTAAATCGCATCAAAATTCACCAATAATAATTCACCAACAATTATCAAATGCCTATTTATTTTTTTGACAAATATTATGGCCAAATCGAATGGATTTGTGCAAAAGATACACTGCTGGAAATAATTATACAAATTTGGAAATTACAACAATCAAAGAGGAGTTTGAACTTCCCCAAATATTGCCTCGAAATTCATACAAATGTATATTTGAATTTCTCATAACATGGAAACTTGATTAGGCAATTTGAATTGAATTTGAACATGGAACATTTTGAATCATGTACAATTGGTTGATAGGGTACCATGAAAGTGTTATTTTCCTTATAATTTTTTGTATTTTAGTGTTCTTTCATTCACTTCTCATAATTAATTATTACAAAATTGATTACCACAAGGTATTATTTTGTTATTTATTTACATTTTTCTTAATCATTTTTTATATAAATAATAATGTAATTTAAATCCGCAGAAAGTGGGTTTAAAGTAACAATATACTAAACTAGCCAAGATCAATCATAATTAGTTATAAGTAATATTTAATTGGAGGAAATTTTTTATCTATATCATAAGAAAATTTGAAAATAATGAAAATTCTATAGAATCAAGATTTTGTAGAATAATACTCAATTTTACACAAATACAAAGATAATTTTTTATGGTAGACAATGAAATATGGTTCGAATAACAAAGAAATATGATCACAAAAAAAAAGAAATTGTGTGGCTATAGTAACCAATTTTGTATGTCATATGGAAATGATTTCCTAAATTCATATTAGGTATAAATATGGTTTCCTTTAATAAATGTGAAACATTTATTAAAATACAATCATCTTGTTCTAGTCATTACAAATATCACTCATGTTTCCTAGATTCACAACATATAAGTGAGAAGCTATTGTCACACCCCCCATGGACTGAATCATGACAAAAATATCACGATTTACAGCCATTAAGTAATAAATGAAAGCATAGTGCGGTGTAGGCCTTACCATTTGTAGGATTCTATCCCAATTTTTCTTAAATTTAGTGTTGAAAGCAATTATTTTTCATTGGGTGCTTGTACACTTGAAAATCAACATGTGATTTAAGATGCACTCGACTTTCTGAGATCATACCGAGATAGCCGAAGTGTGTGAGATTGGATGAATAATTGATAGGAAACTAAAGGAAGTTCAGGGGCTATGAACTGGTAGTGTGAAATCCTAATAGTTGAGTTGGTCAAAGGGATAAATAGTGGCTATGACCAAGTAGCGTGAATTCCCTATGGTTTGATTGCTTGTTTTAATTTGGTTTCTAAACTACATTGAAACTTGGTTTTAAATAAACAATAGAATATAGATTTCGTTTAAATAAAATATTTTTTTTAATATTTTAATCAACTAGATTAATTCCTAATTAATTAAATAAAAGGAAAGAACCCCCTATTCTATTTGTCTGAGCAAGAAATGAATTGAAAGAAATTAATTAAATAAGTAATATCTTTTTGTATGTTCTAGAATTCAAATAAAATAAATAAATAATCTATTCTACAGACACATGAAATTATTTAAAATAAAACACTACTACTTCTAATAAAATAAAATAGGGAATAGTGTTGGGGTTAGCACACCGGTTGTATAAATAATAGATCAAATCTAAGCATACATGTAAATAAAAGTCAGATATTCTACTAGAAGAAATATAAAAAACAAGAGATATAAATCAACACAAGATTTAACGTGGTTGACCGAGTGCGGGATAATTCCACCAAGAAACAAGTCAATCTATTGTCCAAAGCTTTCATAAGATATACAATGAAGATTTACAATCTTCCACACCTCTCAGATATACAATATTGTCTTAATCTCAAGATTTTACTTCTTCTCCAAGAGTTCTCTCTCTCACAATTATTCTCACAATAATCATCAACTTTTGCAAGTTCTTAATTTTTTTTTCTAAACCCTAGATTTCATGCTTTTATAGGCATATAAAAACTTAGGGAACTTAGCCATGAAATTAAAATAAATAGATCTACTTTAATACTAAAAATAGATCTAATTCCCATGAGTTAATTAAAACATCCATGCACAGGTAACCAACGCCGATTAGCCCTAACCGATGCAGGTTCCTCCTTTCTTGACCGATGCCGGTCATAAGTGACCAATTCCAATCCCTCCCTAACTGATGATAGTTACTGTGTTTTCTAGCAAGTTTCACATTTCATGCTAATCCGAAGTAATTGAGCTCCACAACTCAACAATCTCCCACTTGGAGATTAATTACTGCACCATACCTATACAATGTCATTCTTGGATCCTTCCTTAGCTTTGTTTCTTCCTCCTCAAGTCTCAAACTCGAAGACCAATAGAAGTGGAGTGTAGCTCCAACTTCTCCTTTTCTAATGACATATCCGTAGGGTTCTTACTCATATGAATCTTTTCTAGATTCAACTACCCATCCTCCAATACCTGTCATATGAATTGATACCTCAACTGAATGTGTTTCGTTCTCGAATGAAACACTGAGTTATTTGCCAAATGAATTGCACTCTGACTGTCATTGAACAATTTGCAATCATCTTGCTCCTTTCCCAACTCTTTCATGAACCTACTCATCCATATCATCTCCTTGCTAGCCTCTGTAGCTGAAACATACTCTACCTCTATAGTAGAAAAATCCACAACCTTCTGCAATCTTGAAATCCAGCTAACTGTTGTCCCACCTATAGTGAAAATATATCCAATAGTGCTCCTCCTACCATCAAGATCTCCATCCATAACCGAATCAACATAGCCACATAAATAAATATCCAAACCTCCATAGCATAATTACATGCTAGATGCCCCTCTCAAATACCTGAGTATCCATTAGACTACTTTCCAATGCTCTTTACTTGGATTGGCCATATATCTACTAACCACTCCCACTGCCTGTGCAATGTCTGGTTTGGTACAAACCATAACATACATGAGACTCCCAATTGCTGAAGCATATGGAACTCCTGTCATGTATTTGACCTCCTCTTGTGATGTAGGACACTGATCTTTTCTCAATTTGAAGTGTCCAGCCATAGGTGTACTAACAAGTTTTTCATTCTGCATCTTGAACCTTTATAACACCCTGTAGATATAATCCTCTTGAGAGAAATACAATTTCTTGTTCTTCCTGTCTCTGTGTATTTGCATGCCAAGGATTCTTTTTCCAGCTCCTAAATCCTTCATAGAAAATTTGTGAGCTAGCTTTCCCTTAAGCTCACCAATGTCCTGCATACTAGATCTTGCAATAAGCATATCATCCACATACAGTAACAAAATAATATAGCTCCCATTTCCAAGCTTCTTGAAATAAACACAATGGTCAAATTCACATCTCAAGTAACCATGCTCATGCATAAAACTATCAAACCTCATGTACCATTGCCTTGGAGCTTGCTTGAGCCCATATAGGCTCTTTTTCAACCTGCACACTAATTTATCCTTACCCTTGACTTCATACCCAAGCGGCTGTTGCATATAAATATCTTCATCCAAATCACCATGAAGGAAATTCGTCTTCACATCTAGTTCCTCTAAATGCAAATCCTCTACTGTAACTAAAATCAATATAGTATGAATAGAAGTCATCTTAACAATAGGAGAAAATATTTCACCAAAGTCAATACCTACTTTCTGTGCAAATCCCTTTACTACAAGCCTTGCCTTGTACCTTTTCTGTCCACCCTCTTCTTCCTTGATCCTATAAACCCACTTGTTCTGCAATGTTCTCTTACCTGCTGGACAACTTAACCAAATCCCAAGTCTGGTTCTGTTCCAAGGAGTCCATATCCTCACCCATGCCATGCTCCCACTGAGCATGGGTCTCATCCTGCATTGCTTCTTCAAAACTTTCTAGTTCACCATTATCAGTCAATAATAAATAAAATAGAGAAGATGTAAATCTTTCTGGAGGTTTACTTACCCTTTGTGACCTTCTCACAGGAGTTTGGGGTACCAGAGGCTCATTCTGGACCTCCTGGACATTTGTATCCAAATCTGTCAGTGACCGACATCGGTCACCTATAACTGACGTCGGTTCTACTAACCGATGCTGGTTTGGATCCTCTGTAACCGATACTAGTTCTACTGACCGATGTTGGTCAGGGGTCAACCAACACCGGTTACTGTGTAACCTTGTCAGTATTACTTTTAAATTTGAGAGTTCATTTTTATTCATAAACTTCTCAACCGGTTCGTCCTTGGGTACCAAAATTTTATCCCTATACATTTTCTTTTCATTAAATTCAATATCATGACTCCTAATAATTTTAGAATTCTCTAAATCCCAAAAAGGGAATCTAAAATCACTAGATCCATAACCAATGAAAGTGCATGTCTTGGATTTTGCATCCGTCTTTTTCCTATTTTCCTTATCAATATGCACAAAAGCTTCTAAACCAAAAACTTTAAGAAAAGAAAGATCTACCTATTTTACGGTCCAATCTTCCTTTGGTATTCCTCCATCTTGTGAACTTGGAAGGCCCATGGTTAATCAAATAAGTTGTATCAATTTCTTCTGCCTAAAACTACAAAGTTAATCCAGAATGTATTCTCATACTTCTAACACGTTCCATGATTGTCCTATTCATTCTTTCTGCAACACCATTCTCCTGTGGTGTTCTTGGAACCGTCCTTTCTCTACATATTCCATTCACTGAACAATAATCATTGAAATCCTTGCTACAATATTCACCACCATTGTCAGATCTAAGGCACTTTAACTTTGAATTTGATTCATTCTCAACAAGGGCTTTCCATCTTTTAAAAGTTTCAAAAACATCATATTTATGTTTAATACAATAAATATGTACCTTTCTTGTAGCATCATCAATGAAAGTAACATAATACTGGGATCCTCCATGAGAATCTACTTGAGCTGGTCCCCACACATTTGAGTGTACAAGATCTAATTTTTGATTCTTCTTAGTTGCCCCAAATTTGAGAAATCTCACTCTCTTTTTCTTTCCAAAGACACAATGCTCACATAAATCAAGATCTAAATATTTAAAATATGATAACTTACCCTTAGCCTTTAATATCTACATTCCTTTTTGACTCATATGGCTGAACCGATTATGCCACATACATGCATATGAATCTGAAGTAGATAATGTAGAAAAGGAATCAGTAACACAGGTAGATAAATATAAGGTTCCTACCTTCTTACCTCTTGCCACAACAAAAGAACCCTTGTTGACTTTCTAAGAGTCTCCTATAAATGTAACCATGCAACCAGCTTCACCTAGTTTCCCTACAGAAATAATATTACTCCCGAGGCTTGACAAATGTCTCACATCTTTCAATACCCATGTATTTCCATTCTACAATTTTAGATGAACTTCCCCTTTACCAGTAATACTACAAGGTTCATCATCACCCAAATAAACATGCCCAAAATTTCCCTGGACATAATTTCTGAAATAACCCTTATTAGGGGTTGCATGGAAAGAAGCTCCAGAATCTAAAACCCATGATTCAATTCTATTATCTAAAGAAAGAATAAGAGCATCTTGCATTACCTCTTCTGCAACAAGATTTGTTTCTTTACCTTTGTCTGGTTGTTGGTTCTCTTTATCCTTTGACCAACAATATTTCTTTGCATGTCCTTTCTTTCCACATTTCCAACAAGTAATTCCCTTACCTCTGGATTTAGATTTGCTATCCCTTGACTTTGATTTCCCATTACTTTTACTCTTGGATCTCTCCTTCTACCTATCCATTCTTTCTACATTCAAATAACTCCCAGATGACAATTCCTCTGTACTCTTCCAGTGAATTTATTCATTCAAGATATACTAACCTCATCATCAAACTTCAAAATATTATTAGCAGATGTTGTATTACTAACAGCCATGACCAATTTATCCCAACTATCAGGAAAAGAACATAATAATAAAAGTTACGTCCACTTCATCATCAAACAATCTATCAACCCATTTTAACTGATTTATAATAGATCTAAAATCATTTAAATGAATAGATGCAGATCCACCTTCATGCATCTTAAAACTAAATAGTTTCTTCATGAAATAAAATTTATTTGAAGCACTAGGATTTTCATATAAATTAGCAAGATATTTCATTAAACCTACCATAGAATTCGCTTCAGTAATATTGGAAGCCATGGATGCTTCCCGACTCAATCTTATAGATCTCAAAGTCTTTTTTATCAAGAATCCTCCATTATTCATTAATCATCTTTGTGGGTATAGAATTCTCATCTAACAGCAAATACAAATCTCCTTGATACATATAATCCTTAATTTTCATCTTCCATAGTTGATAATTTTGGCCGTCAAAATTCTCTACCTTGTATTTTTTTTCTTCTTCCATTATTGTATCTCCCACTCAATAATAATACCCTCTAGGAGTGAGTATTGTCAACACACAAAACCCTCAAAAAAAGCTATGATACCACTTGTTGGGGTTAGCACACCAGTTTGTATAAATAATACATTAGATCTAAGCATACATGCAAATAAAAGCAGATATTCTACCAGAAGAAATATACAAAACAAGAGATATAAATCAACACTTAGATTTAACGTGGTTGACCTAGTCTGGGATACATCCACCAAGAAACAAGCCAATCAATTATCCAAATATTTCACAGGATATACAATGAATATTTACAATCTTCCACACCTCTCATATGTACAGTACTGTCTTACTCGCAATATTTTTCTTCTTCTCAAAGAATTCGCTCACTCATAATTATTCTCACAATAATCATCAAGTTCTGAAATTAATTCTTAATTCTTACCTCTAAACCCTAGCTTTCATGCTTATATAGGTGTATACAAACTGTATGGCACTCAGACATGAAATTACAATCAATAGATTTGATTTAATACAAAAAAATATATCTAATTCCCGTGAGTTGATTAAAAAACCCACACACAAGTAACCAACGTCGGCTATCCCTAACTGATGTCTGTTCATTTTTGTTTGACTGATGCCAGTCATAGGTAACTGATGCTAGTCCCTTCATAACCAATGATCGGTTATTGTATTTTCCAACAAATTTCACATTGCATGCTAATCCGAAGTAATTGAGCTCCACAATTCAACAAATAGCCGAATGTAGTTATTCCTATGTTGTTGGATTGTATAATAGAAGCTATCCTAAGAAATGTATTCGCAAATCATTAATCTAGATACAATTATTTTCTTCTGACAAGATTATGCCTCATGTTTTCTACCCCCTATTACCCCTAAGGTAATAGACAGGTAGAAGCCACCAATAAAACCCTTATACGAATCATGGAGAAGATGGTAAGTAAAATTGGTCATAATTGGCACTTACAGATACATCCCGCCCTCTGGGCCTATCGAACATCCATCCATACTCCTACTAGTGAAACCCCATATTCACTAGTCTATGGCACCGAAGCCATCATACCCTTGGAAGTGGAGCTTCCCTCCCTAAGAATATCTCTCCAGGACTATCTTTTTAAGGAGAAAGACTATAGAGTTACTCGGCTAGCAGAGCTAGAGCTGTTGGATGAAAAAGTATGAGAGTGCTTAATCACCTAAAGGTTTACCAGAACACAGTGTCAAGAGGATATAAAAAATGGATCATTCATCATGAATTTGACATAGGAGATCTTGTTCTAAAATAAAATCAGAAGAACACTTTCAAGGATAGAGAAAAGAAAGGTAAATTTAAGGCTACCTGGTTAGGGCCTTATGTGGTGGTTGCTAAATATGGATCAGGAGCTTATAAACTGGAATATCATAACCTATGAACGTCGTACATCTCAAGTGGTTATATGCTTAAGCATGGCGCAAATATTAGAAAATACCTAAAAAGTAGAAAAATAAAGAAAAAACAAGCAAAACATCAGAAAATCAAGAAAACAGTAAAGAAAAAGCAAGTCATCCACATGTGAAAACCACACAATTGTGGCGCATTGGGCAGGTCTTTGGGTGAAAAATAGTTTTCAGCACTAAGGAGGGTTCATTGGTCATAAACTACTCTTAAATCTGGACAGGTAACCCCTCACCGCTATTTAGGATTGGTTTCCCTTGATATGTCTAGGAACCCTACCGAGTCTATATTCGCCAAGCCATAATTTGGCTTATTTTTTCTTATATCTGTGTGAAAGATGTGCCTTTGAATATTCCCATCTAACAATGGGGGAACCTTCATATTTCACCTTCTTGAACATATGCACGTGGAATTCTTCCTTATTTATATTCCCACATCATGCTAGGGGCATCCACGCTTCTTTGTCCCAGCACATTGCCTTCGAAACAGGACCTTAGAAAATACAAAAACATTCAAAAAAAAGATGCACAAAAACCTAAACATTCATAAAATCTCCCTTTTAGGGACATAGCAACAAAAATTGTAACATTGTCTTAAGAAAACCCCGAAAACATTGTGGACAGTCACCTTGGAAAATTGTCTTTTAGATGAGACAAAAAAATAGAAAATAAAATATCAATGTTGTCCTGCAGAAATAGAGTAATAATTTTTCTTATGTTTGGTTGTCGGTTTGTAAAGTGTTGATTGCTTTTATTTCCATGTGGTGTGTATTAATTTCGATTCACTTGCCTAGGTTAATTTTTACTTAGCTAAATGCATTAGATCCATCTTACATACTTGTGAATATTTGTAGTATATTGTTAGGTTGTGATTATAAACTAATCGTACATATGGTTGTCATCATAAAACATCATTAACACACACTGTCATGTATCACATCTATCATCTATCATTCATCACATATAAAATCATCTACTACATCATATATATATAAATGTTAATTTTTACATCATGCATGTATACTAAGCTAATCATCACATATCGTATCATCAATGGGGGCAAGAGGGGTTGCGCATGATCACAACTTTATCCCCCCCCCTCGCACCAATATCATCCCAAATGCTAGCATCTACCAAAATATCTCATGTACAAAACATATAATATCATCTAAACCACCATCGAGCACTATTTGCCACCTAGCGCTTATCTCTTCACCCTGAGGCATTTTTAAATATTTCTAGGCACTTTTTTTCTTCTATTTTTATCTATCACCATGATTATTTTTAAATAATAATTGTTGGCCCATTTGTCTTCTCGCCGGGGAATTTTATTGCCACCTGACGCCTGTTCTCTTCACCTTGGAGCATTTTCACGTACTTTTAGATGATCTTCCATGTCCTAAATTCTTTTGACTGATCAAAAAATTTAAAAATTATAAAATCATGCAACAAAAAAAGAAAAAAATTGTAAAAAAATTGAAAATGGACTAAAATTGGTAAAATTCTCATTTGCAGCTGAAATATGTGTCTCTCGCATGACACTCATCTCGTATCTTGTTGACATTTTCACATGTTTTGAAATGACTCACGAATCACCCAAATCTACAATCATTTACAAAAGCTACGCTGCTTACTTCGTCTATACCTTGGGGTAATATCAGTTTCTTGGTACTAGTTTCGTCACGCACACTGCTTTTCCATTAGACCCAAGTGTCCTCCATCCTTTCCCTTGGATGTAAAATTTGCTTGGGGAATCATTCCTACCCTTGTCATTTATCACAAAAATTTGGGACTAAAGCTTGATAACAAATTATTTGTGTAACTATCTTGAATGTTGTTGCTTTTAGTGTGTGTGTGTTTGTACTTATTTCTTTGTTAAATGAGTGTGTTTACTTCTCGTATTACATTACATGTTTTTATGTTGCATAGAGTTGTTGTTTTAACAATGGAAAATTGTTTGTATCTTGGATTTTCATGTCATTTTATGCTTCTGTCATATGCTTACATTTTAATAAGGACCGATGATGAGGATTCTAAGCAAAATGATGAATAAAAATGGTTTATCTAAGTCGATGTCCCTAGATTTCACCCTGAAATCTAGGACTACCCCTTTTAAAATTTTCATTCTTTTTAAAATAACAAGTCATTTTGTATTGTTATTGCCTGAAGTTGTCTTCATTTTGTTAAGATATTCCCAGTGAATCATATGAGCCAATTTCGACGAATACCCACATGCTAAAACTCATTTTATCCCTTCGCTAGGTTTTGTTTGCGGAAATTTTATTTAATTATTTATTAAATAAATAAAGTTTCGTTTAAAGTAAATTGTGTTGCAGTTGAACCTTGTTAAAAAAAATTATGCTAGTATTCCCACATCTCAATAGGGTTTTAACCAGGAATGAATTCAAAGCAATTGTCTGCAACTTCTGGCAACATTTTTCATTTTTATTATTTCTTTTTGCATTTGTTTTTAGTTTTCTCCGCAGTATGTCTGTTGAATTCCCCTTGATCCATTCTTTGTTCTATATAGACTGTTTAATTACCTGGAACATCTGAAATTCATCCATGACCTCAACAATGGAAATAATTAATCATGTAGTGCTGACCAAAAAAGAAGAATTTAAGCAAAATAAGCTTCTAAGGCAAGTCACACTTTTTGGAATAATAGATCTAAGCTGCCAGTGGGAATTTTGGCAATGGCAGGCATGTGGGATTTTTATGCTTGCCTAACAGGTTACTTTTTCCCATCAAGTCAAATCACTTAAGCTGCCAATGAGAATTTTAGAGGTGACAAGAAGACGGGAGTTTCTTGCTTGCCTAGCATGTTACTTTTTCCCATTATGAAAGAAAAATCATTTAAAGTACTAATGAGATTTTTGGAGCTTCCTAGCAGGTTGAATTTTCCCATCAAAGAAGTTTATTCACCCACACAAGTCAAATTTCTAGGAAAGAGAGTATTTTTCATCCAAGTCACACTTTTTGGAAAGAAGGATTTAAGCTGCCAGTGGGAATTTTGGCAGTGGTAGGCAAACGGGAATTTCTTGTCTGCCTAGCAGGGTAAAAATTCCCATAGTGAAGTTAGGTCACTTAAGTGAAGGATGGAATTTTTGGAGCTTCCTTTCAGGGTGAAAAGTCCCATTGCTTTGACTTCCTATTTTTAACAATTCCTCTTGCAAAAAAGTGTGACCCACCTTGGCATTAATACATGCTTTAAATAATATTTATTAATGTTATTTCTAGCCAAGTTTTGCGCCATAAATAGAAGGAAAGTCAAGGAAATTGGATGAGCTAAAGATAATTCAAGGATGCATGCTAAAAAAAATCATAAAAAAACAAGCAGAAGCATGCAGACTTGGGCGCCCAAATTGGAAGAAGAAACATGAATTTTAATTAATTAATTGCCAAAAATAGGGAAATGTAATAATTAAAAATATCATGCACATAGCTATATAATCATGGGACACCATAAGGGAGAAGCAATTAATTATTTTTGATGGAGTTCGCATCCAGAAAGGATTTTGACGCCAAGGGAAGGAGGATATTGCATTAAAAATTATTTTCCATTGCCAGGAAGCTTCCAGTTTTGGTGCCTAGGGTTGGAATATTTTTTTTTTAATTATTCCAAGTATTTACATGTTGGTATAAGTGTCTGAGTGAATTAAATAATATTTTTTCTTTCTTTACATGCAAACAAAGTCTCAAATTTTAGGGCAACAGGCTTTATATGCAGATTTTGGTGATAAAATTCAAGTATTCATGCCTTGGACTCCATATTTGTCTGAATTAATTACACGGATTCATCACAGGTGCTCATATTGGTGAAAAGAAGTCTAAATAAATGTCATATACATTGAATATATCTTTTGAATCAGAAGAGATTGCCAGATTTGCACAAATTGATCCAATTATAAGGGATTATGACATAATTAAAAGAAACAGAGCTCAGACATAGATTATTCCAAGCATGATTAAGCATGATGAAAGATAAGGCTCAAAAAAATCATGTATTTCTTCCAAATTTTCTGAAATTAATGATATAAATATAGGCCCTGAACCTATCACCAATTTAATTGATAGATCCAAAGCTGGAAGATCATCTCTTATGCGGAACTAGCAAGAATATTCAAGCTTCAGTGTTTCTGGTCATGGCTCAATTGTTTAAATTTGTTATGGAGTGTGCAAGGTCTTATCATCCTCTTTCTAGGACAGTCCATAGGATTTCTGTAGTTCAAGACCGAGAAGAAGGCTATTGTTAGAACATACGGGAAAATGTTGAATTATGTGTTCGAAAAGTATATTCAATATCATAACAAAAAGAAAGTATAGGGTGTTACAGCTAGCAGATCTTCTTTCTTCTCTTCTTTCTTTTCTTATTTCTTATGTTCCCGGATGAAATTGTAAGATTAAATTATTGGTTTAAAATCCATTACTTTAAGTTATTTGAAAAGGTTCTCTAAGATAAGTGGAAGATGTGCAAAAATTTGACTTAATCTTCATATGCATGTCACTTAGAGAGGAAATCTAGGAGAAAGATTGCCAGTTGTTTCCTTTATAATTTCCACACGTTCTAGTTCAGTTGTAGTTTCTTATTTGTAATCTCCCCTCCATATACTATAAATGGAGGAAGAACCTAGGGGGATGAAAAAATGACAATTTTGGCTAGAGCATTCTGGAGTCTTCAGACTTTGTGCTGTTATTTCTGTGAAAGCTGAGGAATTGAATAAAAGGTAGATTTCTGGAGAACTTTGTGTCTACGGTGCTTTGCTTCTTTCTTCTATTCTAATTTTTAGGTAAACTTTGTGTTATGTAAGAATTAGGTTAGAAGATATTCATTTCCTTTACTTGTGATTATTGTGAGATCTATCTATTTATTTAATTTGTGTGGTTGAGAACAACTCTGACAACTATTGGTTGATTAAGCACATCCTCCTCTCTTCTTTCCTTACTTCTATTATTTCCCCCTTCTGCAAATACTTCATAAACAACTGCTTACTTGCTACAAAATTGCTTAGCTATGGTTCATAAGATTTGTGATTAAAGTAAAACCCCCACAAATAGTTATTTGTTACAGAAATATTGTTCATAGTGTGAACAATTAGGAGTGGTTTGGGTTATTTGGTAGTAATATTTTTTAATATTTATAAAATAATATATGAGTGTGCAAAACAGTTGTAATGCACAACTCATAGTTGAGAGATATTTGGGATATTGAGAGGACTTAGAGATTAGCTTTGACTCCTTACTTATAGGATTTCATTGAGCTATTTATATGTAATCTCTCGATTGAGAATTTTTCCCAAATGAATTACAATATATATGGTTTTATTATTTTATCGTGCAATGTTTTTTTTATTTGATTAAATCAAGGATATTTACAAGATTTGGTATCATAGTGGGTTAGACCGCAATGATAATCTATAGGATTTTGTGAGGTGTTTAGATCTGTAACAAATTTATTTCATTGGAATCAAATCTACAACCTGTGTGTTTCATTGAAATCAAATATGTGACCTACGTGTTTCATTGGAATCAAATCTGTGACCTGCATGTTCGTCTACCAACAGCGGTGACGCTTCACTCAGGTGAATCCATACTTGGCTGTGACGCAACTTCTTGCAATATCCAAATCTGCAGTGATAGAGGTATTGCGTTTCTTTCCTTTTTTAAATGCAGATGAAAAAAATAGAAGCATAGAAATTTTTTTTGCCAAATTTAGAAAGGGTCCAGGAAGATGTTGGAGTTATA
Source organism: Taxus chinensis (assembly GCA_019776745.2). Lineage (NCBI taxonomy): Eukaryota > Viridiplantae > Streptophyta > Pinopsida > Cupressales > Taxaceae > Taxus > Taxus chinensis. Next base: position 245,598,577 of record CM034155.1, on the reverse strand, counting down.
ACTTAAAATTGCCAGAACTTTCAGCTGGTAACTCAGATTAATGTGCCATTTTTTTTAAAATGTATATTTTTTCAATCTCTACACATTGATCTTGTGTTTTCTATTACCATAATTTTTTTTCATTTTTGGAAAATATGTCAGAAAAATTTACTTTCAATGTTTAAAGTTTATTGTAAGGGTGCATTTTCGACTGAGTTTGACACTTATTATGGAAATTTCATTAGATAAATTCAATGGATTAAATTTTCACATATGGAAGGTGAAAATACAAATACAATTAATGAACAAGAACCTTTGGGGAATTGTGAATGAAGAAGATTATGAATCTGGACATAAGGAGGATGAAGATGACTACCTATACTAAGTAGTGCCTGATGGAGGATGGAGGCATAGGAGGATGGAGGAAAATTGGCATCTCTTGTTAGTCACCAACAAAGATATTGCTTCATGGTATTGGTGACCTTTTATTTTTGTTGTGTTGTGTATTTACTTTATGTTGTAATAATGAACAAAAGTAACATTCATGTTTAAAGATCTTGCATGAGCATAATTTCTATTTTGTAATCCCTCTAAGTTAGAAACAATGATGTGAGATAAATAATGTACACTGTTATGTAGTGGTTGTTTCCACTAGAAAACTATTTTTTGAGTTGGAGGTTATCTTTGAAAACCTCATATTGTTTGAGTTGTTGGTACTCATTGAAAACCTTTATTTATTTTTAGATCATGATCAGGTATAAGAGATAACTTTCCTTGTGTTCACACTAAGGGGGTGACAGTTACAGAAATATTTTTCATAATGTGAACACTTAAGAGTGGTTTGGGTTATGTGGTAGTAATATTTTTTAATATTTATAAAATAATATATGAGTGTGCAAAACAATTGTAATGCACAACTCATAGTTGAGAGATATTTGGGATATTGAGAGGACTTAGAGATTATCCTTGACTCCTTATTTATAGGAGTTCATTGAGCTATTTATATGTAACATCTCCATTAGGAATTTGTCCCGAATGAATTACTATTGTGTAATGTTTTGTTATTTATTTGATTATTTTATTGTGTACTTTAAATTGTTTTTTATTTGATTAAATCATGGATATTTAAAATATTATTAAATTTTCATCCAAATTGATAAACATATTACACGGGAGCCTCACCGGTAAATGAGGGAGATTTATCTCATGACTACCTAGGTTTTTCAGCTGTGTAGAAAATCTAGCCAACATAAGTAATGGTTTGTGGATAGCTCAATATCCATTTTTTTGTTAATTTCTCATCTTCTCTTCACACTCTTTTGTTCTCTTTTCAATCATCGATCGAAATTTTTCCATCACCCCATCCACACTCGAGGGGGCATCCCTTCGGCTAATTAAATTTTTCTTCTACCCCTTCAATAATTTTCATTTTCTTATGTTTGTCTACTTTCTTTGAAGTGATGTAGCTTACGCCACCTCAGAGAGGGGCAAATGTAGACACCTGTAGTTTGATCAAAGCACTATTATTCTTAATATTTCACTAACTATTATCCTTCTCGCAAATTAACAATACATCATCAATTAGACTCCTCTAGCTCATCATTTACGACATTATTTTGGTCGTATTTCTCCTATAAACCAGCTAATGGGGATAATATAGTCCCTTATTGGTTAAACCATCTTATCATTCTCTTCTAGAAGACTTCTTCTAGCTCCCTAGGTAATCAATCCATCTCATGGGATTGATTAAGCCTCTCACAACTCTCTCAAAACCCTAATTCCTTTCTAAATATAATTAATTAACCTATACCTAGGTTAATTACCCTAAAACATGTTTAACCTCTTCTAAGCCTAGTCAAATCTTCCTTTGAATCACTAAAGTTATTTTTGGCTTATTCATTTGTCCCACATGCACCCAAAGTCTCTCATATCCTGAAAATGGAAAAATATAAATAGCCCACTACCCCTAGACCATTTCTAAGAACACTTCTTTTTAACATAACCTATAGCATTTTCCTTAGGGTTTAGAGCTTATTTCATTTGTTTTATTGAGCTATTGCTTTTCCATTACACTACACACACAAGCTTTGAGTAAATGGGAAAAACCATTGGCCTAGAAGCCATTAATGGTGAACTCTCATTCTTATAAATCAAAAATTGATTGCTTAGAATCTACCTAGGTTCATTTTAAAGCTTTCAAGAGTAGAAAATTACTATGTTAGATTTGTTTGTTTCTTTCAATATTAATGTATGAAAAGTGATGAATCCTTGTTTATCTCTTATCTGATGGTCCATTTACTAGTTTGCTTAAAGATTTTGGGGCCTCTTTAGTGTTCTTGTCCCATTTTCATAGCTTTTGTAACTTTTCATTGAACACACATGATTGAGAAACAAGTGATTAAATCACTCTTGAAATTTAAGCATGCATTGAAAAACACATGTTTTAACTCTTAGATTTAAGGTGAAAGGAACGCAGGTGTTGAAAGATGGGTGGTTGCATAACCGCCATTGTGGTGATTTTCCAACCACTGTTGTGGCGGTTGCACAACCACCATTGTGGCAGTTGCACAATTTCTAATGTGATGATTACACAATTGTCATTATGGTAATTGCAAAACCTCTGGGGTGATTGTGTAACTTCCTCTCAAAAACAATTCCAAAAGATAAAAAGTGGTCTTGCAAGCAAAATTTAAGTTTGAGGAAAAATAGAAGAGTTGATTTGATTCAAATGAAGGATGTAAATGAGATAGGGAGGGATTTGTATCTCACTTTTACATTAGAAGAGTTTTTTATCATCATAAGAGACATATCATGTTCTGTATTACACCATGTAATTATTGTGTGTGTACATATTGTCACCTCAGGAGAGCATTTTAGCCATGAATGGGCTTAAACACAATTTCCAAGAATGATGCTCCTAAATGGGACGGTCAGAAATTTAACCTCATTCGACCACACGTTAATACGATTCTAGAAAAACCTTCCTGTTGATACAAAATCACAACACCCCTGGATGTTTCTCAAATCTGCAGTTTGATAATGGGCATCCAATATGATTTGCATAAAATTGAGCTTTTCCCAAAGTGTGGGACTTTGCAAATGGGAGAGCTCTCCAGATGAAGGTTGGTTCCTCTTCCTAAACTACCTTCCACGATCTACTCCAGTACAAGACAACTAATCTAAACCTAATCTAATCATTCCAAGGAGGTAGGGAAGAGAAATGCATCGAAGATGAAATCCTACACTAAAGCGGTGATACACCAAAGAAGGAAAATGCTGGTCATAGATCTAACTGCTTGAAATGGAGGGAGGTGAGCAATGGAGAGGATGGATAAAACAAATCACAAACCAAAGATAAACTTTCACACAGAACACTACTTTGAATCAATTAAACATAGCTCCCAGAACTTGTAATCGACATCAAAATCATGCATAGAGTACCCTGCAATGAAGAGAGGCGAGAAAAGACAACGAAACGAGCCAAGGATTGGCAAATGCATCACAAAAATGTATTTTATTGCTCCATAATTCACACAGTACATCATTATTAGGAAAAAGGTAGAAAAAATGCTATTACAAAGTAGGCGAGGAGGTTTAAGCTCCACATTCGACCTAGGAGAAGAAAGTGAGAGGGGGTAGAGAGAAAAAACAACCAACTCCTCAAAACAATGAGCAAAGCTCTTGAGAGAAGAAGAAAAGGGGGAAAATCTGATTCCACATCCATCCACCAATAGATTGCATTAAATTTGATCCCCAAAGGTCAAGGGCACCTCTGAAAAATCCATTTTCCAATATATTCTAGCTTGATGGACAATAAATCACCCATACTTCATTAAATTTTGGTAGTTGGAGGTCTGATAACGCATTTTCTGCACTAATCCCAAGCTAAAGACGTTTTCTCATTTTATGCCCACCAAACTCCGCCAAAATCCAAAATTGAGGCCACCATGGTGTAGAGGGCGTCAATAGATTTCCAATGATACCAAAATCATTAAAATCTGACCTCTAGTTCGAAAGATATTCCCCTCTGAAGATTTGCATCGAAATTAGGGCAAAAATGGTGAAAAAATTAGATTTGAAAATGGGTCTGCAGGCCCCAAATTGACCTTTTGTCTTTTTGCGTAACAATGCAAAAATATTGAAAACCTCCACATCCCCGCAACTCCACCATTGCAATTTTTCCCCAAAGGCCTCGCAAGCTGAAAATTGGAATTGTGCCCTTTTTTGCCAGAAAACGCCAAAAATTCAAATGTATGAAAGTCTCCCGCAAGCTCGCAAGCTTGCCACTTGCCAATTTTCTATTCGAAGAAAGGTCGTCGGGTCCTCGGGCCATAAAGTGAAAACTATGCCTTTTGCACAAAATAGGGAGGCGAAAAGTTCAAAGTGTCTCCAATTCCCCACATCTTATGTCACGTGTCGTGTTCTCATTGGTCAATAAACCTTCGGGGCTCATGGGTTTGCGCTTGTAATTTGTGCCTTTTACGCCAAAGAATTCCAAAAGTTTTAAGGATTCCCACAAAACCGAGGCTGCTTGTGCCATGTGTCATGTTATCAATGGTCAATAGACCTTTCGGGCCTGCAGGCCGACAATGTAAACCTACACTTTTCACCAAATGTTTACCAAAATGCCAAAATTACCTTTGCTTCCTCACAAGTCCACCCTTGGAAAGTTGGGATTCTTATTTCAAGAAAATTTCCTCCACGGGCCCGTAAGTCCGCATTTTGGGATAAAATCTCCCCAAGGCCCGCAAAACTTGGAAATTTGGGCAAAAAATCTTCCCCAGGCCTGCAGAACTGGATTTTTGGGCAAAAATGTTTTCCCAGGCCCGTCGGCCCGTAACTTTAAAAATACTTGGAGTTAGAAGGACTTCTTTACCTTTCTATAAAGGGAAAGAAATTTCCCATGTGATGAAGCTATGTTCAAAAATTCTTCAATACTTGAAATATGCAAAAAATCAAGTTGAAGCACAAGAAGGGGGAAAAGTGGGGTACTTGACCAAAATAAGTATGAGCTTATTTTGGTCAACAATATGGTGACTCACAGGGGTCATCTTCCTGCTAAATGAAATGATCAACTGCCTTGAAGCATCCATTAGGCATGGAGTCATGAGTGATAGTCTGATACTGATTTGAAATTTGAAAATTGATCCCTGGACCACTTGGAAACCCATTAAAACTGAAATTGATCTTCACCAAATGCCAAGTCCAATGCACTATGTAAGAGCACCAAAACAACACCACACAAACTATATACAAAACTGAAAATCATACATGCTCCAAGTAGAATATGCAGAGTGTGCAAAACACTTCTTCCGTTAAAAGAAAACCTGCCTACTCTATGCTAACCAAAAGCAATGGGAAATTTTAAACAAAACCTACTATTGGTGATGAGAAATAACTTCCCCTCCTTACAATTAGCAGCCATGCAAATGATTTGGAGCTGATCATGGTTGTTATAATGAGTGAAAAATTGACAAGAGGCCAATCCTCCACCCAAATCATCAAGGTCTCAACTAGAGATAGAATAAATACCTCTTTTAGTTGCTTTGTATTTGGCTTGAAGAGGCATTGCAGCTGATCCTTAGTGCTTTGATATTCATCCTCATGCTTGGAAGAAAACATGACTGATGTTGGCTTCTCAATTGGCTCTAATGAAGCCAAGTATCTGATTGGGAAAGGTCTGATCCCATGAATGTGCCCAATAATCTGAATTTTAACTCAAGAATGGAGTCTTTTTGCAAATCTTCTGGGGTGAATGGTGTGGAAAGGATGATGACATCCTCTTGGTTTTCCCCTTCCTTTGCATTTGCTGAGGATTTTGGAAGATCAAACTCTTCCAAATTTGATTCAAGAGGCATGTTGCAAACTGCAAGTTGTGCTTGTACATTCTCTTCCATGGCAGCAGGCTCTTGTGGTTGAATGATGAATGATGGGGAAGAAAAAGTTGCAATTTCAACTGGCTCCTCCATATTAAAACATTCTTTTAAGTTTGATAGGAAATTAAATTCTTCATTGTCCTACTGTAGAAAGGTCTCTCCCTCTTTCATGGTGATCTTATAATATTCATTGTTTTCACCATATGAAGCTTCATCTTCAAACATGAAGCTAGTGAGTTCAAACTCTTCCAAAAATTCAGACTTGTGGAGGATTTGGAAGGGAGAGAGATCTATAATCTCTTGTGCAATCTGCTCATGATTCATTGCCTTTGAATCAGTTTTGGTCACCTCCATATGCTCCTCTTTAACTGGACTTGAAGTTGGTTGTTCTTCTTCCTTTATGGGTTCATCAATCAAATCAAGCCCTTCAAATGAGAGTAAAAATCTTCAATAATGATTCCTTCATCAAGCAATTTCAACTCTAATTTGACCTCTTCCAGTTGTTCTTCTCCAATAGGACTTGGATCTGATTATTATTTTTCCTAATCTACAACGTTCTCACCATGGTTCCCTTCATCCTCAAACATGAATTTTGAAAGATCAAACTCTTATCCAACATTAGTGCTTGAAGAGGATGAAATGGGAGGAAGAACTGAAGGTTCTTCTATGGCCTACTCTGTACTTGGAGCCTCTAAAACTAAAAGGTTGTCCTCCATAGCCAGAATGCACTCCTCCTCTTTTGGATTTGGAGTAGCTTCCTTTTCCCTTACTTGGACTGATTGTGTGGCTTGAATTGGACCAACATTCTCTTCAAATGGAGTGCCAACATGGACACTGCACTCAGAGAAAGTTGTTTTTTGATCATCTTGTTCCACTGCTGCTACAAAATTAGCCTTAGCCACCACTTGTGGCTTGACCTCAACCTCCTTTATGGGCTTAATCATCAAGGGGATATTTGTTATTCCAAACCTGGCAGCCCAACTCTTTAGAATTTCTATCATTTCTTCTCTGTTGGGTTCCTCTACTTATTGTTCTACTTGACTGGTTCCTTTAGTCACTTCCCAACATGGACTTGGGAAGGCAAGAGGAGTGGTAGGTGGGGTATCCACTAGTATTTTCTATTTTATTTGTGGTGGAGGGGAAGGTATTACTTTTAGCTATTTTGGAGGGGACTTGGATTTGGAAGGGAATAGGGCAGAGAAACTAAGATGGGATGGAATATTAGGAGTTGGAGAAAGGGAATCAACACTTGGGGCAGAAGATGAGAAACTTGGGAATTGAGACTCAAGTTGAGATGGTGTTGCTTGGGGAATGGAGAGAAAAATATCAGATGGTGGTGTAGGACTTACCCATTGACAAGGTTTCCTGACACCAAGCTCGTAGGCCTCTACATCCTCAGTCCATTGTGCAAGTTGGGGCAGTATTTCAACCATGAAGTCAAACTTCTCTTGATGGTTGTAGTGTCTTGGAAGAGGGACTTCCCATGGACAAGGTGCCCTGAAACCAATCTTAAAGGATTTCATAAGTGTTGTAGCCCTTAATTGAACCATGCTAGCCTCCACCTTTTGAATCTTCTCTAGTAACTCAGTATTTTCCATGTAACTTTTGTCATTGTATGCATACACTTGCTCCTGGTAAGCTCCATAGCCAAACTGGTTTTGACTTTACTCATATAAGTAGGCACGATTATTCTGACTCTAATCATAATGTTGATCTGGAGGAGTTATGAAGTACATTGGAGGTGGATTTCACTACTGCAAGTGTGAATTCCAAGAGGGAAATGAAGTCATGATTGCACAACTTCATGGGATAGAAGAAAATGAAATATGTGGAAAGGAAGATGAAAGAAAATGGATGGAAAAAATGTCTACAACTTCAGAGATTGGGTTATTGACCAGATAGAGTTACCAGATGTGCTTTGTATGTGCCTCCAAAGGCTGAATCTCACCAAGAACACATCAACTTGATGAAATGAAGTGGTAAGGTGTTTCAAACCTGTCCCACCAGGCGTGCCAGAACTGTTGATGCAAAATCACATCACCCCTGGATGTTTCTCAGATCTGTAGTTTGATAATGGGCATCCAATATGATTTACATAACATTGAGCTTTTCCCAAAGTGTGGTACTTTACAAATGGGAAAGCTCTCCAAATGAAGGTTGGTTCATATTCCTAAACTACCTGCCACGAGCTACTCCAGTGTAGGCCAACTAATCTAAACCTAATCTAATCATTCCAAGGAGGTAGGGAAGAGAGAAAATGCATGGAAGATGAAAGCCTACACTAAAGCGGTGATACACCAGAGAAGGAAAATGCTGGTCATAGATCTAACTGCTTGAAATGGAGGGAGGTGAGCAATGGAGAGGATGGATAAAACACATCACAGACCAAAGATCAAACTTCACACAGAACACCATTTCGAATCGCTTAAACATAGCTCCCAAAAACCTGCTATGGACATTAGAAGTATAAAAAGAATGCCCTGCAATGATGAGAGGCAAGAAAGAGACAACAAAATGAGCCAAGGATGGAGAAATGCATCACAAAAAAAATATTTTATTGCTCCAAAATCACACAGTGCATCGTTATCGGGAAAAAGGAAAGAAAAACATCATTACAGAGCAGAGGAGGAGGTTTAAACTCCACATTAAACCTTGGGGAAGAAAGAGAGGAGGAAGAGAGAAAAATGACCAACCACCTCTCTAAAATGAGCAGAGCTCTTACATATTTATGAATCCACGAGAGAGAAGAAGAAAAAAGGGGGATAATCTGATTCTACATCCATCCACCAGTAGAATACATTAAATTTGATCCCCAAAAGTCAAGGGCACCTTTGTAAATCCATTTCCCAATATATTCTAGCTTACTGGATAAGAAATCACCCACACTTCATTAAATTTTTTTGGTTGGAGGTCTGATAACGCATGTTCCCTGCACTTTTCCCAAGCCAGAGATGTTTTCTCATTTTTTACCTACCAAACTCCACCTAAGTCAAAAATTGAGGCCACCATGGTGTAGAGGGTGTCAACAGCTTTCCAATGATACCAAAATTGTTGAAATCTGAGCTCTGGTTTGAAAGATATGCTCATTTGAAGATTTGCATCGAAATTAGGGCAACAATGGCGAAAAAAATAGATTTGAAAATGGGTCCGCAGGCCCAAAATTGACCTTTTGTCTTTTTGCGAAAAAATGCAAAAATATCAAAAACCTCCACATCCCCGTAGCTCTGCCATTGTAATTTTTCCACAAAGGCCTCGTGGGCCAAAAATTAGAATTGTGCCCTTTTTTGCCAAAAAACGCCAAAAATTCAAACGTATGAAAGTCTCCCACAAGCCTGCAAGCTTGCCACTTGTCAATTTTCTATTCAAAGAAGGGTCCTCGGGTCCTCGGGCCACAAAGTGAAAATTGTGCCTTTTGCGTAAAATAGGGGGCGAAAAGTTCAAAGTGTCTCCGGTTCCCCGCAACTTCCGCCACGTGTCGTGTTCTCATTGATCAATAAACCTTCTGGGCTCACAGGTTTGCGCTTGCAATTTGTGCCTTTTACACCAAAGAATGCCTAAAGTTTTAAAGATTCCCACAAATCCGAGGTAGCTTGTGCCATGTGTTGTGTTCTCATTGGTCAATAGACCTTTCGGGCCTACGGGACGGTAGTGTAAACCTGCGCTTTTCACCAAAAGTTTGCCAAAATGCCAAAATTACGTCCGCTTCGCCACAAGTCTACCCTTGGAAACTTGGGCAAATTTTCCTTTGTAGCCCCGCAACTGCCTATATGGGAAACATTTCCTTTGCGGGCCCGCAAGTCTGCATTTTGGGAGAAAATATCCCCAAGGCACGCAAAACTTAGAAATTTGGGCAAAAAACCTTCCCCCGGCCCGCAAAATTGGATTTTTGGGCAAAAAAGTCTTCCCATGCCCGGCGGCCTGTAACTTTCAAAATACTTGGAGTTAGAAGGATTTATTTACCTTTCTGGAAAGGGGAAGAAATTTCCCATCCGATGAAGCTATTTTCAAAAACCCTTGAGTACTTGAAATATGCAAAAAATCAAGTTGAAGCACAAGAAGGGGGAAAAGTGGGGTACTTGACCAAAATAAGTATGAGCTTATTTTGGTCAACACTTCCCACTACCTACAAAACAAAAAATAGGAATCAAGTGCATTATAAAGCAGTTTTGACAAAAGTTTTGAAATAAAAAGATAATATTACATACCATTCGTGTAGGGGTGAGAATTCTACCTACCTTGTGCACGCCAACCCTGCATAAAATCGCTTAAAATAACGTCAAAAAATCCAAATATGTGTTATATATATATGATTTTTATTATTTTTAGAAATCATTTATGCTTTGTAAGTTTGATGAGTTTAGAGATTTGGATTCCATGGACCGTTTCATTTGTGAGTATATTCAAATCGACGGGTATTTAAAAAATGATGGTGACGGACCCAATGGGAGTGGATGGGGCTGAGGAATAGGTTAGAAACGAGAGATTTTGTCTTTTTTTGTGTTAGGCTCTGTCGTTTACTTTTTGAATGAATTGAGGAAAATTTCTAGGAAATTTGTAGCTGAAGCGGTTGTAAGGGGTCTCAAAGAGACAGATAGGAGGAGTGCCTTTATTGCTTAATTTCATTTTTTGCGTGTGTATATTGATTGTTTTTTAATTTTCAGCTCATGATTGAGTGTTTTGATCACACTTGCCCTTCGGTTAGATGAAAATGTACTAAGTAATTGGTGGATACATATGTATGATGATACATTGTGTTTCCTCATGCTGGAATCTTCAGGTGGGTTGTCTATCTTTGGTAGTTTTCAGCAACAGAATTATCGTATTATCTACGAAAATTCTAAACGCATGCTCTCCTTTGATCCTGCCGGCAGTGCCTCTCTTTAACGCCCTTATCTCACTCATATATACCCTAAAGAAAAACCAGACGACTAGGTGATTTGTATGCCGTAAATAATATATGACATAATATCTATATATTCTGTATTGAGATTTTGTTATTACCCTTGTATTTCGGTGTTTTTTCATTAACTTCTCGTAATTATTGATTACAAAACTAAGGGCACTTTGAAAAAATCAGTCTACTTGAGTATGATAATAGTTGGAAGGATGTGGAAAATATCTGAAGTTAATGCTTTAGAATTTATTTTTTCACATAAATTCAAGAAAGCCAACTTTTTCCTACAGAATCAAGATTTTGTAGAATAATATTCAATTTTATACAAATTTAAAGATAATTTTTTTATCATAGACAATAAATTATAATTCAAATAGCAAAGAAAATGACTGTAAAAAAAAGAAATTGTGTGGCTACAGTAATAAATTTTGTACATCATATAGAAATGATTTTCGAAGTTCTTATAAGTAAAAATATGAATTCCTCTAATAAACGTGAAATGTTTTTGAGAAATGCAATCATCTTGTTCTAGTCATTACAAATCTCATTCATGTTTCCTAAGTTCAAAACATATCAATGGGAAACCATTGTTATTTCTTCAAAACCTAATATGGCCTCAATTGCTTATTTCTTGGAAATCGTCTACTTGATATCCTTTATGAAATTAAGATCTCGATTTTAAATTAAAAATATGTTAAACAGAAAAAGGAATTGGGTTTTCTTAACAAAAGAGTCAATGGAAATGAAGTGTATTTTATCCCCACTAGCCCCCCTCAGTGATTCATTTACACCTCATGGTGGGATACAAGAATGATGAAAGGTTTGAGAATACATTGAGGTTCCAAAGTGGAAAATAGTTATTTTGTTGAATTGTATTGGATCTACAAAGGATTCAAATGGATGTAAACAATGGGGACCAAAGCATGAATGATGGGAGAACATTTTGACTTATGTACAATTGGATAGGGCACATGAAAATATTATTTTCCTTGTATTTTTTTGTATTTTAGTGTTCTTTCATTCACTTCTCATAATTAATTACCACAAAGTATTACTTTATTATTTATTTACAATTTTCTTAATAAATTTTTATATAAATAATAATGTAATTGTAATCCATGGAAAGTGGGTTTAAAGTAATAATATACTAAACTAGTCAAGATCAATCATAATTAGTTATAAAATATATTTAATTGGATGAAAAAAGTTTATTTATATCATAAGAAAAATTTGAAAATAATAAAAATTCTATAGAATCGTGATTTTGTAGAATAATACTCAATTTTACACAAATATAAAGATATTTTTTTATGGTAGATAATGAGATATAATTCAAATAGTAAAGAAAAATGATCACAAAAAATAGAAGTTGTGTGGCTACAGTAACCAATTTTGTACATCATATGGAAATGATTTCAAAATTTGTATAGGTACAAATATGGATTCCTCTAATAAATTCAACAAAGCCATATGTCTTTAACTCGAAGTAATCTCGCTATCGCCAAATTTATATGAATTTCATAATTCATTTTTTTAATAATATATGAATGTTTATCCTCGATATTCTCAATCTTATTAATGTCACTACACATAAGCTAAAAATAAAGTGAAAAATTGTTGGATATCCATCTCCATAATGTTTTTCTCTGATCTATAATTAGAAGTACATACACTTAAAATATAAAAAGAGTACCCATTAATATTTGCAAGGGCCCATAAGGCCCAATAGGATGGATCTTCCAGTGAGGCAACAATTAAGGGTGAAAATATTAACAATATGGAAATACTGACATCACCAAGGCCATCATCATGTAAGAAATGAAAATAAGAATTACGAAGCTATGCATTTCATTCAAGTTTGAAGAAAAAATCTAGCAATTTTAACTTTTGTAAATAAAATAAAATATAATTTTCTAATGTGCTGACAATAAAAATGCATAGAGAATTTTCAAAAGACTCTACGAGAACTCTTACATTCTACAATATAAAATTCATGCAATTAAATCATCTACTTGATGTCCCTTTATCCTTAATGAAATTAAGAGCCCGATTTCAAAGCAAAAAATATGTCAAACAAAACCATGTGTTGGGTTTTCTTTAAAAAATTGTGAGTGGAAATGAAGTGACACCCAAAATTGGGACGCCACCCTCTAGGTCCCCTTTTATTGCATCCCCCCTTACCATGACCCCTTTCACATATTTTTATTAATCTAATTACCTATATTAGATTAATTATTACCTCACCCCTCCACCTCACCAATTGAGAATTATTCTAAACCTAATATTAATTTCCAACTACCTCTTCCACTAATTTCCCATGTGATATATCTAGAATCAAGACTCCTAACCCATAACCATTCTTTACTTATGCCAAAAAGGGAGAGAAAAGATTATTTTTAGCAAATGATACTATTTATCCCTAATTGAAGCCAACAATTCATCAGCCGACACTAGTCAAGGAACCACCATCGGTTCCTTTAAATAAGCATTTTCAACTCTTTGTCTGGGTTCTTCTTTTGGTTGAAAATTTTTGATCTTGAATCTTTGAAATTCAATCGACACCCTGATGATCAACTGAGCACCACATCATCAAACTCTCCACTAACAGCCAATCTATGGCTACATAGACTTGAACCATTCGCACGAAGAAGCACTCAACCTTCGTTGCCACAAAAATGAATCTCGGCTCATCTCTCCTATGCACACCCACCAACCACCACCTTCTACCGATCTCTGGATGTCTGATAAGTATACATAACTAGGTTATTGATTTCATTAGCTTTGGTTTTAGATCCTTTATCTTTTTCTAATCACCTCCTTCCTCTCCCGAATACCTTCCGTAGCCCATTCGCCTGACGCCTTACCAACTGGAACCACTCCGTCCTTTCAACCACCCCTTTTATCCCTGCCGAGTCTTCACCTAAATTCCTACACCCTACCTAAGACCTCCCAATACTTTGTGCAATCATAGAGAGCCCAAATCAACCTCCTTTATACCTTTGAAATCCAATTGTCCCTACCATGATCAGTTACCCAACCGATCCCAAATATAACCAGTGACCAACATCAGTTCTGTAACTAACAATGGTCTCTATGTCTAGCATTTTTCCCTCAGACCAGCAATCTCATTCCTCCACCAAGAACTCTCCAAAACCTCCCAAGACTTCACTTAGACCTTCTTTCTACCCTCTGTCATACGTATATACCATGACAACCGACCATTCTCTTAGATTTAATCTTGTATTCATCATTTAGATTAGATTTAGACTATTACGTTGTGTGAGATACCTAAACCATATAACTACCGTATGACTTTCCATTTCATGATATTTATCAGCATTAATTTGTATTAAGCTGTGGATTGACAACCTTCAAGGAAACATCTCACTTCCCGGATCTAGCTCATGTTAGGAAATCCACTGACCTATGTTATTAACTCTATTTTGTGGTCTTGCTTTACTTCTTAGGTATTCGTTCCAAGACAAAAAGGATTTCTCTACAATCGGATTGGTCTTCCACAATGGTGCACAACCTCTTCACGACCTCTAGGTATTCCACATGTACATTACCGTTACCTTTTAAATCATTTTTTCATACGGTAATCCTAAGTGGTGAAACATCTACAATATAAAATTTATGCAATTAAATCATCTACTTGATGTCCATTTATCCTTCATGAAATTATGAGCTTGATTTCAAAGAAAAAATATGTCAAACAAAACCATGTGTTGGGTTTTCTTAACAAAATTGTGAATGGAAATTAATTGTATTTTATCCCCATTAGCCCACCTCGGCGACTCATTTACACCTTATGGTGGGCTACAAGAATGGTGAGAGTTTTGAGAAGACATTGAGGAGGTTCCAAAGTGGAAAATAGTTAGTTGTTTATGTTGTATTGGATCTGCAAAGGATTCAGATGGATGTAAACAATGTGGACCAAAGCATGAAGGATGGGAGAAAAATTGAATTATGTACAATTGGATAGTGTGCCATGAAAATGTTATTTTCCTTGTTTTTTTTGTATTTTAGTGTTTTTTCATTCATTTCTCATAATTAATTATTACAAAATCAATTACCACAATGAATTATTTTATTATTTATTTACAGTTTGTTTAATAATTTTTTATTTAAATATTAATGTAATTGTAATCCATAGAAAGTGGTTTTAAAGTAATAATATACTAAACTAGCCAAGATCAATCATAAATAGTTATAAACTATATTAAATTGGATCAACAAGTTTATATATATCATAGGAAAAATTGAAATTAATAAAATTCTAGTAAATCATGATTTTGTATAATAATACTCAATTTTACACAAATATAAAGATAATTTTTATGGTAGATAATGAATTATACTTCAAATAACAAAGAAAAATGATCACAAAAAATAGAAATTGTGTCGCTACACTAACCAATTTTGTACATCATATGGAAATGATTTCCAAAATTCGTATAGGTGCAATTATGGATTCCTCTAATAAACATGAAACATTTTTAAGAAATTTATTCATCTTGTTCTAGTCATTACAAATCTCACTCATATTTCCTAGATTCACAACATATCATTGGGAAACTATTGTTACACCCCCATGGACTGAATCATGACAAAGATATCACTATTTAGATCCCTTAAGTAATAAAGTAAAGCATAGTACGGTGTAGCCCTTACCATTTGTGGGATTCTATCCCAAGTTTTCTGAAATCTAGTGTTGAGATCAATTATTTTTCATTGGGTGCTTATACACCTGAAAATCAACACATGATTTTAGATGCACTCGACTTCCCAAGGTCATGCCAAGACAACCAAAGAGTATGATATTGGATGAATAATTGATAGGAAACTAAAGGAAGTTTAGGGTCTATGAAATGGTAGTGTGGAATCCTAATAATTGAGTTAGTCAAAGGGATAAACAATGGTTATGACCGGGTAAAGTGAATTCCCTATGGTTTGATTTCTTGTTTTAATCTAGTTTCTAACCTAAGTTGAAAATTGGTTTTAAATAAATAATGAAAGTAGGTTTAGTTTAAATAAAGACATTTTTTTAGACAATATTGAAAGGTTCAAACCTCCCAAGAATAAGAAGTATCCTGAAGATGAAGAATATATTCTCTCCAACTGGAAGATTGGTGCTACTGATGTGCAAAAACGGAGAACTACAAACATTGATAGATCTTCAATTCATTGGAACCCCCCCTACTACTTGGCATAAACTAAACTTTGATGGATCCTCCAAGGGTAACCCAGGGGAAATTGCTGGTGGAGGTGTAATTTGGGATCATAAAGGCTGCTTAGCTGCTGCTTATGCTGGTAGAATGATTAATCAAACTAATCACTATGCAGAAGCCTTAGCAGCTCTCTGGGGGCTAAGGCTTGCGAAGGATTATAACATACAAAACATCATTGTGGAAGGGGAATCCCTATATATTATCAATCGTCTTAATCATATTTATCCTCCTAGTTGGACTATTATAGATTTCATTGTGGAATCCTTTAATATTTGTCATACCTTTAAAAATATCAAAATTGGGCATACTTATAGGGAGGGTAATAAGGTGGCAGACACCTTAGCCAACTATGGCATTAATAACAATCTTACCATTTAGGATAATGAGAAATACACCCCCAAGGAGGTACAAAATGGCAGTAATAAGGATAAACATGGGTACTCACACGTTGTGTAGGATCTATTATGAGACTGTATGGGCTTCAATGTACAAGATAGATCACACATGTGAGGGAAGTAATCCTAATTACAACCATAATAGTTCGCATGATTCTCAAACTGGTGGCTGGGGTTTTAAAAAATAGGGTGGAAAAAACAAAAACAATGCTTCTAAAGGTGGTTTTAAGCAGAGAAGTAGCAGGAATTGCAGTGCGATTAAGTTGGGGGGAGCTTCATGTCAATTGGAACCTAGCTATGATCCCGCCTGGAAGGAAAATGAGGAACTTTGGAATCTTCTTAAAAGGAGGGGTGTTTCCAACTTCATCGAAAAAATCCAGGGCTAGGATCATAACATCTCAGTCCATTTCGCAATGGATTGGAAGGATAGAAAGGTCAAATATGGGGGTCATCGGGTGCTGATGAATGAAGAGTTGATAGTTCAGGCAACTGGTCTTGATTTGGATGGGTTCTATTTTATAAGTAAAAGGGTCGATAAAATAGCCGAAGCGAATAAGTTTTCTGATGCTAGGGAGGAGCTCATTTTTGTGGCAGCGGGCATTAAGGTGAGTTCCATTCCTAAACCATATGATGAGGTTACTAAAATGAAGGTTAGATTCCTTTTCGTAGAAGGGCGTTACATAATTGTTCCTACCAAGAACTTGATCTTCCTAAACCACTTTAGGAGACACTTTGTGGTTTTTTTCCCGCATTACCTCTTAAATTCCCTTGATCATTCCATTCTCGAGTTCTAGAAGCATTCTCAGGCCATCCCCCTTCACCAAGTGCTCATTTTCCTCCTCTGTAAACTTTGTGTCTCCAAATTCCCTGACTTCCTTGTCTTCCCCAGCGACCCTCCCATTCCCTTCCTCTCTACCCCTTCAAACATCCTCACCACCTCTTCTAAGGCCAAAGGATCCAAAACCAGGAACCCCAAACTCACCAACGTGACATCTCCCCCCCCCCCCGGTCCGTGCTCTAAGGAGCAACAAAGATTTGGAAGTTGCTCAAAATATTCTTCACATCAGCAATGTTGGTCAGGATAATGCCTTACAACAAGAGAAGAATGATACTATTATCAGATTGGACCTTTTGGAAAATGAGGTGGAGGCTATCAAGAAAGAGATGCATTAACTCACCAAGCAGAAGGACAAAAGAAAGATTAATGATGGGGCGGATAATAAAATTGATCAGACTACTGATATTTACATAAAGCTAAACTCATTGGACAATAGGATGCGGAGGGCCATGGACATACATGACCATAATATGGCCATTTTCAAGGCCATTAGCAAGTTTTTGGAGCAACAGGTTCGTAATATTTCCATGTTAAGTGGGGTCCCTAAAGCCATTTGGGGGACTAAAAATGAAAGAAACCAGGGTATTTCAAAGTTGAACGAGAATGACCCTACGCACACTACCACTCTGGAGATGTTCACTTCTTTGCAAACAATTAAATCAAGGATTGAAAGAGCATACAAGAAATAACACCTCTTGTACTAGCGGGTTTCGTTTTAGTCATTGTTTAGTTCCGATTAATATGTTGTTTTGTTACTGCTTAATTGCAGTTTCTTCTATGTTTTGATCTCTACCTGTAACTACTTTTTTGGTTACTGCTGGGCTTACTGCTTTAGCTAGATTTTGATCATTTCTTGTTTCTTTTTTTCTTTTTTTATCTGGTTGTTGAGCCTTTCTTTTAAGAGTGTATAGTCCCTTCAAAACTATTTGCCAATAATAAAAAAATCAACTGGATTCATTCCCGATTAATTAAAAAAAATGAAAGAACCATCTATTATAATTTTTGAAAAAGAAATGAATTGAAAGAAACTAAATATTAAACAACTAAGATCTTTTTTGTATTTTCTCGCATTTAAAGAAAATAAATAAAAATTTATTCTACAGACATAGGAAATTAATTAAAATAAAACACTACTACTTATAATAAAATAAAATAAAACAAGGAATAGTTGAATGTAGTTATTCCTCTGTTGCTGGATTGTATAATAGAAGGTATCCTAAAGAATTTATTTGCAAATCATTAATCTACATACAATGATTTTCTTCTGACAAGATTCTGCCTCAATTGTTTGGAAAGGGAAAAGCTTCTCAGAAGAAATTTACTCCTTTCCATATAAACTTTCCCCAACAAAACAATTATGGATTAACTAACAGAAATAAAGATAACAATTTCTTCACTTTTTCCTCCAACTAAATTCCTGAGAAAATCGACAGGGATAATTCGGGAAGAATTTATCAAGGGAAGATATAAGAAATATTTTGAAAATAGATACTAGAAATTTTTTAAAAATGCATTTAGGAAATGATGAAATATTCTGCTTCTACAAATCTAACCAAATATTTCTTCTACTACAGTAAATATGATTAAACAAAGATTCAAAATAATTCAAATCCACCTCCAACCTGGTTACTACTGTACTGTTGTGGCTTCCCAAAGGTGAGATGTTCTTGTTGTCTCCTCAAATTTATATCCTCTTATAAAGATGAAATTCAATTGATCATGGGATGCGGAGATTTTTTTTGCTAACAAATTTACAATTGTTGGCTTGGTGCAAGAAATTAATAGAAACATATGACAAGAAAGAACAGAGTAATGAAATTGTTGTCTATGTGGTTCCTCTAAAAAATTCATCAACATAACTTTACCTCAAGAATATTAAATGTCCAACCCATCATTTGAGTGAAATCTTGGCTTGTATATAACTCAGGAAAGATTAATAAGTCCAACAACACATGTCTATCAAGAAATTACAAAACATCAAAATAATGGGTAGTCAACATTGTAAACATAGTAAACAAAGAAGATAATTCCAATACAAATCCAATGGGATTAAAAATAGACAAAACAGTTGAGAAACGAGTGAGAAAATCACTCCTGAAATCTAAACACGCATTTTTTCAACATGTGTTTTAAATCTTGGATTTAAGGCGACAGGACCATCAGTGTTGAAAGAGAGGCGGATGTATAACCACTACAGTAGTTGTGCAACCACCATTATGGCAGTTGCGTAACCGCCGATATGATGATTGTGCAGCCGCCAATGTGATGATTGCGTAAACATTGAGGTGACGATTGTGCAATCACCAATATGACGATTGTGTAATCTCTGATGTGATGATTTTGCAATTTCCGTTGGGGCAATTGCGCAACCGCTACTCAAAAACAATGTTAAAAGCTAAAAATTGGTCTTGCAAGCAAAATTGAAGTTTGGGGACAAAATAGAAGGGTTGATTTGAGTCAAAGGAAGGATAAAAAGGAGAGAGGGAGGGATCTGGATCTCATTTTTACCTTAGAAGAGGTTTTTATCATCATAGGAGACATGTCAGTTTTTTTATTATACCATGTAATTTTTGTGTATGTACATATTTCCCCCCGAGAGAGAGAGTTAGCCATGAATGAGCTAAAATGTGATTTGTGAGAATGGTGCTCCCAAATGGGAGGGTTATAAATTTTACCTCATCTAACCACACATTAATTCAATTCCATATGAGCCTTCCCGCTACCTACAAAACTAAAAAAACAAGAATCAATACAATATAAAACAATTTTGACAAAAGTTTTGAAATAAAAAGATAAGATTACATACCATTCATGTGGGGGTGAGAGGTACACTCACCCCATGCACGCCACTCCTGTATAAACTCACTTAAAACAATGTTAGGAAATCCAAATATGTATATATATATATATATATCATTTTCATTATTTTCAGAAATCATTTATGTTTTGCAAGTTTGTTGAATTTAGAGCTCTGGATTCTAGGTCTGTTTCATTCATGAGTATAGTAAAAATAGTTGGTATTTAATTAATGATGACGACAGACCCAACGGAAGTGGATGGGGATCAAGAACAGGTTAGAAATAAGATATTCTATCTCTTTGTGTTAGGCTCTGGATTTTATTTTTTGAATGAATTCAAGGAAAATTTCAAGGAAAAATGTAGCTTAAGTGGTCGTAAGGGGTCTCAAAGAGACGGATAGGAAAAATGCCTTTATTTATTAGTCTTATTGTTTACGTGTATAAATTGACTTTTTTGGATTTTTAAATCACGATTGAGCATTTTGATCATACTTTCCCTTATGTTGGATAACGTTGTACTAAGATCATTGGAAGATACAAATATATGATTATATTTTTAGTCTACATCCCTTTGTAAATTTGTTTGTTTATGCTTTACTTCATTTTTGCACTCTTGTATGGTTAGGAATGTTCAATGTCTTTGTAATTTTTAAATGAATTCTATGCATGCTAATGTAATGTGATAAAAAATTATGTGCTTAACACATGGTTAAAAATCATACTCATGAAACTTTATTTTTCAAACAATGCTTAGAATTTCTATTGTAATGGAAAAATATGTTGAAGATGATATGTTGATAGGATGATCTCACTTCGTTTTTGACCCCACACAACTAGTAAGATGTGAGGGCTCATCACCGAGAGCCAAGAAGGACGTGAGATCTATGATTAAAGGAGGTGTGAATAAGAATGATGATCAAGAGACAAGAATTTTGATAAAAACTTATTCACGAACCTACAACTCAATCCCAACCAAGATTAACAAACCATGTTAGAATGATTTTCACTTATAAGGATTGACTAGACTTAAATATGTGGAGCCTGATTATTGGCAAGATTTGGTTAACGAATGATTGTCTCTCATAACATGAGCCTCTAAAGAATTTTCTTGGGAATTTCAATCATTCAAGTACTTTTTTTTCCGTAAGATTTTACTGACATGCCCCTACATCTTGCCTCATGCTACCAATAAGAAGAATGGGGTCATCACTGAGGAAAAAATCTAGGTGAGCAATGGCATCTTCCTCCTTTTCAATCCTCGTGCTACCAATAAGAAGCATGGGATCACTGCCAAATACTGAGAGAGACAAAAAAATGTAGTTATTTGTAATAGGAATAACTGTAAATTTTTTAGGTATTATATGACCCCTACATCTTGCCTCATGCTACTAGTAAGAAGCATGTGATCATCACCAAGGACAAAATATAGGTGAGTAAGGGCATATTCTTCCTTTCCTAGCCTCATGCTACCAGTAAAAAGCATGGGCTCACCACCGAAGACTGGGAGGGACAAAAAATGTGATTATTTGTAATAAGAATAGATGTATTTTTTGTTTTATTTTGTCTTCTCTTGTATTGTACTTGTTGGGAGGGAACATTTGTCCTTCGATATCAACCCCAAACAACTAGTAAGATGCGAGGGCTAATCACTGAAGACTAAAATGGACGAAAAAAGTTCCAGGTGAAATGCTTAGAATTTTTTTGTTATGGAGAGAATGTTTTAGGGAGAAATCCACCACTGGGAAGCTTCTAAAGAAGACTATAGGTGAAAAACATCTGGACTGGAAGAAACCATAAAAGCGATGAAACATGCAAGCCCTTATAATATTAATGTCAAAATTTGTCTTATGATTGGAAATGATGATGAAAATTATATAATTTGAGAGTGAAGAAATTGTAGGAAGTGTCATGATTGAGAGATTTTCCAATGTTTGAAATTTTAAAAGTAACTTGAAAAGGAAGTTTCATGTTGGCGTGTAAATGTGCAACAAGGAAATTGGAAGTTTCCAAGCACGACAACTATACCCATGTGCCAAAATTTTCATGTTTTATCATTCCTAGGCACCTCTAGTCAAATCCTTCTATTTTTTCACACCATATTTGATGTCAAATTGGTCCCCTAGGTGACTTAGGAAATTCTACTCATTCCCCCTAGGTTATTTTAGGAAGTTCTGAAAAAGACATCTTTTGGCAGTAAAGGGAAGGGCTATCGCTGGCCTTCCCAGGAATGGATCAACCCCCCTGGAGGGGAACAGAAGGGATAAATTCAATATGGAGGTGAATTGAAGACCTTATAAATTCATGGAAATTATTTTGGAAGGTTTGGGGTAGATTTGAAATACTTGGAGCAGTCTGAGTGAAAACAGGGTTCACAAGCCTAGGCAGTTCACATGCCTAAAATAGTTGTTGGGCTTCAGAAGAATATTTCAGGAGCTCCGGATGGAGTTAGATAGAAAACAACACATATATAGAAAGAGGATTCTAATACCTACATTATGGTGAAATAATATTTTTCACAACACCTTGGCGCATAGGATCTACAGGCAGTTTTTATGAGGCACAAGTGGGGTCTTAAATCACAAATCTGATTTTTCAGGTATTATCTGGATGAATCAATACATTATACCCGAACCATTGGATTCAAAATGAAATTTACAGTTATGATCATATAAAATTTCACCTGTAACTCCCACCAGGAGCTCAAGTTATCATCGTTCCAAGTTACCCTCTCAAAGGCAGTTCAAGACTTAGTCATTTTTCGGGAGGACACGTGTCAACACTAGGAGGCTGGCGGGATTTCATGTCCCCGAAATCCCTGAGGTCAGGGACACAAACCCTTTAAAAATGCACCCAGCCCCCATGTGACCTCTGGGACCCTCATATGACCTCCAGACTTGATAGTTTAGCCCCCAGGAGCATTTTTGGAGCATCTATTCCCTGTCG
Source organism: Taxus chinensis (assembly GCA_019776745.2). Lineage (NCBI taxonomy): Eukaryota > Viridiplantae > Streptophyta > Pinopsida > Cupressales > Taxaceae > Taxus > Taxus chinensis. Next base: position 245,575,623 of record CM034155.1, on the reverse strand, counting down.
TCGGATCAAGCGCCACGTGTCAGCTCCAAGACCATTGTGGAAACTGATGTCCCTTATGTCCCTACGGCGGGGGACATCAGACCTTAAAAATGCACCCAACTCCTATGGGGAGTTTTATGGACACCCACGAGACTGACTTTTAGCCCCCAGGTGCATTTTTGGAGCATTCATTCCCTACTGTCGGATTAAGCGCCACATGTTAGCTCCAGGACCACCGTGGAAAATGATGTCCCTTATGTACCTGAGGTGAGGGACATAAGACCTTGAAAACTAAACCCAACCCCTATGGGGAGTCTTTTGGTCACCCATGTGACCGAATTTCAGCCCCCAGGTGCATTTTTTGGAGCATTCATTCCCTGTCGTCGGATCAAGCGCCACGTGGCATCCCCTTGACTACCATGGAAATTGATGTCCCTCACATCCCTGAGGTTAGGGAAATCAGGGACACAAAAATGTGCCCAGCCCCTCCATGTGCATGTCTTGAAAAGTTAAATCCGGCACTTAGACATTTTCTTTCTCTCATTTCTCCTCCACAGCTCCTCACCTTGCCATTGCTCCGTCCATGATTGTCAAGACACCCGGTCCCCCATTGTTGCACCAAACCAGCTCCACCATGGAAACATAAACTCTCCACACCATGAATACACAGAAATATGTACGCCTAAGAGAAAACTGGAGTGAAATGATGAAGAACGGGGAGGAAATGAAAGTTTTTTGCCAGATAATCGTGAAGTCACTAGACCGAAAAATCCTCATATCTTGAAAAATACAAGTCGGATAGAGATGCCATATTTTGAAGAATTCTACATTTTACAATATGATCAAGATCCAACAAACAAGAGTTAAAACGGTGCCCAGAATCATTTGCTCCAACAAAATCCTCACTTCGTGCACCGACTCACATTCGTCGGATTTCCCATCATTCCGATAATGGAAAAGAGATAAAAACTTGCACACGAGATCTAAATGAAAAACCTATCACAATGGAGTCATTTTCGTTGCAAACGGAGACAAAAACCATACCTACAAATTTCAAGCTCCATTAATGGCTGCCATGGCAGCTCCATGCCTGAAGCCACTGCTAGGTCAAAATTTCAAAATTTATTTCCAATCATTCTAGTGGGAGAAATCAAGTGAAATTCGGAGGAGTTGACCGCGATGACGAGCCAAATCCAGAAAAATATACTACATCCCAAACCGAGCACCAGAAAGCCACTTTCTAAAAATAGTAAGCTTTCCTACACATGCTTGCTATTTTTGGTAAGTCTTCATCAAAAACGGCTATGGAAAAGGCAGTGTGCACTGAAGATCTCTAAAAGGCCAGAATGATTATCTAGAGAAAAAAATAGTGAAAATAACCACTTACTAAAAATAGTAAGTCCCTTATATAGGTGCTTACTAAAAATAGTAAGTCACCCCAAGAAGCGGTCAAAGCAAAGGCAATGTGCGTAGGATTGAATGAAGATTTCCATCACCTCAAGATGATCAAGAAGAAGCAAGAATAATCCCTTACTTAAAATAGTAATTCACACTCAAAGGGAAGTTTTGGCACAATGGGAAATTCATAACTTCGTCACATTAGAGCTTCCCAGCAACAAGGATCATCGGACTTCATTGGGAATGACATCTTCTCTTCTTCTTCCTCTTCTCTCTCTCTCTCTCTTATCTTCTCATACAACACACTCTCTCTCTTCAATGTTATATTTTTTTGTTGAGGGTTGCATTTTTTAATATGAACTAAGTGACTTCAGAAATATAATGTAACTTTAAGTCACCTTGCTATTATAAAAGGGACTTAAATATTTAAAGTGGAATATGAAAAGTCTTAAGTCATATTAAGGTATTCGAAAAACCATCGGGGGGTAGACAATAAGTCACCTCTCATTCTATAAATTGTAAATCCATTCACATTTCAAAGGGTTGGCGATTGATCTTGTAAACTCAAGATTGCATTGTACCTAGAGAAAGCAAAGGAGATAGCCATTTTTCTCTATTTTTCCCTTCTCAAAAATGTCTTCCATTTCCACACTATGTACGAATTCTGCTTGAGCTTCAATAAAGGAAGAAGGAATTTTAGCCTCTTTGATTGAGGATTTTATTGGTACTTTATGTTCATTAAGCTCTATTTAGTCTTGTTGTTGTTTCGCAGATTTGTTTTCTTCTAAAATTCAAGAGCATGTAATGAAACTTCTAGCTGGTGTTTGCAAGTCTCTAATTTTCTACTTGCAACATTAGTTTCTCATTTCTAAATATTCTCGCTCCCCTTTCCCGCCCTCATAGAAAATTCCCCCCTTATAGATATATGCAAGCATTTTCCGCAGGGTCAGTGGAGTGCCCCTGTTAGATCCCTGGCCACAAGGCTACCAGGAAAATCCACTTTTACTCACGCATGCACATATGGCAGCTACACCAGTGAAGTAGAGGGACGTATAATCCTAGAGCGTTAGCAAGAAATCCAAAAGTTTTTCCACCCAAAAAAAGTTCTCACCAACATTTCCATAGTACAATTTTAACTAAATGACAATGCAAATGAAACAAATGATGAGAATGAAAAAGGACAGTGTGGAGATATAATGACTCTATACAAAAGTGTTATAGGTGACACGAGTCGATGGATTCACCAAAATCCTCACCTTCCAAGGTGTACAGATGATAAATATGATTCTTGAAAGTTTCCTTTGCTTGACAAGGACCTAATATTTTAGGTTTAAACTTACAACCCTTTCCTACTATCTTATCTATCTGAATATTTAATCTTATCGCAAGATCACCTATTTTAATGGGACATTCGTAAACCTCGTTGTTGTGTTCTTGACACATCGGGTCTGCATGAACTTGATGATGTTATTCTTATTTATTTTCCACATAGGGAAGTATGGTCATTTTGGACATATTTCATACTAAGATTTTGTGTCTTGTAGACACAGTAAATTTGGTTTTCGACACATTTATGTTTAGACAAAAGTTAGGAACAGGAGAAGCCATAGAGATGGCTTTAGTAGAGATCATTTTGTACTCAACATTGTCTCCTTCTTTTTATATTTCTACCATACATATGTCTATGATATCGTCGGTAGGAAGAGACGCTAGACCGAGGAAATTTCCAACTCCTTATAGTTTAAAGGGGAGAATGATTGGATAATCACTCTCTAAGAGTTTTATAATCTTTGATGTGGTTTTTGTGGACACGGTTTCTACAGATGCAACCTTACTCTCATCCATTTTTTTCACTTCGATTATTTTTGGCTTATTGACCTCAAATTTTAGAACACCCTTGGTGGTCACAACCCATTCATTTGATGGAGGTGATTTTTTTTAATTGGTTTACAGGGAGTTCAAACTCAAAAATGAATTTAGGGTTTCTTCTTGAGGCTCTCCAAATGTATAGTGAAGGGCTTAGGATCCCCTTGAGTGATAAAAACTTTTCCTAGCTGGAGGAATCTAACCTCTTGGAACAAAGTGGAAGGAATGGCCTTCATCTTATGAATCCATGATCTCCCTAAGATCATGTTGTAGTTTATTTCCTTATCTATGATGTAAAACTAGGTTAAAATGGTTTTCGGTTCGAGGGAAATTGTAAGGACTATGGTTATAATTGAGGTAGCTTTAAGAATGTTATATCCTCACAATGTGTTTCTAGTAGAGGAGAAATTGGTCTCCCCATATCCCAACTTCTGCAAGAAAGAAAAGGGGAACTGCATTCACAACAATCCCATTATCAATCATGGCTCTCTTGATGAAATTGTTAAAGACCCACATTTGCAAGTATAATGAAGGATATCTTCTTCAAGATATTTCGTCATCAAAGAGCATCATGCTTATATCAAACACATACCTGGTATCTCTATTGCTATGTCACAGAGGATTATGTCGAAGTCTATATGATTGATTTGAGCCTCGGGTGGAGGTGTAACATGGATTAGATGACCAAGCCTCAATGCATCTAGCAATGCAGAATGATGCGCTGGAGAATTCTTCAACAAATCTAGAAATGAAATGTGAGAAAAGGTCTTGTTTAAGTCTGAAATCAAATCATCAGCTCCTACAAGTTTTGAGACTCTAGGAGTGTCATCTTGTAAGAGGGAATGGGTAGGAAGAGGTTGCGGAGTGTACTCCCTTGTCTAAGTCATTGTGTTGATTTCTGGATCAATTTCTAACTCAACTAGTCCCAAAATATTTATCTTGTTCCTTGTGTTTAGGTTAGGGGAAACTCAGGAATTGAACAAAGTTGAGGCTTCATGGTTGTTATTACCATTAGGAATACCCTTGTTTATTTTTTGAGGACCCACTTTGTCATCTTCAAAACATTTAGGGAACGGATCTTGATAGATTCCTACATTTGCATTCTGAGGTGCAACGAGTCTTGTATAATTAAGTTGAAAAGATCCCTCAGGATTTACTAGAAACATATCAACGAAGAGTTCTCGTTGATTTTATGGGATTCTTCAAATGAATTTATTGTAGTCTCTATAATAACATGCATCATGACCAACAACACGGTGAAAATTGTAATACATATTAAGATTATAGTCCCTCAGTATTTTATTCAGGGTTTCTTGTTTGTTATAACCCTGGTTGTCTTTTTGGAACCAGTTGTTATAACTATAATTTTTTTCCCCATGACTAGGGAAATCTTGGCTATTTTGGGGAATCAAAACAAAAAAGGAAAGAGAAAATATGGAATAAGAAAACAAAGGATATTTTTCTTAGGAAAAGGGAGGGAGATAAAATTTTGGAAAAGAACAAAATTGTGTGGTAGAGATGTTTGAAGGTGAAACAACAAAGGAGTAGTGATTGCAGGTTCATGACCATAATCAAATCAGCTCATTTGGTGCATATGATGCCCCTTTATATTGTACATCATTTTTTATTGTAATACAAGATCCAAGGAACCATTAGAGGCTGGAATTTTCCTTACACTGAGGTTTCTCTATTGTATATCAGTGTCAATTGTGTGATTGTCATAGCGATTGTTTTAGTATCTACATTGCATTTACTTTCCATAGTTGAATTGGTAGATATTAGAAAGTATGAACTTGTGAATAGATATATATGATGAATTATAAATGGTATAAACTCTATTACAACTCATTATGTAACATGCAGGAAGGTTAAAAGAAGTGTGTTTCAGCCTCTACTTCCTGTAAAATTAAACAAGTCAAAAAATTTCATACCCAAGGTGTTTTAACTCGGTACATCTTCAAATTGAAAATTTTCTCATGCAATTTTGCAAACTCTTTATGTTCTACATACAACAAAAATGAATACCTTTCATAAGGTGATTATGGATCCAATGGTGAATTTTTCTAGCTCATAAAGAGTTACCAATGGTTCCATTTTTATTGAGTAAAAACTCCCAACACTTAATTAAAGAATGAGGCCAAGCCGAGATCATGTCTCATGTGAACAAGTCCAAAGAGAAACCTCTTGATCCTTGGTAGCTTAGCCGAAGGGGGATAATCATTTTTGCCACCTAGAATGGTTGAATCAAGTTTATGTCAAATGAAGATATTTGGACAGAGTTACAGATACAAGAACTCAATAAACTTGTATTATATTCTATATCACATACGCACATTGTGTATGGCTATTATATAGCCATTACAATAGAAAAACAACTTCCCACTAAATAGGAAGATATAATAACAAATAAAATAATAACCCATTTAATAATATTATAGGTATAACACACTAACTACCTATTCACTATTTTCTTTTTACATTTTACCAAAATAACTAACCAATAACCATGAGCATTAATTAATTAACTCCTAGCATTCCCCCCTTGGTGCAAACATGGGGAAAACCATCCTTGTACTACAACGTGCCACTTTGACACTTGCTCATGATCAAGATGGTTTTGTTTTTGAGATAGACAATAACCTCTAGGATGGTTTTTAAAGGGGTAAACCAACAACCACAAAAGATGGTTTTGTTTTTAGGATAACCAACAAACCTTAGGGATGGTTTTTAAAATGGGTAACCAACAACCATAATATCACGATATTGCAGTATTATCACCAGCTCTCATCACATTCTTCCATCAGGGGATTACACAAGAATTGTGCTCACACATTACAAAATAAAAAAAGAAATTGAATAGAAATTGAACGTTAGTGTCATGTTCCCTCCCACAATCTAAAATTTCCACTTATTCAGCAAACCAAACAATCATGAACATATCAAATGAAACACTTTGAGAAAATGCCACCAAACCATTTGTGCGGCCCCGTCATTAGTGACTGACGAGATCTTGTTGATCGACCTCTAACCTTTGTTTATCTCCATCCTCTAATGTCATGCTGCTAACTCAACCATATTTGATCATGGAGCTCAATTTTACATACCTCAATAGCACGTCGGATTCCATTGCAAATGCATCTGTAAGACAATTTTTTTTATTTTCTCAACTTTTGACTCCACAAGACAAAAATGATGAGACAATAACACTATTGAAAATTTTTAACTTTGACAAAGACTATTGACATGCTACAATGATGATGTATGATGACAAGTGACACTATATTTTGATACTAGACAAGACGAAAAAGAACAATAATAATATTTAATTACAAAAAAATGGCAATACTTAGACAACCTATTATTAAACAAATATAGGCTATAAAGAGATGACCCACATAAAACTAAACAAAACTCTTTTAGACTCTAATATACTAATTTTTTGGACTTATGTAAATTTTGAGGGTGTTGAAAGGACCCACATCCTTAGGGGGCTACGAGACCTTGAAAGAGAGCAATAGAAAAGAGAGGGGAAGAGAGAAAGTAGAGAAATCAATTCCTTCCCTTCTTCCCTTTCTTTGAACACACTAAAAGCCACTTTTCCTACGTTATCATCTCAGAAATGTGAGGATTATATTCAACTAAGTATAAGTCTGAGGTTCCCACAAGGTGGAGGCCGCTATCCTTATCCGAATCAGAATGATCAGATTCATGGGGCTGCTTTGACGCCATAGACAAGGAGGAAGTAATATCCAATGATTGCCTAACCTCAGTAGAAGGCACTGAAACAGGAGGACAACAGTTACAACAACAGGGGTTGTAGTTGCAACTGAGGGAGTTGTAGCTGCAGCTAAAGGTGTTGTAACTGGAACTCTTTGTTCTTCCAAATCAGCATTGTCTTTATCCTCTGAAAAATCTTCTTCTTCTAAATCCGGAGTGCTCCAATGCTTGGGGAATTCTCCTTTTCTGCGTGGAGCCTGGGATTTATTTTGGGGGCAAGTAGCATGGAGATGACCCGGCGTTCTGCAGTTTCTACACCTAAAAGCAATATTTTCATAGTCTAAAATTTGGGAGAAGCTAGTATCACCCATTTTAAGGGTCAGTTTGTCCAATAATCATAAAAACTAAGGAATCCTTGGCTATCCCATAGGAGAAGAGAGGCAGACTATCCAAAAGTGATTTGCCCGACAAAATAAGGCCAAAAGAGCCGAGCTTATAACCTAATTTTTGGGCAAGAGTATTTTTCAAATCCATCCCATTAGCAGATCGAATGGAGCTGTAGGGTCAGAGTATTACCAGCAAGAGTACGAACTAAGATATGGAGATGCTCTGCACTGTCAGCCATCGGCTTGCGGGGGACGTGTGTCAGTGCATTATATGTAGCAGCTGAAGAGCCTGAAGATTCCCACATTTCTTTCGCTGCAATAGAGCCATCAGCGGTCTCCCCAGGCCGAAACAGATGGGCATTTGAAATGGGAAAATCCCCAGACCAAATCCCACCTCCATACTCAGACCAAGCTGTGCAATCCTCTTTATCGCCTTGTGCATCTATTGGTCGCAGGAGAAACCCAGACCAACCTATGCCACCATCAACGACCCTTTTGCTCTCAAAGATGTCATCCTGCCTCAAAACAAATTCGCTGTTCTGCACAGCTCCTTGAGGAAAGAAAGATTCATGGCGGGAAAAATAGCCATTCCAGGAAGGCGAGCCATAGCCGAAGACGAGCCACAGCCGCAGGCATCAAACAGGGAGCTCGAGGAGGTGGACTAGCTAAGGTTTACAAGGGAGCCCATCGTTGCGTCAAGGTCAAAATTTGGCTCTAATATACTAATTATTCTTAAACTAAAACTTAATTTGATAATTTATGTGCCCACACGGTCAAGCAGTTTAGATTTAATACTACACTAATTGCTAGAGAACTTTTAAAAACCGCAGGTTATTGACATAAAAGACACCTTACCTCTAAACTTAAAATCTTGTAAGCTGCCCGTGTTGTACGGGCTTGGCTGCAAGATGTTAAATGTCAAACTCTTTGTAAATTGACCATGCAAGTCATTGAACCAGATCTGCAACAAATGGAAAGTGAGCAAGTGGGAGTCGCCTTTGATCGCCTTTGAGGACGCCAAGTGATGGAGAGAAAGCAACCACGATGTTAACATAAAGCCAAGATTATAATGCAATTGTCTCTCCTCAGAAATTATCTAATAGAAAATGTGGCGAATTATGCAAACGAATCAAGGCGTGAAGACTTGTCAATTACACAAGTTTGAAGGAACACACACAAGGTATCTTCAATTGATCGAATGATCTCTTAGAATGAAGATGCACAACTACCAAACACTTATACGCTCCATAGTTCAGGGCTCCAAATAAAAAGAGGAGAGGGCTACCCTTCACTCAATATGCACCTTAGTCAACATCGGTCAATGCATCATGACCGTCCATTTGCATTGACCGTCTATTTTGAAATGGACGGTCATGATGCATTGACCGATGTTGACTAAGGTGCATATTGAGTAAAGCTTAGCCGCTGGTATAAAAAGAGGAGAGGGCTAAGCTTCACTCAATATGCACCTTAGTCAACATCGGTCAACATCGGTTAATGGACGGTCATGATGCATTGACCAATGTTGACTAAGGTGCATATTGAGTGAAGCTTATCCGCTGGTATAAAAAGACGAGAGGGCTACCCTTTAGATCTGCATGATGCCAAAATACCCTTTAAACATTTGTTTTTAATCAGAGTCTTATAGTTGATTGCTCTGATACCAAATGAAGATATTTGGATAAAGTTGCAGATACAAGAACTCAATAAACTTGTATTATATTTTATATCACATATGCATAATGTATTTGGTTATTATATAACATTACAATAACAAAACAATTTCATATTAAATAGGAAGATAGAATAACGAATAACATATAATAACCAGTTTAATAGTATTAGGGGTATAACATACTAACTACTTACTATCTACCTATTCACTATTTACTTTTTACATTGTACTAACATAACTAGCTAATCACTATGAGCACTAATTAATTAATTTATAACATCAAATCTAGATAAAGGTGATCAATAATAAAAATACAATTGTAAAAACTGCAATGAGCAAAATCTTTGCTACAAATAAACTGCACAAATTATTATGAACAAAAAATAACAATAAAACCATATTATTTTACTAGCCCAATTCCATCATTGAAGCAAATACTCAAATTGTAATAAAATATATACTTATAATCAGAAAAATAGAACAATTGCAAGATTCTTCAGACTTCTAAAATAACTGAGTAGTTCTAATACTAATGCAGCCACCCAACAAAATGTAACAAATAATTACAAAAGTGTCTAAAATAAAATGCATGCCCGATTTTATTTATTAACCACAACCTTGTTACCAAACATTTATTTAGACCAAATAACAATTGGTTACTAATAAAATTGCTTTGCTCATAAAAAAAATCCACCAAAATTAAAATCTTTAAAAAGAATTGACACCTGAAACACCATTAATCCAAGTTCAAGTTTCATTCTAATTTGGCAGAAGAGTTACCTTGACAGCAGAGTTACCTCAAAGACATTGCTAGCTTAATCTAAGGAGGCCTATGATTGGTGGAACCCCCAAAAAAACTTAAAACATGAATTTGTTAAACTCCAGCAAAAAGAATCAAGAAGGTTTCATGGTTTAAAGTATTCTGCAAAGTCATCAATACTTTGATTTAACAAAACTAGTATTAAAAGGTTCCATGTTTTAAGGTATTACATCTAAGTCATCAAACCTCTGAATTAACAAGTTTCATATTTTTGGATATGACAATAAAATCGTCAATACTCTATTTTATAAAAAAGAAAATAGGTTTTATGTTTTTGGGTATGACACCAAAGCTATCAATACTATCATTAAAAAAACTCAATAGATTCTATATATTTGGGTGTCACACCAAAATGGTCAACCCACAGATTTATTTTAAAAGGAGGTTGTGTTCTTAAGTACTACACCAAAGTCATCAATACAATGATTAAAAAAAAGAATGAATTATGATGTTTCATGTAAGGTATAACCTTATATTCATCAGTATTCTGAGAGAGAAGAAAAAATTTAAGAGATTTGATTTTTTTTGGTATTATGTTGAAGTCATGGATACTCTGAATGTTTTAAAGAAAATGTCGAGTTACATGGAAAGCACATACATAAGATGGAGCATCTCCATCGCATACAACTCTAGTTCTCTGTAGTTCTAAATGGGCAGGCAATTGTCCAGTGCTGACACTCTTTTCTCGCACATTTTTTTGCTTGTTCCTCACAACTCAAATATTGAGTTACAGGGCGCTGAAAAAAATACCGACAGTGTGTCGAAATACACGATGAAAGAATCTATAACACTAGTTTATAAGCCTAAAATCCCACTAGTCTAAACCCTGCCTAAACCCACTACTATGTAAGTTGTTGCTTCAGCACATTTGGGCGGCCTGTGTAGAAGCTTTTAATATAATATTAGAAAAAAACATTCTAAAAAAATAAACAATTAAAAAGTGTTTTGTGTTTTTTCGGCAATAAAATGATTTCTTTGCATAGTTCAAAATGTCATGTTGTAGAAGTGCTTTTTCCTATGTGCATCTCTATAATAAGTTTCTATTATTTTCCCTTCTTAACTCAGTGGTAGTGCATAAAATACCCTATATGTATACTTAAAATATCTAAGAATAATGATATTTTGTGCCTAAAAAATAAAAAATAATGTATTGAAAATATTAAGGACCTTAATTGTTGCATACAACACATTTAATGTGGGTGCTACCATCAACTACCCACATTCTATCATTGATTAATATGAAACAAACATCGTAGCACGTTATTTCATTATTGTTTTACCTACTCCTTTGCACATACTTGTGTTTCATTCTTACTTGATGTTGGTTCATTTTAGAGCTCTTCTGCACCGACTTTTGTTTCATTCTTACCTAATACTAATTCGTTATGGAGGCTATGTGAGTTCATTTTTAAGGTGCTACTAGTATTAGTGAGTGACAAAGATTTTCCCATGGTGTATTTCCACACCATCATTGCATTTAGATGTTTTTTACAGGTATTATTTTGAGTGTAATGTCCCCATCTTGGACAAATAAATATTCAACCAATATTTATCAAAACCCTTGATTTTTACATACTCTAAAAAGTTCTAGTGTCTGCAATTTCTAACCCAAATGGGGTTAGAAAAGAGTTGAGGTAAATGGAACGAATCGAGAAAAATCATAGAATAAAAAACAACAGTAAAATCTCTCCTTCAAACCCTATGCGACTAGGGTGAAATTGTATTTGAGCCCTTAGAACTTATCCAAAAATTATGAAACTTGAAATGTGAACAAACCTTGAATTACCAAACACAATGGAACTTGCGGAATCAAAAAATACTGGAATTATGATTTTTAATTCGCGAAGGACAACTAAAACTTGTAAATTCAATAACTTGCTCAAGACTTAGAATTTTCCAGCGAATCAAAGATCAATTTCATCTACCAAACAATAGCTTTCAAATGAGTTGTGAATCAAAATTTTTGGATCGCAAAATCACCATCAAACACCTCACTGAAAATTCAATTCCAATCATTGTCTTAGAGTAGGTAAAAACAACGAGGTAAAAGTGAAATACTTCAACAATTGAAGTCTACGAACAACAACTACAATGGCTCCAAAACAACAACTCAACTAGCAACACAAAACCTTCAATTTCAGCAACACAAAGTAGCAACATCAATGGCATTCATCCCTTTCTTCAAGCATGAAGAAATATCAAATATATGGATCAACATCCTTTCAAATGAGCCTTGATTGTGCTCAAATGCCCTCTCAAGTGGGGCGAATCACTTAGGGAGGGAAAATACAATTTGAATCCCCCCCTTCCGACTTATCTTGCTTTTAATCTTTTGTCTTGTTCCAATAGCCAACATTACATATTTTTATATTAAATTAATTGCCAAATACAGTTAGTAATTAAAATTATTATAAGTCAATAATCTAATAAATACATGAAATAATCAATTAATACATTCATTCACTCATGAGAGTGATTAAATCACTTGGGGAAATAATTAATTATAAATACATTTTAAGTACCTTAGTGGTTAAAACCACTTTTATAATGCTTTAGTGGTAAGAACCAATTTTTAATTAGTATTTTATTAAATAATTAAAATTGCCTTATGTGGATAACTGATAGAAATCACTATTCAGGTAATCTTAATTATTTAATAAAACAAAGTCCCCAAATTGATCCTTTAGTCCATGGGGAAAAGTGAACTAAAGGTCTTCAGTATTTGTTTAATAATGTCCCGGAAAAGGGGACATTACAGTCATACCCTCCCAAAATTGCTTTCCCTCATGCAATTGTAAGCTTGGATGCTCCAAAATTGACTCACATTCCCATGTAGAATCATGAAGTGGAAAATCTTTCCATTTCACTAAATACTCTTTGATGTTGCGGTTTCTTAATTTCTTTTCATGCATATCAATGATGGTTTTTGAAATCAATATCAATCTACCTTCTTCATCTATAGGGGCGGCTCTAAAGGAGTGGTATGTATCCCAAGAACCTTTTTAATGCAAGAAACATGGAATACATTGCGAATCTTACCATTTATTGGAAGTTCTAATTCATATGCCACTTCCCCCACTTTGATCTCCACCTTATAGGGTCCATAGAAACATGGATTCAACTTCTCAACACTTATTTGTTTGATGGAAGACTACCTATAGGGCTACAACCTTAAGAAAATTAAATCTCCTATCTCAAAAGACCTCTCAACTCTATGTTGATATGCATACAATTTTTCTCTATTTTGTGCTTGTTGTAGATTCTCCTTCAATGCTTTCATGATATCATAGCTTTTCTGCACCAATTCCTTAGCACTTGGTACTCTATTATCTGTCATAATCAAGTCCATGAAAGAATTTTCTTCATAGCCATAGAGTGCCTTGAAAGGAGTCATACCTATAGACATGTGATGAGTTGTGTTATATCAATACTCCACCATATGAAGCCACTTAATCCATGTTGATTGCTACCCTGAAACATAGATCCTTAATTATCCTTCCACCAATTTATTCACAATTTCAGTTTTCCCATCAGTTCATGGGTGATAACTAGTGTTTAGTGCGAGTTCTATCCCGGTTAGACGAAATATTTCTTGCCAAAAATTAATCATGAACGCATTGTCCCTATCACTCATAATGTTTTTGGGTAGCCCATGCAATTTAAATAATTCCGTAAAAAACACATAAGCAACTATAGGAGCATTGTACTTGGCTGGAAGTGGATAAAAATGTGCATATTTTGTTAGTCTATCCACTACAGCATACAAACAGTTTTTACCTTGTACCGTAGGAAAACCGGTGATGAAGTCCATGGAGATGCTCTCCCATTTTTTAGATGGAATAGGGAGGGATTGCAAGAGTCTAGCTGGAAATGTGTGTTCACTCTTATTCCTTTGACATACTAAGCACTCTCGAATGTATTTGAGGACCTCCTTCTTCAATCCCTTCCAAAAGAATCTTGCACTCACAAGTTTGTAGGTCTTAAAATACCCTTGATGACCAACTAATGGAGTGTCATGGGCAGCCTTTAAAATCAGGTTCTTCACCCTAGATTATGTAGCCAAATGGACCCTTTCTTTGTAGAGTATAAGCCCATCCAACATTTTGTACCTTTCATCAACAATTACCCCTCAAGCAAATTGTTAGTGAATTGATTTTATGCATATTACAAGATAATTAACTCCTTCCAATCTGTTGTTATAAATGACTTAGAACATATTTATACATCCTCTTGTAAATATTTGTTGAATATAGAATTAGCTTGGGGTGACCCATTGAGCATGCCTTGAAGTGTTACTTCCTTGTCACCCACCCTGAATTTAAGCATTAAGCTTTGATAATTGAGGGTGAATTTCCCCAATGAATGCAACCATTGGACCCCCAACACAAGATCCATATCCCCAATGTCAATTACATAAAAATCATCACATACTTCATACTCACCTAAGGAAATGGTAAGCTTGGATATTCTTTTGGTGTGTGGCAAAGAAAACCCATCACCTATGGTATCCCTAAATCCCTTGAACTCTTTTATAATCAAATCAAACTTAGCCACCAAAGTTTTGCCAATGAAATATTGATTTTCCCCACTATCAATCAAAATGATTACCTTGTGTTTGTTCAATGTTCCTTTCACCCAGAAAGGATGGTACTTGGGTGCTCCCAAAAGAGAAGCAAGTGTGCTTCCCACCTCTTTGGCTTCCTCCTCATGATCATGCTCACTAACAACATCCTCATTTGGTACAATATTAGTATCATCAAAATCAAAGTCTGAATCTTCATCAATTACCTCAATGTAGTGGATTTTTCCCTTTCCCTTGCAATGATGGCCTCTAGTCCACATATATTTGCAATCAAGCACAAACGATTCCTCCTCAACTCATCTCTTGTGTCTTTATTATTGCTACTGATAAGAATCGATTTGTGAGGTGGTACTTAGGGTTGGAAGGGATTCTTTGGGAGCTCGTCGGGTGTTGTCCTAGGTTTCCCACTAAAATTAGGGAAAGGAAATTCCCCACCCTATAAATATGGGTGACGCCTTATTATAATGGTAACAAGTTAGTGCAGAGTTCGAGTCAGAGAGAGTTACTTCGAGAGTTCTTGATGTAAGCTTGTTCTAGAGTTTGTATGAAAGCGTGCATGGTGCAGCACATGGATGTAATGGTTTGTAATGCAATCACCTTATATGTTATGTAATGAATGGTGATTATAATAGATAATTGTGTGTGGATTACCAAGATTATTGTTTCTAAACATGGGGTGGTTAGCATTCAGATATGAATAGTTGTTTCCTATGAATAAACTTCCTTGTTATATGTGTTGATAGATTTTCATGTTGTTGTAGACACAAAATCATGCACTTGGGTACATTTTTAGGTCCTAAAAGCATACTAGTATTCATATGATTCGTAAGCAAGTGTTGTCATGAGTTTTTCTAAGGGAAAAATTCACACCTGAAAGCATGACAACCATACGCTACAATGAATTTTTTTTATTAAAGGTCATCCCGAGCCCTCCTCCAGATCACCCTAGCCCCTGTGTTGGTCCTATCCCATCCTTTTAAGTGGTGAAATGTGTCATATATTCATGCCCATAGGTGATTTAGGGATATCAATTATGCTCAAGCATTTTCAATACATGCTCTTTGAGGAGCTTAAGGAAAGACTAGTCTCTACCCCCCAGAGCGGGACAAAAGACTCAAACTCGTAAAGGAGGTGCATCAGATAACTAAAAACATTGTGAAATTGATTTTGGAAGAATCTAGGAAGCTTTATAAGTTTTGGAGCAATTTCAGCAAAAATGGGTCCTAAAGGGTGAAGCAGTGCGCAATGCGAAAATAGCTCCTGAGCTTCGAAGAGCGATTCCAGGAGCTCCGTAAGGAGTTAGGAGCCAAAAAAATATCATCAAAACATATTTTAGAGCTCTAAACAATGACGGTCTCACATTTTTCACAAGACTTAGATACTTTTTTCCACAACCTATTTTCAACATGCACAACCTTCAGGGTTCATTTTAAGACCCCCCTCCAAAAAATTATTTTAGAATGGGTGGCGAATATCCAAAATTGACTTTCGAATCGATGGCAAATTTTTGAAAAAATGTTTCGTGGCAAAATTGATTTGGCAGGGCACAATTTTCTTGGATTTCACATAGTTGTAAGGGTGTTAGACGACCGTCCATTAGTTGTCGTATAACCCAGGTTGGATGACAGGAAATGGACAATCATCCATTGTCATATGGCGTCCAACCGTCCAACCTTGGTTGGACGGCCGTCCATTGGCTGACGCCCAACCCAAGTTGGATGAATAACCGCTCTTTGTTGGACATCTGTATTAAATCCCCCCTTGTAACCCCCAGGATATGTATTATACCTCGGAAAATATTTGCACATTTTGATTAGAAACGTTGGTGAAATACATACATAAGTTAATTTTTACATATAAATAGTAGGCGAACTAACCCATATAAATGAATTTTCGGTTGATTAGAAACGTTGGCGAAATACATACATAAGTTAATTTTTACATATAAAGAGTAGGCGAACTAACCCATATAAATGAATTGTCGATGGAAATTTTAGGTGAACTAACCCATATAAATGAATTGTCGGTGGAAATTTTAGGCGAACTAGGTGGTAGCCAATTGCTGAAAAATTTCCATTTCCAATTTCCAAAATCCCTACTATTCGTGATTTTATGAAAATTCGCCACTAACATTTTCCTTCACAACCTTTGATCCCGGATAAAACGCCTATTTTTCATGGGTTTGAAGGTCTAATAAAGGTATGAGACCATCACCATTGTGTTCACAAAGAATTTTATAGTCAAATTCATATAAAGAAGTGTATAAAAATTTGTCTAGAAGCTCAAGATATGTGTCTAACAAGTTGCTCCACAAGGTAAAAGAGTTAGCCATTTTTTCGTGAAAAAATTTAACAAACAGAAGGTGGCATGCTTTTGTGCACCAATTGTCCAAAAATTTAATGATGGTTGGGAAAAAAAATTGATCCCAATGTCTTTTGAGTCCCCTAGACCCTCATATGACCTCTGTTGAGCCTAAGTAAGCCAGTTTAGCCCCTATGTTCCATTTTCAAGCCCCCAGCTCTGTCTAGTCACGCATCGCCACATGGACCAATGGGAAAGGGGAAAAAAATTATGCACCAACCATCCCAAACGTTTGGGATAGTTGGGACAAGAAAGTGTGCTCCTTCTTAACTTGTGAAAAATTGCATATTTTTCATTTAAGTGCTTCTTCCAGCCTCTTCCCGCACGTGCTCACAAGAAGATTTTCATTGCCGGATTTCTTCCTCTCCTCCATTGTTGCTACTGTCACTCCTTTTATTTAAGATATATCACCCATTTTCCATCCTCCCTAACTGATGAAACATAAAAACTAATTTTTTTTAGCTAACACCATGTCTTTTCAGTGTTAGAAACCCTCATGAACCAAAACAGTGAAATGCTCATATCTCACAATCCGGAGCACGGATTGAAGTGAGGTTTTTTGAAAACTTCCTTATTTTCATAGGTCTTCAATATGCAACAAATGAAATATAAAATAATTCCCTATACTATTAACTAGAATAAAAACTCCATTTTTTGCCTCGACTCTCATTTGTTAGATTTCACAGCAATCTGGCAGTCAGATCAAGCTAGATTTTTACACACAAACTCCAAATGAAAAACCTATCCCGATAAAGTTGATTACATTGAAATCGGAGATGGGGAAGAAAACCTTAAAAAAATCTTGGTGACTTTATTAATGGCTTCCCTAGTAGCTTCGTGTCGAAAGCTTTCACCAGGCAAAAATTATGATTTTTATTCCTGAGGTTTCTAGTGAGCGAAACACAGTGAAATTGGAAGCATAAGATCACGACGAAGAGATGAATCCAAAAATTTTGTTCCTGTCGAATACTAAGGCCATTTTCACCACTTACTAAAAATAACATATTCTATGCTTCCCTACATGCTAAAAATTGTAAGTTTCCCGAGTTGCAAGTTTGATCATCCGGGACAATTAGGAAAGATTGTAAAATGAGAAGCGAGACAAAAACGACAATTTTCCAAAAATAAAAGGTCCCCAAAAAGTGACCTGCTAAAAATAGAAATGTGATACAAATATTAATGCCTCAACAATGGAAGAGGATGGAATGAGCCACGAGGCTCAAAGGGTGAAATTGGAGCAAAAAAAGTGATATATCCCAAAATAACAATTCTTGGATCTCAGGGCATAAAAATAGAAAGTTTCAGTTCTGAGTACAGAAAGTTGCGAATGGCCCCATTTTCACTCATATTTCCACTTTTTACATTCTCCACGAGATGGTAAGATGATTTCATTGCACAAACAGAGGAACAAGAACTTCACAAAGGTCTTGGAAGCATCATCTTAAACTCAATTGTGTTCAGAAGCAAGGCAGGACATCGCAGGGCACGACAGGTAAATCCATCACCATCTGTCAATGAGTTGGGTGAGTCAAAGTGAGCGAGTCAAATTGATCTCAATGAGCTAAAAGGGTTCATCAACCAAGTATCAAGGAGTACCATTGTAAGCATCTCTTGTTTCCATCCCAAGTGATGGGTGTCGTTATTCCCTGCATTTAATCAACTCCTAGTTAATGTCCTATTCAAAATAGGGGTGTGTCTGAAGCTATATGTAACAAAAAAGAATCTTAGTGATCTAGTAATTGTGGTAAGTATTTGTTATTTTTATTTTTTGGGGATTTTTGCATTGTTTTTAAGATTTTCTGGTCAAATCCTTATTATAGTCAAACTAGGAGAAACTTGTTGGAAATAAACACTCTCTGCAAAAATGAATTGTTGGAAATAAACACACATTTGCATAATGAAATAAATTGCTAGAAGTAAACACACATTGTAGAAGTAAACACACTTTCTTGGAAATAAACACACGTTTGAAAATGTTGTGAAAATGCTTGAAAGGAAATAAAATTCTAATCTACAACACTTGCAGGGACAAGTATATAACATAATTCAAATGAAAGATCAAAAACATTTACAGAATTAATACTTAACAGATTTACACGGATTTCTTAGAAATATAAATACCAATAAAACAAGGATCCTAGTTCTTGGAGGAGTGGGCCCTTGCTCCACCTCGAATCAGGGATCAAAAAAAGATGATTCTCTCAAAATGAAATGGCTATATTATTACTGAAATGTTCTATCTTACAAAGCTTCACTGTATAAGTCTATCCTCTATATCTTCCTTATTATCTATATATCCCCTTAATCTATCTACATGTCTTTATCTATATATATTTCATCCAAAGATGCATTTATGGCCATAGTTGTTCACCGATTCAAGTTGAACTGAATAGTGTCCAAAATAGATGCGGATTTTAGAAACCCTGCTGTACATACAGTTGTCTGATCCTACATAAGTATTTTTGGAATATGAAGAATCAGAAATCTCTTGATCTGCTCCTGACTGGAAGGCCAATTAATTTCTCTTAATATTAAATTTTGTCAAAATAAACAGATCCCCATTGATTCTGTAACTCTTGAGAAGTTTCGGAACCAAAGGGAACTATTCCGGAATTAACTGTGAAGGTTCTGGAGCCAAGCGCAGGAGTTCCAAAACTAAGTAATAGAGTTTCTTAGTTGTGTGATGGAGTTCCAGAACTAAGCAATAGAGTTTCTAGAGCCACACCGTATTGAAGCCAATGTTCCAAAAAGTGTTGGTTGCTTTATAATTTGATTATTTGCTCGAATGTGACTTGTTTTATTCACAAAACTGAATTTCCAAACACTTTGTTAGGAATTACAGAGTTTTTAGATGTTAGAACTATCTCAAGCAAAAGATGGATAATTACATCATATCTTATCTCTAGATCAAACAAAATTTAAACAATGCAGACAAACTTGGCTAAGAGGACGTAAAATGAGAGCATTAATTGTTCATTGATGAAGCATATTCTAGCCTCATCACCAAGATCACCTTAGGAGGTCCTGGAACAATGTTTCTCAACACTCATTTCACTAGCTAGGGTGTTCGTGCATGATCGTCAATGGCAAGATCTTTTTCAATATCAAAGATATTCATTCTTGGGAGAATCTCCTCTTTCCCCTATTTATTCTATCCCCTTTTTATTTTTTTAAACGTAATCATCGTGTTTCATCTCATTAGCTTAAGTGACTTTATAAAGTAAGATTGTAAAAGTCCCTTTAATTTATAAAAAAGGAACTTGTTTCTCACTTCCTAGGAAGCTGAAAATTCACGAGTTGAATGAGATAATGAAGAGTCATATGGGGGGTAGGCAAGGAGTCAATTCGAATTCCTATAAATTGGGCTTCTCTATTCCAAAGGAACCTACAAATTTTGTACTTTCTGGAAATAGTGGATTGTGTTATATTGGAATTTGTGTCATCAATATACATGAAATAAAGCTACAATTTCTTCCATTTTCTTCTTTCCCCTAGCTTTGTAAAACTTGTGTAAATGTCAATCAAGGAATAAAGTTTCCGCTTTCCAAGATGTATGAATGTGTGCAACTTTGTATGTATGGTTTCCTCTCATTGTTGACGTAATAAGCATAATTGTTATAAGCATATTTTATTTCTTCCACTTCTCTCTTTTATGCACTTTGCAAGCACAGTGATGCAAGGGATTTGTATCTTCAGTAAATGAATCTGAGAACTTAGTGTTTGAGTTTTTCCATCTCACTAGATAGATTTATTTTGCTTCCCTCTATATTGAATGTTGAACTATTTTGATTACTGAGTGTGAGCTCTGCAATTGTGCTACTCACGGAAGTAATCTTCCTTTCCTAATTTCTCTCCTTCCCACTCATCGTTGTAATTTCCTCCCTTGTACCCCATACAAGAACCTTGTCATAGGTTCAATGGAGTGTCCTCGTGTGATCCCTAACTAATTTGGCTGCCCACAACATTTAGAAAGGATTAGGATTAGTTTACTGTCAATAATGGGAGTTGTACCATTCATTGCAGAGGGGAGTAGCCTCGTGAACGTTGGTGGAGACACTTAATTTTCCATATAGAAATTTTTTCTTACCAACAGTTTTTGGCAACTCCGCTGAGGAGATATTTATCCAAGTACGCCCAAAAAAGGACCTCTACCCAAATAATCAAAAAATACCAAAAAACATAGATATTCAAAAAACAAAAAAAAACAGATTTCAAAGGAAAATCATTTTTGAAGGTGACTCTATCAAGGAATGAATACCTATAATGTTTGTTTCCCATGCACAATGAATAAATTTCCATATTGGAGTGAAGTACCAATGAGTGACAACGAAGTAGAAGTAGATGGTTGTTGAGAAATGAAGATTGTTGATCAGTCCTTCTGAGACATATATCATCTAAAATTGAATATATTGCAAAGAAGTTCACATCGAGACCGATGTTATGTGTATTCATTTGTTTAGAGAAGTGTTCATGTTATACCTAAGGTTTTCAAAGAAATACTTTGGATCACCTATACAGTCAGCTTTACAACTTGTAACATGCAAACAATGCCATCCAAATCCTAGGAAAATTCAATTCAAGTATGTGCCTCTCATCATTTTGAAAAGGAAAGAAACCATGGTAATTATAACCCTTGCAGACGATCTTTCATAATACAATTCCATACAGATTTTTTTGAAGAAGATGCAGACTCATTTTTTATATTCGGTATGCATGAAGTGCACAAATACCCTGACCTAGGGTTTGCTGAAGGTAATAATTTTAATTTCGCACAGCTAAATGAAAAGCTCTGATGATTTATTTGCATATAGAAATGATAAAAATTGGACAGTATATCTTCATGAAAAATTAAAATCTGTTGCAAACATTCATGAGAATTGTACAATGGTGGTGTGGTGAATGCACAATTTTTATCTTAGATCTTCTGATATATACGCGAAGCCTTGCAAGTGAGATACTTACAACTTGAAGTCACTTTTTTATCTGAGGAAGAGTATTGAAGAGATTTTGGTGGAAATCTATTCGAAGGGAAGACTTCAATAAGCTTGTATGAAGTTTGAAATATGTCTCTCCTTTTAGATGCTTCTGAAGGTTAAGATGGTTGCAGGATGCTCTGAAAGATACTGTATTAGTAACCAGTTACACGACTCACCATAAACAGTGTGTTCATTATCCTGTCTATCGGTATCTGATCATGTCAAATCTTTATTTCTTGTGACGCGTGGAGTGACAGGAAATGTTTCAATCTTTAAAGAGAATATGTGGAAAGTGAGTTATAGAATAATAATTTCCTTCAGATATTGACAATTCTCTAAGATTCAATCAGTCTCTTGAAGGATATAGAGGTACATGGTAGATTTGAAAGACATCTTTTTGTCTCACACAGTCAAGTCAGTGTGGTTCATATATGTCAACAATGAAGATCCTTAAACAAGTTAAAATGCTACATGATTTCTCCAAGATTGAATAATATGGTCATCCCTGACAATTTTGTTTGGATGTTTCTGACGAATATATATCAAAGTCCTTTGAACCCTGCAAGGGAGATATGATCAAAGTCATAACACCTCTACATAGACGACTCAAAAGTTGAGAAAGATTTTGAAACCAGTCATTCATATTTTATTCCTTTGGGTAAAGGCACTTGACCCATTAGAGGATTCTAAATGGAACCTAAGAAGATGATATGACTATCTAGTTGAAAAAAATAAAAGGAAGATACAGTTTTTTCTAAGACATTGTGTCCACCAGACTATGTAGATAGTGATTGAAAGGATTTTGATGAGTTTGAGGATAATCACATGATGAATGTATCCTGACTAATATAGAACATATCGATGAGATGCTAAGAAAAGAGTGCACTATTTGAGTTTGAAGTGAGAAGAGAGCCATGATACGTCCCAGAATCCAGAGGTTGTATTGACGATGGCCATAAATTGGCCATAAATTACCATCCTATTTTGATCCTTCCAAGTTACATTTGAAAGTTGATTTAAATGTAATCCTGGAACTTATAGTTTGTTTAAGATAGAATATAGGATATATATCTTGTTCATTCTTTAGAAATCATGGATGTTATCTATTTTTGCGACTAATCTGCTATTGATTATTGAATCCAAGGAGAAATAACAATTCGAACACAAGTCTTATGTATGCAGGCCATAAAGGAGAAGACAATGATCAGTCACTATGGGAAAATTGGAATTGATCATGGATGGTCCATATCTAAACTCAAGATATGAATTCAATATTCAGATTTATCTCAAAATGGAATTATTAAAGTCCTTCAAAAATCACTACCCTAATCATCTCAATTACGAGATCGCATGCAAAAGTTATAGCTATGGATTTTGAGCTTGAAGGAGTGCCTGATGAGGCTCACAGCTTTAGTTTCATAAACTACACATTATTTTGTTCCGGAACTGGCAGGTTTACCTTCCAAAACTCGTAGGATTTAAATGTAATCTTGGAACTCACAGTATTTTGTTACAGAACTCATAGATTTAGTTTATGAAATCTTGTAGATTCTAGTTCCAGAACTATTTTGTTATCTAATCGAATAATGATTATGTTCCAGGAACTTGTAATATACGTATATTCTATATTTATGCAAGCAATTAAAGGACAATGGACAAAGCTGCAAGGTATTGGGAATGACAGTTAGTTCTGGAACTTGCAATTCATGGACAAAGAAGATTTATTTCTGGAACTTACAGATTTCATATTCCAGAACTTACATAAAAGGAATGAAAAAATTTAGTTCCGGAACTTGCATAAAAGGAATATTCAACTTTAGTTCCGAGAACTTGCATGCAAAGGAATGATAGTTTTAGTTTTGAAACTTAGCTATAGAACCATGGGAAATAGCTTCAGAACCTGCAATCAGATAGCTCCAATGAAAAATATGAGAGTTAGCGTTTTTACCTCATAGCAATGTAGTTTAACATAAACATCATTCAGATTTAGCTACAAGTTTTACATCAATGAAGAGTAACATTAGCTCCAGAACTTTTAGTGAGATGTAGCTCCGGAACCTGCATCAAAAGAGTAACATTAGCTCTGGAACTTGCATCAATGGAATACCAATTTTTAAGGAATTGTGAAAAATCAGAGAATCTAATGAAAAATATGAGAGAGGTTTTTTGTTCATAGAAATGTGTTTAACAAAATACCTCATTCATATTTACTACAGGTTTTATCAATGAAGAGAAATCTAACTTTTAGTGAGCTGTAGTCCGAGGAAAAAGTGTTTCAGACGATCACTAAAAGTTCCATAAACAGAAACATAAAATTCCAACATGGAAAATATGAGAGAGGTTTTTGTTCATAGAATTTTTTTTAACAAAAACCCCATTCATATTTTCTACAGGTTTTTACTAATGAAGATGATATCTAACTTTTAGTGAACTGTAGTCTGAGGAAAAAATGTATCAGACAAGAGTCAAAAGTTCCACAATCAAAAATAGAAAAGTCAAATAGAAAATCTGGGAAAGGTATTTGGTCAAAATCATCTTTCAAGGAAAAACCTCCTTCCAATAATTTAGGAGAATAAAATCATTGTGATTCTTCTTACCAAAAAGCAAGGAGAAGATTCAGGAGCAAATCTTCCTAAAACAATGAGATTAGACTTTGACTCTAATAATATATCTCTCTCCATATTTTGTGGAGATGAAGATCTTAGTTGTTAGGATTGGAATAAAGATAATATCATATTGTATTTCCTAAAATAAGGAGTTGGTTGGATGCATGAATTATAAATGCAACCTTCCACACTGAGATATGTAATTCTTTCTCCCAAGAAATAAAGATCTGTTCTTTCCTCTCAAATATTTATGTAGTTTTAAGATCTCAGAAGTATGATTTAAATCCTCTTCCAAGGAATGAGTTGGCCACTCATTTCAAGGACGATGGATATGTGTATTTAAGTTTATGTTTATTCATTTGTCTGTAATTCATTCTGTTGTATTGTCTTCATCTTTGTATTGTGAAAATTCCGTCTTTTGTGAACTTGCAGGTGTTTCATTTAATTATGTTTATTTCCAACTCAACAATTTCAATTTATGCAAGTGTGTTTAAATTCCTGCAAGTGTGATTTCCTTCATGCAAGTGTGATTTATTTCATGTAAAATTTCTTTTTGTAAGTGTGCCTTTATTTCTGCAAGTGTGCCTTTAAATTTTCTGCAAGTGTGATTTATTTTATGCAAGTTTGGTTTGTGTTTAAAGGAGTTATTTTCAAAATATCTTCTTCTCTTAATGCATACAGCCATCAGACACTAGCCCTGGATTGACATTATTAATGGCGAGGATTGATGACCCTCATCATTTCCCTTCCAACAAAGCATGTACCTTTTCTCCTTGTCAGAAGGTTTCGTGAATCAAGTATGCATGTGCCTGCAAGAAAGTGAATCTTGGGGGGAAAAAATCATGGAAGAAGTGAACGAGGATGTTTCGAATGAATCATGGGCGCATATGGATCAAATTTTCAACCATCTCCCAGAAGCACATTGTAGATATTCTTCCAATGAGGATGAATATAAGAATATGGAAAACTCAAAAGGGTCATCTGTGTAAGACTTATTGAAGGATATAAAATAAATTGAGGATCCCCGAATCAGTCTCTAGTTCCTGATTCAGGCTATGGAGATACAATATAGGTATGAGTCTATTTTTGTCTCTCATTTTAATACATCAATGTTTGATTTCGAGACAGGGCCAATGAATGAACTGGATGTCTTCCCCAATGCCTTGGTTGATGAGAGTGAATGTGAAAGCATGTCTTTTTATTTCACACAGTGCGAAGAATTTCATGAGTGCAAAAGAAGGGAGGTTATCGAATATCCTGTGTATATCCTCAATCTTGAAGACAACATCTCTACTACGGAGGATGATAATGACGAAAATGTTGAGCTGATCTATGTTGAAGAGTATTGTTTAGAACAAATTGGAAAGTTACAAAATCCTTGGGAGTGTGCTCAAGATCAACTTGTTCCCACCACTTTAGAATGCTTCTATGACCAAGCCAAGGAGTGCAGTTTTGAGTGTGACACCAAGACCAATTTTGAATGGATGGATATCAATCAAGATGGTTGCAGACAACAAAGTGAGAATGTGCATGACTCTTGTTAAGGAAATTCAAAATCAAATGACACTCACCTTTTCCCAAACTTCGACCTGTCTTGAACATGTTTCCATATTACAAAAAATTCTTGAGGATGATAAAGGACTCTGGCCCAGTGACATGGACACTACTTTTGAAAGCAATTGTTTAGAACAACAAAGTGAGATGTTTATAGAAAACATGTAATGGGAAGAAAGTTAGTTTATGCTCACTCCTTTAGAATTCCTCGCCGATCCAAGAGATGTTCATATGTTGCAATTATGAAATTAATAATGTTTCTGTAACAAGATCAATGCCCCACTTTTGATCTCAACAAGAAGGAATCCCTTCCCATAATCGCAGGACATCAAAAGGAAGCCTCAGAATGCAAGAGTTTTGAGAAGGTGACAAATTTTTCAATGGATGCAAGAATGTTCTCAGTGCAGTATGAGTATGAAGATGGAATCTTGTTGTTTCTTATTTTTCTCAAGCCATGTAAAGCCATCACAAGAGCATGGTATGATCAGACAATGAATTTCATGCTTCAAAGGTCAGACTTCAGTCCGTTGTTCCATGATGGCATGTACTTTTCTCAACCCATTTCTGGTAATGTGTATATTCTCTCTGCCTCTATAAATATCCCTCTCATATAACATAGTTTCCCTTTTTCTATTGTGTGTTGTTTCCCCATTTTGTGTGTTTTATTTTTGTTTGTGTGATTGTATGTGTGTGTGTGTTCAATAAAGCAAGTTGTGTAGTATATCTTTCTGGTGAGTCCAAAGCCCAATAGATAAGGCACTGATATGTAAACTGAACTTGAGATTCTAGAGTTCTCATGGCATGTCCTTGTTGCACTTGATACACAACATGTTCCAAATTCAAAGCCAACTGTTGTCATGAGTTTTTACAAGGGAAGAATTCACACCTTAAACCATGACAACCATACCCTACAATGAAATTTTTTTCTTAAAGGTCATCTCAATCCCTCCTCCAAATCAACCTAACCCCCATGTCGGTCCTATGGCATCCTTGTAATTAGTGCAATGTGTCATGTCCTCATGCCCATAGGTTATTTAGGGATATCAAGTATGTTCAAACATTTTCAAGACAAGCTCTTTGAGGAGCTTAAGGAAAAGTTATTCTCTAGTATTCCTGAGGCTGGTACACACCCCCTGGAGCGGAAAGAAAGACTAAAACTCATCAAATAGGTGTATCAGAGAGATAAGAACATTGTGTAATTGTTTTTTGAAGAATATGGGAAGTTTCAGAAGTTTTTGAGCATTTTCAACAAAAATGGGTCTTGGAGGGTGAAACAATGCACAGTGTGAAAACAACTCTTGAGCTTCGAGAAGCAATTCGATGATTTCCATAAGGAGTTAAGATCCAAACGCAATATCATCGAAAATATATATCAAATCTCTAGAGGATGGTGGTCTCACATTTTTCATAAGGCTCAGACGCATTTGTCCATAACATCTTTTTAGCATGCACAACCTTTGATCCCAGAGAAAAATCTTATTTTTTAGGGGGTTGAAGGCCAAATAAAGGTATAATACCATCACCATTGTGTACAAAAAGAATTTTCCAGTTCAATTGATATAAATAAGTGTAGAAGAATTCATCTGAGAGCTCAAGATATGCGTCCGACAAGTTGCTCCACAACATAAAGGAGTTAGCCATTTTTTGGTGAAAAAATGGGTCAATCAGAAGGTGGCACAATTTTGTGCACCAACCCTCCCAAAATTTTGGGATGGTTGGGACAAAAAAAGTGCACCCAACATCATTTATTCCCTTGGACCCTCATACGACCTTCGTTGAGCATAATTAAGCCATTTTAGCCCCCATGCTCTGTTTTCAAGCCCCTAGCTTTGTCCAGTCATGCAACGCCACGTGGACCAATGGGAAAGGAGTGCACTTTTGTGCACCAAGTGTCCCAAAAATTTGGTATGGTTGGGACAAGAAAGTGTAATCCTTCCCAACTTGTGAAAATTTACATATTTTTCATTTAAGTGTTGCTTCCAGCTTCTTCTGCGTCTTCCTGCACACACGCACAGGAATATTTTTCACTGTCAGATTTCTTCCTTTCCTCCATTGTTGTTATAGCCACTCATTTTATTTCAAATATATCACCTATTTTCCATCCTCCCTCATTTCTAAAACATGAAAGCCAATCTTTTTCATCCAACACCATGTTCGTTCAGTGTAAGAAACCCTCATGAACCAAAATGGTGAAATGCTCATATCTCACAATCCGGAGTACAGATAGAAATGAGGTTTTCTGCAGACTACCTTATTTTCAGAGGCCATCAAGATGCAAAAAATGAAGTATAAAATTATTCCCTAGATTATTAACTGGAATTAAAACTCCATTTTTTTCCTCGACTCTCATTCGTCATATTTCCCATCAATCTGGCAATCGGATCAAGCTAGATTTTACACACAGACTCCAAATGAAAAACCTATCCTGATGGAGTTGATTTCATTACAATCGGAGGTGGGGAATAAAAACTAAAAAAAACACGGTAGCTACATTAATGGCTGCCCTAGTAGCTTCTTTCCCAAAGCTCTCGCTAGGCGAAAATTTATTTTTTATTTCTGATCTTTCTAGTAAGTGAAACACAGTGAAATTTGGAGGATGAGATCGCGATGAAGAGATGAATCCAAAAATGTTGTTACCGTCGCAAACCGAGGTCATTTTTTCCACTTACTAAAAATAGCACATTTTATGCTTCCCCATATGCTAAAAATAGTAACTCCCCTCGAGTTTCAAGTTTGATCATCCGGAACAGTCAGGAAAGATTGCAAAATGAGAAGCGGGACAAAAATGATAATTTTCTAAAAATAGCAAGTCCCTTAAAATTAACCTACTAAAAATAGAACTGTACTAAAAATAGAAATGCCTCAGCTACAAAAGAGGATGGAATGAGCCATGAGGTTTAGAGGGTGAAATTGGAGCAAAAAAGGTGATATGTCTCAAAATAGTAACTCCTAGATCTCATGGCCTAAAAATAGAAATTTTAAGTTCCGAGTATAGAAGTTGTGGATGACCCCATTTTCACTCATCTTTCCGATTTTAGGACTCTCCGCGAGATGATAATATGATTTCATTTCTCAAATAGAGGAACAAGAACTTCACAAGGGTCCTGGAAGCATTACCTTAAGCTCAATTGTGTACAGAAGCAAGGCAAGACATCACAAGGCGCAGCAGGTGAATCCATCACCATCTATCAGTGAGCTGGGTGAGTCAAAGTGAGCTAGTCAGAGTGATCTCAATGAGATAAAAAGGTTCATCAACTAAGTATCAAGGAGTAACATTGTAAGCATTTCATGTTTCCATCCCGAGCTCACATTGGAAGGTCCTAGAACAATGTTTCTCAACACTCATTTCACGAGCTAGGGTGTTCATGCATGATCGTCAATGACAAGATATTATTCAATATTGGAGGCATATTCATTAGTCCATCTCACTGGATAACTTCATTGTGCTTCCCTCTATATTGAATGTTGTACTATTCTGGTTATTGGGTGTGAGCTATGCAATTGTCCTACTCACGACAGTAATATTCATTTTCCTAATTTCTCTCCTTCCCTCTCATCATTGTAATTTCCTCCCTTGTACCCCGTACAAGCACCTTTCCACAGGTTTAGTGGAGTGTTTATGTGCAATCCCCGATCAATTTGGCCACCCACAACATTTAGAGAGGATTAGGATTAGTTTATTCTAAATAATGGGAGTTGTACCATTCAATGCAAAGGGGCATATCCCCATGAACATTGGTGGAGACACCTAATTTTCAATATCGACAAATTTTATCACCAAAAAAAAGAAAACTAGTAATTGACAACTATCTTTGGCCTTTGATCTTTGTTTCTTATTTTCTATTTGGTCTTACACACCCTATAGTCCAGTTGGAACTTTAATTATTTATCTTTCATGGCTTCAAACACCAGCGCCCAACAAGGATAGCATCACCTAGGCACTCTTATCCTCATTAGGTGTTGCTAACCCTTTTCTACCTTACTCATTTTAGGTCTATTTTATCTTTTGGGTATCTTTTTCAATTATGAAATTCAAACAAGGGAATCATATAAATACATAATTATGGGTTCAAAAGAAAGGACCAAGAACTAAAAATTAATACCATCACCTAAGCTTGCATCCAAAAGGTGCCTAAAACACTCAAAGGCATTAATCTAACGTCCATTCAAGGGAAAAGGGTTGCATCAACTTTGCATACATTGCATAGGAAGGAAAAATTCATTCTATTCCATCCACACATTCTACTACATTTTTACATTCTAGCTTCAACCCACTATCAAGTGTAACTTGCACAAGTGCATCATAAGGCACAATTTCTACACACACTCACCAAAACTACATGGACTCTGAGATGTAGTGCAACACTTGGTCATAAGTTCACTCTCCAGGTGACCGTCGGGGTCAGTCCAAATCCCCATATTGCATCTTTATTTTTAGGTTTGATGTTGTTTGTGGGATTGTGAAGGTGAACTTCTATTTTGCAGGCTACAGGTACCTTTGGCATTCAAGGAGTGAATCTCAGGCAATCAATAGGAAGCCAAAAAGAAGATTTGGTGACACTACACAAATCAAGTTTTGAGCATCTGCACAGTCATCGGTGCCCAAAAGTAGTCTCCAGTGATCAGGCATCTGTGCCTTACTGTGGGTACCTGTGTCAGCATCTGTGAGTTCTATTATTTCTTGTGAGTGGTAACGACACTCTTCCCAACTTGTTCATCACTTTTCCTAGTTCAGATCAGTCCCAAACTACTAGGGGATCAGCTAAATCCTCTACCCTTCTTCTTTTCTTAGGGTTTCATATTTTAGATTTTAGTTTGCTTGTTTCATCTCTATATTTCACCATTTATACTTTAGTGACTTTGTAATATTTAGATTTAATCCAAATTAAATTAAATCAGCTGTGATGTATCCCTTCTATGAATGGTTTTTATGGTTATAATTATAAACATGCATACTAACATCTTGTTAAGCAAACAAAGGGACCTAGAGGCTACACGCACTTCAGGTGAGCTTCCATACTTGTTTGGATTAAGTGCCAATGCGCATAGTTGTATTCAGTAAGAAAATATACATTTTGGTTCCGTTGTTGGGACCTCTTTTTAATCTGCCTACCAGGATGTTGCATGTAGATGACGTTCTGACCGTCTTTGGAGAATATTGAGAATTGAATATATCACAACCATGACACGTTTTCTCAGAGGTATATCACTGCACCTGATTGTAATGTGTGAAAGTGGCTGAAAGACAATCTCTATAACTACTTGTATGAGACATCTTCATATTTTTCCAATTAGAATTATACATGTGGTTGGAACCTTACGCGACCAATAGAGGTGTCTAGATTAGTAGAAAGAAAGTGTGGAGACAAGAAGACTACCAAACAATCTCTGATTTGGACGTGTCATGGATAAAAGCTATGGATCGTTGGTTGGAAGGTATGTTGCGTAGTTATACCTTGGAGTACGTAATTTCAAAATACTCTTTCCCTAAGGTAGCAGAGTTTTTTTTTTATGCGAGCCAAGAGGAACTTATCTACACATGACACCTTTAGTTATCAAGATCTTGAAGGTTGAAGTGGGAGTGGAGAATCTATCGATGGTGAGCTAAAACCCCACAGGGCATGGGGGTAGGAAGCAGGTTTGGAAGGGATGACAACGATCCTGGAAGAGGAAAGATGGCTCAGGTATAATGATGCACAACATAGGGTAGCTGATGAGGTCGTGAGGTCAAGAATAATGATGACTGGTAGAAGTGATGAGATCCCTACAGAAGGCGAGGGACTGCAGGATCATGCCCTCCCAACATTGGGAAATCACAATAAGGAAATCCCAATGACATTTGATGAGAGCATGTTTGAGGAGAGAATGATAACTGCGGGTGCGCATCTGACCCATCATGGCCACCTAGCCCTTGTGCAAGGTGTTAAAAAAACTAGAGGTAGTTGAAGAACACCATAATGAATGCAAACAATGAGGATCTCCACGTTGGGTAGGACATACATGTAGGAATATTTTAGTTTCCTCTTAGGAGGCACAATAGATTAAGGATGAGTACATGGAAATGCAACAAGCACCAATGTTTGGAATGAGTATTTTTGGGGGTGATTTCACAAGTGCATCGACAGATCAGAGCATTGGCAAAAACCTGTTGGAAGCAACCCTATCGGTGTAGATATAACACAGATGGTTGGTGTCTAGTTTATCACAATAATTGGGATGGAAGGGATCTCATCTACACATGGCCACTGGTTGTGAAGAGAGCCCCAGAAGGTTAAGGGAAAACACCATGTGGGGCAAATCCTGGTGGAGGTTCAGGATCAGGATCTGGCCCCACCCCAAGACAAGGGCCACACCATCCATCATAACAACCATTGTAACCTCAACAACCTACTTAGCATACACCTCAGAAATAATTTGAGATGTCTCTTCATTTGCAAGAGTATAGAGGTCGGGAAGATGCAGTTGAGAATGTGCATAAGTGTGAATTATTATGGAGATCTAAAGGAATAATTTCTTTTGATAGGAATGCAAGTCAATTTTTCACTACACTTCAAGGGCACACACACATCTGGTATAGGAAATATGATACACATCAAATTGACACTTAGGATTATGATGCGTTGCGCACTACCTTTTTAGCTGAATTTCACATCCCTGATTTTGAGAAACATAGTATTAGTACGTTAAAAGACACCAAGTAGGGATTGTCTAAAAGTGTGAGGGAATATGGCACATGTTTTAAAACCTTGTTATCTAAGTTATTATATAGAGAAAACATGCGTAGTGGTTCTTTGGAGGTTTGTTAACTCCTTTTCGAATGGATTTATCACATAAATCATTTACTTATCTACGCGAGGTCCATGAATCAACATTGCACGCTGAAGCAGTTGGGAATGTTGACACGGGCGTAATTCCTTTCCTCGAAGCGCATATAGCAATAATGGATACTTAGAGAAGTTTTTTGCCAATTTAGCATAGTGGATTGTGGTGTATTGATTTTGAAGTGGAAGGAAATAAAAAGGATAACTTCCTGCCCAAGAATGTGTGTTCTTTATTAACATCTTGTGAGATTTTCCACAAGAACCACGATGTTCAGAATTGTCCACTCTTATAACGTGCAACACAAAAGAACATCTCTATGTACTGTAAGATTTTTGATGCACATACCTATGATACAACTGAAACAACTAATGCACATATAGATTTGCGAAGATTTTTTATATTTTTTCTACCACAACTGATGGAAATCGCAAACTCAACTCACACTTCTTCAAACACCCTTCAAACCCTCAACTCGCTCAAGCTTCGATTTTCATGCCTTGATTTGGATTCAAAATCTTGCATTCATATTCTCTAACCTTCTTCAAATTTTTGCACACATCTTCATCTATGATTTCATGCCCTTGAACCACTTTCAAAATCTCACCTAAGTCGCATTTTCCCTCCTAGCTCAACTAGTTCAAATTTGAACCAAAACTTTGTTTTTATATACTTCTCTTCCTTTAAAAACACCATGTGTCAGTCATTCATCATTATATCGACTAATAAAACTCAAAAATATAACAATACATAAATAAAATCACTCATAATGGACCCATGTGGGTCAGCCATGCTCAAATGCACCAAACAAGCTCAAAACCCCATCATTTGGATCACTAAAAGCCACAAACCTCTGAAAGAGGGTTTAAAACCCGCAAGCAAAGATGACGAGGGACAACATGCACATCAATGGATGTACAAATTGTAGCATGAAGAGATCTCGGGAGGAGTGAGCATCAACCGAATGTGCATGCAAAGATTTGAAACACAGGCAAAACCTGGTTACGCCATAAAACTCTCATCTATCTCATAGATCAAATAGGGTGTACATATAGGAGGTGCTGAGTAACCCCCAGTGTTGCAATCATGACAACTCGAGTAGAGAGGGGGAGTTACATTCCCATAATAGAATTGTAACTCCCAATGACGCATATGACGCACTAACACACTGATGCGTAAGGGAATCTCATAATGACCCCTAAATGACACATGGACCTACGATCTCACCTAAGTGAGATGACTCACCTAATGATGTGGAAAAAAACACACACCAACACCCCCCCTTCATCATAACTTAGGATGAGGCGGCAAGTCAGAAACGAGAAATGGATCCCGGCGTAAAGCCTGATGAGGTACCCATGCATAAGAAGCTCTCGAAAAGTGGAGTAAAAGGAGAAAACCCAGTGGGAAAAAACTCTACCCCAAAAGAGAGACAAGTCCGCTCTCTAATCTAAGAAAGATGCCAAATATGGGTCCCAGCTCTAGACGAGCCTGAAAAGGTACCCATGTACAAAGAGGCAATCTCTCAGAAAGAAGAAGAAGAGAGAATAAGAAGGAGACGAGAGGAATGCAGAAGATGCCATGGACGGATCTGAACTTTGCAGCTCTAGGAGGTCTCCCAAAAGAATGTCGATGACGAGATCCTCTGCCTATGGACTGAAGAAGATCCTGTTGGTGTGTGTGACTGTCCAGTCATCATCCACATCACCTAGGTGAGTCATCTCGCCTTGCGAGAGTCGTAGGTCTTAGGAAGTCAAATGACAAGTGTCAAATTCTGTCATAGAATCTGACATTGTCATTTGCGTCAATGTGTCATAGGAGTTACATTCCTTATTTGGAATTGTAACTCCTCTTCTAGTGGCATCATATGCGTCACTCAACGTCATATACGTCAGTGGTGTCATTGATTTCTTTCCATGTTTAGGCATGGGGGTTACACAGCACCCCTATTTGTACTTCCTATTTTTCGATCTATGAGTATGAACAGACCCATTCTTCTTACTTGCAATCTTCTTTCCATTGTTTCAAATCTTTCATATTGCGTTGGCTTGAGGTTACCATCGGAGTGCAACTTCGTTGTGGTGCATCGCTTTTCGACATTGGTTCTCGCGAATCCCTCTTTCATGGTATCAGAGCTGGTTTCGGTAAATGTGCACTCTTCGTTTCTCAGTTGTTTATTACTTCTGGTTTCTTCTTATTTCCTCGTGTGTAAGTTTTTTTTATCATCATTTTGGAATTATTGCTCACCTCGTATTGAGGTTTCAGCAGTTGCAAGTTAAGGTATTTGGTTGGTTTGTTTATCAGCTGAGTTCTTTTGGATATTTCTAGATCTTTGTGGTTGTTGTTTCTGGGTTGTTTGTGTGTTTCTTGTTGGGTGTGTTCAGATTCAGCTGCAGGGTAAAAGAAGGGCTCATTTTTGGCGTGGCTTGCTTACATTGCTTTGAGTACAACCGTGGCTTTGGTTCTCTTCATCGTTTCACCTTGCACTTGGGTTGTTCATGGTTTGCAAGCTCTCCATCCTCATTTTTTCCTTTGTGTGGGATCTAAACGTGGCATTTTTTTTTGGTTGCTGTGCTCGTGGGCATTTTCCTGAGATCGTGGACATTTTCCTTGTGCTCGTGGGCATTTTTTCTGCCCTTTGGGCGTTTTCCCTGTGCTCGTGGGCATTTTCCTGAGATCGTGGACATTTTCCTTGTGCTTGTGGACATTTTTTTCCCCTTTGGCCATTTTCCCTGTGCTCGTGGGCACTTTCCTGCCCTTTGGACGTCTTCCCTGAGCTCTCAGGCATTTTTCTGTTTAGCAGGCATTTTTTCTCTGCTCTCAGGCATTTTTTTTGTTCATTGAAATCAATTTATACAACTACTTAGTCAGGCATGCCCTTTTTTTATCCATTAGGTGTCACTTCTCTACCTATTTGCAGGCATTTATTTCCTTAATAAGTTAGGTATATCAATTGATGATCTTTTCCTGTTTAACATAAGTATTTGTGGACCTAGTAATGTCTGACCTATGCATGACTCGCTGCATCGTCCCTGCAATGTCTCCCATCCCTGTCGAGTCTCTCGGCGTTAACCAAGGACATGCGTTAGGTCATTTCACCCAGCTACCAAGTTTTTTACATTGGATACCCTATGACTGTTTTAACTCTATGTCTCGCTTTGAGCTTATGCCTACGACTATCCACATCTTGAGAACGTTGTCACTCAGCCCATATCCTAAGTTGGGTCGCCCTCTGATCACCTCGCTAACTGTCTCTTGGGCTCTGTCCACTCGGGCTCCGCAGTTGGACCTCCCCTGTTGCTTAACCTGCCCCTTTTCAACAAAAATTAACATTGTTGAACCGTTGCAAGCTTATAAGCGGTGTGTCACTATTTTACATGTGGCCTCAGTTTTACATGTATAAATGTAAGTTAAATATTGTTAAAGCAATGGTTACAATTGGTAAGTCAATCTGGCCTTTTAAATATTTTAAGGTGCTAAAAATCCTTTTCAAGTGGCATTGTAATATTGTAAGTTTTTTGGCTTGTTTTATTATCCTTCCGTCGAGTGCCGAAGACGAAAGGTGAGGTCCGGGATTGGCAGGTGGCTAATCCCCCCTCACAATACAAACAAACCCTATCTCAAATTTCATGCCATTTCCAACGGGCATACATACGACACCTCTTGCATGCATTTAGGGCACTTTTTTAATCCGTTTACAGGCTTATTAGCTTTTTCTCATCAGTTGCGAGAATTGGTTTTTGCTATAACTTTTGACTCGTTGCTCGGTTTTGAGCACTCCTTTAGTCAAAGTTGCATGTTTTGCACTCTAGATGATGGGATCATTCGTTTTGTAAAGGCACTAATTTTATAAAGTGCCGCATTCTGGGGGGTGTCTTTGCATTGCTTAATTCAGCTCATTTTTTCTTGAGCTTTGTTCTATTCCTTTTTGTGGACTTGTGAGCGCGTCCACCACAGTCTTACAACAAAGGGATTATTTTGTGTGATGTGAGACACTGTTTCTCACAAAGCTCTTTCTTCCCCCTCTTGCTTCTTTCTTTTTGTGCTTGCTTGCAGTGTTGATCTGTTGTGCCCTACGAACCTTGATTGTTGTCTCCACCATTGCGCGTTATTACGCTAATTGCAAGGTGAGTGACAAATTGGTTCTTGGAACACAGTCGCATCTGGTTGTAATCAACGCACTGAATTATAAAGTGCCAAACTCGGGGGGGTGTAATTTTGTTCTGGGGTGGTTGTTTCCTTTCTCTCTCCTTCCTTCTGCATTCCTTGGTTCTATCTCTTCATTATGGATATCTCTAAAGTACCAGTGCTCACACCTTTTAATTTCTTCGAATGGAAATCTAAAATTATATTGGTTTTTCGAAGTAAAGGGTTATACCGAGTTACCATGGGGTTAGAGACCGAACCTACTGATGAACCCGAAAAATCTAAATGGTTCAACCGTTGTGATGAAGCCTTAGGTCTTATCTGTATGTCCGTCTCTCCCGACTTTCTCTTCCACATCGAAACTTCCTCAACACCCGATCAATCGTGGAAAACGCTCGATGATATGTTTGGGAAGCAAGATGACATGAGAGCACATGAGTTGGAGAACGAACTACTAGGGTTAAATCCTAGTGACTTTGAAAACCTACAGGCCTTCTTCTCAAAGTTTGTCCGCACTAGATTGCTTCTAAAGGAATGTAAAGTGGAGAAGAAATATTCTTAGTTAATCTTGTTGATTCTTTCTAAGTTAGGTCCTGAATACTCTGTCTTCGTGTCAACTTTTCACGCTACGAAAGCCGCCTTGGGTAGTACTTGGACTATGCCCTCCTTTGACAGTTTTTCGTCCCAAATCATTCGAGAACAGGACAAACTCATTCAAATGGGGACTCTAAAATCCAAGTCACATGCCCTTGTAGCAAGTACTAGTAAGGGCAAGAAAGACTGAAAAGAAGAAAGAAACTAAGGACCAACCTAAGAAAGAAACCAAGACCAACGAACCCCCAGTTAAGCCCAACACTCATACTTTGACTTCTGAGCCTAAAGCAAAGAAGGAACAAGTGTAAATGCTCCTTGTTGTAAGAATACTGGCCATGAAGAGCATCATTGTATTCAGAAACAAATTGATCACTTAACTCATTTACTTGAGAAAAATAAAATAGGTGTTCCTGAATCTGTTAAACAAAATGCTCAGAAAGGCGAGTCTTCTACTGCAAAGGAGACTAAAAATGAAAAGAAGAAAGGAAAGGACCTTATAGCTAGAGTCAGCTCCATTCATCAACGTGGATTATCAATTCCGGTGCCTCACACCACATGGCTTCTTCAGATGTTGAATTCTCCAGCATTGAACCATGTGGCATGTCCCAAATCACGTTGGGTGATGACACTCATGTGTCGGTTTCCGGTAGTGGATCGGTAGAGATTAAAGGTGGAACATTTAACCAAGTGTTGAGTGTTCCCAATCTCTCTACCAATCTCCTATCAGTTTACCAAATCACCCACCTTGGTGAAGGAATGCGAGTGGAATTTGGTCCTAACTCGGTGATTATTCGTGAGCTTAACTATGACTGCACTATGGCTGAGGGAAAGGCAGATCACCGTTCACGGTTGTATATCTTTTCCCACTTCTCTTCTAATTCGACGCCCACTGCCTTGCTCACTCATGCAAATGAGGTTAGTAAGTTATGGCATGAGCATTTTGGGCATCTAAATTATCGTTACCTTGAACAATTGAGCCAAAACGAAATGGTCAATGGGTTACCCCGAGTCAAGTTTTCTAAGGGTCTTTGTGAGTGTTGTACCCTTAGAAAGCATCCTGAAAAAAATTTGACAAAGGAAAATCTTGGAGAGTTACTCATCCCTTGGATCTTGTTCATAGTGACATTTCTAGCCCTCTCTCATCTCCTTCATTTACTAGAGCTATATATATATATTAACCTTCATTGATGACTTTTCACGTTACTCTTGGGTATATTTTCTTAAGCTTAAGTCTGAAGTTTTTGAGACATTTTCAAAACTTTAAGGCTCTTGCTGAGAAACAAGTGAAAAAGGTCTATCAAGGTTCTTCAAACTGACAATGGAGGCGAGTATGTGAGCAATAGGTTTGAGGATTTCTGTACTTCTGAGGGGATTGCTTTGCAGCGTACAGTTGCTTACAGCCCTTCCCAAAATGGAGTTGCAGAAAGAAAGAACCGAACTTTAAAGGAGATGGCTATTTGTATGGTTCACTCGAAATCTCTTCCTCCACAGTATTAGGCTGAAGGAGTGAATTGTGCTTGTTACATTCAAAACCGTGTTCCACACAAGGTAGTAAGAGGGATGACACCCTTTGAAGCCTGGTTTGGACACAAGCCTGATGTTGAGCACTTTCGAGTCTTCGGATCCAAGGCTATGGCTCGGATTCCCAAAAAGAAACGCAAGGCATTGGAACCACAATCCAGACCTTGTATCTTTGTAGGGTATCCTAATGGCGTGAAAGGATATTGATTGTTTAACCCTACCACTCATGAGCTTTATATCGAGAGAAGTGTGAAGTTTGATGAGTCATCTTGGACTTCTAATTCTCCGCCTTCTGAGGTTCTTCTGCTCTTTGATTCAGATTCTGACTCTTCAGATGATGATGTTGTTGAGTGAGTTCCACCTCTTTTGATCCTCCCAACCCTCAAGCTTTGAGTCTTCTGATTCTGACAGTAGTGATGATGAGGACTATGTCCCTTCTCACTCAAGTGAATGAATCTTCTGACTCAGAGCCTGATCCGTCGGGACCTCTTTGGGCTAGGAAAACTTTGTAGAGTGCTGGAGATTTAGTTGTAGATCCTTTGGATGAGAGATGTACTCGCTCAGACTTCATTGGACCTCACTCCTTCTTCACCTCTGCTTCTGATCCACCATCTTTCCACGAGGCTTCTGGTATTCCTAAGTGGGATTTTCCCATGGATGAGGAGTATTCCTCACTCATAAAGAATGATACTTGGGATCTCACCCTATTCCAAAAGGAAGAAAAATCATTCAGTGTAAGTGGGTGTATCCGAACAAAGTATGGAGCTGATGGAAAAGTTGAGAAGTATAAAGTGTGACTTGTAGCTAAGGGTTTCTCCCAGGTAGCTGGGGTTGATTACTCAGAAACCTTTGCTCCGGTTGCGAAGATGACTTCCATTTGACTGACCCTTGCCATCGCTGCCGCTAACAGATGGGAATTCCACCAAATGGACGTTAAGAGTGCCTTCCTTCATGGGGACCTAGAGGAGGAGATCTATATGGAACAACCTTCGGGTTATGTCCATGATCCATCCCTCGTTTTCAAATTAAATAAGTCTCTCTACGGCCTTAAACAAGCCCCTCGGGCTTGGTATGCCAAGATGGACTCCTTTTTACTTGCATCAGGGTTCACTCGGTGTCACTCTGACCCAAATGTGTATATTCTATGACAGGATGACTCCATGCTTATTCTTGTTCTCTATGTTGATGACTTGTTGATCACCGGTAGCTCTTCCTCTATCATTGATTCTGTGAAGATCTCCTTGGCCAACAAGTTCTCCATGTATGACTTAGGATTGCTTCATTACTTTCTTGGGATCCAGATTTCACAATCTGACTCAGGAATTATGAATCGCAACCTAAGTACTCTCTTGATTTGCTTTCTCAGTTTCACATGTCTGACTGCAAGTCCTCACCTACTCCTTTTCTTTCCAGGATTAAGTTGGTTTCTGATTTCTCTTCCCCCTTGGTTGACGGTACCCTTTATCGATAGTTGGTGGGAAGCTTGATCTACCTTACTCACACTCGGCTAGATCTATCATATGCCGTTGGGATCATGTCCAGATTTATGTAGGAGCCTCATGAGCTGCACTTAAAAGCAGCAAAGTGGATCCTTCACTATGTTCGTGGCACTCACACAGATGATATTCATTACTTTGGAGGGACTGAGATTGACTTGGTTGGATTTACAGACTCAGATTGGGCCGGTGATCTAGATCATCGGAAATCTACCTCAGGCTACAGTTTCACTCTTGGTTCAGGTCTTGTTAGTTGGTCCAGCAAGAAACAGAATGCCATTGCCATATCATCGATAGAAGCAGAATACAGAGGAGCAGTTAACACTGCCACAGAAGCTGTTTGGTTACAGGGTATTATGACAGAGTTTGGCATCCACTTTCGGCGGCCTACCATTATCTACTGTGACAACATGAGCACTATCTCGATTTGTAGAAATCCAGTTCAGCATCAGTGGACGAAGCACATTGAGATTCATATGCACTTCATACGGGAGCTGATACATGAAAACATCATCGACATATAGTATGTTCAGACAGCTGATCAGGTTGCAGACATTTTCACCAAGCCCTTCACTGAGGTGAAGTTTCTTCACTTGCGGTCTCTTCTTGGGGTGAGGTCTGCTGCAGCCACCCATCTTCTTCGGGCTATATAGTCCTCCTTCTTGTCCTCTTCTTCTTTCCAGAAAGATGTTGTTTGTACATGGGCACCTTATCAGGCCTTTAGTTGCCGGGGCCCATTGACACATCTTTCTTAGTTGTTTAGGGGAGTCTTCTTTTTTTGTTCTGGCTTACCTTGACCTCTTCCTCAGCTTCGATGAAGGGGGGGTGTTGGTGTGTGTGTCTGTCCAGTCATCATCCACATCACCTAGGTGAGTCATCTCGCCTTACAAGAGTCATAGGTCTTAGGAAGTCAAATGACAAGTGTCAGATTCTATCATAGAATCTGACATTGTCATTTGTGTCAATGCGTCATAGGAGTTACATTCCTTATTTGGAATTGTAACTCCTCTTCTAGTGGCGTCATATGCGTCATTCAACGTCATATGTTTCAGTGGCGTCATTGATTTCTTTCCATGTTTATCATGGGGGTTACACAGCACCCCTATTTGTACTTCCTATTTTTCGATCTATGAGTATGAGCAGACCCATTCTTCTTACTTGCAATCTTCTTTAGTCATTGTTTCGAATCTTGCATATTGTGTTGGCTTGAGGTTACCATCTTGGAGTGCAACTTCGTTGTGGTGCATCGCCTTTCGACTGCTTGTTCTCGTGAATCCCTCTTTCAGCAACTATTTCCCGAACTTGTGTTCCCATAGGTGATGACAAAAATGATATTTAATTGGAAGTGATGCACTTATATATTCACCCACATTGTAAAGGAAACTTTGATCTTCACGATTTTTTGAGTTTAGTGCACTGATGCATAGGTCAA
The DNA here is from genome assembly GCA_019776745.2 of Taxus chinensis. Lineage (NCBI taxonomy): Eukaryota > Viridiplantae > Streptophyta > Pinopsida > Cupressales > Taxaceae > Taxus > Taxus chinensis. The sequence goes on along the minus strand of CM034155.1, from coordinate 245,533,695 downwards.
TACTCCTTTGTGCCAGAACCGAAGGTAATTCCATTCATCTCCAGATACTATGACAAAGTGAAAAGATCACCCACTATGGATGTCACAGTGATGTGCATGGCAATAAAACATACCTTTATTTGTGAACAGAATAAGGGAATAATATTCCATAGCTTTTGATTTTGATCAATCTACTGCATGGAAATGTGGAAGTGACATTATTCATACTTGATGGAACTTTGCAAACAGATATGATGAACTCCTCTTGAAATTTTAGATGGTGAGGGATCTTTAGTGCATCACACGTATTATCTCTTTTGACCTTAGGTCATACACAATACTTATTCTAATCAATGATGGGGCTCAACAAATTTGAAGAGCTGATATAGATCGGATAGGTTTGAGTCAGGTTGAAGGCCACTTTTTGATGAAAGGTCACGGGACCCCTTTTGCACTGGAATATCAAGGTAAAGGACCTTGTGATTTGGCATCTTTGAGTATATATACTGTCAACCCCTTGATATCTGATCCTGAGCATATGGGATATTGTCAACACTCTCTGATTAATCAGTGCATAGAAATGATTGGTCACCTTTTGAAGGGTCGGCGTCATAGATACTTGGACATCAGAACTAGGTCAAATTAATCCTCGTAAATCAGATATATGAACCAAGCAAGCCTATTCTCAGATGGAACTATCATCCATAAGCAATGGAGACAATTGAATCAACCTAACAACAATGGTAGTTTACTAATAACCTGGGTCTTGCATTGAGGGGAAGAATGCTCTAGACTAGTGAGGTGGATCTGAGTGTCTCACGTGAAACTTAAAGATTGAATCTATGCCATTGCATCATCATGTGACCATAGATGTGATCACAGGTGTGTCAAGGAAGTCTTCTAGATGACGATGATCAGCAGGTATTTTGGGAACTGGCCCAAGCAAGAAGGGTAAAAGACCCTCGTGGGCAAAGTAACGTTCCATGGAAGCACGCCAAGCTGAATAGGTCTCTCTCCCGGTGAGAAGTGGTGGAGGCTGTAAAGAGATCCTACGCTACTCAATTCCTGAAAGAGCACTCTCTATGATGCAAAATTAAATATGCACAAAAGAAAGACATCGGACTCGACCGATAATGTGTCTGCGAGCGAAAATCCAAGAATACAAGCAACCCCCCTAGAATGCGGCACTTTATAAAAGTAGTGCATTTATAAAAATGATAATCCCATCATATAGAATGTGAAAAAACATGCAACTTTCTGCTGAATAAGTGCTCAGATCCGAGCAATGAGTCAAAAGTTATAGCAAAAAACAATTCCCGCAACTGATGAGAAAAAACAATAAACGTTGCAAAACGCATTAAAAAAGTGCACGAAATGGGTGCTCTTCTCTTGCTCTATCGTGTGGGTACCCATTGGAAATGGCATGGAATTTTAGCAGGGTTTTTTTTTTACTGTGAAGTGGGGTTAGCCTCCTGCCAACCCCGGACCTCGCCCTCCGTCTTCGACGCTCGTAGGAGGGATATAATTCAATTTTGCAATTTCTTTCCATTTTTTTAAAAATTATTACATGCCAATGAATGTTTTGTTTTTTAATCACCCTAAAACATTAAAAAGGAAGGTGATGAAGAGGAGGGGCCCACATTAGAAGGCCAAGGATATTGACCAAGCTGAAAGAAGGGTCCATGTGTTGTTGGAGGGCTATATGTGAAATCTACCAAGTATTCTCCAAATCCACGTGCTGGAGTGGACAGATTGTAACCGCCCAAGGCTGAGGTTGCTGGCTGGAGATGCCACGTGGAGGAAGAAATCTGGGAGGAGAGCCCACGTGTTGGTAAGGCAGAATCCATGTGAAGAGAAACGCCAATCTGCAGAAGATGCTGAAACGGATGGAGATCCACGTGGGAGGTAGCAATAGCGTGGTGTGGGTGGTTGAATGCCGAGCTTTGTGCCAGTGGAGAGCTAGGTAACGTGCAGCTGAAGATTAGTTCATATAAAAAATTCATCACACATGTCAAATATGACATAAAAACACCATCCATGGTTGTAGATTATATTTTACCAATCAAATTCCTCATAAATTTATGGAAAAGTCTCATATCCTTCACCAAATAGCTATTTTCAAGAACCTGTCTTCACCTATGGGTCTCAAGACCACACCAAAACACCTCAAATATGGCATATGACCAATCACTGGAAATCCCTTCACCTATATATCACATCCATTCTTTCTAGAGATTATGAGACATCCATATAATTAAACCACACCAAATTTCCTCTTTGCAAAATTGAGCTGCCCAAAATGCAGTTTTAGAAACACAACTGGTTTGCACCCTTTATGTCACTTTCAAGACCTCCAAAGGCCTTCAATAAGAAAAAAAATCATCCCTATTCATTCTCTAACTGATAGAAAGAATCAAATCATTCATCTGATACATCATCTACCTCAATCTTTCAGCAAAAGCAATCATGTCCTGAACCAACCTTCTTCTTCACAGATCAAGTTGGATGACCTCTCAAATCTCATAATCATGAGACTAATTTTATACCATTACAAATACCTCTTAATCCTCTTTCCATAACACCTTAATTTTCCTTCCAAATCTAAGTGTAAGGCCTTCAACCAGTTCAATCTTTGAAATGGCTCTTTTAGGCTTCTAGGGCTCAAGAACTAGTCATGAGGTCAACTTGCTCCATCACCTCCAAACACACTACCTGAATAGTATGCAGTAGATTTACAGAATGATCAGAGATACATAAAATAAATAATCAAGAAATGTATTCAATGTTTTCCATTAAATTTTATATTACACACACCAAATATATAGGAAATGGCCATCCTAAAATATAGGATGTTGCTATAACCATTCAAACCTCTTACGTGAGTTGTTTGTAACTCACTTCACAATTTATAAATTTGTTATTGTTGTTTTACATAACAACAAATAACAAATTACTAACTTAAGTACTAATTTACAAACTTACATTCACCTTAATAATAATTACTTCACGTAATTATTATTCACCCATACATACCAATGGAGCAATAACAATGGGTTTCCTAACATTCCCCCCTTAGTGCGAACATGGGAAAAACCTATCTTTGTACTTGCACATGCTTTCATAAATAGATTATTTTCATAGGATGATCACAAACCCAATGGATGGACGATGATCATTACGGTTGAATATATTTTTCCTTTTCCACTGTGTTTTTGCAAAGTGGACATAACACAATTTAAGGTGATGGGAGTTTTGCATACTTTACCCTAACCAAAAGTTGGATTTTACTAAGTGGTTTACTACAAATGATATGAAAGTTTCATATTTTTCTCTAATCTTTGGAACTTCACATCATGATGTGCTAATGATACTATTTTCAGTCCCACAGTCAATTGTCTCACTATAGACTAATAACTATAGGAAATTCCTTCTGCTCAACAAATTTACTTTTTGGTTTTGACCTTCACATCGAAATGGAATATTGGATTCACTGTTTTTTACCCTGTAGCTGAAATTTCCACTTAGAAGCTTGAAAGATAAGGAACTATTTGATTGACTTTTGAGCTAAAAACATAGCGGGAATTCTCTTGTGTTGGAACTGAAAGAAAATACTCACACTGAAAAATGTTACTCATAATTTGTATGTCTTCGTTGGCAACTGAAAGAGTTAGTATCTTTAATGCATTTGGACCTCTAACCTCCGATGCCTAATCTTAAGATAGTTCTCTTTGAATGAAAATCATCAGAATTTGATAGAATTTTCATATGGGTTCATATATCAATGTCAATGAGTTAACTCCATCTTTGTGATTGTATATTGGTTTCATTTGCTTTACATTTTCCTTGAGTAAATCATCTATATTCCTTTCTTCTAAAACATGCTAGATGATGGTAGGTTGCATTTGATTCCTTGCCATTAACTATTCCTAAAAACATCACTATTTCATGAAATACTGCAAAGTAGAAGCTATTACTTTCCAAGGATGGTAAAAGTATTTCGTCAAATTTTCTTGATGGCTTCAATAGATTAGAACCATTGATCAACTGTATATAAAAAACCAGACAAATCTGGAACTTATTTCGTTTTGATGAAACTTAAGCCCACTTCAAATGATAGTTGTAGTTTTTACATTTCCGTAAAATGAGTCAAAAGCTTGGTTTAAATAATTCAATTTCAAGAACTAAAAGGAATGATAACCAGATCGTACCAAGCTAAGAACACAGATGCTAATCAAATACCACGATCAATAAGATGAAAGTAATTCGCCAAAATAACTTTACATAAACCTTTGCAAACAAATGAGCAACAATATCATATATTATTATGGAACTCAATTAAATACAATGAGAATGGGCCTTGCTTATATAGGAAAAGAATAAAAATCTAAGAACCACTCAAGGTCATAGATCAAGCCATAAATCATGGAAAGAACTAGTCATCAAAAAACTAGTCAAGACCATATATTTAGGAAAGAATTAGACATCAAGGATCTAGTCAATACCATAGATCAAGGAAAGAACTATAACTAACAACTAGATAATATCCCCCTAATATCTAAATAAATAAAAAGAAATATCCACACACATAAGTGGTTGAGGATAAATACAATAAAGGTAAATAAAGTACCTAGGTGAACATGAGTTAATGTAAATACCTATTATAACACCCCCCTCAAGTGAAGTTAGGGGCAAAAATAGAAGTGACATGTCCACAGTATGAGTCCCAGAAACTAGGCCTGATGAGGTACTCATGTACAATATATCCATGAAGAAATCTCAAACCAAAATAAGGAAAGAATCCTACTATAAGGAAAGAGAAAGAAGAAGAAGAAGGAAGATGTTCTCACGAACACCCCCCAAGAACAACTTCTGAAACCCCAAGCATTCCACGCAACTCAAGGTAGCAAGGTGATGCAAAAGACTTTGTAAAGATGTCTGCAACCTGTTGATGAGTCGAAATGTACTCCAAGAAAAGAAATCCATCCTGAATGTGTTGAAGAATGAAGTGGATGTACATCTCAACATGCTTGGTCTACTGGTGCTCAACTGGGTTGCGATAAATGTGAATTACACTTTGGTTGTCATACCATGGTACAGTCAGTGAATCCTATGGGAATCCAACATCTATCTATAACTCTCAAAGCCAAAGAATTTGTTGACTCATTTTTTGTTGCCCTGTACTTTTCCTATGAAGATTAAAGTGCAATAGCATGTTTCTTTTTGCATTCCTAAGAAACTAGAGAAGAACCAAGATAAAAAATATAGCCAGAAGTGGAATGCATGTCGTCAAAATAGCCTGGCCAATATGAATCTGTATATCCAACCAACTGAGTATAACCCCTAGTATAGTGTAGGCCAAAGTGGGAAGTTCCATGAAAATAGTTCAAAATCCTTTTTAGCATCCTGTCAGTGACTACTATGAGGAGAATGTGCAAACCCAGATATAAGTTCTACTACAAATGAAATATTAGGGTGCGTATGGGTCAAGTACATGAGACTTCTAACCAACTACCTATATAAAGTAGGATCACAAAGTGGAGCGGTACAAGTGGAAGTAAGAGTAACCCCAGACTAAAAAGGAGATGGACTTGGCTTGCAATTAGCCATATCAAAGCACTGAAGAAGATCATGGGTGTACTTTTTCTTACTCAAATGAATCCCTGAATCTATCTGATAAATATGCAAACTAAGGAAATAATGTAATAACCCAAGATCTGACATGTCAAAATGTGTAGGAAGATCCCTCTAAATAGTCTGAATGTGGGAATAAGACCTACTAGTAAGTAACAGATCATCAACATACAAGACAAGTATCATAATATCCTCACCAACATGTTGGAGATACACTGTATGATCAGAGTGGAAATGAACAAAACCAGTAGATAGAAGAAAAGAATCCATCTTCTTGTACCAAGCCCGAGGGTTTTTTTATATCATAGAGAGACCTTCGGAGCCTACAAATAAGAGAAGAATCTTAAACAATTCTATCAGGTTGCTCCATGTATATTTTCTCTTTTAAATCTCCATATAAGAAGGCACTCTTCATGTCCATCTGGTATATGGGCCACCCCTGTGATGTAGCAATATAAAGTACAAGGCGTACTAAATCCATCTTGGAAACAGGTGAAAAATTATAAGAGTAATCAATACCTTCAACTTCTGAAAAACCCTTTGTAACAAGACAAACCTTATACTTTTTAGTGGACCCATCAGCTGCATATTTGTCTCGGTATACCCACTTACACCTAACCATATTTCTTCCTTTAGAAAGAGATACCAAATCTCAAGTATGATTCTTCATCAAATAATAATACTCAGTTGTCATTGCATCATCCCACTGCTATATCCCATGAGCATTTGAAAAAGACTTTGGATCCTCAGAAAATACCTGACACAAAAGTACAGAACCTCTAGAATGTGCATGTTGATTCCTAGTGGGTGGAAGATCCTATATGAAAGGTGCTTCCTCGGAAACTATTTTATGATCCCACTTAGACATAGTGACAACATCAGTGGGAATAGGATCCTCAACGACATATATAACCTCCTCATCAACCTCCTCAAAGAAATTATCCTCAAGATGAGATGAAGAAGAAGAAGGCATGGGATGAAGATGAAGAATCATGAGGAGTGAAGTGCTCATCAAATTAAACATGTGTTCAAAAAATAACATCATGAGTATCTGAGATCTAAAATTCAATAAGCTCTCATGTGCTCATAATACCCTACAAAGATCAAGGGTTTATATCTTCTTATCCAAGGCTTTCCTTTTCTCCTTTGTCACAAAGGCTCAAGCATGGATCTCAAAGACTCGAAAAAATCATACATTTTACTTAGTATTAGACCAAGCTTCATCTAGAGTCAAATGTTCAAGTGATCTATGTGGTGTACGATTCTAAATGTAGTTAGCACAATTAACTACTTATGCCCATTAGATATGTGGTAAATCTCTAGAATGCATCATATAGTTAGCCATTTCCTTCAAATTTCTATTCCTTCTGTTCTGCTAATCCATTCTGTTGTGGAGTATGAGGAACATAATGCTGGTGAATAATGCCTTGAGTTGCTGAAAAATCAGAAAACTCGTTGCTGAAGTACTCCCCCCATTATTAGTGCAAAGGTTCTTTATGCAACTCGAAGATTGTTTCTCGACCAAAGCCTTGAAGACTTTGAAGTGTGAAAAAACATCACTTTTGTACTTAAGAAAATAAACCCAAGTACGCCTCGAGAAAATTATCAATAAAGGTAAGTGCATACTTAGCTCCATTAAAAGAGAGGGTAAGAAAAACCATCAAGTCACTATGCACAAGCTCAAGTGGTGAAGAAGCTCTCTTAGACAAATTACTGCAGTAGTACTGCATGGTATCAGAGCCAGGAAGTTAAGTGCGCTCGACCTGGAGTAGTATTGGGATTGGTGACCTCCCGGGAAGTCCTGATATCCTTGCCTCCTAATATCGTTGGACCTAATTTGGTGAATACATGGTCAGCCTAGAGCTCACATGGTTGCATTTGGCTCCATCGTGTGGGGTGTGTTGGTGTAGTAGCTGATTAACACGATGAGATTCCTCTCCACCACCAGTTCGAGCTTTTGGTGTGAAGGAAAGTTGTGCAGATCTCATACGAGGTAGTTAAGTGCGCCCGACCTGGAGTACTACTAGGATGGGTGACCTCCCGGGAAGTCCCAGTGTCATTGACTCCTAATGTCGTTGGGCCTAATTTGGTGAATACATGGTGGTCCTAGGGCTCACATGGTTGCATCTGGCTCCGTCATTTTGGGGTGTGTTAGCGTAACAATTAGTTAACACGATGAGATCCCTCTCCACCACTAGTTCGAACATCTGGTGTGACAACAAGTTGTGTAGCTCTAATACCATAAAAGGAACGATAACCAGATCATACCAAGCCAAGAACACAGATGTTAATCAAACACCATGATCAATAAGATGAAAGTAATTTGTCAGAATAACTTTCCATAAACCTTTGCAAACAAATGAGTAGCAATATCATATATTATTATGAAACTCAATAAAATACAATGAGAATGAGTCTTGCTTATATAGGCAAGGAATAACAATCTAATAACCAGTCAAGGTCGTAGATCAAACCATAATTCATGGAAAAAACTAGTCATCAAAGAAATAGTCAAGACCATAGATTTAGGAAAGAACTAGATATCACAAATCTAGTCAATGCCATAGATCAAGGAAAGAACTATACCTAACGACTAGATAATATCCTCATAATATCTAAATAAATAAAAATATATATACACACACATAAGTGAGTGAAGATAAATACAATAAAGGTAAATAAAGTACCTAGGTGAACATGACATAAGGTAAATACCTACTCTAACATGTAGTGGTACAGAGAATCGCTAGTGATTTATCAAAAATGTTTGTGATTTTCCTTAATCACTAACAATTCCATTTCTGGTCCAGAATCGTTGGCGATTGGAACAAAATTGCTGAAGATTATCAAAATTGTTGGCGATCACTGTAAAAAACACAATGACGTAGATTTTGATTCGAATATCAATAAAACCATATCTGAATGCATATAGGGAGATGATCAAAATGTTGACGAGTTTGATTTTGGTTGGTTTTTTATTGCAAAGCTCTACTATAGTATCTTTCCTACTATGGTAAGCCACACGTCGTCCTTTCTTCTCAAATTTGGGCACTCAATTAGAAGCACAAAAATATGGTAGCAAGAAACCAGATGAATAAATTATTTTATTAGACTTGCTTGCTCTAATACCAATTCACTCTTACATAAATAATCTATAATAAAGCAGTTCATGTGCTTCTCTGAAGATTGCTAAAACAAAATTCTAAATACTAAGCTCTAATTCTCACAGCTAATAAATACTCATATAGGTGGGGCAACCATAACTTGCAGCAGATATGACCCTTCATTGATTTCTTCACAGAGTCATACCTTCTCTGATACAAGATGAATAGTATGCAGTAGATTTATAAAATGATCAAAGATAAAAAAAGATACATAATCAAGAAAGATATTCAATGTTCTCCATTAAATTTCATATTACACACACCAAATATATAAGAAAATGGCCATCCTAAAATATAGGTGGCTATAACCATTCATACCTCCTATGTGAGTTGTTTGTAAGTCACTTCTCAAATTTATAAATTTGTAATTGTTGTTTTATATAACAACAAATAACAAATTACTAACTTATCTACTAATTTACTAACTTACATTCACCTTAATAATAATTACTTCACGTAATTATTATTCACCCATACATAAATATGGAGCACTAACAATGGATTTCCTAACACTTCCAATCTTAACCAAAGCATGAAACACCCTTAAACATGTTGTCTAAGCATTCACCAACTTTAAACCAACGTTAATAAGATCAAAATAATCACCTACCTCCTGAAGCTTCTCAAGATCCCACTTAACTAGGCATCCTCTAGATTTGACCTTCAAAGATCATATCATAACTTTCACATACCTTATAAAAAACACAAGTTTGATATACCATTGGAAATCTCTTTGAACCAGAATCACAAAAAAACTCAATTCAAATCCTAAATCCACATGTAGCTCCTCAATTCCACTTTTACCACAGACTACTCCAAACTTCCCTAAAAATAAATCCTCATAAATGGAGAAAAATTTTCCATTTAGGACCTCAACCATGATTTGAAACTATCATGAAAATCTAGTACAACTCCTTGGCTAAAAATGATTTTATTCATCACCTTCTTTGAATAACTTTTCCACAAACTAAATTTCTTCATAAACAAGTATTTTCAGGTGGGGCTCACATACTATCACAAGCACTATCTTACCTTTCTGGAAATCTGGATGAGTCCTCTACAACCTCCAATAATCACTTTTGCAAAACCAATCAAAACCGGTCTTGTATGATCAATTTCCTCCAAGTTGCTTTTAGCTAGGGTTTTAAAACAACTTATCTTCTTAATGATCGTTCATAAAAATGTGACAATTAAAACCACCTCATTTGTTAAAAAAATATTTTTAGCTTTATGGAAAACTATCCCTAAAATTCTTTGGGTCCCATGTCAGAAGGTAAACTTTTACTTCAAAATCACACTCTAGAACATCTGGTTTCACAAAAAATGACGTAACTTTCAAAATATTCTTTAGAATGACCCGAAACTTGTCATGAAGCATCATAACAATATCCTCTCACTTTCCATACTCACCATTAAGCTCAAATAGCTCTGAAAATTTCCAGCAAATCTCACTTACATATGTTATATTGTTTGTTCTCCACCTACTTGCTTCCCAAGGACCTCATACATGAACTATATCTCAAATTTATGACTTGAAATTCATCATACACCTCATATACAATGCCTTCATGTTGCTGTCATGCTTGGTTAGGATGTATCAAATTTAAAACTCATACCTCCATACCATTCTGCATGCTTCAGGGCTAAGAATAGGCTTGGAATGACCTGACTCAACCATGACTTGACATGAACTAGCCGTGTTGACCTCATGCAAAATCTTAGACACTCATAACACATCATATGGACCATGTGTGACCTCATGACAACATTCAACCCACTCATGAGATCTCATACCATGATAATGCAGGCTAGAACCATGCCAAAACAACATGACAACTCACCAAATCTTGACACGACTAATCAACCTTCATGTTTAACCTTTGACTGACACCTCAAGGAGACCGACATGACCTCATAACACCATTTAATAAATGGACTTGACAGCAATGACAACACTAACAGATAATGTCCAACAATATTTTCATGACTGTGTGGATCACTCCCAGAACATACAACACACCATTATTTTTTTATATTTTCAAATAATCAAATATAATAAGTTAAATTTTGGAAAGAGTTTGAATTTATAATAAAATTAATGATTGTAAAATTATATCATTGTTGGGGTTATTAATCTTCCATTGAGAATAGAAAAAATATTACAGAGGAAGTTCAACTCTTATTCCAATATCAAAAGTTGAATAAAAGAATTTATACTATATTACTCTAGGTGTTAAGAATAGGCGAGAGGTGAAGGAAAATGTGTTGATTATATTGTGGACAATCGATTGTGGCTACCGTGTGCATATTTTGTAGGCCTATATTGTGGACGAAGTATTATTTCCAGCCACATAATCAAGTTGTTCGATCACTCTTCTCGAAAAATGAGACAGTGAAATCTTACATTTTCACCATATAAATTGAAGAGGTGTGTTTATGATCTATGCAATCATATGTGGATGGTGAGGATTGATCTGTGTTGTCAACGTCTATACAAAATGGATCTTAGTCCTCCCTGTCTCTGACTAGTGTAAGATGCAACAACCCTCAATCCCATTGCAAACGCCTTCGACGTAAATATATTAAAACATAGGTGTAGAGGGCCAAACATCCCCCCCCCCCCCCCCCCCAACATGATGAATACACTATAATAAAATAGATCATGATAGTGAGGATTTACAATTACAAGTGATTGTTTGTTAAAAAATAAAACAATGAACACTTCCTTATAATCTTGTGACCTTTTCCATCTAACAGGACATGTAGAAATATAAAAAATAAAATATTCACATATGCATACATTTACAAGTAATTCAATACCCAATGATTTGTTATAGAGAATGTTTTCATATTAATAACAAGAATCATTAATATTAAGTGACAACATGATCAACTTATTGCCCAATCAAAATGAATAAAGGTGTTGAAATTCCTTCTAAAGTTCAAAACCTCTTTGAGGATCAAGGTTTGGCACGAGTTGAGATCTAGTATGTAAAATGTTCGTAATATCATTTGTTTATATCCAACTGCAAGATCCCAAAAGAGGCTTTTATCATAAACATAGGATTATGATTAGTGCTCCACATTCTTTGGGATGACGAAAAAAGCATAAATCAAACAAACGGAACTCCTAGCCTTTTGTATCCTATCTTACATGTTTAGTACTGCACATAAATGAGAAGGGGTGTGAATACAAATATAATTGCTACAAAGTTTTTCGTTCAGAAAAATTTTCACATCTTTCTGGCAAGGTGGTGTTGACTTTGCCTACCACATTAAGCAGAGTGTAAAAGTATGTTACACTACTCCATCAGGGAAGTTTGCTTTCAGGGCCCCGTGAAGAAATAGTTGTTGAAGGTGGTTGAGCAGTTGGTGTGAAGCTAAAAAGAAGACATGTAAGCTAGTGAAATTGTTGAAAAGTAATTTTGTACCTTTGGAATATTTGTAAACAATGTCTTAAACATATTTTAAACTATTTTGTATGCTCATCTTGAATTTCATGTGGAAAAAAGGATTTAGTCAACAAGACATCAATATGGGGCACTTTGAGATTGCTACCCATTGTTGAATGTTTAAAATCGTACTCGGTAAAAATAGAAAAAACATTCTATTTTGCATCCTTAATTCACCTCCATCTTTGTTTTGATATGAAGGTATGAATGATATATATATATATATATATATATATATATATATATATATATATATATATTGATTGTTTAAGGTGAAGGAAATTTGACAAAGAGCGCCCATCACTACGTGGCCAATGTATAAAATGAAAGACAAGTCCATGTCCTTCGCTATTGGTTATTCTTTCATCATGTCCAAGAATGGATTTGAATAACCTATCCCAAGTATACATGTCTTTGTTGGGATGATGAAAGTGATGCAAAGAATTTTGATCAACTAGTTATTAGTCTTAGTTTTTAATGTTGTAATAGAACTTATACACTAATTTTTTAATTTAAATATTATAATTCCAATTCTTATTTGTTAACTGGAAATATTGATAACAATTTTTTTTTAAATGGTAAGAAGACAAAATCTTGTTTTCGATTCTAGTTTAGACAAAGTAGTCTCACAAACCTTTGTTAGAAATTATATTACTTAATGATTGTCAAAATGATGTTACTCAATTAATGTCAAACATGAATTGATAGAAAAGGTGATGATGCATGTAATGGACGTTGATGATGTGGACGTTGGTGACAAAATTCTTTCTTTTGTTCAAAAGTATCTTACACTGAAATTTTGTACAAAGTTTCTTATAGCGATAAGTTGTTTGATAGTTTAATTCTCCTTGTTTAAGATGCTCAACTTTTTTAGGTTTGATCTTTTCCATAATCCATTATTTCAGCCCTTTGTGTATATGAGTTAAACATGTACTATATAAAATAATAGTTATGCCTTATTACATTTAAGTGAGGCTAACGTGGACAACGTTGTAACTAATGCACATATTTTTTTGTTAGCAAATGTATCTAAGTAGATTTTTTTTTTTTAATGCAAGGAATTCCAAAACAAAGAGTTTGTCTCTGACAACATATTCTTCTCAATACCTTGGTATCAAAAATTTTTGTTTGTATGAAAATAAAAATCCAAAGGATTCGCTTTGGGGCAAGTCATATAAAGGAAAAATGTCATCATTGCTAATTTGAATACAAGTGACGATCTTTGAAACTAGAATAATTAGTGTGTCTATGTTATGAGTTGACAATATGCAATTACTAGATAGTGACACATTTTTCTGATTTATTTCTTACAGGGGTTTGACATCTATCTGCAAGCTTCAATGATGATGGTATGACCTTGTCCCTTCTCATTGGAAAAGACATAATTTGTGGTCACATAACAAAGATTACTTTGTCCTTGTTTATTTATCTTCCTAGTAGAGATATCTATCTTCCTAGCATAGACTTTTTTTTTATGAGATAAATTCAACTAATTTATTTTATTTAATGGAAACAAGAAACTTATTGGATTGCATATTTTTTATAGTGAAGAAATAAATTTGTTTGAAACCAAATATGACATTAATGTCTATGGTACTCATACCTTAAGCACGACGAGTGGAATTCAAAAAAATTGTTTTATTTAATGGAAACAAGAAACTTTTTGGATTACATAGTTTTCATAGTGAAGAAATAAAGTTGTTTGAAACCAAATATGACATTAATGTTTATGGTACTCGTACCTTATGAGTGGAATTCAACTAATTTATTTTATTTAATGAAAACAAGAAACTTATTCGATTACATAAATTTGATAGTGAAGAAATGAAATTGTTTGAAACCAAATATGACTTTAATGTCCATGGTACTCATACTTTAAACACAGTGAGTAGAATTCAACTAATTTCTTTTATTTAATGGAAACAAGAAACTTATTGGATTACATAGTTTTGATAGTGAAGAAATAAATTTGTTTGAAACCAAATATGAAATTAATGTCCATGGTACTATACCTTATGAGCGGAATTCAACTAATTTATTTTATTTAATGAAAACAATAAACTTATTAGATTACTTAAGTTTGATAGTGAAAAAATAAAGTTGTTTGAAACCAAATATGACATTTATTTTCCTCTTGTAATCTCCCCTTAGCTTACCGAAAATAATAAAAATAGGCTTCAAGTATCCAGAATTAATTAATTTTGAAAAGGGGACATTGCATTTCAGTCCAGTGGAAGCAATCTATCGTGAATGTTCAAAACTCGAAAGATATTTTACTCTGTCCAAAGCAACTTTTTCATAATAATAAGTGTAAGGCACTATCTATATTTCTGTTAATAAAGAGTGAGGTCAGTTGATACAACATGCAAAACTTAGTCCTATTACATGTATAGCCTAAAAGATCATTTACTGATTTATGGAAGTATCATCCTCGATTAGTTTAAGCATGGGCGTGAACATTCACTATGATTTTTATCTTACTCTTTATTAAAAACTCGGACCCAACAGTCTTCACATTCCCCAAAACAAAAAGCCTAAATAATAACAAAACAAATTTCTCTTCTTCATGTATCCGACTACCGCAACCCAAATGAAATCAATGCGCATTTCCAATGCTTTAATTATTATTCTTCAAAATTTAGAAAAAGGGTAGCAACTAAATCCATTTTCATATATAAAATCCTAGAAGTATAAAAAAAGGTTGTTTATCCCTAACAAAGTTTCACGTACATTAGAAGTATGTAAACACTTAGAAAACCCTGTATCTTTTTACAAAACATAGTTTCATTTAATGATTCTTTTCCTTTTCACATTTGGATAAAAAATCATATATTTCCAAGATTCTATAGATCTAATACTTCAACATGTAGGGTTACAACTTAGAACAAGGAAATTTCCTTCCAAGGTAATAATCCTAAGTTATAGCCATCCAATAATCATTATAAAAAAAATTAGATTCTATATAACTGCATTATTACATAGATCTTTAACCCTTCATTCTTTTGACAAACGCCTCCTACGAGGATAATTGTGTACTTCACTAGTTTCTTCTCTAGAGACAGTGCTTCCGCCATCACTTTCAGGGCATCCTTTCCAAGATGTCTTTCTCTGACTCCCTGGTTTGGCCCATAGTCCTGTACAGTTCAGAAATTTGGGGTCCCTCCCTTTTAGACTCGGATTGGGCTACTATTGAGCGTGCCCGATCCTCATGCTCAGGCGTATCTTTAGGTGTAAAGGGACTGTTCCTCGTAACATTATTCTTGCTAAGTTTGGGGCTCACCCTTTTAGATTGGAGACTATCTTAAACCTTGTGTTGATGTTACACCGTATCCGACGTTTATCTGGTTCTTCCATAGACAAGAACATGTACATCTACCTTGCCTATTTCTCCTTTGAAGCCTTTGATTCCTTAGATCATAGTGGTCGATCTCGCTGCTCGTATGCATGCATTTCACACCTTCTTGGGTCCATTGACATCCAGATGGAATGCCTCCCACCTTTCGGATATTCCTTGGATGCCCTTACCCATCTCCTCCCAAACCAATAGGACCTTCACATAATTATCAGAGATGATATCTACATACAGTTCATTCAGCACACTTGGACCAATCCTCCGGGGGTTACAACCGAAAATGGCCTTTTACATTGCACACTTTCTTGAGATATGTGACAGGCTCATTATTAGACTCAGGTACATCTCCTGGCACTGGTTACATGTCCTTTGTATCTCTCTTGGTCAGTTTAGAGTGGGCTCACATCGATTCCGTGTGGAGACTAACCATCAATTAGACCGGTCGGAGCATACTTACTTTCTTTTCTCTCTCCAGGAGGTTGTGATCCGGAGGACATTTTGGGATGTCAAGATTTCCCTATATCTCCCTAAACCATAACAAAGTGGTAGAGAATTCAGAGGGCTTTCTATCGGTACCTAGAACGTGAAAAACAAACTTTATATGCTCGAGTTAGAGTCGGTCAAAGTTTGGTCAACTATAGGCCCAACAGGGTCAACTAACCAACGTGGCAATGACACGTGGTGGAGGTTGAGCGTGAACCTAGAGGGAAAAAAATGTGGTTTTATGACCTCGGTCTTCGACACTCATATCTGGACGGGTAGTTTTACCAGCATGATCGATATTCCGCCATGTGGTGGGACCTCAGGCCACCATGATCGTGTTATTATACTGAGCCAACTCGGTTGGGTGAGTTATCTATTCAACTCGTTGAGCTCGTTATTGCATATGGAGAGTTTATTGGAGGACCGAGTTCGTTATTTCATATGGTGAATTTATTGGAGAACCAAGTTCATATAGCTCGGTGAGCTCGTTATTACATTTGGCGAGTTTATTATTGGTTAACGAGCTCGGGTTAGTGAGCTATCTCATGGATCAAATGAGTTCATATATTAGCTCGGCGAGTTCGTGATTTGCATTGGATGAGCTTCAATGATTCGAGCTAAGTTTGCATGGGACGAGTTCATTTTGGAGCAACGAGATACTTCGAGAAAGTTCATATTCCATGCGGCCCGTAATTCACCACCAACCACACCGCCCAAGCCCTCTACATATACTATCAATGACGGACTTTGTAACAGCCACTCACGTGGAAAAAACAATTTAGGGGAGAGACACCAATAGTTGAGCAGGGTCCAATTGTGGATATAGTATATTGAATACACAACACCCAATAGTTGTCATAAAAGTACATGATGATTAGTCATTTTTGACATGACAACACCCGATCATATCATACCATGTAAGATTTGACATTTTTAAATTGTCAATGTTTAACCATTATCACCCATGATCAAGTATGGGTCCCAATCAAAATGTAGTGTAACTCAAATTTACTATTTTAAATCAATTCAAAATATGTCTTTCCCTCCAATTCAACACTAAATATATACTTTAAAAAAATCTTGAACTATGTGCTGGTGAAAAAATCAAGATCTCACATTATATTTAAATTGATTTTGTGGGCCCCTAACTTAGGGTGCACCACTATTAGCTCCTCTCCCCTAAATGTGGCCCAAGCCACGTATGGTGTATGGGTGGCCAAACCTTAAAAATCCTTTAACTCCTCCAACTCCCATGTATGTGGGATATTATAAGCCCACCGCCAGACAATGGAGGGAGTCCCATGTAAAGTGGGAGGCGACATGGTTAAGACAAGGGGTGGTTAAGCCTATATACCATGTCGCCCACGTATGTATTACCACCGCCGCATCTTTTAAATGGAGAAGCTTTGGTGGAACCAAATCAGCCAAAATGCCTTAATAGCTATTGTTATTTTTATAAGGTTCATGGTAATGTTTTTAAAACATATTATGGTGGTAATTTAATAGCTCTATGATATTTTTAATATGTAAAATGTGATGTGGCAATGTATAATAGCTATATGTTATTTTTATAATGTAACGGTGGGAATTAAAAATATAACCACCATAGCCTATTAATAGCCTAGTGCTATTATTTCGCATTTTAATGCATACAGCTAAAATAGCCCCTCACCATGGCTCATCATGTATAAATAGGAGCCTAGGGGTCATTTGTAAAGTAGAGATGTGGAACATGGTAAGCCTCCTCAAGGTGGTTCCGAAGAAAACCTCCTCAAAGCATAAATATCCTCTTGTAAGGCCATAGGCCATAAGGAGTACTTCACAAGTTGTCTTAAGTCAGTTCTAGGTAACGCCATAGGCCATAGAAGGGAAACTTCATATATCACTATTTTGAAGGAGTTAGGCTCAAAATTGGCCTTATTAGATATAAAAAAGGAAAATTTTCAAAATTTCCCCATACTCCTAGTGATATATTCATCTTCCTATTTTGGAGGCGTTTCGACACGGTCTTAATCAACGTAAGTCACATCAGCATTGGCGTCAATCTGGAGTCATCATCGAGCGTGCCTCTCATCCATGTAAAATTATTGAAGACTTATATTTCTACAACAGTTATCATCAGTTGAACTTATACTTCTTGGCAAACTTGGAGTAGCTTAGTCTTCATATTTCCAGTTCATAGTATTCTATTGGATCATGATCACTTTTATTTATCTGGTTCAGATTCATGTGCAATCAACTGGGTATGTGATCATAAAGGGTGGAATCCTTACACCACTATCAAAAGGGTGGAATCCCTATACCACTATCATTTTGGGTACTCAGATAGATACCTTCACTGGTATCCGCATTTAGATTCATTTCTTCATTATACTAGTTTGCATTTAGAAGCGTAATGAATCGTTTCATATGAACCCGAAGACGTAGGCGTTTCTGAACTCCGTTATCAATCTGCTTCGCAGTGTGTGCGTGCTTTACTTTACATTGAATTCTTATTTAAAGTTGATAGCATATCTAGAGTACAATACTGCAGTTCCTATCGGGTTCATGGGTATGTTCAAAATTTTACCCCCAGTTTATGGATCAGGTTGAAACAAAAGAACACTTCATTTTTTGTTTTCTTGTTTACTACAAGATTAGAGGGAAATCCCATTTCTTGTTTCATGAGCATCCTTCCTTCGCAGATTTCCTCAAATACTATGATCAGAGATGTATTTCTTTCTATCTATAGGAAGCCCTTAGGATTTGAAACAAGCTCCTTCACCCTCCTCCCAAATGGGTGGATATTAGACAAATCATCTCATTCTTCTGGGTTCTCTCCCCGAAGAGGGGCACCAAATGACATCTTGAAACAAGTATGATCTCCAGTCCAAATCTGTTAGGACCTGGAACTCTATTTCCTTCACCAGAGGCTCCCTACCTCAGGCATGTCACAGCCCCCCCAAATAGACAGAGATCCACCATATTTATGCAGAGGCATCGTCACCCTCCTAGACATCGGTGGATCGCGAGTTACTTCCAGCCGGCCTTGAATGTTAGGTGATGTTGTTGGGGGTGTTGCTCCCTCTTCCGCTTCCCCCCACACCATCATCCTCCTCTTCTTCCTTTCTAATTCTCGACACTTGATGCTTCCTTCTTCTTCTCCTTTCTCTCTTTTTGTTTTGGGTGACCCGTTTGGGTCCTCTTGTTGGATCCATGGCAGGAGCAATTAGGATGTTATCTCCTCCCACACTTAAGAAGGCCATTGAGAAGGCCTACTTAGCTAAGGAGAATAGGATAAAGGCGCATAGGAACACCGAGATAGGAACAAGGGAAAATATTAGGAAACGATGTAGGCCTTTCAGAGCCAGAGGTCATGGGGCACAAAAACACTCCCTAGAGGATGATTTTGGCACCTTCTCCAGTAGTATCGAGTACTCCACAACATCGACAGTAGCAGATACACCATCAGGAGAACCACTAGTAGCAATGAGGGCTAAATAAACTCAAAATTTAAAGAGAGGTGGAGCTAGAGGAGCTCTTGGTGGAGCCAAGGATAGGAGTTAGGTTTCTCAACAGTTACATCCAACTCACACGTAGTAATCTGCAAGGGTTGGGCTAGCATAGGATCAGTTCACAAGAGTACAAGAGGGACCTCATTTTAGAGGAGTACATGAGGATGTTGTATTTTTACGGGTCCCTTGATCACTATGTGTGCATGTGTCCATAAAAACCCGCTACCCTTGATTTGCATAGAGCCCCTAGATTCAAGAAGATAGTGGGTGATGTAGGACATGCCCATCTTGTATATGTAGTGGTTGATAACCGCTAGGATGAACATCAGGCCAAAATTATTCAGATGACAGATTACTATCAGGGCTATTTTTGTCTCAGTACTCTTTGATTTAAGTGCTTCAAATTCTTTTATATATCCTTTTGTAGTAGACTAGTGTGGGCTAGTGATGGCTAGGCATCTAGATAGTTAACAGGATGAGTTGGCCTCTGTGGGCCAAACTCATCATTGTCTCATATGTGGAGAGTTACGTACTTGATTCAAGAGTCTTCTCCACTACACTTGACCTCTGAGATATACCTCTAAGATCCTATCAAACTGTTTTAGGACATGGATTGGGCTCAAATTTCATCGAGATAAGGTATATTGCAGGTATAATGTCATTTAGTGTCAGGATGTTCTTGGGATTTCAGTTAGTGATTATCAGGGATGCAGAGGCCAATATCTTTACGCATGATCTTCGGCTAATAAACTTAAGCATAGAATGCGTAAAGGTTGTCAGTTATTTGCTATCACCATCAGTAATTAGCCAGAGGAAACTCCAAAGAATTTACCCTTAGAAGATCATATAACTTTTGAGGGAGTATGCATATGTGTTTCCCTAGGCGAAGCTTCAAGGGTTACCACCCCGTAGACAGGTAGCATTTCACCATTGAATTACTGTAACAGGATCAACACCAATTTCTATGGAACGCTATTGGATGACAACTCCATAGCTTCATGAGTTAAAGTTACAGTTAGAGGAGTTGTTAGAGAAGGGTCTCATTCTGCCTAGTGGTATCTCCTTGGGGAGTGTCATTCTTATTTGTGAAGAATAAGAATGGATCTCTTAGGATTTGTGTAGACTTCATGTAGCTCAATAAAGTCCACAATAAATAATCATTATCCACTTCCTACGCTTGATGACTACTGTTTGATCAGATGCAGGGAGCGAGGGTGTTCTCTAAAATCAGATCTCAAGCCAATTTATCATCAATTGCATGCATATTAGATGCTGACATCCATAAGACATCTTTCCATACATGTTATGGGCATTATGAGTTAACGATTTGTCTCTTTTAGTTTGGCTAATTCCCTCAGCCATATTCATGAGCCTCATGAATGGAGTATTCAAGACCTTTCTATAGACCAGTTTGTTTTAGTGTTCCTAGATGATATATTTATTTATTCTTGTTCCACAGGAGGAGCACAAGGAGCATTTGAGACAAGTACTACATGGTTTTGAGAGAGAAGAATTTGTTTGGTAATTTAGACAAAAATGCATCTTCATCCAGAAAGAGATTCCATTACTTAGGACACATCATATCAAATAAGGGTATCTTAGTAGATCCCTCTAAGACACATGTGATTCTTGATTAGTGAGCACCCACATTAGTTACTGAGGTGAGGATTTTCATGTGGTTAGCAGGTTACTTACCATAGTTTTGTACATGACTTTTCCACGATTTATCACCCTATTACTTCCCTTTAGAGAAAAGCGAAGAAGTTTGATTGGTCATAGAAGTGTGAGCAAGCCTTCAAGTTGCTTCAGGAAAGGCTAACCACAACACCTATCTTAGCATTTCCAGATCCAAAAAAGCATTTTGTTATGTTTGTACTAATGCATCACTAGAGGTTCTCAGGAGTAGTTCTTATGTAAGGAGCATAGGGTTATTGACTTTGAGTCACATACGCTCAAATATTTTGAGCTTAACTATAATAGTCATGACATAGAGATTGTAAAAAGTTATTCATGTTCTTGTGTATTGGTGTCATTTCCTTTTAGGTAGTGCCATTCATGTTGAGGACATTATCACCGAACCCTACAACACATTTTCTCTCTATTTGAACCTGGGGAACATTGGTGTAATTAGTGCATAACATGGGGTTATCCCTCAAGCTGTGGGTACTTGTAAACTTGAGGGTGCATAAACCTCTCTATAAGGTCGGAAAACTTCATACCTAGATGCTCTAAGTACAATAAAACATGTCCTAACTAAGCCTTGACACTACACAGTCCAAGGAAACTTGAGAGAGAGAGAGAGAGAGAGCACCTTCTAGAGAGAGAGAGTTTTATGAGAGAGAAAGTGCTATGAAAAATGGGAAATCTTGAGTACTAAAGGGGTGATAGCACATTAGAGGATAGTTTTTCAAGATACATCTTTTGAGGGAGGATGGTTTAATAGGGTTCCATAGGGGCTGAGGGAGGTTAGCCAAATGTGACATATGATCTGCGTATCCTAGTCGATCCATAAAAAGGCTCATGGACTTAGCACAACATTCATCAAACTTGATCAGTGAAAGGACATGAAAAAAAATAGAACAGATAATAGTGGAGTCACTTCAAGATCAACACACCTAAAATGATCTATTATTGAAGAAACACCACAGAACAAAGTTTTATTTATTTAAAGTATGCACAAACCATTACATTTGATGCACAAAGGAATAATTACATTGTTAGGGCCAAGATAAGGCTTGCAGGTCAAAATGGAGTTTAGAGAATTTTTTGCAAGCATTTCCCTAGCTCCCAGAATATCTCTCCTTAAAACATGAGGGGGTTAAATACATTATATAGAAAATTTGTCTTAGCTAGTGAAAGTACGGAGGTATGGACAGCCATACTAGTTCATTTTCCAATGGTAATTTTCTGTCAGATAAGACATGGGCACCATGCTTCATTAATCCAGTTATTGAGCTACCTTGTAGGGTATCATTAATGTTTGGCCTTATCTGAAACTTTTTGTTGTCCCCTAATGGAAACCACTAGCTGGAAAAACAACAAGAAGGGAAGAGTCGCTGCTGATGAAGGAAAGAATTTTCATATGAGGAGACAAAATGTTGTCACATGAAAGTGAGGGTAGGTTAACACACGAAAAAAAAAAGGTTGATGCACAACAGGAGGCCACGCTAATGCATGATGAGAGGGTAGTGGAAATGGGGAAGGTAGAATTACATGCGTCAAGGAATGTGGTTGTCATGGGATAAGAAGTAGGTGTTTTCGCGTGACATGAAGGAGGTATTGTTGTACGAATGGAAGGATGTTGTCGCATGACATAAAGGAGGTTGACACGTGAAAGGAAAACGTGTTATCGTGAAATTTGAATAATCATTGTCGCGTGATAAGAAGGAGGTGTTGTAGCACGACAGGAAGGAGGTTGTCACATGATAGGAAGGAGGTTGTCATGCGACAAGAAGAAATGTTAACACGCGACAAGAGGAGGGCGCCGACACGTGACAAGAGAATGGGTTTGCACGTGATAATAGAGGGGTTTTGATGAAAGATAGTAAGGTGAAAATAAGGCATAATAGTAGGAAATGGTGTTGTCATGTGATAGGAAGAGGGTAGTTTCATGCAACACAAGGGGGCATTGTCATGTGACATGAAAAAAACAATCTGTACATTTTTTTAGCTTGACCATTAATACAAATCCTGCTCCAAACCTTCCCCATGGTGAGCAAGCTCATTGTGAAACCTAACCTACCAAACAAATCATATATTCTCAATTCTAACTTGTAAGCCATCCTGAGTTTTCTTTCTCTTCAACTTGGTACTAAAATTGATGGCCTCCCGCATGTCCGAGAATTTCAATAGCTAAGTCCCTTTTATAATGACTTATCCAAATTAACCTGGGGGTGAATTTTGGATAACATGTAGGCCATTCATTTTGAGAATAGATATTCATATCTTATAGCATATCTTCTCATATCCGAACATCAATCCTCACCAACAACGTTAGATGAAGTTCCAATGTGAGTATGACATGAAGGTGTAGTATGTGAAAGGAAAGAAAAATTCAATTGTAGATGTACTTAGTAGACGATGACATGTGCTTACATCCTTAACACTACAGTCAGACTTGAGAGGCAGGATTCTTCAGGATCTTCCAGAGGAAAATTTTTATGAGGGTTCTAGATATTGTTTGAGTCATAGTGTTGATTAGAGGGTACATTTTCAAGGTGCATTTTTAGGGGGAGATGATTTACTTCGCTTCCATAGGTGCATCTATGTTCTTAAGTCAGGTAATCTACGTAGCTTCATCCTTACAAAGTCTCATCAAGCCCCATATGCAACACATCTATGAGTGAAGATAATGCACACCAATCTAAAGGAATTATATTATTGGCTGGTCTTCAACAGGAAAACATATTTTTTAGCACATTACCTTGCGTGCCAGAGGGTCAAAGCAATGCATTATCATCTCGTAGGACTTGTACACCCTCATGATATTCTTGAGTTGAAATGGGATGTGATCTCCATGGATTTGATAGTAGGACTCCCTATGTATTCTTGTCATGATGATGCCATTATGGTTACTATGGATAAGTTGATCAAAGTTGCCCATTTCTCGTCAACTAATTTCACCTATAATGCATAGGAAATCGCCAAATAATTTATGGAGAAAATTGTTAGATTACACAGGATTCCAAATACCATAATCAATGATAGGAATACCATTTACATAGATTAATTTCATCATAGTATATCATCCAAAGGCATTTAGACAAATGGAGAGGGTTAATCAGGTACTATAGGACATGTTGAGGATATATGTGATGGACCAATAGAAGAAGTGGGAATATTACCTACATTTAGTTGAGTTCCCATACAACAACTATCATAGTTCTATTGGTATGGCTCCCTACCAAGATTTTTATGGTTGATCTTGGAGGACACCTCTAAGTTGGGACAAGCTAGATGAAAGGATTATTCTTTGACCAACTTACCTACAGGACTTGGAGCAATAGCTTGTTTTGATTAGGAAATGTCTTAAGCAGGATACAGCATGTGACAAGGCATATGTAGACACCAAGAGGACTGATCGTCACTTCGTAATGCATGACAAATTCATCTTGAGATTTCCTCCACCTAAGATCCTAATCTGCTATGGAAAGGGTTCTAAGCTATCACCATATTTTGTGGGGCCATTTGATATTTTTTGAGGTCATCGTTCTAGTTTCCTATTGCCTACCTTTTCCACCATGCCCTACATGGACCCAATATGTATTTCATGTTTTGTACTATGTAGATATGTATCTTAAATCTCTCATGTTTTGGATTGGTCGTCCTTACAGAAAAAGGACGAAGGACAACGGAGGCTAGAGCACGTATGTAAACTTGAGGACCGAAGGTTGGCCCTTCGGCATCGAGACTTGGACCAAGATAGGGTGCATTAGGACATATATGATCACACAATAACCGACATAGAGGATGTTACAACATTGAGGGATAGATATCCCTATCTCTTCAAGTGACTTCGATGAGGAAGCCTAATTTTGGGAGAGGGGGATGTAGTGCCTAGATTTTATAGCCTTAGTTATCTACTGACTTATTTGCTCATAATTAGGATTTGGTAGGGATTTTGACATATTTTAGAAATTATGTTATGTTATTTTATCTTCATGAAAATGTATGGTGATTTGGGCGTGTAACGCAAATTTTATTTTTATTAGTATGTTGGCACAGTTTATTAGAAGTTTTAGATACTAACATATTGTTATGTTATTTGGACCTAATTTATATATGATGGATACATAGTTTAGTCAAATGTCTTGATGATATAGATTATTTGATTATTTATGAGAACACAGATATATATCATTTATATGTATTGCAGTGGCTAACACATGGTGAATTTGTGTGGAATTGTGCATGTTTCTCATTTATGATTCCATGTTGATGAGTTAATAGCATAGATTTGCATGTTAAAACTTGATTTTTTACTGAGTAGTTGATTTATACTTGTATTGGGTAGATGTGTTTAATGTTTGCATTGAGTGTGCAACTTACAGGGCATAGGAGATCGTGGGTTTTAGGGTGGTGACGAAAATTGTGCATAAGTGGCCCACGGGGCTAAGTCCTAACCACGTTAGCTCTATGAAGCCTTATTGGTTGCTTGAATTATTTGGGCACCATGAGTGACCCTTATTTGTAATGTTGTATTTTTTGAAAAGTTAATTGTGTTTAGGTGGTTTAAATTTGTTAGAAAACTACGTTGGGGAGGTAATGGTCCCCACTTGCATTAAGTATGTATATGTGTATTTGTACATTAATTAAAGAGGATTGGGGTCACATAATCACCCTTGAGTGGACCCCACACCCTCTACATAAGTGTCCAAATGTTGTAAACATGAAAATGGGCTATTTTTTGCATTTTAAGTAACCCCTTTGGGTTTTGGGAGTTCACTTCGCATGAAAATAATCCCTTGGACCCTACCTATTAGATAAGGGGGCTTAATTTGAAGGCATGGAAGGTGTTTCCCTCCCATTTAGCCTCTCTTTTGTCACCATCATATTAATATTTGTTGGAATGTGTGTGTTGTGAAAATTTGTATAATCTTGTCTTATTTTATTTTTGGTTAATTTAGGAGGAGGGTGTTTAAGTTTGGGTTTATCTTTTCTTTATTTTTTAGGGAATCTTGACTTAGAGGGAAGAGATAGGTGACACATGTCACCCCCTCATTTGTGAGGAAATTTATTTTCTTTTCTTCAAATACTACCTAATGTGGTAGAAAGAGGACTTTTTGTTGGCTTTTACTTTGTGCTTGGAGGCTTTTGGAGTTAGATTTTTTATTGGACAAGGAATTGGGAAAGTCTTAGAGATTTGGAGAGCTTGTGGAGGTTTGTTCTTTGATCTTAATTTTTGTTATTTTGACATGTTAGAATCTTAGATTTTATTATGGTCGAAATTTTTGTCTTGATGCATGTTTTGTATGGTTACTTATTTGGGTATGTTATTTGTTATTTTCTCTATCCATCATTTTCCTTGATGGATTTTGGAAGTTTTATTGGGGAAGAGGGAGGGATTTTCCCTCTTAAAATTCATGGTTTGATGGGCAATCCATGTTGTTTCTCTTTTATCCCCTCATCTAGTTTGAAGTGTGGAAGGTGGTTCATATGGTTGGAACCCCCTTCCCCATCCTTGGAGAGAAAAGCCAATGGGTTTGAATATCCTCTCCAAGGAGGAGTTTTAGGACGAACGGGAAGTAGCAATAAGGAGGGATTACTATGTCTTGGAGGGATAACGATGTTTTTGTAGAACTTGTAAGTGTGCATCCTATTATTGGACCACACTCTTTTGCACTGTTAGATGTCTGATGTAATCTTACACCTTTGTTGAGGATGAATATGGTTTTCTCCATCTTTCGATTTGGTTGGGAATTGTTGTATTTTTATTTGGTGTATGGATTTGTCTTGTATGTGGTATTCTTGTATTTACTTCTCCCTTAATGTCTCATGCACATTTGTGGAAGCTATCTCTCTCTCCCATGGGATTGAGGGAGGCTATCATGTCTTCCAACCTTTGGAAAGACATGTAATGATGCCTATATGTTAGGTGGTAGAATAAGTTTTTCTCTATGTGTTGGATATTGTGAAGAGCACAAAAGTTGGAGCTCAAGTTTGGAAGATGGTTGGAGCATTCCCTTCATTTCTTGGCATCTTGTTGTTCTCAAATGTTTGGGAACGTTTTTACTTATTGTAATCATATGGGTATGGGTATGTTAGAAGTCCTATGTCCTTGTAAGGTTCCCATTTTGTGATTGGGTTTGCTTTGTAAACTAGTGTTACACTAGTATGTGTAATCTTCCTTCAATCTTGGAATGAATCCTTGTAATGTTTTTCTTTGTGCATCTTAAATATCTTGGAAATATGTTGTATTTGTAAGCTTAAGATTCATGGGGATGTAAATTATTCTTGCACGGTAAATGTTGTAAGAGTCTTGTTGTATTGAGAAATTATGTTTTTCATATTTAAAAATATATATAGATTGTAACTTAAAATGTTGAATGGAGCAACTAGTATTATTTTTGTTGAAATGGAAGCATTCTTTCATGAAGTAGTTCTTCATTTTCCAAAGAGCTTACTTGTAATATAGGGATCTCTCCTTGAATAGAAAGCTTGATACTTTGTGAACATGTATTCTCCAATAGAAATGTAAAATGAAATGTTGAGATTTTTGGATGAAAGTGCATCTCTTTCTTGTTGATATTGGAAAAGAATAAACTTAACTATTTATTTGTAAAGAAATTTTGATTGCAATAAGAAGTTGAAAAAGGATATTACTATTCTTACACTAATTGTTAGTATTGCAAATTATTATAAGATGAGAGATATAAGGAAACCAGATTTAAATTGATTCTTAGTTTTGTACAAATTTTAGAAATTTGTTTATTATTTTCTAAACAAAAAAAGAGAGAATTTGATCAAATATATATATTATATATTATAAAATAATATATATTATATATACTATATAGTGGTATATATCTAAAATAATATTGTGTGTGTGTGTGTGTAAAATAAAATAACAAATTTTAAAATCAAAATTGTTGTGGCCAACTGTTTATACGTTGGATTTTATCCAACAAAAAAAATTAAGTGGTTGGAGAGGGGTCGAACCCCCCCCCCAAAAAAACTGCATTTTAATGGTGGTATGGCCTACGGCCACACCACCGTGCCCACCCCCAAATCCCCATAGCCCCAACCTCCCACTCCCAACACCTAACACCCCCGAGGACCCTCCACCCTCCTAACCACCGTAAACCCTAACTCCCTCCATTACCGTTGCCCACCACTCCAAATGCACGCGGTTTTCACACAGACCACCGCCATCTTCACCTAAAACACTATGCAGATTTCTTATTCCGAGCTCTCTTAATTTATATTACATATAGATATAGATATAGATATAGATATAGATATAGATATAGATATATATAATGCAGATTTGCCTTTATTTAAAAAAAAAAGGAAAATGGGTATAATATATATACCCAACCAGAGAAGATTTCTGGTAAAGGAAATATTAAATAATAATGATGATGATATCTTGAGCAACCCCATGAATCCAAAACCTCCATGGCTCCTCCTCAACCTGCACAAAGAAGAAACAAAATGAAACAAATGGAAGAGAAAAGAAAGGAAAAGAAAACATAAGGATGGATTAAGGCAACTCTAGGGCAAATTTTAAATCAAGGGCCAAGATTAGTTTGATCCTAGGGTTCACATTTAATCCTACACAACTTTTAAGTTACGGAATTTTGTGGGAGTTGGGTAAACAATTAATAAGAGGGTGTGTGGGCCAAATTAATTACAAAAAGGTATGTAGACTTTCTAGTGTGACCCTAGCGGTTATTTAGTAGAGTAACCATGATGGGAAATAAATTGGAATGAGAAGCTAAAATAATAAGGAAGGTCGTGGGCGAAATAATTAAAATTAAAAAGGGGTAAGTAGCTAATATTTATCTAAATTGTGACCTGTAGCAAATATTTAATAGAATAACCATGAATCGGAGAAGCATAGTATTTGTTTACTTAAAAAAAACATTAACCCAAATTTTTAACTACCACTAGGTGTGTTTTCTATGTCCCGAGGTGGGGCATTATAGAACGTTGGGTCACACTAATTTGGGTTGAGACTAGTCATAATCCACATGCAGGTTGAATTTGTTGTCTTTTCTCCCTCAAAGAGATGGAGATTTAGTACCTCATATGTGAATGTCCCATTTATTTTGGGATCCAAGATAGATATTGCTCGAGGATCCCTAAGAAAATGAAGACCCTTGGATGACCCTTCTGCAACCAAACCAAAGGAATTCCAACAAGACCCATTTTATTTTTAATTAAAAAACTGAAAGGCCAAATCTTTTCATTTTGGTTTCTCCCTGAAAAATAACATATGGCCTTCTGAACTGGAGCCGGTGTTTGATAAGCCTTTATTATTTTAGGGGCATTTAGGTCCCTAACTTTTTACGAGAGACACTTCATTTTAACATAGTAGGACCATTCTTCTTACTTAAGATATACGATATAAGAGTTTTATGTTCTTTCATGCCCAATTCTTATAAATGTTTTTTTTCCGCATAAGGTTGGGGAATTTTTGATCTCTTCCTGATATATGGTGAAGTAAAATGCCCAATGGGACTAATGATTTAGAATTTTCATAGAATTTTCATAGTCAGCCAGGTCCGTAAGAGCATGCAATGGGGAAATATTGTGAGGAAGCGTGATTGAGTGTGGATCCAAGAAACCTATTTTATTTCTTTCTCTCATTTACTTTCTTATATATCATCATGTATATTGATGTGTAAAATTTGAGGCCCATCTCCAATTCTTTAGTCTTATGCAAAGAAAAATATCTCCAATAAAGAATGAAGTGTAAATCAATGATTATGGTGAAAATTGTGAGATGATAGCCAGTTGTTTTTATTATTAGAAGGCACATTTATATTTTTTGTTGAGAAGAATCAATGTTCCTAATAGAACAAGGCAACTAGCCAAATTTGCATACTGATATAAGAGAGTTGATATTGTTGGTAGCTTGTGCAAAGTTAAACTAATTTAACATATGATCTATTACTTACTTAGTTACCTCTTATTTGCTATGAAATGTAATTTCTACTTGTTGCCTCACTAGACGTATTCTAGGCCCACCTTGGACATTCGTATAATTTTTCTTTTTGTTTCATTTATAGTTTTTTGCATCACAAATTAGAAGTTTGATATTGATGGTATTTTGGACTCTTAAATGTCAATATTGATTAACTTATAATTCCTCTCTTTCATTTCATAATTTAGTCTACAATTTTTCCATCACATCTTTTTGTCAACTGTCAACTAATTCAAATGTAGGTACCCCTTTTTCAAAATTTAATCTTGGAAAAGTGAGTTAAAATATTTTGAGTGTATTATCTTTATTGGAGATATATACGGGAAGGGTTTTATTGAAAAAATATTTAATTTGTAACATGTGGTAGGGGTAGGGACCTTTTACACTGTAATTTATTGTTTCATGATCCTTTCACATGATGTGGATGTAATGCAGGATTCTCAAATACCATAACTTTATCAATGTCAATTTGGATTTAGTTTTGGATTGCGTTCACAATCCATGTTAGCCTCAAATTCATCTCAACATCAGCATGCATAGTCATTTGCTACTCAGACAAAAAATCTGGTACCAAATAAATTAGGTTGACAACTCGTTACTATTTTCAAGATTCAAAATTCGATTAAATATTCAAATTTCAAGGTAATATTGTTTTCCTCTTGTAGAAGACAAGGTGGAGAGCCAATAAATTCAGCAACATCAACAACTGAAGCTTACTGAAAATGACTTATAGAATTCTCATACATTTAATATGCATGTAAGGCCAAGATACGTGATCTTTTTAATTTATAGTTGTGAAACAATCATCCTAAAAGCGCGTTTGGTTATTTCAATCAAATGGGCATGGATGTGAATTTGATTTCTTAATAGTAATTACACTTGATGTCATATTTCATATGGGAATGTGAACATTTTTGTGGTAACAAGGTGACTTGCATATTGTTTCAAGTGAATTATATTATCCTTATTTCTGTTTTGAAACCTTTTCCTCATTCTCAACAGAGTAAAATGTTGAAAATACATGCAACACTTGGTCAAAAGATGGGATTTATTCTCGATAGAGTAAAATGTTGAAAATACATGCAACATTTGGTCAAAAGATGGGATTTTACATAATAATAAGTATTGGCAATGGTTAAGAAATTGCTAACAAGCATTATGGCTTCTAGCCTCTAATCAAGTGTGCGCAAGTTCTGTTAGACTTAGTGTTGTAGCATATAATCATGAATATGTTTAGTTTGAATCGGTTTGCAAAGTTTGGGAAATTGCTACTAAGTTAGTATTTTGTAGTGTTTCATAAACACAACATATTTGTTATGTAATGTAAATGGGTTGTTTACTTATAAAACTATTAGTTAGCATTTTCCCTTTGATTAAATTTTACTTTTAAAACTTTTTGTATCATTAAAAATAACAAATCACAAAGAGAATTTACTATGGAATGAGTAAAGATAGATAAGATAAGATAAATATATTAATGTCTAACAAATGACCACAAAAGTAGGTCAATGGAATTACAGAAAATAGCGAGCACCAATACAAGGCGGAAAAACCAAATAGTTGCCAAGAAACATGAAATACAAAGGCCAGAAGAAGTGGCCAAAAGGAATAAAAAAATCACAACACCCAAAATGGGGGTGGAAAAAAAAGTTAGAGGAAGAGAGGGGGAAAGATAACCAAGGAAGAGAAAGAAGGAAAGCCCATTAGGGGATGGAAGATTCAACTCTCCTAACATCTGATATCGACTGGAAGAAGGTGAGAATAGAATGCCACGAAGTGAGATTTTTCCTAATTTGAATCTTCCTAGATATTATCCCTTTGATGTTTGGATCTCATATGTCTCCTAAGGCCAAGCCTAGTACGGACATGCCTGTGATGACTCAAAGAACCAATCTAGAGGAGGAAGTGGTGGTGGTCTCACCGAGGTGCTTTACGCCTCTCTCTGTCGGTAACACCGTGACGAAGGAAGTGATCTGTTGGGTAGATTCTGGTCTAGGATGTGGTTGAAGAGTCTGCTCGCGAAGATTTAAAGCCTCATGTAAATATAAATCTAGACACCTTTGATCCTCAAACATGAAAAAATCAAAAAGACTTTGTGTCCTCCTAAATAAATAGTGAAACCTCCCTCTGATCTCATAGTAGATGGGGCACTAGAAGATAAAGTGGGTTTCCGTCTCAGTCTCTTAGAGGTTACACACTGGCAGGTTCTGTTTAAACTATCAAGGTGGTGATCCATCTCACAACAAAGTCTATGAGATCCAACTCTGAACTAACCAAAGGGAGGTGTAAAGGGCATACATCTAGTGTCAAAGGGTGTACTGAGGGAAGGTAATGAGACCATCCATCAACTCTAAAAAATGCTCAACATGAAATGCCTTCTTGGGGCGTAAACCCCCCTAAGGGTTTACCCAAGTGGTATGAATGTACTATCTGTAGATATCCTCTCTAATGAACATGTTCATTTTTTGTTTCATAGGCAGAAGGTGGCTTGGAGTGTCTAAGAAGTACTAAAAGGGTGGAATATGGTCCATACGAATACCAATTTCCCCCAACAGTTCGAAGACCTCAGTATACCAACAACTCTGGCGAGGGGAGTCAGAAAGAGAAATAGCCTCAAAGGAACAGTATGCCAAATATGTGTAGCTATACTACCCATTGGCAGTATCTGCGAAGCCCCTAATGCAATGCAAGAAAGAAACTAAGTCGAAAATGGTCTCCAATATGAAAGGATGGTCTCCAAACTCTGCCAAAATAATGTGTTGAGGTACAAATTGCTTACACCTAAAGAAGTGGCCAAGGAGAAGAGTCTGGAATCTCACTAGAAGCCTAGTCAGTACTCAACAAACAGGGTCCCCAAGAAATAGAGCCATAGAGAACTGTGTGTCTGATGAGGGAGTCTATGAGAGACATTTTGGAGGATATGTCCTGAAAGTGATGGCAGAAACACTATCTCTCAAGAAGAGTTGAGGACCCATAGCATTTGTTAACTTAAAGCAGGAGATCCTGTCTCAAACTGAAACGGGGGCTAGAGAGCAAAATCCTCAAATATTTATAAGAGTTGGTAATCTTGACCTCGCCACCTTTAAAGAAGAAGTGGAGATGTGAGGTCTTCAAACCATTGAAAACCATAACCTTGGTTTTATCCAGGTTAACTGTCAGCGTCTGAAGATCACAAAATGAGGCTAAGGCATTGAGTTGTCTCTATAAGCCCTCCAGAGAAGAAGCAAGGAGAAGCTTATTTGTCTCTGTAATGAAAATTTGTCTATTCTTAAATATTTTATCATAGATGTTTTTTCATCTTCATGCAACTCATAAAGCATTAATTTCTTTCCATAACTTTCTAGACTATTTTTCATTATCATTATTATATTTATATTTATAATATATTGTGCAAAATGGTATAAAACTTGTTGTGTTCCTAAATACCATCTTCATCCATTCGGAGAAGTAGTTGATGTTCCTATTCAGCCATTGGTAAAATTTAGAGGAAGGATTTCATGATCCCATGAAGAAATAATTGTTGAAGGTGGTTAGGCAGTTGGTGTGAAGTTGAAAAGTGGACATGTAAACAATTTTGTCGAAAAGTAATTTTGTACCTTTCAAAAATTTGTAAACAATGTCTTAAACATATAATAAACTATTTTCTATGCTCATATTGTACTTCATATGTGCAAGGAAGGTCGTAGTCAACAAGACATCAATGTGGGACACTTTGAGATTGCTACCCATTACTAAATGTTTAAAATCGTGCTTGGAAAAAATAGAAAAAAACATCTTATTTTGCATCCTTAATTCACCTCCAACCTAGTTTTGATCTGAAGGTATGAATGATTTATCTCGAGTTTTACATTGCATATACATATTTGACTATTTAAGGTGAAGGAAATTTGACAAACAACACCCATCACTATGTGGCCAATGTATAAAATGAAAGACAAGTCCATGTCCTCCTCTATTGGCTATTTTTCCATCATGTCCAAGAATGGATTTGAATAGCCTATTTCAAGTATACATGTCTTTGTTGAGATGATGAATGTGATGCAAAGACTTTTGATGAAGACTTTTTCAAATAATAGCCTATTTCAAATATACATGTCTTTGTTGAGATGATGAATGTGATGCAAAGACTTTTGATCAAGTAATTATTAGTCTTAGTTTTAAATGTTGTAATAGACTTTATGCACTAATTTTTTAATTTGAATATCATACTTCCAATTCTTATTTCTTATTCCCCAATAGAAATTTTAAAATGGAAATATTGATAACAAATTTAATTTTTTTGGGTCATAAGATAATCTTATTTTTTATTCTAGTTTAGACAAAGTAGTCTCACAAACCTTTGTTAGAAATGATATTACCTAATGATTGTCAAAATTGATGTTACTCAATTAGTGTCAAGCAGGAATTGATAGAAAAGATGATCATGGATGTAATGGAAGTTGATGATGTGGAAGTTGGTGACACAATTCTTTCTTTTGTTTGAAAAGAACTTGCATTGAAATTTTGTACAAAGTTTCTTATAACACTAAGTTACTTCATAGTTTAATCCTCTTTGTTTAAGATGCTCAACATTTTTAGGTTTGATCTTTTCTATAATCCATTCTTTCAAGCCTTTGTGTATATGAGTTAAACATGTACTATTACAAAGTTTTTTATAGCAATAAGTTACTTGATAGTTTAATCCTCCATGTTTAAGATGCTCGATATTTTTAGGTTTGATCTTTTCTATAATTCATTATCCCAGAGATTTGTATATACGAGTTAAACATGCACTATATAAATTAAATTTATAATAGTCATGCCTTGTTATTTTCAAGTGAGGTTAATGAGGACAACATTGTAACTAATGCAAATATTTTTTATTTTTGCAAATGTATCTAAGTGGAATTTCCTTTTGAATGCAAGGAATTCCAAAATAAAGAGTTTGTATCACTGAGAACATATTATTCTCAATACCTTGGTATCGAAAATTTATGTTTGTATAAAAATAAAACTCCATGTGACCTAATATTTAGGCTCATTGAAACAAATCAGCAACCATTGACGTTGATTTTACATCATGTTTGGTTATTATGTGACCAATATAAGGTTTGGTATTTCTACATATGAAAATGAAATACATTAATTGTTCATAAATAACACATTTTGTATTATAAGTACAACAAAAACAATAAAAAACAACTTACTTTATTTTGTTAATATAGGAAAGAACTTTTGCACTTTCATTTCCAATAAAGTGTATTGCAGGTGTGATATTTTTTTGTAATATCATTGTCAAGTGCAAACTAGTTTAATTAAATAATGTCTAGTCCTTGTTTATAAATATAATTACTTTTATAAGTAGTGAGTGTTTATCATGAATCCTACATATACACGTCACAATGTTCCATTTGATGATATCTCTATTTTATAAGATGGGAGGGAACATATTTTTCTTTGATAAAATTTTTACACTCAAAGTAGCTGCTTATTCACACATAAACAAGATTATTATATCTACTTCTCAAAAACATCAATAAACACGTATAATTATATTAATCATTACCTAAAAAAATTCATTTCATAGATAAGCAAATGAAATAAATCTCTCTTCCATGGTGTTGGATTTAACTCTAATTACCCAATGGTATTCAATTTGTAACTACGTCTGAGTTTGGGCCTCCACACTCAGCTACACAAACTACTTTACCACTTTGAACAATTTGAAAAGAGCTTTTAACTAACGTCATCATGTGAACTACCATATCTACTACCAAGGAAAATAGAAAATAAATTCACTCCATCATAAATTTCATCTAGAAATGTTATATATATAAGTAGAATTACAATAATGTTTTCCTCCTAAACCCTAGATAGTTTTATCTATAATTAAACTTACTTGGGGAGTCGTTCCCCTTGCAATACCACTACCCAAGCCACAATAACTAGCATCTCTCCCCAAAGAACTCCCTGTTGTGTTTAATGTATGAGTTCCATGTCTATAAATGTCATATTTAGTTTCACACACCTTTACTATTTTGTAAGCAAAACTATATAACCCAATAAGTTTCATATTTCAATAAAATAAAACAAATTAGTTGAGTTTCACTCATAAGATAAATAAAAGTGTTTACTAAGAAGATAACTACCTCTACTAAGAAGATAAATAAACAAGGACAACTTAATATCTATTATGTAGTTGTAGATTTATGTCATTTCCAATGAAAAGGGATAGGGTTGTACCCATCATTATTGAAACTTGCAAATAAAAGTCTAACCTCTGTAAGAAATAAATCAAACAAACATGTCATTATTCAATAATTGCATTTTGTCATATCCAAATTAGCAATAATGACGTCTTCTCTTTTATATGACTTGCCCCCAAAGTGAAACCTTCGGAATTTTATTTTCATAAAAATAGAAATTTCTAATGCTATGGAATTGCAATGAATATGTTGTAAAAGAAACAAACTCTTTGTTTTGAAATCCTTGCATTTAAAAGGAAAATTCTACTTAGATACATTTTCAAACAAAAAATATGTGCATTAGTTACAATGTTGTCCACATTAACCTTACTTAATGTAACAAGGCATATTACATGTATTTTCAACATTTCAATATGTGGAGAATGAGGAAAAGGTTTCTAAATAGAAATAATAATTGGCTTGAAACAATATACAAGTCATCTGGTCACCACAAAAAAAATGTTCGCATTCCCATAAGAAAATATGGCACCAAGTGCAATTATTATTAAAAAATAAAGTTCACATTCATACCCATTTGAATAAAGCAACCAAAAGCACTTTTGGATGACTGTTTCATAACTAGAAATTAAAAAAATCATGTATCATGGTCTTACATGCATATCAAATGTATGAAAATTTTGTAACTCATCTTCAGCAAGTTTCAGTTTTAATGTTGTTAAAGTTGTTGGCTCTCCACCTTGTCTTCTACAAGAGGAAAACAACAATACCTTTAAAGTTGAGTATTTAATCAAATTTTGAATCTTAAAAACAATAACGAGTTGACAACCTCTTTTATATTTTTATTTGTCGTCATAACTCATGTGACAACTGACAAAGTGACAGATGACTGCGTCTGATGATGTTGAGATGGATTTGAAGCTAACATGGATTAAGAATACAATCCAAAACTCAGTCCAACTTGACATTGATAAAAGTATTGTATTTGACAAATCTTGCATTACACTTGCGTGATGTGAAAGGACCATGAAACAACAAATTACAATGCAGAAGGCCCCTACCACATGTTACAAATTAAATATTTTTTCAATAACACTCTTTCTCTATATATATCCAATAAAGATAATACACGCAAAATATTTTCACGCACTCTTTTAGGATTAAATTATGAAAGAGGGCTACATACACTTGAATGAGTTGACAGTCGACAAAAAGACATGATTAAATTAACAAATGTTGATATTTAGAGTGTCCAAAACATCATCAATGTCAAACTCCTAACTTGATGGGAAAAACTGTAGATGAAACTATGAAATGAAATACAAAAATTATAAATTAATCGATGTTGACATTTAAGAATCCAAAATACCACCAATGTCAAAATTCTAGCTTTGTAATGCAAAAAACTATAGATGAAACTATAAAATGAAAGAAACAGAAAAATTATTGATATAAAATGGATAATTGAACAACACCAAACTGGTGAATATATACAGATGGAAAGAGCGTAGAAATTAAGAGACATGTGAGTACCTAGAAGGTCACACATGTCACGTGGGAGAGGAAGAGTCATGTGAGGAAAATACGCCAACATTGCCCCCCCCTTAATACATTGTTTCTAAACATATATACATAGGCATAACTACGTATACTAAACATTGTATTGGATCAAATTTCCAGATCCGCACTACCCCAATATGGCTTATAAAACATACATCTCACGTACCACCTTTGGGGTCCTAAATTTAATCATAAAACTGTCAGACTAGATGTTGAACCAAGATTTCACAAGCAAGTTTCTATTTCAATGTATAGATGGATTTTGTGAGCATCAATGATTTGATGTTTAACTTTTTAGTGTCATTTAGATATATGTAGTGGCTTTTCATTATGCAACAATGATAACCTAAAACGACAATGGACTCTTATCTTACATAATATATAGAGATTAAAAAAAGTGAGTTTTATTAGACTTCAAATTTGAGATGTAATTATATAGTAATATTATTAATGATATGATGTCAAGTATAATAACCTTGCTAGTATTAACTTTGAGCAGATTTAGGTGGGGGTTTTTCACTTGAATGCGTTTTTAAAACTTTGGGCATAAGGTAATGGTGCCACCTTTTCAGATATCGTAGAACACATATCTTTCAAACATTTAACAAACTTTGGGCTTGGGAACACATATAAGCTACTCTAGAAACATGAGTTCTTTCATAACCAAGGGAGTGTTTGGGTTATCATTACTTCTCAAATTCATAAGACATGATGTTTTGTTTTGTAACCATCATTACAGTGGACAAGACGTACAATGTGCTTTGGTGAAAAGTTAAAAAATAAAATTGAGCACAAGCATATATATATTGAATAGAGAATTTTATTCACCACCTAACCTTAGAAAAAAAATTCATTACCCTTTGACCATAGATATCATAGCATACTTCAATATTTGGAGGTTGCCATTTGATCATAAATATCATTAAAACAATATAATACTTGATTAGAACAACTATAAAAAAGGGAGGGTCACAGACTTGGCCGTGAGTTTATAACATTTTTGAGGCATTTTGGGATCTTGATTTATACCTTTCACTTGTTCAAAACACATCAATCTTCATCTTTTCATGATGTAACCCGTTCCCTAAACCCTATCTCCAAGCCTTGAATTTTGGGCATGACAGCAACATATAGAATTTCTAGCTTGATTACAGGGAACAAATGTGAGTAAATGTGAGTGCTTTTATGATTCGTGGCACTACCACTTTGAGTTGAAAATTATTTGAAAGCCATTAAAAATGTGAATATGAAGACCTGACAAATAATGTGGTTAAATGTGAGTGCTTATATGAGTGGTGGCACTACCATTTTCACTTATAAATTATTCAAATGTTATCAAAGATGTGAACATGGAGACCCGCCATCAAAGGGTGAGGAGACTGGAAGAAGACTCTTGTGGAGCTCAAGCACGTCATTGTGTGTGGATGACACTTAGGGCACCACTTGTTCCTTCAATTTTAGGCATGCTCCTTTCTCCAACCCTAGATCTATGATAATAGTCTCTAGAAACTCTAATGGGATCGAATGGAATTTAATAAATTGAATGTTTGTCATGACTATGTTTGTTTTATGGCTTCGTTATCGTTCCTAAGCATGTTCATTTATACATAAAATTTGTGATGTATAGAAATGTACGTGCACACATGTATGATAGTCTGCTTTATTGGAGAAGTAAACTAAATGAATTGAAGTGCGTTGATTAGAAGTGATTCCTGAATCTGTATGGTTTATGCCTTACGATGAGTTTTAACGAATGTTTACTAAGACCATGTTGAATGAGTGATTTGGTTATTATGAAGATCATGAATATTTTGGTGGTTGTGTTTCTTAAAATAAGGTGTAATAATTTTGAAAAGTTTTTAAACGACACTTTTGCTTATTGTTTTGAATTATGATTCTAACAATTATTCAAATTGCCCATGCAAAGATTGGTTGTTTGTTCTAATCATGATCGTGATGGGTTTTTATCATAATAGAATTTTTGTAGCATGTCATTCAGTTAATGTTTTTGGTGACAAGGATGCATGCCAGCGATTTCTCACTTACCTTTTCCTTGTATATTTTACAAGAAATGAGAATAAATTTAAGCATATCCTTGTAAGAGGTGTTTGTTAAAAGAATGAAGGGTTAAAGATCTCTGCACTAAGGCAGTTCTAAGGAATCTTAAATGTTAGATAACGAGTATTGGATGGCTATGACTTTGGCTTCTTACATTGGAAGGAAATTTCCTTGTTCTAAGTTGTACCTGACATGTTGAAGGATTAGATCTATTTAATCTTGGATATATATGATTTTTTACCATGTTGAAAGGAAAAGAACCATTACATGAAACTGTGTTTGCTAAAAAAATGCAAGCCTTTCTAAGTATTGACATACAAACAACCTTTCTTATGTTGTTAGGATCTTTATATATGACATTAGATTTAGTTACTACCCTTTTCTAAATGTTGAAGAATAAAAATCGAAGCATTGGAAATGTGCATTAATTTCATTTTAGTTGCAGTACTTGGTTGGTTGTAGAAGAGACATTTGTTTTGGACTATACGAAAAAACGTTGGGTCTAAAGTTTTAATAAAGAGTTGTTCGAGACAGAGTAAAACCCCTTAGGAATTTTGAGCATTCACAACAGATTGCTTCCACTAGACTGAAATCTTAGTTTTTATTGTGGTTGGTAACTCTGATTTAACAATTGAACATCTCTTTCTAAGTGACATCTACCGAAGACACTTTGACCTTCTAAAGACTTATGTAAATATGAACAGAACGGTAGCCTTCATAACTCGTAGTCATGATGTTTAACCCTAAATAGAAAGCATTGCAATAGTTCGAATTTGTTTAACTCCTTTGAAAATTATCTTAATCCCTCGTATAAATTTAAACATCAACTGAAAAAAATCAACAAGAAATGCTTACTGCAATAAATCCTCCCATCTCGAAATCCTAAACCAATCTTTGATAGCTTAAACCTGTTAGGATATCAGTTTATTAAAGTGCTCACATTTATATTTGAGTAAATAATACATGGTTAGTATATAGGTTTAATATAATTAAACCTATTATTGTAACTGGGTTAAGTGAGTTATACTCACCCCACATAAATAGGCCTAGAGATTTGTTGTTCGGATTTAGTAGTTATAATGACTCCTAAAAAATAAGAGAAGAACATGATTATATATGTATGTTTCTGTTGAATTTATGAAAGATGAATATAGAAGAAATATTATCGTGTGAGTTCTTCCTGTGCAAACTCTGTACCAAAATTATATTTGGTATCAGAGCAATAGGTCCTATAAGATTCTCTACAAGTATTTAGATTATTTGTTTATAAAGATTAAGTACACAGGTATGCAACGTCTCCACATAAAGCGTTCACGACCTTCCTCTCACCAAGTCTTCCTGCAAAGACCCGTGTGTAGCAGGCTTGGATATTCTTTGTGTGTCCCACATATTCTTCTGATGTTCACACTCCTCGTCTGTGTTTCACATCTTACCTACGTTTCTGCTCCTATGGGGTACATCTGTTATGCAACTATTCATTGCTTAAAGGGACATTTACAAGGTGAGGTGTATTCAGGATTAGATTGACGTGTTGCATAGCTTGATCTGTGTGTATGAATTTTTAGATGAGTTTCTAGATCAGACATCAATTTTTTTTACCATTTTGTTGCAACCTTCTGCTTATATCTTTTTACACCCGCCTGGAGGACGTGGTGGATATTAGTGGATTGTCATTTCAAATGTGGCAGAGAATAGTTTAAGGTGGATAACTGTGCGTCTAATGAATAGCACGTGGTCTTTGTCTAAGTTACTTCCATCGTGCTACATTGTGTTAGAATACAACTGCCTATCCTTGAGTTAATCTTGTCTAGCATTGAAGACATCAACAAATTCTATTCACGACACTCAACATAGGCATTGGCATAGCTGTGGTATTCAAAAAACACCTGCAGATCTCTTCATATGCAGTCAAAACAAGATCTTGACAATCATTTCTCCTCCAAGTTAGTTCATTGATCTATCAATGCATTGTCAGCTGAATTAAGTTGAGATCTTTCAACAGGAAAACAAGTGGAGGACATTGTATTTGACCAATTTGCAGATTGGATATTACGTATTTGGATCCTCTGCTTGACTTTGTAAACTGTGGCTCCACGACCGATACAAAGACTCCAAATGCTGCTTCCACCCGAAATCATGTATGGTGCAGGTTATTTGTGATAAATTCAAGATTATGAGTCATGTTATTTTGTCTTACATTGTTGGTCAGTATGAGTAATTCGAGTCATTAGTGGTCGTAGTCAAAAGTTACAATTGTCATGATTTAAAAGAAGATTCTAATATGTATCGTTATAAAGGTTATCAATAGTATTAGTTTAGTCTATTTAGCGTTAATTGTGAGTTATTAGTATTATGAATGTCAAAAATAAAATGAGTCTAAGGTCTAGAGTCGTTTTCATTTAAAAAGTAATATCATTTTATTACTTTTTAAATTTCTAGTTGAAACTTTTTGTCCAAGTCAAAAGAGTCATCAAATTCGTAATATCGTCAAAAGTATTGTTTTACGTATAGGGTGTTCAAAGTCAAGAGTCAAGTCTTAATTATCAAAATGGCATAGTTTGTATCGTCAAATTTGTGTATTCATAAGTCGTTTAAAGTCAAATTGTCAAATTGTCAAAAATTGTAAAAATGAAATTAAAAAAATTGCTTCACAGACACATTTTCGGTGAAATCCGAGGTCCGAGTTGTAATTGTGCTTCATGATCACATCCAGCTAAGTTAGCATCTCGTATACCGGAGGCAGGAGGCAAACAGAGGTTGGAGGTCAATCAACGACCTCTTGTAAGTCGCCAACGATGGGGCCGCACAGATGGTTTGGTGGCATTGTTTTTAGAACATGTTTTTTTAGTTTTCAATGTTCCATTTTGCAGTGTTCCTGGTTGCTTGGTGTGCGTGAATAAGTGGAAATTTTACATTGAAGGGGGGAACGTGATCTAGTGTTCCATTTCTAGTTTTCTGTTTGTGTGTATGAGTAACAAAATTCAACACTTTTTCCTATATTATTCCCTGTAGTGAAATGTGATGAGCGCTGGTAATAATACTTAGCACATCATGATGTGGTTGTAGGTAAACCACTTGAAAACCTTCAATACTGGTTTGTGGTAAACCAATTGCAAAACTACCATTTTTGGTTGTTGGTAAACCATCACTTTGTAGTTTGTGGTAAACCAATTACAAAACCACCATTCTCAGTTTTTGGTCAACCATTTGCAAAACCATTTTGAAGTTTGTGATCATCTTATGAAAATCACCAAATTATGAGCAAGTGCAAGTATAAGGCAGGTTTTTCCCATCTTCACACTAAAGAGGGAATGTTAGGAAATCAAATTATTAGTGCTCACATTTATATTTCAGTAAATAATACATTGTTAGTATATAGGTTTAATATAATTAAACCTATTATTGTGAGTGGGTTACGTGATTTATACTCACCCCACATAAATAGGCCTGGAGATTTATGGTTGGAATTTAGTAGTTAGAATGAGTCCTAAAAAATAGGAGAAGAGCATGATTATAAATATGTATGTTTCTGGTTGAATTCATGAAAGAAGAATATAGAAGAAATACCATCGTGTGAGTTTTTTCTGTGCAAACTCTATACCAAAATTATAAAACCTTCGAATAACAAGATGCAACCTCTTGAATACACTACAATTGACCATCACCATATTCACTCCACGTTCAATTTGGTTGTCTTTCAACAATTTAAAGTACTCACTCCACCTTTAATCCCTTAACCCTAAATCCCTTTTAGCCAAACCCCTTTGATTAAATTTTAAAAATAAAAAATATATATTTTTACATTTAAAATTTGCTACTCACATTTCAAAAAAAAAAAAAAATTTATTTTGGTCGGTATAGAAAGTCAGGTTATGACTAGAACCCAAAGCATATAAAAAAAATCTTTTACATTAAACATTAAACTCTAATTCTAAATTTTCAATTACAAAAATGAGAAAGAATGTCATTTGGGTAAATGACTACTCATGGGAGCCATATAGATATTAACTAAAACAAATCTAACAAAAAAATTCTCATGAATGCATTCAACTTAACATAATGATAAAATACATATTAATGTCAACACCTTTATCTTGGATATTTCACATACCGCATTGATTAATAACTCCATGCCATATTCTATATATTTCCCTTGTGAAAAATGACATCAATCTAACTACAACTAGTCACGCTAAAAATAATCATTTTGAGAAGGAAAAAAACTTCAAAGTCCATAATATGGCCAAAATATGATAATTTTTTGCTAGAGTTCTCCAAATAAAAATAAAGTTTAAGAGACAATCATATGGACTTCAAATTTAAAGTTAAAAATTACCCTATGAT
Organism: Taxus chinensis; assembly: GCA_019776745.2. NCBI lineage: Eukaryota > Viridiplantae > Streptophyta > Pinopsida > Cupressales > Taxaceae > Taxus > Taxus chinensis. Next base: position 245,489,348 of record CM034155.1, on the reverse strand, counting down.
AGGCAAATTATAATTGTGAACTCTAAGCTTTACACTCCACCAACATTATAGGAAGCCTATCCACAACATACAACCATGAAATAAAGATTAAACCCCAAAATTCATTGAATAAAGTTCAACATATTTAAATATAATTTTTTACATTTTCTTTTAATGGCCATCTCCAATGTCCCCAAAGCATGAAAATAAAATCTCTTCCCAAAAACGCATTCCCTCCCCCTTAAGTATCAAATCTAACAAAAATTGCTCGTGAATGCGTTCAACTTAACATAAAATACACATTAACGACAACTCTCATTACACCAAGAGGCATTCCTTCAATGACAGCCAAGGTTGTAATGGAGTGAGTTGTTCACTTTTAATCTCGACATTAAATTTGATGTCCATTTGACAATCATGTGACAATTCATCCATAAATTTGACTTCTATTGGACTGTCACTTAAATGTTTTTTTCCTGTTTTCTTGGAGAAGTGGATAAACAAATAGTAATATTGGTCATTTAGTAATCTTTTGACCCTATTTTCTTTAATAGATTTTTTTCGAAAACAACACAATGGCACAACTAAATTGATTCCATTTGCCACAAAGCAAAGGAAAATATATAGTGAATTTAATGAACTTATTGATATAAGCTATGAACCTTGAAATTGATATGTAATGATGTATTTCATATAGATACATTTATTATAATCTATTTCCAAGTTTATATTTTTTTTTTAACAATTTTTTTAGTATACTTATACTACACTAGAATAGCTAAATACATGCCTCAAGATTGATATCTCTTGGAGTATTTTAGATAAATGTATTTAAAATATCTATGCTAGTCTTAGACATACAACATTGATTTAAAACTCCATGACATTTTTTTGATCAATTTCCCCTATGAAAAATGGCATCAATCTAACTAAATCGTTTAGTAAAGCTAAAAAGAATCTTTTTGAGAAAACAAAACTCCAAACTCCTCCATTTCGCCAAAATATGACAATTATTTCGGAGACTTCTCCAGGCAAAAATAAAATTGAGTTTATGGAACAAGCAAAAGGGCATCAAATTTCCCTATGATAGTCAAATGCATGTCAAATCGAAGGTCAGTCATAATTATGAACTCTTGGCTTTACACTCCACCAACATTGTAGGAGCCCTATCCACAACATATAACCATGAACTAATGATTAAACCCCAAATTTCATTGAATAAAGTTAACATATTTACACTTTACTTTTTACATTTTCTTTTAATAGCCATCTCCAACATCCCCAAAGCATGAAAAATCGTCTCTTCCAAAAAAAATCTTTCCCCCTTCCCCAATTATAAAATCTAACAAAAGTTACTCATGAATGTGTTCAACTTAAAATAAAATACACATTAATGTCAACGCTCCTCTCTTGGATTTTGCATATACCACATTGATTAATAACTCCAAGACAATTTATGTCAATTTCCTTGGTGAAAAAAGACATCAATCTAACTACACCACTTAGTCACACTAAAAACTATATTTTTGAGAAAAAAGAAATAGACTTCAAACTTTGCCATATGGCCAAAATATGACAAATTTTCCCAAGACTTCTCCTTGTAAGCAAAAATAAATTTTAAGGGACGGTGAAAAACTTCAAGTTTAAAGTTAAAATCACCGTGTGATAGTCAAAATCCATGTCAAATTTAAAGATCAATCATAATTGTGAGCTCTCGGCATTACACTCCACCAACATTGTAGGAGTTCTATCCACAACAAACAACCTTGAAATAAAGATTAAACCCCAAATTTCATTGAAAAAAGTTTAGAATATTTAAATATTATTTTTTACATTTTCTTTTAATAGCCATTTCCAATGTCCCCAAAGCATGAAAAAATATCTCTTCCTAAAAACGTGTTCTCCTACTTCCCCAATACTCAAGTGACTAACATTTATTCTATTGTTCTCGTCTCAAAAACATGTTCCACTCTCCATTGTCTCTCCAAGACTCAACTATCATACCTACTAATTAACCCATACAAACCCCTCAATCGTCCCCAAGACTCAAGTGACTAATATTTATTAGTTCCTCTATGCAGGAATACTATACCTTTCACTCCATTCAATTAATTTTTTGCCTCCAACCAATGAACATAAAGAATTTTATACCCTTCTCTAATGTTTAATTTCAAATCATTTTATAAAACTAATTAAAATTAAAATTTTAAAATTTTGATTGGTTCACATACTTGAAATGACTATTTTAAAGCCTTATTCCTTTGAATGTTTTAAAACAGAAAATCTGGAGCATTTATTATGTAGATTTCACTTCATTTTTATTTTATTTTAACAAAAACCACAGGAGTGACCTATTTGAGTTGTCCCGTCTATTAAAAAATTAATCAACTTGAAAAGGGGATATTAAGAGCTGTATAAGCATGGCAGGGTTCTCATTCTTTATAGTTAATTAAATGCCCACAATTAATGTGATCGATGCACCTTTCCTAACTAGCATTTCATACATTGTATATCATATCCGACTGATGAAAGCAGACTGCTGATACAATACTGGAATGGCGGTTCTTTGGTTGGAGATTCAAGGTGGTCCGTTTTCCTTATGGCCTCAAGATTGTGTGATTTATCTTGATATTTTTTAATGCAGGAAACAAGCCTGTGTTCCATTGTTTTGTCAAATTTCTAGCTTTGAACGCGTAAAATATGTGAATTTCTTGAAGCAATGGTTGTTATTTAGCTGTAGTTTTAAGTTTCTTTTTTCATTATGTTTGTTATCAGAAGATTTTTGTCCACAAATATCTAATAGGCATGCAGATTCATCTTTTAAAAGGGTTTGTTTTTTATTCTTTAATGGGGGTTGTCCACAGGTTCCCTCCACTCATAAACAAAATAAAAAAGAACTGACTGCCACAAGCTAAAAATGTATACAAACATTACGGCATCCCATAAATATTCAAATAAAGAAAACAACCTTATTGTTACTAACAAGTACAGCAAACCTATTGTCTTTGTATTTAACATTTACATCTTTCAAGAAAATATACTTTTCCTTCAGACTTGCCCTTCCATGATTAATGCATAAACTTTCAGTCGATAGTTTAAGCCATGAACTTCAAAAGCACCCCTGAAAAATCATAAATATTCAAGAATCACAGGAAGCCCCTTGGGATGGTGTTATGAAAGGTTGTTGGGTTTGTCTATACTACAAAAAGATGATGAGTTAATAAAAGAATTTCATAGTATGAAAGAACAGGAATAAGGCCATTTCACTAGATAATGATATTAAAACACACTAATATTATTCCTTCCCATGTAAAATTCATATTTGATCAAAATCTCATAGGAATCCATAAGATTTGCATACAAAATACCAAATTAAGCATAGTAAAAGGCTTTTTGTAATAAATACTGGCAGTCAGTTGTGCTCTTCTCCATGAGTCCCAATGAAGCAAAACTGGCCCCTTCTATTGCATAATGCTATCAAAATTTTCTGGTCCTACTTTCTATTTTTCTGGTTCCTTAATAATAACAAGAACCCTTTGTCATACTTTCTTGTAGGTTTCATATTTGGAATTAAAAATCTTTGTGATCTCTTCAGACAGAACCTGCCAGTTTCTATCATATTGGCAGTTATTATCAGGGTGGTATGCTACTATGGCTTTTCGGAGAGCTGCTTTAACATTATCTGGAGTAGCAATGTTACCCATCAGTGTCTTTCTCGGATCTGGATGAGTGTGCACTTCATAAATGAACTGCAAGAAAGACTCTACACTCTTTTCCCCTTTCTTCTTAATCATATCAATTGCTTCATGCAGCCTCTGTGCATCAAATTCATGCTTCTTGTCATGTTCTCTTTTCTCTTCATCCACAATATTTTTCTGTTCACGGACCTTCAATGATGAGTACTTGTACCAGTTAGAGTCTGCTATGCGAGGGCACATGATGGCGAGGGCACATGATGGCAATTTTGGTGCTCTCAAAGTGGTAACGATGGGCCTGATTTTCCAATTTCAAAACAGAGGAGTATACCTTGCCAATTCGGCTTAATGTAATGGCTTCACTCTTCAAATCTTTCTCTTTGCTCAGCAAATGGCATCCCGAACAAGCTCCATGCTCACTACTTCCTCATCAAATAAATCTCTATTAAGTAATTCATCCATTCTTCAGACCGTAATTTTGATGACATCAGATTTTGTTGAGGCCGTTTAAACGATTTGAGAGCCTACTATGTGCCTCCACATTTGGCAAATAAGTATTGGCCAGTGTAGTTTCCGTCACTTGCAACAACAGCATTTGATAAAACATCATTATTTTCTGATGGAACCTCAATCCCTATACTAGAGCTCCCATTTTGGCACACTCTGATATTATCTTCGAAGGCTTCTGCATTTGACCATATAATTGCAAATAGTATTTTTTCTGAAATTCCTTGCCTTTATTAACAAGCCCATTTTCGTATGTCATAAAACATCTCAGACCAGATATGTGTGCCTTTTGTCAGACAATATGTGTGCCTTCTCGTTAACTCCTCTTCACAACGGTGCCGACTACATCTGATAGAAATCTACCATTCAATATTTTTTGGTGGATCTCCATCCATAGCTCTCGTTTTGACACATGCTGGGAGGATGTTGGCAGGGGCTAACAGCGGATATGACAATCTACCTGCCAAATGCAACAACTATCAAAGCATGCAAAAGGTGTCAAATATTGTTGCGTTTAGCTTTACACTTACCACTTGTGTTTGCCTAGAAATCCCCAAGGCTTTTTGGGTCGGCCCCTGCGCTCCTTTCAACTTTGAAACCCCATTTTGCCGAGGCATATTGTCAGATAATTCTTATGCCCACTGTTTGTTCCATACATTGCTAACACATTCATCTTGGTAATCACCCCAACATCTAACACGATCCACTTTTGATTATTTTCTATGGATCTTCCATACCATGTTTCTAAGCTCGCATTTTGGCATCCATAAGTAGTATGCAATTGAAGGTTGTTGATTTTGGCTTTACCAATTGCCAACCACATTTGCTTAAAAAGTTGAAATAATCAACGATCCAGCAACTTAACAAGCAATTTCACTAAGTAAACCCTTTGAAGTTATTTATAAAAAATGTGGCGTACCGGTTGAAAGCTTTGAAGCTTTACAAGCAGACCTTGTCCACTGCCTGGCTTGCCAACAACAATGTCCATATGGGTACAGACATCGACTCATATGTAATTTAAAAAGCACAACAAATAAAATCATGCATTGTTTCCTATCTGGTCTTCCGCTCAAAACCCTTCTGCCAGCACTGTCAAATACATCACATGATCAATACTTGAAAGATAAATCCTCCACAATATACTTGCTGTGAGGGTTTGTTGTTCAAGGAAAATGTATTCTAGATCAGAGCAACAACATTGTACAAGTCGATCTATCAAATGAAGGTAAAACTTCTAATACATACCAACCTTATTACATTCACCAGTAATTTTTCGTCTTCTTCTTTTGACATCGTGCCAGGTGACAGGTAAAGCTCAAAGTTGTAGTTCTCTTCCTATTGTCAAAGGCGGTGCCCAGCTGTGATACATGGGTTCTTGATTTGTATTTACAGTGGTGACTCTTAGACCACATGTGCTCATGCCTATAGTTCTCTTGTTGTTGTCAAATGAAATGTTTTATATACAACCTAACTTCAATATAAAAGAACATCCTTGCGCATACAGTAATACTTTAGATTCCTACTATTTTACCATAGTTTTTTTCCATAGTGGTGACTCTTAGAGCACTTGTGCTTTATAATCAACTGAAAGTGACTGAAGCTCGATCTATAATATATATAGCTTTAAAAAACACAGCTATTTTTTGCCGAATCTGTAATGGCCTCATGTAGCTTTGCACGATATGTAACAATATGTAGCTTATTTCTCTTATGGATATGAAAAACTACCTTTTTGTTGGATCTTGTAAACATCAAGACTGTTTTTACAATTGCATTCTATTTATTGTGGCGTTTATTCCAAATTCTGAATCTCGTTTCTTGAAATGTTTATATGATTATATCAGTTCATTTTTTCTTTTTTAGCAATTAATATGACACCCTCGCTAGTTTCGTATGTTGTAGATGTCTTCTTGCTTTTATGTTGTGTCAAAACTTTCACAATTGCCTCTTTAGAATAGCATACTCGCAATTACTTTCAAATGCTCAAACTTTTCCGAACTGCTCTATTACTAATTCATCCGAGTAATTGAAAAAAGATCATCGACTGCAGCTGCAAAAAGGAATCAATTCATTCATGTCCTTATCACTTTGTATCCAATTTCAGGTTCTTCTGCAGGAATCTTGTCCCTATACAAGACAACGGTATTAAGAATGACACGACTTACAATTTTTATTTAAAAGGTGAAGGCACTGACAGATAAGACAAAAGGAAACCATAATTGATCATTTATCTAGTATACTTCACCATCTATACCTCCATTCCTCTGTGCCACGACAGTCTTACTCATTTAATGTAACTTGTTGACCGATTGAATTACTTCTCGTTATTACAATTTTAAAATTGTTTGTGCTGTAGCAAAAGTAAATATTGTTTGCATTTCATTGGTAGATTCTTTAGTTTCCAGATTTAAGTGTTTTCCCAAACCATGCTTGTTCTGGTGTTACATTCTGGAAGGATGGTGTGGGACTTCTGTTGAGAGTGTTACATGAATAAAAAAAAATCTATTTTAAGTGCTTTCAAACGCATAATTAGGTGGGTCTGTTCTTTGATATTTTGGGGACCAATTTTGGTGTGAAGACCTTGTCCTTCAAATTTCTAAAATTTGGGCTGGAGAACCAAACAATATCTTAGTTTTTCCCATATCTTACCCTTTCGGCTAGTGAACTAAACAATAACTTAGCCATGGCACAATCCTGTTATTAGTTTTCTGTGGTTGTTATTGATTTAGCATTCACTTGGTAAGGAGTTTATCGTGCTTGCTTTCCTGGAAAGTCAATCACTCCTTCAGATTCAAATTATGGCATGACTGTTGTTTGCACAACACTGATTTTACCACGTATTACCACAAATGTAATTATCAATTTCTTTTTGACATTTTTGTCTTTTATTTCCATACGTCCTCTTCTTTTAGTTGCAACCTCCTAGTACATTGTTCCCCCATTTTTACTAATGTACATTGTTACTAATAACACAAATCAGTGTCTATCAATTTTAAGAAATTTAAAGTCTGCATGGATGCGTTAGGAATGAAATATCAATCCTTATTACAAGTCGAAATACTCATCTTACTTCCTCTTAACCTTCTGATCCAAATTAGTTGCCTGCATCTATTTTCGGTTTTTACGATTAAAAATTCCTTTCAACTCATTTCTTATTTTCTGTCATAATTTGTGTCTTTATTCTTTTATTCGTCATTCGCAGACATCCATATGACTATCCTATGGCTTCAATTCATTTTCAACCTTGTCCATTTGTTGTCCACTCAAAATTCCCTGCTCTGATGAAAGTAAAAATTTCAAAATTTTGAGTTTTAAGTGTTTTCTCTAATGTACCGAAGTCGTGAAATTGAGAAAAATCTGCGTTTTGGGTCATTTTGTATGTATTTCGGGCCTGTCGGACATTTTTGTCCCGCGTGTCCCAAGTTCCGAAGTGCGTTATGTTCCCCGATCGGCCGAAATCCCCGAAGTTGTTCCATTTTCGGGCCTGTCGGAACTTTTCGTTCCAAATGTCCCAAAGTCAATTATGCAAGCTGTTCCATTTTCGGCCGAAACACCCGAACCGCGTACTTCGCTCTTTCATGTTCCAAATGTCCCAAAGTTAATTCTGCAAGTTGTTCCATTTTCGGCCGAAACACCCGAACCGCGTACTTCGCTCTTTCATGTTCCAAATGTCCCAAAGTTAATTCTGCAAGTTGTTCCATTTTCGGCCGAAACGCCCGAACCGCGTACTTCGCGTACTTGCGTTCCAAATGTCCCAAACTTTTCGTGCGAGTTGTTCCATTTTCGGCCGATTCGCCCGAACCGCGTCCTTCGCGCGTTTTCGTCCCAGATGTCCCAAAATGCATTTGTGCGTCTTCTCCCTGTTTCGCCCGAGTCGGCCGAGCCGCGTGTTTCGCGCATTCGCGTCTCACATGTCCCAAGCGAACCAAATGCCATTCATACTTAGTTTTTCCCGCTCTACTCGAATATGTTGTTTTTCAAACTAATAGATATGAATTTAATGCGCATTGATCACCTTTCTCTGTCCTCAACGGCTATATAACGGGCAGACCCCCTTTTTGCATTTCTCACACTGCTTCCTTGCTATCTTTTGCTCGAACATATTGCTGGCGAATAAGGTTTTCGATGACATCAAGGATAATCTATCAAAATCCTGGGAAGATCAGAGTCTTGGAGGAGGCTTGGGAGAACTGAAGAACAGCTGGCAGAAGGACGAAGTTCTCAAGACACTGGTCATCTCTGCTTTCAAAGACATACACTGTCATCTTCAGGATGAGACTTCTGAGACATAGCTGAGGCGTTAAAGAAATTCAGGCAGCGGATTCTGAAGTCAGTGGGTCCCTCTCAGTGACTGGCCACCTGTCTTCTTCTCCTTGTTCTTTTCTCTTCTTCCCTTTCTTTTTCCGTTTTCTTTGTAAGAAGTTAAGGTATTGCGATTGGCGGTCCTTAACTGTTCTTGGTTAAAGAAGCGGTTACGAAGAATAACTGATTTGTAAGCTATATAATGGCCTTCCTTACGCCATTCTAAAGGGGGAAGAATTTGGCATATTTTCTGAAAGTGTAAATAGATCATAAAGAAATCAATACAGAAGGACTTTCCATTCTTTGTCTATCTGATCTCTGTTACTCCTAAGCTTTCATTTATTTTCTTTGTGAAGATCATTTGTCTCAAGTTCATTAGTCTTGCCGATTGCATATTCTTCGACTTTGCAAGCATGGTGATCTTGTATAACCAAGAAGGAACTTTGTGTCCTTGATTAATGAGTCTGTGTTATGTTAAGAAACTGTGTTCTAGCAAATGTTATTTACAGAACTTTGTGTCTTTGAATTCCATCTTATTTATCCGATACAAACGATCTTGTTTCAATTCACTGTGACTTCGCATACATAAAGAATTACTCTGATATCTATAATTCTGCATGTTGCCTTTCTGCTCTTTCCCGTACTCTCATTTCCTCAGTCCTTTTTGTAATTGATGATCTTCATAGAAAACACTTTCGTAATATCCAAGTTTAACCAACAAATCATGTCTTGTACATTTGTAAATAGGTTCGTTTCTGAATAAGGGAACCTCTCCCATTAAAGAGGAGGGACTTCTTGTCCCCTGACTGTTGCTCTTCGTAAAGTCCTATTTGACGACCAACACCATTCAACAATTGATTTTTTAAGGCACAACTGTTATTGAGGTTTTGTTCTCATGGCCAAGCTCAAGAATCGACTGAACTTTGCTAACCGCCTACACCTAGAGTACCCATTGAAAGATGAAGACCAAATCAGTGTTTGAAAAATCAAATCCAGGTACACAGTATCCAATATCAGGCACACATAAAGCCAACATACAACAAGTAGCAGGATGCCCATCGCATATTTAATGGCATGCAGAATAATATTTGGATTATGACTACTCCACAAGACCAGTACCCATTGCCTCGTCCTTAAAGTATCCAGAGCAGGCACAAGTTAAACAAGGGAATCTTAAATTTGGCTCACAATACACCAGCAGCTCGGCATTCCACCATGTACAGTTGTCAATTTGTGTCAAAGCAAGAAATAGGCAGGAACTTGCCGCTCTGCGGCTCTTGTTAATAACCATTTTTCAATTGGATCTTCTCTCAAAAACATGCTCCCCTGCTCCCCCGTGTCCCCAAGACTCGACTATTGATTAAATTAATCGACCCCTACAATCAACCATTTGCCTTTGAAGGCATCATCTCTAAGAGGGCAAGTAACACTAGCTAGTGTACATGTGGTTGCAATTCCCAAGCTCGTAGACCATAACAAAAAAGTGGAACACATGGCAGCAATAAATCTACACAAATATGCTGATTGGCATGGAAAGTAGTCGATGAGGTGTGCACATAAATGTTTGGCTACATGGGTAGAGTAGGTAAAGAGTGAAAAGGGCGGGAAAGGATTTCGCTTTTTTATTTATTGATTATTGTGTTTAATCCGTTTTAATCTAATATAATTTATTACATTTATCGAACAATTAATCATTAACTTAACCACTTACTCCATACTTGCGTTAGATCAAGTAGTAGAAATTTTGCACACATTTCTATGACAAACTTTTTTTATTTGTCTAGATGCAATAATCAATAACTAGGAATTTGAGTTGACAGCATTTAAAGTGTATTGGCAACACTAAATCTATTGCCCTCAATTGTTTGGGCACACAGATTTAAATTACTGTAAAATGAATGAAAATTGGAGGCCGTTTGAAAACAGGTATGGGAAAAAAAACAAAACAAAACTTGCAGACTTCAAACCACATATATAAATAATCCAAAATCCTTTTCATACAAAGAAACTTACGCTGTTGTTATTCGAACACAATTATATATAGAGCAAGATCCTTACCTTACATTCATGGAGGCATGATTCTCAAATTTACTGCTTGGTAGCAGCTACAACTTGATTTGTGAAGTGCAGCCACGCTGCTTTCCATCAGGTGGTGGAAAGGAGTTATATCCTGTGGAAAACAATTCGATACAATTAAGTTGAAAGAAGCCCCAGATTTTAATTTAAAGAAGACGTAATTAATTTTGTAGTAAATTGGAATTTGAACAGCAAATAAATACAATCAACTTGAAAGCAGACATGGATTTTAATTTAAGGGAGGAATAATTTAGTCGTTGTTGCAGCTTTTCTATGCAAGAGCTCGATAGCATCTATGCAGTTCATCCAGAGAAGCAATGACAATATTTCTTCTTGGGAAGATCTATGACTATAAATAAGCAAGGTTACATGGATAACTGGGGGTCGAGGTAAGGATGGGCTTCCCTGCAGGTCTTTGAGAGAAGGATTTGCTTTATTGCTGGCCCGCTAGTATCCAATTCATTATACTATTGCATTCCAGAAGAACTGCATTTTGCGATCAAATAAGAAATTAAACGTGGTACTAATAGAGAACTACAATAACAGAAGAAAATTCCTGTATTATGACCTTTACTAAATCAGGAGTGCAATTTTCCTAGATCCACCATAAGCTAGCAACAAAATTATGATATCAGCGATTAAATTCCTTTTCAAAAATACAGAAAAAAAGATTGTCTATTAAAGAGACCTTTGTTCAAAAAATGAATGCATAACAAACCTGAAAGAACGGAGGAGCCTATCCATCACATGTGTTCGCAAGCAAGACTGATCGGTCAACCAACCAATGGGCTGTTTATCACTTTTTGGGTAATTTATCATTGGTGGCCACCATTATCAATAGAAAGGGTGTAATGTCCCTTTTTTGGGACTTAAACAAAATATCAAAATTCTGATATGAAATTGCAGGAGACTGTTCTTTTATAACAGCGAAGAATTTCTATCGAATATGCATGTCAATTCATCTGAAAAAGATCTCCAAATATTATTAAATCGATTTCCAACAATTTGAAACAAGTTCAGACCGAAATTGATCCAATATGTACTAACTATATAAATCTGGAAAAAGTAACTGCAGGCTGGTAAATTGCAGCACTTCAATTTAACTCGATTTGGCCTCAAAATGGTATAAATTTGCGTGCAAATTATTGTTGTAACTTTCTAAGACCCAAGCGATCTGATTTAGATTAAATTTCTGAGTATATTTACAAAAAAACAATTGAATTTCTCCTCTTATGTAAATTGTACTTCTTGGAAATACACCATTAAAATCCGATTTGATAAAATAATAAGAATTTATTAATATGCAATGATTACATAATTGTTTTAAGACAAATACAGGGGTTTTCGTCCTTTATATTGGTCCTCTAGAGGGAGTTGCGTCCCAACAGGTTAAATCTGAGACAAATCTCTCATATTTAGAATTTTACAAGCAAGTACATATCTGAAAATGAACTCATAACCCCTATATATACTAATTAGAAGGGTGGCGCCAAACTTGGAAAGACATGTCCTTTCCTTTGTCTTTTAATTAACCTTAGCCGACCCCTGTAGTATAATTATTTGTTTATAAAAATTACAATAAAGATAGACAATAAGCACATTCTTTCTTCTTCTTCTTTTTTCTTTCTTTTAACCATGAAAAAGGTCTTGCCCGGAAATCCGAATGGTCTTCAATTTTGGAGAAAAAGGGACATTACAGAGGGGCCACTTCCACACAATTTTGGGTGGGTATAGATAATGGTGCCGCATAACCCACCTAAAATTGTGTATTGATTTTCCTTGTTGGTAAGACAATATCCATCCATTGATAGGGGTGTCATTTCATAGGCTTGTTTGTTTTTCCTCGAATTCTTTTTTGATGAAAAAGATCTTATATTATATTAATCCAATAAGATACAAGATAGCTTTTAATAAAAAAACGGGCAGTATGAGAGCACGTCCCAAAACCACGAACAAGCTAGGCCAAGCCTAGAGCACCAAAAGTCAAACTAGGTCGAGCCTAGGAGAGCACAACAAAACAAAAAACATCGTCCCCCAAAAAACCAAAGGCATTATCAAACTGCAACAGCAAACATGCCTGAGGCAGGCGGATCCTGATCATCCGACCACCCCAAACAAGGCAGATCTTTGCCAGCGTCCAGAATCTCCCATCCGGCAGCAGGTTCTTCCTCCCGGTCCGATTCCCCGTGCGTAGGAATGGCAAGGCAAGGGAATTTCCCAGATGATGGCGGGGGTGGCAGTGGGTGCCAAGCGGCCTGCTGTGAAGCAATGGCAAAAAGAGAGCCCCAGCCCTGTTGTTGAGCCAACGAATGTGGTGAAGAACCCTACCCATGCTGCTAAGGTGGCGAGCCCCAGCCCTGCTGGCGAGCCGGTGAGTGTAGCGTGGAGCACTGGCCACGGCGGCGCACAAGCGAATGACTATGTCAATGTAGCGGCCTTAGAGAGCGACGGGTGCCACTAAAAGTACGACGTTGGGATCGGTTGCACTGTCCACCACGTTATGAAGGAGAGGAGCACCTGGTGGGAGACGGAGGCACAGCAGGGTTTGGAGGTGGTCCACCTCCAGCGCCACCTTGTTTGCTTGAACTTGAATCTGCATAAGTACATTGGAGATCACCATAGATTTATTATAAATCAAGAAAGATTGATTAACTGCAGAATTAGCAAAGAAAAAAGCATTTCTTTGTTTCCATATCCAAAATAAAATCTCCCCTCTGAAAAAATGCCAAATCTGGGTGAACTTAGGCAGAAGTTTCGGATTATCTCCTAAGAGGATATGTTGCCAAGTGAAACAGTGGGACCGTGAGGGAAAAAAAAGAATGGATCCAATTCCAGGCAATTTGAGCTTTGGGACAGAACCAGAAGACATGCAAAAGCATTTCCAGATGCCCACAGAAGAGGCAATTGGGATCCGGGATCCCAATTTGAACAAGACGAGCCCCGACAGGAAGGCCTTGGTGTAGAATACACCAAAGAAAATGAGCAATTTCGGGCTCCACACATATAGTCCAAACAGTCTCAAATCGTCTACCCCAAGTAGACATAGTGGCATGAATTCCCCAACGAGTATTAAGCTTGTCCACCATGGGCAAATGGGGCGAGAGCCATCGATAACCTTTGTTGGCTTTGTAGTTACATAAAGGAGTAACAGCATACCACTTCCAGTTTGTCCACCATGAGCGAGAGGAATGCACATCAATTTTATGCAGCATGTGATCAGGAACCGAATTGATCAGAGTATTGAAAGTATCCTGATCTTGGTTGGAAAGCAGAAACAGAGCTTTAAAATCCAGCCAAGATAACGAGGATTGCGTGTTCTTGCAGAAGAAGTCATCGATGGTGTGAATTCCGTGCTTGAAGGATTTGAGCACGGAAATTTCCTAGACCTCTACTAAGCATTGATCTTGGGATTGAAAATTCGGCGACCGCCAGAGAGATTGCTGGTTAAGAGATAGCCCATTATGAAAGCCATCCCCTTTCCATAAAAGCCAGGGTTTGCCACATTACCACGCTTTCCAGATACTTCTAAGCACAAAAGTGCCAACAATTTTGACAGGCACATGAGTGATGAGCAAATTGAAAAACCCTAAGCCTTTCCATGCAGGGCGGCCATAAGGAGAGCCTTCCGCCATGGCATGCCGTATGAGAACTTTCCAAGCTTCTTGGCCAATGATGCTTTTGATAATCCACTTAGCACAGAGAGCTTGCCCTTGGCGTTGAATGTGACTAAGCCCGAGGCCTCTAGAATTGCGAGGCAGACAACATATATCCCATGCTACTCGATGAAAACCTTTGCCAGTAGAAGCATTAGCCCATAGAAAAGCTTTGAGCAATTTTTCAAGCTTCTGAATGGAGGCTTTGGAAAGAACCCAGCAAGACGAGTAGTAGACATGGGTTGCAGCAAGAACTTTAGAGCAAATTTGGAATTTGCTAGCCAAAGACAAAGGCCTAGTAAGCCAATATTTCAGTTTTTTTGCCACCCGTTGAATGACATATTGCCATAGCTCAACCGGGGAGGCTTGAAAAGCAAAGGGAATACCTAGAAATTTGAAAATCTCACCATGCTGCAGAATTTTCCAATCAAATGTGGCAAGCCAATCTGGCACAAGAAGGAAAGATTGCCGGTAACATTGGATTTTTCGCCAGTGAATGGATGAGCCAGAAGCTAGGAAGAAAGTATCCAAACATTGCATAGCATTGTAATGTTGTTCTCATCCTTGATAAGTGTAAGGAAGGAATCGTCCACAAAATGCCCATTAACGAGCTGAGAATTGGGCTCATCAAGCAACGACATTCCACGAACAAGACCTTGCGCTTTGGGGTGAGCTAAGAGATAACCAAAGCCTTCGGCCACCATCACATACAGTGCAGGGGCAAGAGGGAAGCCTTGTTTGATAGACCGGAAAAATCCAAAGGGCTCCGAGCTGAGGCCATTGATAGAAATTTGAGCAGAAGCATCTGCAAAAAGTATATTGACGGATTGAATAAAAATGGGTCCAAAGCCAAGGGCCTGAAGCATGGCGAGAATGAATGGCTATTTAATTCGATCATAAGCCTTCTCAAAGTCAATCGTAATAAACATGGCGGCCTGATGAGATCTACGAGCCCATTTTATGCCTTCCCATACTGCGATGATGTTATCCAGGATGAAATGCCCCTGTATGAAGCCTGTTTGCTTTGGCTGAAAAATAACAGGCAGAAGATTGCATAATCGCAGAGCTAACGCTTTGGCAATGATTTTGTAGGAGACATTTAGCAGTGTAATCAGCCGCCAACAAGTGATTTGCTCGGGATCTCCTTGCTTAGGGATAAATTTATGTTTCCCTTATTAACACGTGGCCCTAGAGATTGGTTCTGAAATCTTCAAGATAGACCTGAAGAAGGTCTTGCCCGACGTAATCCCAAAGAGCTTTATAGAATTCACAAGGGAATCCATCACAGCCTGACGCTTTATCATTAGCCATTTTCATAGTGGCTTCATGGAGGTCTTCAATGGTAAGTATTCTTTCGCAGATCACCTTCTGAGCCTCTGAAAGCTTATGTGGCACAACACCCAAACATTGGTCAAGAGCGGCTCGGCGAGCTGCGGGGGGTGGTTTAGCTTGAAAGACAAGTTTGTAATGGCGCACAAAGTCTTGCAACATAAGTTACGGGTCAGTAATTCGAGCTCCATTGTCCATGATAGCTCGGATCTGTTCAGAAGGCTTTCTGGCTCAGAGAGAAAGAAGAATTCTTTCGAGACCCGATCTCCAATCTTGAGCCAATGCATTCGAGCCCGGGTCTGAGTGCCTCTAGCATTATAGTTGTCTGCAACTTGGATTTGATGCCGGAGTGTTGCAACTTGCAATTGCAGAGCGTCAGAGAAGGGATCACCTTGAAGCACCACCATCGCTAGGTTGAGAGCTGAGGTGTTAGCAGTGTATGAACGGCGCCGAATTTTTGCCAGCTGGTAGCCGTAGATTCTAAGAAATATAGTACTCCGAGTCAGCGCATCTTGCCACCATTATAACCAGCTAGTTTGCATAGGTGGATGAAACCGATGACAGTGACTGGGTCGTGGAGTTAAATTCCAAACGTGCTTGATATGATTGACAGTGGGGCCATGTTACATCAAAGCAATATTAAGAAAGAATTGGCCTTTATGACAAAATGGGCGCGCATCATGCCAACATATACGAAATCGTATAAGAGAGTGGTCCGAAAAGACAGTCAGGCATGACCTCCACTGGCATAAAATAAATGCTATCAAACTCAAAAAAAATTGAGCTGACAGCATGGCCCCTTCAAGCCGTCTAAAGACACGATCTATCCCTCCACGAAGATTGGACCACATGTACCAAGCTGCAGAGGTGTGAAAGCGAGATGCGTTAGGATCAAAAATTCCGAATTTATTTCGCATGATGTACCACGCTTCCCTTTCACCAGGTGTCCACCTCATAGGAAAGTGGCCACATTAATCATTTGGGGATTCAACCATATTAAAATCTCCACTTATTACCTAGTAGGCATCAGGAATGGAGTTAGTTATCCACTGCCACAGATCGACCCTTTCGTCTGCATCATTCAAGGCATAAATATTTATGAGCCCAAAAAGGTGACCATCAATATTAAAGAGGACCCATATGACACGGTTGGTGGGGTCAATTCGATGGTCAATTAATAAGGGCCGCCATTTAGGAGCAAAATGCGAAATTAATCCCCCACGCCCTACTTCATGGTTGCTACAGAAAGCCAAGTTTTCAGACCAGATGGATTTACATACCATCTGTAATTGAAAACCTGTAACTTTTACTTCCTGCAAAAACAAAACGTCCAAATTTGCACATCGTTGTCGAGTTTCACGCACCACATATTTATGACAGGAGTCTGTAAGACCCCTAACATTCCAAGATAAACAATTCATGGAAAACGTTGGTCAAGAGCCATATCCCCATCCTCCAAGCCATCAAGGGCATCATATTGATTGTGCAAGAAACGAGCAACATTATGCTGCAAAAAATTCTGCAGATCAATTTTTTTCCAGTCGACGTACTCAATGTTGTATTCCGCTTCGGTGGAATCCACGCTGCGTGCTGGGCTATGGTCCTGAGAGATGCGAGATGGAATTCGGGGTCGTTTGGAAGGCCCTTGTGAGTTGTTTGGCAACAACAATGGAATTGAATGCGGGATGGGGACGTGAGAAACAAAATTTGTCTAGTCCATGAGAACCGACACCACAAGGGGCGTGTTGGAATACTTTAGTAATGGGGTAGCCGAGATAGCAGCAACAATTGGTTCTTTAGCAGCAGTTGTAGGCTCCTTAGCTGGAATATTGAGAGATTGTTCCTTAACAGCTGGTTCCCGATGGCCATGGGAGCCAGAAGCATTGAATTACTGGGATTTGTTCTTGTTTCGTCGTCCCCCAGCAACTTGACAACCTTCCTCCTGTTGGGGTTTGACTAGCTCGGGAGTTGCTTTGGCCACAGGGTGGTTACAGGGTACATAGAGCGGACAATCCTTGATCTTGTGATCAGACGCTTCACAACAGAAGTAAGTGTTGGGTAGATTGATATACATGACCCACTAGGAATAGTGTTTATCGCCCATTTGAATATCCACAAATTCTTTGATACCCTGTGAGATATCAATCTCAACGCATACTCGCTTTTGAGGACGAGCATGGTAAAACTTATCAGCTTCCAGGCATAATACCCGCCCAAGTGAAGCAGCAATTTGCGGCAGAAAATTTACGCATGGCAGAGGAAGACCAAGAAATTCAATCCAAACAGGCACTTTAAGGGCGGTATATTCAGATACCACAAAGTCCCCCCAAGGTGCTAAGACAAGCAGTTTGTTGCGGACATACCAAGTGGCTTGCTTACCCAAAATATTGGGCACATTAACAGCGTCAGAGAAACGAAAAAGAAAAAAAACCCTTGGTCATGTTTTGAACGCTATCCAGGCGGACCCCATGAGGGGTCCAGACTGTGTCAGCCCAAGATTTGAGCATGCTTTCAGGGGGGATTCGACCCACAAAATACCCAATGAGGCAAAACTATTCTAACCATTAACAAGCAACATTAAATTCAGGGATGGGCAAAACTACATCTAGAGGAGAGAGATTACCTCGTGAAAACCTTCGGGACGAACTTCCTGGGGCACTTCACCAGCGGTGCCATTGCTCACTCCACTATCTCTTGCCGTGGTTGAAACAGCCAGGTTTGAAGATAGCGAGGTTATTATATAGGGGATGCCAAGACGGCGAGAAACCCTAGGAGAGACTATAGCAATAAATTCCCGCAGAGCCCGAAAAGGCCACGGTATGACGGTTAGGAAGGGGAAACTCTTCACCGCCAGAGTTGCAGAGTGTTTTTTTCTCTTCACCGCCAAAAATAAGTCAATGATCTTTTCTCGAAATTTGGCTCCACATGTTTAAAATCCCCTCTCAAAATACATATTGTTTTACAGAAATAATATAAGGTGAAATATCAAGTGTGTCATATTTTCTCGCCTAAAATAAACGAATATTAAGGCCGGAAGAATTAAAAAATATGAGAACTAAAATTTTAAATGAAAGGAATATAACTTACGGATCCGTCTGTGACCCTCTCTTTCATATTTCCCTCACCATTAAAAAACAAACCCAAAAAAGCGGTTTTCTCTAGAAGAAATTTGTTTTTGGAAAATAAAAAGTTAATGAATAATTAAATAAATAAATATTTTCCATAACATCGATTTTTTCTATGTTTCTTTTCATGTACACTCTTCTTGGTTCCCCTAGTACAAAGGATATCCACGAAACCAAAAAACTTATTTTCAAGCCCGATCTGCTCAAAAAAATAATGGATCTGTAAGGGTCAAAAAATATTATCCTATAAAATCAAACCCCGATTCAATACAACTGAATCTGATTCTAGTGAATACATTAGCGCCGCACAAATTCATTTTTGAAGTGAGATGTGTTCGAATCAATATGTGGAAGCCCCTTGGCTCGCTCAGATCTGTATTTGTAATCTAGCATAGCCTACGCTGTTATTAGATACATAAAAATACCTCTAATACTCGAGGAGAACGATAAGTGAAGAAAGATATAGTATTGTGTATCATTCGGTATACGCCCATAACATGCCCGATCTAGACTAACAGACGACATCCAGGCGAGTGGTGCATGCTCATCGTTGTAATGAAACCCCCGTAAATTGTAACCACCTAACTGCGACACTATAATGCAATTCAATATGATTAAACTAGCAATCAAGTCCGCCACGTACGCAAATAAATTTAGAAAGAGATTCAATCAACACCTGCCACCCACATACAGTACACACTTATCTAAGAAACGCATCTCAACAAGTTCTCCACAAATTTTAATCAAAATTTTAATATCTCACTAGCAATCGCACGCGAGTAGTGCAATGTGAATGCTGAAAGGGAAAAAGAAGTTAATGGAAGGGTAGTACAGAAAAAGCAAAGAGTTGAAATGTTGGAGCATATGAGAATAGGCAAAAAGTAGCAGAGAAATACAATAACTATATGTATTATATATAAGCACAAGAAATGTACAGAATAACATATTTGAGGACATAAAGCAAGATACAAAGGTAGAGAAAGGATAACAAGCATGACAGATAGAAGGATAGGGAAGAGGAGGAAGGTATATAAGAGAGTGGGAACAAAGATAGGGACTGAAAGCGTGACTCTTCTTTTAACCGTATTTGAAGAAGAGGAGTATTTGACATCTTGTAGTAACCTTCGAACAATAATGGTGGCGATATTTGAATGTCATTCAAGGAGGGGGCTCTAAAAATAATGGTGAATGTAAGCCCTTGTCGTTCAATGTTTACAATGTCAATTGTAGCTTTATGAAGATTAATTCCTTGAGACTTTCAAATAGATAATGCATAGGCCATTTTGAGGGGAAATTGTCTACAGGTACCACTAGAAATTGGCGAGATTGGAACATGGGAAGGATTGTCATGATCCCAAGAAGGGCCAGTATACCAATCAAATTTGATGATAAGAAAAAAAGGAAATGGAGGTGACGATGAGAAATTTTCATACACAATGTTCATAACAATGTCAGTTGCACCATTAACCAGGCCTGTTTCAACCCATAAATTTGTGGAAAGCATGACTTTTTGTTTTTTTAAAAGAACTTTGTTCTGCAGTTTCTCGTCACTAGCATCAATGGAGTCATTGTGTCTTGTTTTTGAGCAATAAATATGGAAACTCGATAATTCAACTCTTTTAACATTTGGAGGTTGTGGTTGTCGAGATGTTGTTTTTTGGAAAACAAATGGGTGGCATTGTGGAAGTCGTGGATTTCTTGCTCTGAAAGGTATGAATCAGTGCGTGACATTAACAGCTCCTTGTCTTCAAATGTAGGATCTACATTGCGAATGTTGAGAAGAATGCGACGAAATGAAATGTTTGCTATGAGTGCAACCCTATTGCATGAGGATTGAATTCAAGGATATCGAAACTAGAAAATTCTTTCCAAAGTTTTTCTCCATAGGAATTACTTGCATACAAAGGAATGTCCATGACAGGCGATAGCTGACCAAGATCTCTAAGAAAAATGATGGATCTATAACCAAACATAATTGCTTTTGAAACTGGTAAAGCGTCACAAAGACGATAGTCGATTTGTGCGAGCAATTTAGGTCCAACGAAACTCATTTCACCAATTAGAATATATGTGACATGTTTCGGAGAGTCTTGTAAAGAGGCTAAGGATTTTATTTCTTTGATTAGAATGTGTAGGGAGGCTTGAATTGTGGAAAAAACAATGTTTAATGCAGCAACCCCAGTAGTGGCTGGTAAAAAGAGTGGAGAGAGACCAATTGTTGATGCGGAGCAGAAAGTGGACTTGGGAGAATGAATAAGGTAGGACTTTCATGTTGGTGTAGTACCCCGAACAATTAGCTTGAGTAGTGAAAGTTTGTCTTTGCAAGAAAAGTGATGCATGATAGTGTTGAAAGCCAAGTGTTGGTCTTCACTTAATTGGAAGGGGGGTTGTGGCAGACACTGCAAATGTGGAAGACAATATTCAACCTTATTCCTTTTGATAAAAGTAGAACCCATTTCCTATAACTGAAGTGGAACATTATGACTTGTTTGATTGTATTGGGTGTCAAATCTTCGGTATCCCAGAAAAAGTAGACTATCAAGACCTATAGTCTATCGGGGATGGAATTGAGACAAAAGTTGTCATTTATTCATTTTCTCATGGGTCTACATGCCTTCGTCGTCGGATTCAGATGAACTTGATGAATTATTTGCAGGTACTATTTTAGTCCGGATTACATGCCATGGAGTGTAGCTATTTTTTAAAAAGTACCAATCAGAAATTATATTTTGAGTAGAAGCTATATCCAACGGAATATTGCGGAAAGGCTTGTAAAGGATGAGGTCAGACCAACTGAAAAGTTCAAAAGAAGGTGACTCTTCTAAAAGAATAGTGGAAAATCTTGGATATGGGCAATTTCGAAGTCTCCATTTATTTCCATTTCAGTATTTACTACAACTCCAGTCCTGAGCAATTTCAATAAAGGAAATGGATTTCATAGACAAAGGCCGCACAAGATATGTGTAACTAAGAAGGCTTATTTCATGTGCTTGAGATTCTATTACAACAACTCGATCTAGGTTTTTTACCCACATTTAATGAAACAAAAGCCCGACTACACATAACAAGTACTGTTTTTTTGTCATAGAAGCATACGTGGCTATGTATTTAAGTACATCATGACGTGAAAGCATACACAGACAATCAATGTTGGCTCTCCATAAAACAATCATGCTTCAGTTGTGGATGTTCAATCTATCATCATTCTTTGAATGAAAGTATTTAATTATACCTTTGTTTTCAATAGACAAGGAAGAATTGTTATATAAATTAATAATTTTAAAGGCATATTAATAGAGGAAGAGAAACCAATAAATATTGTGAGGTTTGACTTTCTCTTTGTGAGCGCAAGTCATCGCCTGAACACATTCATATTTTCACTCTATGACCGTTACAAACATCTTATGGGCCATGAGAAATCTAAAGAAAAGAAAATAGTAGATCCTAATGTGAGTGGTTGACTGAATGGATATTTTTTCCTGTGCAATGGAGAGGCTTCCCCGCCAATTTTCAGTTTTCCCATAAATGAGATTGGAAATATCATAAATAATCAAGTATTGTCTGTATTTTTCAAGTGTCCCCAAATACATAAACATATTCCAACACTACTTAATGGTGTCAATATGCCAAAGAGGTCTATAAGACAATAAGATGTGAAGCAACAATCAGCTTTGTGGCATGAAGAAAATTTTGATAGGAATCAGCTCCAATACGGGCAACATGTTTGTGAAACAATATCAGGTAATCATCTTACGGTAGTAGCTCAACATCTTATTTTCAAAAATCTACAACAAAGGAACAATAACTCACAGGGATCCATGCAAGCTGCGATGTACTCAACAAACTATACATTTCGTGGCTATTTGGGAATGAATGGAGGATCCTTCTCATCCAAAAAGGGTTCAAATCATTGGATGAGTTCAAAGTTCACCTCAGCTAGTCATCCAAAGTATGAGGAATTTATTTTTCTTTTTTTGAATTTCATCAAAGAACACCACAATATTCAAGGTCTATTACACCAAGGAATAATCACTTTACTCCCCTGTCAGTTTCAATAATTGAATTTTGTGGGTCAAACTCGAGGGATGGTTCGACCCAAGTTGATTATTTGGCACCATATGGTAGAAGAGATTCTTATTCACAACAAAGAAGTGCGATGCAAGATAATGGCCATTAGCACCATTTAGTCAGAAATGTTTTCTCATGACAAGGTGATATTGGACATCAATATTATTAGCATCCATAGATTAATGGGTTGGATCACAGTCTAGTGTTATTGGAGTCCCAAGAAATTGGGAAATAACTTGTTCTTAGTCATTTGTATCCAATTACTAGATATTTAGCTTCTAGTGACAGGGGACATCATTCCAATCAAGGAAAGCGGGAACGACCATGTTTTATCTTTGCCACATTAAATATTCATTTCAGAATTAACCAAGGAGATTGGAAGTTAAGTGAGACTTATATGCAAGACTTGGATATATTTCATTGGATGGGCCAAGTCCAATGAAGTCGAACCAAGCACAAGCAAGGAGTGACAAATCCACTAAGGAGTAAATCCTAGTTAACAAGAAAATCAGTTAGCTTGAGCACAAACAGTTACTTGAGCATGCACTCAAAGAGCAAACTGTGTCACAAAGCCAATTACACAAAAATCCGTTACAGATGAAGGAGCAATAGTTCAAACTTTCACCTAAACCATGGATATAGAATGATTTAGTTCCCAAAATCACGACATAACAAGAAGCTCAAATAGTTCGATGGAGATATTTCTTATTGGCAAACCATGATGGTGCAACAAAATATGACAATACGGCAAATCATGAATTCACCAAGGCAAAGAAATGTTAAGCATGGAGAAATAAACAATCATGCACAATGGGTGCGGATAAAGTAGCTGGCCCATTTCAGGCGATTACAAACTAAACAAGTGTCTGTTGTGCATCTGAAGCAAGTAACCAAGCTGCGGATCCAGGTTCTTCATGGAGTGAGAGATCATGAAACACATCACAAATCCAACATGGTCAATGAGTTCATTTCTCGTACAATCGAGATAGGCGGACTCTTAGCCCAATGGATATGGCATTGATCAAAGGTGTCATGTTACTGATCTAGAGTGTCATTTTGGTGTCTAAGTGTATGTCCATGTCATTCCAGTGGTGTCCACATGTACCCACTTTATTATTGTAATAAATAATTTTAATTAGGTAGCTTATGTGATAAAATTGTGTTGTTTTAATAAAGCCACTTAGGTCACTTATGTGATAAAATTGTGTTATTTTAATAAAGCCACTTTACTTCATTAAAATAAATTTATTAAATTATAATATGACCTAAATACGCCCTAAAGTGATGTCATGTAAACATTAACTACCTTATAACCAACTTTTGGGTTATAAAAGGAAGTTAGAGCTCATTTGTTAGGGGTCTTGGAGGTTAGAGGAACTTTGTGTCCTATGGTATCAAGGCAAGGAAGTTAATGAAGATTTGTGTTTAGATACTTTCCATAGAGATTGATCACTGTGAAGACTTTGTTGAAGAGATGGAAAGGAGAATTTCGATTCCTTTCAAAGAAGAAATACATGAATGCTTATAGAACTTCATGTCTTGAGATTCTTATTGGTTATGTTTGTTCTTATGTCAAATGTAATATTTCATTTCTTTCCTTTTCATGCAAAGTACTAACATTCAATCTCTTTACTTTTATAGTGTACTTTGTAGTATGTAGGAATGAGATTTACATTTGTTTGTTCTTGTATGCTACCTCTTGTTAGGAAATCTTTATTAGTGTTCACATTGTTATAAGTGGTAATGTGAAGTTGTTTAAACAACTTCACATATTTAGTTTGATGTTTGTATTACGGGTTAAACAACCACACAATTCTCTCCTAGAATCTTGGGTTGTTGACTCCCTATTAGTAGGCTATAGTTTGCCTATTTATTTGCATGTTTGATATTGAATAATCAATTTGAATCATTATTATTATTTCGATGTACGAAACTAAGTCCAAATTATTATTTGGTATCAGAGCGTGCTTGGCATGGGTACCTCTACACAGTAGTGAGCTAAAGGAGACTAATCTGACTGCATACAATTGACAGTCATATACTCGTGAGTGAAAGGACGTCGGCTACTCTAAAGGTGGACAGATATGGTGGACACATATGGTTAAAATCTCACATACCATGCTCCAATCCAACACCGAAGCAAGATGTGAAGTCAACAAATGAGTAAATTACGGCCTGGTCCATATTATTAGCGCATCACAGGATTGATCAACACATAGCACTCGAAGAGGAGAAGACTACCGTTCTGCAAGAGGCGCATTCACGAATGCCATTATGTTGATCTCTGTGTATTTTCATTAGATTTTTTGTCTCCATTAGAAATTTCCTTTCAGGATAATGGTGTGCTCACACCTATAACTACATTCACATCTAGTATGTGATCTTTATAAGTGGAGCCGCTTCTATCTTATAAACTCAGAGATTTGCATTGTTCGTTTTGGACAACGTGATCAACTTCAACTTGAACTACAAATCAGAACACAATCCATCTTTGTGGAAGGAAAGAGTGACTATAAAACGCCATATCCAATCTCCTTGATTTGAGGATAATAAGATTTTATTTATGTATGCGGCAGATTAAATAACATCAGATTAATAATGATGGCACTGAGTTTAACTTGTCTCCAAGATGTCGTCTGATTTACAAACCGAGAAGGGGGATGTTGAAGAGTATGAAACTTACCATATTTCCTCCAACCTTCCACATTTTTCATTTGGCCTCCGTACACGTATTTTTCCACGCGATGCATATTGCCCTCTTGCCATTACGTTGCTTGTGCACATACATCTATCATTACCAGGTGGCGTGAATCATATCTGTTATATTGAGTCGAGTATGTGATTAGAATACAGTCTTCCCACAAAGTCATATCCTAATTGATGTTTTAATGTTAAGGTCTTATTTATTCTAGAGTCTACTTTGTCCCATCGTCAATCACGAACAATGTGGTGTTTAAAAGTAATATTTTAATTACTTAGGGTCAATTTGTATTAAAGTCTATTATTGTATTTTTGTAAATGGTCTTGTCCTTGTTAAAAAAAAAGTGTTAATAGAATTTTAGACATTTGTCGTCTCTTTTTAAGGTCGTCAAAATAAATCTCCGTCATAAAAAAAAAGTCAAGAGTCGAAAATTGTCAATAAAATTGAAAAAAAATTGCCTCAAAGACGCATTTGCGGTGTTACTCGACGCCCGGAAAATAATGTGTTTCACATTGTGGGGGGGAGACAAACTAAACCCAATGTGGAAACTATTGAGTGTCCAAGTCAAATTAGGCGGAGCTAGCAACATGATATTGGAGGATGGAGGCAACGGAGGCAGGAGGACAGTCAGCATCCTCGAGTTCGTCACTACCTCAGAGGCCGCAAACTACTTTAGTGACACTTTTTGTTTTGTGTGTGATGAATAAGAACAAATGAGCTTTATTGTTCCTGTGTGCAGTTTAGTGCTTGTGTTTCCCCCGTGACAATAATGATGTGGAGATTTATACCATTGATACTAGCAGGAAGTGTTCTTGATCAAATTGACTTGATGGTAGATGTGAATTGGTTGAACGGTACCAATTCATGTATTCATCTAATAGGTTGAACGGTCCCTAGATGTAGTTCCCAGAGTCAGTGTTGAGGATTGAAACCATATGCAGGCTACGGAGCGACATGTTGCTTGGTTGAAGATGGTGTTCTTCCCCACCCTCACACTAAGGGGAGGAATGTTAGGAAATCTTTATTAGTGTTCACGTTGTTATAAGTGGTAATGTGAAGTTTGATGTTTGTATTACGGGTTAACCAACCACATGATTCTCTCCTAGAATCTTGGGTTGTTGACTCCCTATTAGTAGGCTATAGTTTTCCTATTTATTTGCATGTTCGATATTGAATAATCAATTTGAATCATTATTATTATTTCGCTATACGAAACTAAGACCAAATTATTACCTCTCTCCATTCTTTTCCACTATCTTTCTCTCTCTTCTATTCCTTTCTTTCTTTGTTTGGGTGCTTTCTGGGTTAGAAGTTTCCAAAACCCCACAAACCCATCATACGAGGGAGTTGCCCCTCTTAAACGCAAAGGTTAGATCACCGTGTCGATAGGTGATCCCTCCAATGCTGCAAGTTTTATGTCAGATAATGCAAGCTTACCTGTGAGGAGACAGAGTAAACCAAAGCGGCATAAAATCTTGGCAATATAACTCAATCTAGAAAGCATTATCTTTATTTTTAAGACTTTACGAGGAAGAGGAAGTATATGAATAGTCTTCTTAACGATAATCTGCATGTTTCTAGTACGCAGCCTCTATTATGTATTGTGAGCTTGTCTTCCACAATTTTATGGAGTATACTATAAATTTACAATTAAAGATAATTTACTAGCTTGCTGCTTCTACAACAAGTTATGTAGTTTTCATCCATTTTCACGTGCAACATATGTATATTGATTTCAACATATTAATGTCAAGTATCTTAAATGAAATTGATGTCGAACAATGCATCAAAAAAAAAAAAAAATTTGTAATCAACCCTTTAGTTTAAATAGTTAACATCAAAATTATGTGGAACCAATGATATCTAATGCCTTATTAAGCATTGTAACATGAGGAAATGCATGGGAAAACATTTTTGTATGAAAATAGAAATTGAATTATAGATTAGTTGTGATTTTTTCATAATGTTGGAGAAAAGGGAGATTATAATATGAACAATAATGTTTTTTAGCCTTTCAAAGGGTAATAAAAATGGAAGCCGTTGTTTCTTCCTTTTGTTAAAGTTTTCAAGGTCAGGTGTAGATATTCTCTAACTTTGGGAAATGGCATGTGTTTCATATGACTAAGTGTACAAGAATTAATATTGACTTGTCCCATGATACTATGTTCTAAATTTTGCAAAGTTTAATACTAGAAGGATACACAAATGTTTCTCATCCATTTTCTCGGCAAATTACATCCATTGATGCTAAAAAGAAGAGATGAATGAACAACCTTATGAAGATTATGTGGAACCGGTAATATCTTTGTTGCTCCTCAATATGGTCTATTAAGAGTTGTGTTCCAATTTTTCTTTGTACTTTTTAGCATGGAAATTACAATTTTATGTTTTCAAGTTTGTATGTATGTAATCATTTATTCTTATCCGTTTTGTTTTAAATTCTAATTGAAGTCCATACTTGTCATAGACCCTAACTCCTTATGTAACTTGTGAAATGACAGAAAAATGGAAACATTAACTATGAAATGTCATCACACTTTTTAACCAACCAAATAACATCATGTGAACATCCATAAGAACATTGCCCTTGATGGCTGGGTTTCAACTTCGGCTTCCATCAGATCTTTTCGAGGAGCTTTCCCTTTTGCGAAGCACACCCTTTCAAGGAGTTCTCCCCTTTGTTTTGCTATTTATGGTTCTTTCTAGTACATGAGCTTTATGATCATTGTTTTTGTGTTCCCATCTCAGGTTTACCCTCATTTTGTTTTCGTTATAATTTATATCAGTGTTTACTTCTTGTTTAATTATTAAAGTGAAGTGCTTTGTTGGTCTTCTTTTATCTACTCTTGAGTCTCATTCACCAATTTTATGTTGGAAAACACAAGCAATGAGAGGGGAGGGGTGAATCAGTGCTTCTTCATCCTTTGAAAAAAATTCTAACCCTCAGCAAACCATTCACTCTTAATCAACATTAACTATGAAGAAATAATGCCATCCACTCATAGGCAAATAACAAGCAAACACACATGAAGACAATGGTTAATGTAGGAAACCCTTGAAAGGAGAAAAACCCACTGAAATCAATGCACTACTGTGGAAAATTGTCCCATAAAAGATCACAGTGATTTCAATTTGTTGAGCACCCACTCAACTTGAAGCACCAACTCCAATCAATCAAGTCAAGCACCTACTTGAAAACTTTTGCAAGTTCCTACTTGCATGGAAGCACCAACTCCCAATTTTGTTAAGCACCTACTTAGTCTTCGCAAGTTTTGATCACATTTATCCTACTCGTTGTTTGAAACAACAAATTTGTGATCTCATACTCAGCTCTTACATGCTTATCCTCCTCCACACACCTAAAATCAACTATTTGCACAATTGCTCATACTCCAAGAACTTCGTCTTCTAAAACTATTTTTCATGCACATTGAGACACTCATATACATGAGGATGACACACTCTCATACCTCTTACACTTCTTCTTCCGACCCCTACAACTTCTCACCATTTGTAACTCATATAAGAGGATCTAAATGACATCACCTAAGTTGTTATAATGCAAGGGTAAGTGCACCAAGTTGGGGGGCCAAAAGAGGGTCTTGAAAAGACACTTTTTTCGTAAAAATAAAAAATCTTCAACTTCTACAACTTATTTGAGATAGTTACACTCAAAATTTAAAGATGTTATAAGATCATGAATTGTAGCATTTCGAGTCTAGTTTCTAAACAACTAAATTTTTTTAAATGGTTAAGTGAGTTAAATATCGAAAATGCTAATAGGTGCTCATGTTTTTGTCAAAAAACATAATAGACAGTCGATCGTGTTCCCCCCATTTTTTAGCACTATTTAATATTTTTGAAAATCATTTGGTAGAAAGATAGATAGGAGCATCTAGTTGGGAAAAAAAAAATTGTTAGATTTGTTTAGTGAGTATTTATTTTTTAATGATTTTTCAAGTATAAATATTTTGAAAACTAAAAAATAATGGATAACCAACTGTGCCCCCCATAACTACCTCAAAAAATATCAAAAATTAGAATTTTTTTTGAGTATGTATAGAAATAGGCCTAGTTTGGGACTGTATAATTTTTTTCAATTTGGAGAAGTGAAAAAAAAATATGTGTTTACAATCACTAAAAATAGAGATATAAAAGACATAGTTTGAAATAAATATAAATGGAAACCATAGAATAGTCAGAAAAATATAAATCGTACATATTTATAAAGAGGATAGTTTTGTTGACGTTGTAGGTAAATTTTTAAGAAAGATAGAAAACGTTTTTTTAGGATTTAGCATGGTATAAGGTGATTTTTCACATATTTTATCAAAAACACAGAGGTGGTTGTGTTGTTATAGGTCCAAGATGCCGGTTTGGGAAACCAAAGAAATTTTTCAAACCTGTAAATTCTTGGTTTGGGGGCATAATATAGGGAACGCGTACGCGCTATAAAACGTGCACGTTTCGTATAGGTATTATATGTGTTATTGGCATGCTTTTATTTACGAAAATAAATGTTTAATATAAGAAATTATGGTCACTCTACACCTTATGGAACTAGTCTCACAGCTCCATGAGTCACGGTTTAGGAGATAGTTTTTTATAATCTAATCTAGTCAGTACATAGGTAATTTTCAGGACTTCAACATTCAGCCTAAAGCTTTTAGCATTTCAATTCTACAATCAATGTCTATTTTGACAATGAATATAGTCATTGTTTAGGTTTTGGGGCCTTTTGGATTGTTTACTAACATTTGTAAGAGTGTTAGATGTGTCAAAATTAGATTTTACAAATCTCACAAAATTAGATTTGTCCAAAAACTTCACAACATTCACACTAATATCAAACACCGAGGTACTCTTCCAAATAGTACCAAAAACAAAAAATCAACAATCATCTCAAAAAAAAAAAACAATTGACTCTTATCCTTGGTGTCCATTCCAACTATCTTACAACAAATCAAAACCGTTGTGCGAATCCTCGCTTGGGGCAATCTCGGCTCTCATTTTCTCCCTTGTATGTATCCTTACTTGAAGTTAATGACCCCATCAATCAAATCAACCTTCAACGAGGATCCAACAAGAGTGTTACTTGACCTCACTCTTTAGTCTGATCCAATCTTACCTCTTTCATGTATCCTTGCTCGAGGGCAACTCAATTAAATCAATTCTCCATCCAAATCCAACAAGAGTTTCACTTGACCCTACTCTTGAGTCTGATCTTACCCTTGCATGTATTCTTTCTTAGGGGGAAACTAGTTCAATCAATTATCATTGTGGAACACATTAGGGGCATAGTTAATTGTCTTTATTTCTAGGTTTTTTGCATTGAAAGTTATTATAGCCATGGTGTATATCTTTACTATGCATTTTGGGTTTGTTTTTATTTCGTTCTTTGCTATGTGTGTGTTTGTTTCCATACATAATGGGTTAAACATCACAGTTTTTTAATAATCATTGAGCCAATTCTATCGTGCAACAATAAAATAAGGTTTCTCTAAAATACAATATCTTAATGGAACCTCAAGCTACGAGAAAAGTCACTCCCATCATCCTTCTAAACACTCTCGAATCATACACCTTCTCATTCCTCCTATGGAGCGGCTGTCCACTGATTTGTCGTGTCACCCATCCATTTGAGGGGGCAATCCCTTAACATAATCTAGTCTCGTTGGAGCTTCCAAATCTTCACCGGGGCAAATCAAAAAGGTCCACCACATTTCCCTACCATCCGCTCATTGATCTAGATGTCTACTTTTTTTAAAAATCTATTACTTTGCAATAACAATTTAAAGAGGGACAAATGTAAACACCCTAAAAATACATACCTATTCCTAATCATCCATATCAGTTAAATAATGTGCCAAATCAGTTTTAGAACACATCCTAGACCACTAATCTCCCACATCCCTTTAGAAATCACCCACTTCTTACTAGAATTATTTTAATTAATTATATCATACATAAAACACACTCTTACACTTCTTAGCTAATTTAATTAACTATTTAAATAAAATAATAGCAAATTATCCACCCACCTTCCACTCAACTCCAGCTCACTAGCTCACTCACTCAAGTTCTAAAATCCTACAGAAAAAGAAGCTAAATTGCACGTACAATTGAAGAATTCAAAAGCCAACTATTCAAATTCATTTTCCCTTTAATTTTTATTCAAACCAGCCAATTGCACAAGCCAAATCAACATGCTGAATCAAGAAAATGCATTCATTAACCTACAGCTTATTCAAAGCCTTATCCACAATCCATGGCCTCTCCTTCAGCTATAAATAAGAATCTCTTGGAAGCTCAAGGCATTTGCAACATTACTCTGTCCAATTGCCACATGAATTCATACGTCGTTAGGTTGCCCATTTGGTCATCAAAGCACACCATTCATCCATTGCTCGTAACACAATATATTTCCATTCGGAGTCAATTTTGGAGCATTTATAAATAATCCATCAAAGGAGATTCAACAAGTGTGGTACTTCACTCCACATTTCAGCCATCTCATCTAAGGTTAGGAAGGGAACACGAAGAAAGATCTGGTTTGCATTATTTGTTTTGTTTTTTCATTGTATATAGGATGGATCAATGTTGGCACCTAGGATGAGGAAAATTTTAGCAACCGACCTCATTGAGGAGTTTTTCCAATGGGGACGTAAGGGAATTTACACCATATTTAAGGAAATTGGTTTGGAAGTCCTTATAACAACTTCTAAATAGCCCTCTTAAACGTGCACGAAATAAAAATAGTATAATATAGTGGAAAGAGAAAATGCGTAGGATACCAAAGCAAAGATTTCTCTATGAAGGAGAGATTCTCAAAAGGTTTTTAGGGATTGGAAGGAAACTAGGATAGTAAGTTGTCTAGACATAAGAAATTGACATTTGTTTATTTGAAGAGGACAACGATAATCTTTCTGGGCGAAGGGCATGTAGAGAGCATCATGGGTTAGCCATAAATGACGTCCCTGATGTAAGGATTTACACTTATCATTGCATTAACAATTCATATGTCAAGACCCTTGGGGAGGAGGTGAGCTAGTTTAGTCGAGGTCTATCCAGTTTCCCATATCCATAAACTGCCTCTTTCAACAATAAACAAATCCTATTCTAGTGATAAATGAAAGAAAAAATGAATGAGTTCTTTTTAACGAATATAATGTGCATAAAGCATTCACAAGATACTACAAATTGAGAGAAAAGACAATGTAGACACAAGATCTATCCTAGATTAACCCAATGTGGGAAAAACTCTAGTGGGTAAGAAATTGCTTCCCTTTCAATATGTAATTCTCCAAAATACAAATCTACTACCAAAGATTGGCCTTAAGAAGGATTCAAACTCCTTATTGTATTTGTTTCCTTACAATCCCCCAACAATGAATTAACTCACTTTAAACAAACAAACAAGAAAGAAATCCAACTCCTCTCTTTTGCTCGCACTTGAATTCACTCAAAAGAACTTGTTTAGAATGAATAAATGCGCTCATATTTATAGTTTCTCTGCCCAAGGATGGAAGGAAGGCGACATGAATCATTTCAGAAACCCAAACATTTGCAACTGTTCGGATTTCCCATTTTGGCGTTATTGGGACAAAACCACACAAAAAAATGTAGCCTTTACACAGCCTTTATGTAGCCAGAATGTAGCCTTTACGCAACCAAAACACAACAGCTATGTGGCAGTCGCACAGTTAATACACAACCAAATGAAATGTTCTCTTTTGTCATTTGAAGGTGTATGGATCACCATCAACCTAACTTAGCCATTTTCCTAGAACAATAAAAATGCTAAGGGTATGTTTTACAAATCTCAATAAGGAGAATAAATAGAATTAAGTATTTCTAGATCCATTTGAAATATCCCTTTTGGGACTTCGACAAAAAATCAGAGTTCTAGTATAAAATTGCAGCAAAGTTATTTCAAGAGAAAATGTGCCCAAATTCTCCAACAACGATTATTAAACAATTATTCATAAATACTACATATTATGCAATTGATATTAGACCAAATCGACGTGATTTTAGCCCAAATCGTACTACTGTTATAAACTGAAATTTCTGGGAAAACATAGCCTTGGGAAATGGGTTTGATTTACATGAAAATGTCTCTGGTTTACATGCAAACACTAGAATTTTCAGAATAAATGTAATAATTGGAATTATAATAATATGCAAAGATTACAAAGTTTTAAGTCAAATTATTGGGGTTTTCGTCCCAAAAATCAGACCTCTAATGGGTTTGACGTCTCAATAGAATTTTATGAGAAATAATCTCAAATTATCTGATTTCAATATTCATATTCACATGTTCAAATGAATGTCCAAACCCTTATTTATACAGTTTTTCATGCTTGGCACCAAAGGTCAAAAGACATGACTCTTCATTAATTGACCCCCTTTATTATGATTTGTGTTTACATTAATCGTTGTTTGTCTTTTGCTTTAGTCACCCCTTTATTATTTAATTAAAATACTACACGAGTTCGTTGCCTTTCTTCTTTTATTAATTTCTTCTTCTAGGCCATGAAGAAGGAATGGTCGGGAGCCCTCTTTTGAGCTGTTACGTGAAAAAAAGGGACATTACACCATTTTTGGATCATACTTCCGCAATTTGAGGCTTTTAAGTCCCCTAAAAGCTTCTAATGATGTGAGGAAATATCTTCTCCTCATCTTCTCTGAAATATCACTTGGCCTTGGTGGGTAATTGACCTTTCAAACCAATCCACCACCTATCTTGCACTCCTCGTGTTGTCCACTCTTTCCGCTGCAATACCACATCTTCCTCCAATTCTAACTGACTGTTCGGAGTAAGATCCTCAATGGATGGTGGAAACAATCCCTCTTCTTCCTGATCAAACATGG
Source organism: Taxus chinensis (assembly GCA_019776745.2). Classification (NCBI taxonomy): domain Eukaryota; kingdom Viridiplantae; phylum Streptophyta; class Pinopsida; order Cupressales; family Taxaceae; genus Taxus; species Taxus chinensis. Next base: position 245,455,039 of record CM034155.1, on the reverse strand, counting down.
AGGGCCCAAAGAGATGTAAATTCTCAACATTTACAACTAAATACATCCTCATATAAGGAGGCAAATCCAAGCAAAATGCATTTTTGCCCACTTGTTATAGAATTTCAAATGGGCCATATCGGAGAGACTTTTTTTTCTTAGCTTTAACTTGTATCCTTTCTCTTCTTAAGTACAACCATACCCTGTCTCCTTCAAGGAAAGAATGCTTAGTCATGTGCTGATCATGTCGTGGTTTGTACTCGGCCTACGACTCTGTCAACCTCTCCTCTACTTGAAGGTCTATTTGCTGAATTTTCTCAATGAACTTCTCAACGTTGTGGACCTCCAGTTCCACTTTTCCATTGTCTCTACATGGTTATCTCAAAACAACATTAAAAGCAATATTAGTTAAATAACCAAAACGTGTCTCAAAAGGAGTCTAACTAGTAGAAGCACGAATTGCCTTGTTATAAGAATGTTGGATATGCACCAAATTCTTATCCCAAGTTCCAGGATGTTGCGTATTGTACTTTTCCAAGGTATGTCTTACCCCTTCTGTCTGCTCACTTAGCCGGGGATGAAAAGCGGTAGACCTCTTCGGCTTAGTATCCATCTTCTCCCACAAAGTAGACCAGAAAAATACCAATGAACCGTGAGTCCCTAATGGAAATAGGCAAACCAAAATGAACCCACACATTAGCAACAAACAAATTCGTTGTATCACCGGTATTCTTGCGAGGAATGTGAATACCCACTTTACAAAACTGATCTATTACCACAAAAATATCCTCATACCATTTTCTGGAAGTAGGCAAACTGTCCATAAAATCCCAAGAAAAACTTACCCATGGTCAGGAAGAAACTAATAATGGCATACATAACCCCAAATCCCCTTCACTACATGAAACAAAACCGTTGGCAAAGTTAACAACTTCTATTTGTATGTTTGGCCAATAAACACCCCTGTGTAAGTGCCCAACAATCTGTCGCACCAGAGTGACCAGCCACCCCTGAAGTGTGTGCTTTCTCAAACAAAGACTGCAATTGTTGTTTGTCTTCGTAGGCATCCTGTATGGACCGCCTGTAGTATCCCGAGCCTAGAAGTGAACTATAGGGTAACAACCATATCACATGCTCAATTGGTCTATCCTGGGGCAGCCCCATAGGCTCTTCCCAAAACCATTGAACCAAATCGTCCATCTGTTTCCACTCTTTGTTAGTAACCATGCTACAAGTGCTCTCAGATGAAACAACTTCCTCTACTTGCATACTCATCAAAAATAAGAAATGAAAACCTCCCACTAGCATTAATGAGTTTCCGAGCGTTAGTGGAACTTACCAAAGATATCTTTGAGTCTCCTGCAAAGGCTAAAATCATGTAGCTCTTACCATCCTTCACCAACCGGTACTGGTTGGCTCTTCTCATGAAGATGCCATCCCTAGTATACAAGTACAGACTACCAAACACTACACAACACACATCAAGAGGAACAACATCCACAATGACTTCATCAATAAATTTCTTATCAATACCAATAGTGATTATACATTGTTTGGTAACCATGATGTTTATGCCTTTCTTCACCCAACACAATGAGTACAGACTTGGATAAGATAAGATAAGATAATTTTATTAATATCCAACAAATGACCACAAAACTAGGTCAATGGGACTACAAAGTACAAAGCCAATGGAGCTAGCAAGAGGACCCAAATGGGTTGCGCTAAATACAAAGAGAGAGAAGAGAAAAAGAGAAGGAAGCAACAGGAGCTACAAAAGCTGAGAGACTAGAGAAGAAGAAGAAGAAGAAGAAGAGAATGACGGCCTAAGGGGAACAGAAGAAGGAGCAACACCCCCAACATCGTCACCTAGCATTCAAGGTTGGCTGAGAGTAACTGGCAATGCGCCGACATTGAGTAACTAAAACTGTGGAATGTCTGGAAAGCCGATGTCTGGGACAGAGACGGTGCCTCTGCATAAGCCTGGTCGATCTCTATCTATGTGGGGGGGGCCTGAGACGCGCTAGAGTTAAAGAGCCTCTGGTGTAGGAAGTGGAGTTCCGAGTCCTGACAAATCTAAACTGGGGGTCCGTACTCGTGTCAATATTTCACTTGGTGCCCCTCACCAGGGAGAGCACCTAGAAGAAGGGGACATCCATCTAGTATCCATTTGTTTCGGAGGAGTGTGAAGGAGCCCGTCCCAAAGCCTGAGGGCCTCCTGCAGAAAGAGAGCAAGACATATCTGGTCATAGTATATGAAGAAAGTTGCAACGGAAGTATGCTCACGAAATAGGTAATGGAATATCCCCCTAATCTCATAGTAAACAGGACACCAGAAAATGAAATGTTCTTCAGTTTCAACCTCCTTAGAGAGAGCAAAGCTGGCAAGTCCGCCCTGAGCAGTCAAGCTGGTGGTCAGTCTCCACACAGAGTCGATGTGAGCCCACCCTAAATTGACCGAAGGAGATACAAAGGGCATGTAACTAGTGTCGGGAGATGTACATGGGTCTGATAATGAGCCTATCACGGATCTCAAGAAAGTGTGCAGAGTAGGACATCTTCGAACGTAACCCACCCAAAGGGTTGGTCCAACTGTGCTGGATGAACTGTCTGTAGATATCATCTCTAATAATTCTGTGATGGTCCTGTTAGTTCGAGAGGAGATGGGCAGGGGTATCTAGGTTGTAGTTGAATGGTGGGATGCGGTCCATCTGAATGCCAATGAATCCAAGAAGGCATGAAGTATAGGCATACCAACAACGAAATCGACCACTATGATCTGAGAGGGCAATAACTTCATATGGGAAGTAGGCAAGGTAGATGTAGCTATTCCTGTCTCCAAAAGAATCAGATAATCCTTAGATGCGGTGCAACATCAACACATGGCTGAAAATAGTCTCTAATCTAAAAGGGTGAGCCCCAAACTCAACAAGAATAATGTTGTGAGGAATGGACTCTTTGCACCTGATGACACGCCTGAGCATGAGGATCTTGACACACTCAATAGTAGCCCAATTCGAGTCCAAAAGGGACGAACCCCAAATTTCCGAACCGTATAGAATCGTGGGCCTAACCAGGAAGTCAGAGATAGACATCTTAGAAGGGATGTCCTGGAAGTGATGGAAGAAACACCTTCTCTCAAGAGTCGCCACATAACCATACCCCTTATTAACCCAGGGCTGGAGAGTAAGACGAAGGCTAAAGCGTGGCCCAAAAAACAAAATCCCTAGGTAAATGTAAGAACAGATGATCTCAATCTCCTCCTCCTATAAGAAGAATTGCAAGTCCAAGGTCTTCAAAAAATTGAAAACCATAACTTTGGTTTTCCCGAGGTTCACTGTCAGTTGTCTGTCATCACAGAAGAGGGCTAAGGCATCCAGCTACCTCTGGAGTCCCTTCGTAGAGGAAGCAAGGAGAACCACGTCATCTGCGAAGAGAATGTAGATCAAGACATGGTGCAGAAGACAACCATCCACCTCCTGAATGTGCTCCTTGAGAAAATCCTCAAGCTCATCAATGTAGATACCAAACAAGGTAGGAGAGAGGGGGCAACCCTATTTGACTTTAATAGGGCTCATGATGAAATCGAACAAACCTGCAAAAGTGAGAAGACGTCCCAGGACCTCCTCATATAAGTTCATAACGGTTGTAAGGAGAATTTCAGAAATACCAATATCTCTGGGCTTGCGAAAGAGTGCTTCATGTGGTACCGAATCAAAAGCTTTCCGAAAATCAACAAAACAACATAAAACTCTGGAGGAGAGGTGACGAGCCTCTTCGATAATAGCCTGAAGAGTGAGGATGTGATCAATGGTCTGATAAGTCCGTCGAAAACTCGCCTGTCCCCTAGCTCTGCAATGGTACTGATCAAGGAACTCAGAAAGATGCATATGAAGAAATGTGGCATAGAGCTTGGAGAACGTGTGGCCCACCATGATAGTCTCGTAGTTGTTTAGGTCAGAAGTAGGCCCTGACTTGTGGATGGGGTGGATAATGTGGTGGGACCAAGACTCTGGAAAACCTGTACCAACCATCTGATTGAAGAAGTCAACAAGGTTACTGAGGAACATCTCTCGTTCCTGTTTCAAAAGTTCTACTTGGAAACCTTCCTCATCCCCTAATTTGCTGCAACTCATAGCTAGAATGGCCTTCCTCACGTTGGTGTAGGTGAAAATATGGCAATAAGAGGGTGAGGAAACAACTTGGATCTGAGGCTGGCCGAAAATGTCATAAAGAGTGGAGGTGTGAGTAAACATGGAGTTGGGATCTTAGTCCAAGAGTAAAGGCGAATGACGGGGAAGAATGGTGTGCCAGAAATGTTTGGGTGAGTTGATGAGGGACAAACCAAACTCCTGACATCTATGAGAGATAAAGGTGCATTTTTTATGACGAAGGAGATGACGATAGGCTGACTTCAGGGAAAGGAAGGAGGGGAGGGCATGAGTGAAGGCAAAACGGAGTTTCCGATGAAAAGCTTTGCTTTCCTCATCATACCATTTGTTCATAGGGCAGCTACCACAATATAGGGTGGAAAGGGTGACGTGGGGAAAGGAGCTCATGGCCGCCTCACGAATAACACAAGATAGGGTACTAAACATCTGGTCCGAGGTAAGAGAGGTAAAGTGGGGAATGGGGGGGAGAAGCTAACTAAGGTGAAAGGAGAAAGTGTCGGGAAAAAGGAGAAGGGGAGGGGTTGAGATCATTGGGGGGTAACCTAAAGGGAAAAGGAGAGGGTCACATGATCAGCAAGAGGGACGGGGGAAACACATAAGTGGTGGATGTACGGAATCAAGTCAGGAGTAGCCATGACGTAATCAACCACAATAGCCCCACCACAATAAGGTCTGCAAGTAAAATACCGGGATATAGGGAAACAAGGAATGTCATTCATAATCAGCAGGTCATGAGATTCCCCCAACTGGAGAAGATGTCGATCGTACGATGTAAGGGGCCTCATAGTGTCCTCTGAATCTCGTTGGAAGCCAACCAAATCTGGATCCACCTCTGACGTGCAAAGTGCATCATCAGTCATGTCATGCCTCGGAACCTGAAGATTTATGGTATGTGCATTGAAGTCCCCCGAAATGATGATCTCTCCAAACCCAAAATACTAGGAGATACTAGCATAAAGGTCAAAGAAGGGGTCTCCATCTAGGCCGCTATGGATAGCAAATAAGGAGGAAGTTGGAGGGAAATTGCAAACTGCAATGAAGATGTCCCTGAAGTGGGAGGAAGTACGTTTGATTCGAATCCTTAGAAAATGGGAAAACAAATCTTAAACAACAATAGAAACCATGCTCCGAAGAGTGTCCCTAACCAAACAAGCCACCCCACCAGACCCTCTAACACCACCAGAACTCTTAATCTTCTGTCTGCAAACGGAAAGCCAGTAGTAACCATTAATATCAAGGAGAGGGCGAACCGAGCTCACATGTGTCTCCGTGGCAAAGAGGATGTCTTAAAATCGTAAAGCATCATAAAAGATGCCTGGATAAGACCAGTAGGACCCGTTTCCATTCCAACACGAGATGGAGATGCCCTTCTTCCGAGACCTCTCCTGTTGGAACCGTCATCTGGAACTGGATTCAGGAGCCCAACCAAGGGAGAAAGAATCCCGAACCACTGGCCTAAGGTTTAGAATCACTGCCCATATCCCTGCTTTTCTGGCTGGCATGATAATTTCCTGAGATTTGAGTTCAGCGACTTGCTCTCTGGTAAGATCTTCATCAAGTAAAACCTTATTAGGTAGAGAAAATAGCTTCCGTTTGGCTCTGAGAGCCACGAACCGATCATCAGCTGATTTGAAGAGGAGAAAAAGAGTAAAGTTCAGTCTGAACCAAGCTCTATCCAACTGCACCTCATGCAGCCCTAACTTTCTAACTTTAGTATATCAACTAACTCTTTACTAATCAAATTAGCTTGCGAACAAGTATAAAAAAGAGTTTTTGTTACTTGATTTTTTATATGAAAAAGCTTAGTTCATTTTCCTGAATAACATTGTTACTACCCAAACATACCTCTCTACGAATAGAGGTATAACACATTGTCTCATCCACCTCTTCGCTCGAAAATACTTCATCTCCTTGGAGGGTAGTCATGGCCTTATTTTTTATTCTTCTTATTCTTGAAGGGATGTAATTCCGAGTGGAGCTTCCAACATTTTTCCTTGGATTCAGTGTCAACATTACAAGGACCACAATGAACGTTAGTATTCTTAATGCAAGTAGCATTATGCTTACCTTTCCCCTTTTATTTTTCATTCAACTAGATGTCACTTTGTTTATTTGAAGCATGCTGAGCGGTAGATGAACTCTTCTGCTTGTTCATCTCTAAATAGTGGGCTTGAGAATAAGCCTCGTCTACATCCACTAGCTTGGTCAAGAGGACTGGTTTCCTCAAGTGGCTACGAAGTCCACCAATGTACTTCATCAGAAGGTCCTAGTCTGCTACATATTTGCCAATATGGACAACTTTTTTCTAGAACTCACTATTGTACTCCTACACGTTATGGCGTTGTTTTTACCTGAGATACTGCCAATACATGGACCTCTCTTCCTCATAACAAATAGGATAGAACTGCTTTTTGATTAGCCTTTTAAATTCATCCCACTTAGTAATAGGAGGAAGCTTCTTAACAACCAAAGAATGAACATAACTTTCAAACCAAGTTAAAGTATGATTGGTCAATTTTAACCTTTTAAAGGAAATGTGTTGACTCTCATTGATTTGATGCAAATTGAAATAAACCTCAAGTTGAGCTAGCCAATGGTCTAGCTTCTCAACATTCTGGTCCCCATCATAGGGTTGAATTTCTATCTTTGCATTTACTTTGAAGGGAGGAGTTGTAGGGTTGGCACGTGCATGCTCTTCTTCATACTCGTGACTATCTTCTTTATGAGCTCCTAGTGCTTCTTTTGGAACACCAAGCTTCTACATAAGCAATACTATGATGGAATCCAATTTCCCCATAGATAAGGAAATATTGTCCACATTCGTAGACAGACTTTCCACATCTGCCTCCAACTTGTAGAAATGTTCCTCTCCAGTCTCTTCTGCATCTTCTCTACGAGTCATCTCTCGAATTCCGCGCTTCCACTTCCTAGTGGAAATTTTTGCTTCAAAAGGAATGATTTATGAGCTCTTAATGCTTCTTGTGGAACACCAATCTTCTCCATGAGATATCCCACGATGGACTCTAATTTTCCCATAGACAAGGAAATACTGCCCACATCCTTGGACAGACTTGCCACATCTTCCTCCAATTTGTAGAAACGTTCTTCTCCAGTCTCTTCCACATCTTCTATACGATCCATGTCTCGGATTCATTGCTTTCACTTCTTGGTGGAAATTTCTACTTCAAAAGGAATGAGGATACCTTCGTTGCTTTCTTTTCCCTTTCGAGTAACGGGCATCAAATTGAAACAATGTCAACACAAGTTATACCACACAAAAACTAAAATCTTAATTGCTCTGATACCAATCTGATGCATAAATTGTCTCTTTCAACAATAAACAAATCCTGTTATAGTGATAAATGAATGAAAAAATGACTGATTTTTTTTTAAACAATATAATGTGCATAAAGCATTCACAAGATACTTCAATATGAGAGATAGAACATAATGGAGACACAAGATTTATCCTGGAGTAACCTAATGTGGGAAAAACTCCAGTGGGTAAGAAAATTGCTTCCCTTTCACTATGTAATTCTCCAAAATACAAAGCTATTGCCAAAGATTGGACTTCAAGAAGGATTCAAATTCCTTCTTGCTCGTTTACAATCCCCCAACAATGAAGAACTCACTTTAAATGAACAAACAAGAAAGAACTCTGTGAATATTACCAAGGCTATGGGCCGCTGCTGGTTTTTTGGGACTTCTGCTTTATTGGATTCAGTTGGTATCCAGATCGATTGTCTCCCCCCTTTTTAGTATTCCCCGAATGCTCCCAGTCATCTCTTTCCCACCAAGCAAGTGCTGAATAGGTCCACCCGAGAGGATATTTATAGGTGCTTTATTTAGACTACTTGGGTGAATCCTCATGGGGGTTTGCGCCCTAAGATGTCCTCTTATGTAGAGCATTTTCTTGAGATCGGTGATGGACTCATCATCCGCCCTCAATACACCTTTCGTCACAGGATGCATACCCTCCAAACTTCGATGCGAGACTGATCACTACATTGACCGAGATGACAAACATTTTAGGCTCTGTGGCCTTCAAGAGGTGGAGAACGAGACTTTTTTCATCTTCCGCTGCCCCATATACTATGAGATAAGAGGACAATTTCATTGCCTCTTCATAGGGGTTTAGACCCTCCCAATTTTTTTCAAATATATTGACCGGCGGTGTCTTGCCCTCTACATCCGTGAGTCTTTGTTGCTTCGAGACCAAATTCTCCATCCTCCTTCGAGAGTCATTCCAACGAGACAGATTATAGTCTTCTTTCCGGTTCTACCTGTAATTGGAGAAACTAAACGACAGAGCCATTATGAACCAATTACAGTGCATAGATCAATTCGTCCCCAGTTGGACCTTCACATCTCCCCCGGTCACCACCAATAGGCTCAGTCGCACACTCGTACCAGAGGGCAGCCCATCTCCACCTGTCTCCCTGGCCATTGTTTTAGTCTAAGATCTTAACGGGGGAGGGGGCCCTCAATCCCCTCTTAGGATTGCCATTCTATCAAGAGCTTCCTTTCGTCGACCCCGAATGTTAAGAGGGATGTGGCTACCATTTATGAGTAGACTATTGGTCCTTGTTTGCCCCCACCATTTCCTTCTCTACTTCTCCCTTCTTTATCCCCTATTTGTTTCATTGCCCTTGCCTGTGGGGGTTTGGCTTCAGGGTTTCTATTGTTTTGGTTATTTTCCTTTCTTCTATTTTTGGGAACTCATTTTGAGTATTCCCCGGTTGCACTTTGTATATTGTTTGGGCTGCAGTCCCATCGACCTACTTTTGTGTCATTCGTTGGACATTAATATATTTATCTTATCTTATCTAACTCCCCTCCTCTGATCACACTTGAATTCACTCAAAATCACTTGCTTAGAATGAATAAATGCATTCATATTTATAGTTGCTCTGCCCAAGGATGGAAGGAAGGGGAAATGAACCATTTGAGAAGCCAAAACATTTGCAACTATTCAGATTCCCCATTTTGGTGTTGTTGTGAAAAAACCACACAACAAAATGCAGCCTTCATGAATCCAGAACGTAGCCTTTATGTTAGGAAATATATCTTAGTGCTCCATTTGTATGTATGGATAAATAATAATTACATGTGTAATTATTATTATGGTAAATTAGTGAAAGTACATTTACTATGTAAATATAAATAGTAAATGTAAAATGTGGTTAGTATGTGGTAAGTTAGTAAGTTAGAATAATAAAACAATTAGTATTGTTTTATTATTATATTGGTGAGAGGTTGAAACCATATAGGTGTATGGTTGTACATGAAGACAAATGTTGTTGTAAGGATTGTTATTTTACATCTCCTATATAATGGAGTGTAATGAAATAATGAATGTATAACAAAAATATAATATATAGTTGTTAATTTGTTAGCTAGATTTTCTGCATAGCATCAAACCTAAGCAGTCATGAGATAAATCTCCCTCATTTAACCGGTGAGGCTCCCGTGTCAAATTTGTCAATATAAATGTGTTTTTATCTATCAGGGGTTTTACTTTAACCACTTAGTTCATGAACCATAACTAAGAAGTTCTGCAGCAAGTAAGCAGTTGTTTAAGAAAGGAAAAATTATAGAAGAAGAAAGTCAAGGTATTACAGAGAAGAAGTAAGGAAGATGTGCATCCCAATTAGTAGATAGCAGAGCTAATTGCATGCACATAGAAGAAACTTAATAGATTTGAACACACAGAATCATAAAGCAAAGGCAGTTCTAGATCCAGATCTAAAATAACACAAAGTTTACTTTAAAGATCTAAGATTTAAAAGCAAAAAACACAGCACGCCGTGACACAAAGTTCTCCGGAAACCTGCTTCTTTGTATTCCTCTGCAACAAGTGGCTCTCAGGGGTTCAGCACAAAGTCTAGAACACAAGATTGCTTCTTACAAATTCTGATCAATGATTAACCCGGAGGTTCTTCTCCTACTTATAGAATGTAGGAGGGAAAGTACAAATAGAAGACTCAAACTGAACTAAAGCATGAACAACAAGTAAAGATGACATTTGGCAATCATCCTCAACTAACTTCTTCTTAAGTGACACATGTATCACTTAACTAATAAAAAGGTTCCACATGACTTTAAGTAATGGTTGCAAAACCAATAACTTAGAAGTTTACAATTTCATCCGGGAACATAGAAAGTAGAAGAAGAAAGAATAGAAGAAGTTATGCCAGCTGTAACATCTACATCTTCTTCTTGTTCTGATATCTGATATACTTGTCAAACATATAATTCAGCATCCTTCCATCTGTTTTAGCCACTGCTTCCTTTTCTGTCCTAAATTGCAGCAACCCTTCATTCAACACTTTGCTGCATGCTTCCACTTCTTCCAAACTTGGCCCAAATCTCGCAATGTCTGCCTGCAATGTCACCAGCCTACTGATAGAGTTCATCGTGAAAGGCTTGGTAGCTTTATCAATTCTCTTTTGTACCATCAGAAGAGAACTTTCCAGGGAATCATGCACCTCGTTAGAAACAATCCGCACGTATGAAGTAACACCTCCATCCACTCTTTCCTCAGTGAAAGAAATGATACTGTCCGGCAAATCTGATGTTCTACTCTCAAGCGCCTGCATCCTTTTCAGCAAAACTCTGCAGATCTCCAAACGGAAAGATACTGCAAACTCTAGCTGCTTCCCCTTCTCGACTGATCCATCCGGCACAATTTGTTCTGCAACCAATACATCTCCCGGCAGCTTGTTGATCTCGGCCAAAATACTCAGGTTACTCTCTGCAACTGTATTCATTCCTTCTATGCTTTCTATCAGTTGCTTTAGTTGATTTGCTGCATCGTTCATAACCTTTAGGCGGGCTGGCACTTCCCCAAGTTGCACAGAAGCTTGACGAATAATCAGATCCTTCCATTCGTCAATAGCCTTTACTTGATTGCTTGCATCTTCCATTTCCTGCATAAGATGATCACTCACCTGCGCTGAAATGGGCTGAACGGAAGATTTAGCAACCTTGGCTATGATCTCACATAATTGAGATATTTGCTTCTGCAGCTCTTCTTTCTCCGCCTTTTCACTGTCAAGCCTAAGGAACAAAGCATCCAGCAACGTCTGCGTGTCCTGCTTCAATCCTTCAGTGGTAGCTTGACCGAGTGGTATTTTGGTCACCGTCACATCTTCTGCCGTGAGCTCCTCTTCTACCTTTCCTTCCGCCGGAATTGATATCTCAGCAAACTTCTCTCCCGAATCCGTGATGATCAACCTAGAAGTTGCTTTAGCAACTTTAGGCCTTCTGTCTCTTCTGCTCAGATCCTGAAGTAGCTGCAAGTCATGTTCCTCTAAGTTCATCTCTACTCTTGCTTCCGGAACCAACTGCATAGCTAACCATTCCGAGAAATTACTTCTCGGAGAGTGAGAAGTCGCTGAGTGCACTACCATCTCCCGCTCTGCATCCTCTCCATCAGAAAGTGCCACAGTATCATGGCTGCCATCTTCTGAAACATCCAAGGACAAAGCTCTTTCGAACTCCGTCATCTGCAGCTTCAACACCTCTTCTGGAACGGGTGATGAACGAAGTGGCTGCGGAGAGAAGACGAACGTCGCTGGTTTCAATGAAGGCATGGAAACATCCTGCTGCTGTGGTGCAATAGTTGGTGATCCTCTAGGTACTGGAGAAGTCGGAGTCAAAGCTATGGTCGTAGAAGTGGTCTTCTCTTTCTCTTGAGATCTTCTGTGTACTTTCAACTTCTCGGACCTTCTGCTGCTTTCTCCTTCATGCTTTCGTTTGAGGGAATCTCCTGCGCCGAAATTGCCCGTGATTTGATTCATCAATACTTCATCAAGGCAGTATCCCTTCGTTAGCAGCCAGCTCGAAGTACTCACCAACACAGCTCCGGATCTTTCTTCTATTGTGCTGCAGCCGCCATTGCTATCCTGCAGTATAGCTTTATCTCCTCCCATTTGATGGTAAGTGTCAAGTACCACGTTCCCATCATCTTTAAGATCCGCAGGTATCCGCGCTAGTCCAAAGTCAAATACTTGCTTTGCTGATAGCCTGCTGAAATCTTTCTTTCTAACCTCGTACTCACTTCTGCACTTCATCCAGAAATCTTCTAACGAAGGCACATGTGCGTACTCCTGGGAGATTGTCTTCCTGGCTATTCCAAATGGATCGAAATTAAGCCGCGCAGGGAAGAACTCTTGCTCATACTCGGACAACATTTGTGCTTCCATCCCTCGAGCTCTGTGAATGCTGATGCAACTGTAATATCCCACAGTGAGTGGGAAGAAGCCCATAGACTTGTGCCGCTTTGACTGAAGGTCGTGTAACTCCACAAGTTGCCTACTCAGCTCCATGGTGATCAATCTGTCACTCGGGTACCTTGGCATCTTTATTGGTTCACCTGAAAAGCTCATAACCCTGAGGTATGTGAAATCTGCAAACTGGATGAATACACTGCCAATCTTGGACACTGCTTCCCATGCTTCCTTGCTTACCCTGTGAGTCTTCAAGTCTTTGTCTAACCTGCAGATGAAATCGTAGAAGAAGTCATCGTTGATCACTTTAAAGTCCTTCTCACACGCAGGTACAGTAAGCTGTGGGTAGCACTCGAAAATGGGATCCTTGGAAAGAATACCACATCTATCCAGCTTGGAAAAGACACCCTGTGAAGCTGCAGCATACACCAAGTATGAAGTCATCTTGAAGCTGAAGGTACGCTTCACGTTCCGCAGTTGCTCACCGATGTTGCTGCTAATAATTTCTGACCAATTGATTATAGAATCAACCTTGTTGATTTCAATGGTCCTGATGAAAGCATACATCCATGTCCGGAAAGTGTAGGCATTCGCTTCACCATTCAACCTGCATAGCAATTTGACGATATCATCCGCCTCCTGCACCAAATTGGATCGTGGAAGAGTTCTCGGGAACTTGGAAGGGGATCTAGGCTTCTTCATGAACTGGCTATTCATGATGCTCACACAATCAGCTCTATGCTTTTCCCACCTACTGTCAGCATCCTGAATGCTAATAGAAGTCACCACCTTTCGCACTGGAATCTTCAGACAATAATTGAAGAATTCTGCATCCAAACGAATTATTGTCTTTCCCGCAACATCACGCACTGATCTGGATGAAGGATGATAAGATCTAGCACACTCCATCACAAACTCTGGCAATTGGGCTGTACACGGGAAAGCTGCAGCTCGAATAATTCCACTACTTTTGACCGCACGCATGAGTGAAGTCTTTCCAGCTCTGGATCTATCAATCAAATCAGAAAGAGGTTCTGGGCCTAGATCTGTGTCTCCTATGTCTGAAAGTTTGGAAGCAATGCATGAATCCATCGTGCTCTCTTTTTCATCTCCTTTTGCCATGGCTTTATCAATCTTTGTCCGAATAATTCTTTTTCTTCTAACTTGGCCGGATTTCTTCAATACTGGTGCAGATCTGGACAATTCTTCAGATTCGGAGGATATTTGCAATGTATCGGACATTGATAAAAACTCCTTTTCTTTTGTAAAGCACCTGTAATGAGTTCCTGCAATTTATTCAGACAAAAATGGCCACCGGAGCATGAATAGTGAATTTAAATTATAAAAATCTGCACTTTTCAAGCCTGCTGCCCCAAAAATTGGTGTTTAATTTGCACATAAAGAGAGCATGAATCCTTTCAATCAACACCAGAGCTCCTGTAACACCTGTGAAAACAACTATGCAGACGAAGATCAACCTTCTTTAAAGCATGCGCCAACTCTGGAAGCTTTTAGCCTTTGTTAGCACTTTGTCTGAGCAAAATCCTTCTTCTAATGGGGGCGCACTTTTCCTTCTTGCTGCAATTCTTAACCTGTGAATTAAATAATTCATCCATATGGCTGCCCATGCTTATATAACCTTCACAATTCTATAATTAATAATTGCCCTAACAATTAAAGGCAATTAATTAATTAAAAATCATGTTTTTCTCTTTTAAAAATAGCATGTTTAAGGACAGCCATCCAATAAATTAAATTAATCCAATTTAATCCTTCACACAGCACTTCACTCAAGCCCCACAGTGTGCTTTGACCATAGCCACTGAAAATAGAAATTAATTTAATGTTTTAATGCTTCAAAAAACATTAAATAATGCCCAAATGGGGCGCACTTTTTGAGAGGAAGGGGGCAGCCACTAAATAAATTTAATTTAATTAATTTAATTCCTTTATTTTATTCCTTCTTTGACTTTTTGACCTCCTCAAGCTTGGGCGCACTTTTTTAAGAAGAAAGATTATTAAAAATAATCAATTTAATCTTTTTAATCAATCACCAAAGGGGGCGCACTTTTTTGCACATGTAATTCTATTTTTAAGAATTTTTCCATAATGGGATTCTTTACCCTGCCAGGCAGGCACCAAAATCCCGTGATCCACTTAAGTGATTTGACTTTGACAATGGGATTCTTTACCCTGCAAGGCAGGCACTAAAATCCCATGATTTCACTTAAGTCACTTTCCTTTTATTATATCATGGGAATTTTTACCCTGCAAGGCAGGCAATAAATTCCCACCTGCCTGCAGCCTCTATTTTTCCCACTGCAGCTTAAGTGACTTTTATAACACGGGAAAAAGTACCCTGCCAGGCAGGTATACAATTCCCATCCTGCCTGCGGCTTATATTTTTCCCATCGCAGCTTAAATCCTTTGTTTTCCAAAAATGCGCCCATCCCCGCAGGGGCTTTTCTGTGCACGACTTCGCTTTTTCCCAGTGATCCAGACCTCCGATGACGACTTCCTCCGGGCAAAATGTGCGTATATGTTTTCCAGCTGCTCCAGGCCAAAAATCGGGCTTACCCGGCGAAGGAGTTGTTCCAGAGAAATTTTACAGAAAACAGAACGGGACACCACAAAAACACGAAAAATTGCCAAAAGTTACAAATAAAGCCCAAAACTTAAAATAAGTTAAAATCCTTCTGGTACATAGGAATAATAACATATCCGCTCATAACAGAGTTGAAACGGAGCGCAAATAGCCTCATACGGGGCTCAAAATAATTAAATACAAATTTCCCGCAGACAAATCCCGACGACAGAATAAAACAATTTTGGGCATCTGGGTATTTGGCGAAAAGGGCTAATATGGCTCTTTGGGATTATCTTGACGCAATACAAGAACTTTCAGGCAATAAAAACAACAAATGACCCATTATTTTAAAAGTACGAAATTTTTTCGGATTGGGTAGTCGCAGATTTCAGGGTGAAATCTGAGTGACACCATAATTTCAATTATTGTCTGTGTAGCTATTTCATGGATTCTTTGTATTAGATCAGAGTAATATCTACATTTGGTACCAGAGCAGGTTAAATCTGTCTCGAAGAAGATCTCGTAACTTTTGTTTCGTGATCTGGGTTTCTCCAAAAAAAATTGTGTGGAATGATCTGTTATACAAGAAGCTACAGTAAAAGTTTCAGAAAAACCTAGTTCGTAGTTTGGGAGAAACGTGTAATTTACTATACAGCACATTGATCACTGCTATTTTTTTGAAGAAATCAGAGAATCAAAAGTAATTAAAATCTACATTCAATTTTTTTTTGGATATTTAGATTCAGTAAAATGGATACACCATTATATAAATTTAATGGGCTGAACTTCCATACATGGAGAGTAAAAATCCAGATGCAGTTAATGAATAAAAACCTATGGAGGATAGTAGATGGCAAAGAAAAAGCACCTACATATATAAGCAAAATTGTAGAATGGGAAACTAGAGATGAACAAATAACAGATGAAATTGACTATAATTCTGAAGACTTTCTATTCTAAGTGAAGTTCTTGGAGGAAGGAGGCACAGGAGGTTGGAGGTCATTCAACGACCTCTCGTCAGTCACCAACGACGGGGCCGTATCAGCTATGGTGATTATTATTTTTACAGTGTGTTCCTTCTGTTTCTTTGTATTTCTGGCAGAGTGTTTGGTTGCAATGTTCCTATTGTGGTTTGCAGAATAAAGGAAATTTCGCATTGAGGGGGGAACATGATCTCAATGTTCCATTTCTAGTTTTCTACATTTCTGGTATTTTCTATATATGCAGCAGATTTCAACAGAATTTCCTATGTTATTCCCTGCAGTGAGATGTGATGAGGGTTAAGAATAATACTTGGCATATCATGATATGGTTGTAGGTAAATCACTTGAAAACCTTCATTTTTGGTTTGTGGTACACCACTTGTAAAACCACCATTTTCGGTTGTTGGTAAACCCTATGCAAAACCATCACCCTTTTGGTTTGTGGTACACTTGTAAAACCACCATTTTCGGTTGTTAGTAAACCCTATGCAAAACCATCACCCTTTTGGTTTGTGGTAAACCAATTGTCAAACCATCATTTTCGGTTTATGGTCAACCCTGTGAAAAACCATCTATTAGGTTTATGATCATCCTGTAAAATCATCAGATCATGAGCAGGTGCAAGTATAAGGCAAGTTTTCCCCATGTTCGTACTAAGGGGGGGAATGTTAAGAAATATATCTTAGTGCTCCATTTGTATGTACGGGTGAATAATAATTACATGTGTAATTATTATTATGGTAAATTAGTGAAAGTACATTTACTATGTAAATGTAAATAGTAAATGTAAAATGTGGTTAGTATGTGGTAAGTTAGTAAGTTAGAATAATAAAACAATTACTATTGTTTTATTATTATATTGGTGAGAGGTTGAAACCATATGGGTGTATGGTTGTACATGAAGACAAATGTTGTTGTAAGGATTGTTATTTTACATCTCCTATATAATGGAGTGTAATGAAATAGTGAATGTATAATAAAAATATAATATAGAGTTGTTAATTTCAATTATTGTCTGTGTAGCTATTTCATGGATTCTTTGTATTAGATCAGAGTAATATCTACACTTTATGCAGCCAAAAAACAATAGTTATGTGGCAGTACCACATTTAATAAACATAATAAAACAAGAAATGGTATCTTTTGTTATTCGAAGGTGTCCGAATCACCATCAACATGGATTAGCCATTTTCCTAGAACAATCAACATGTTGAGGGCATGTTTTACATGTCTCAATAAGGAGAATACATAGAAATGGGTATTTCTAGATCCATTTTTGGATCACCATAGGGCATGACCTAAAAAATGCCCAGTGGGATAATAGCCTGTTGTGGGAAGACGAAAGGAATTGTAGTGGGAAGATGTTTATCAATTTGGTTAGGGTGAATCCTAATAACTATTTTTAGGGGTTATACTTTAATTCCCTCAACTTGTGAACCACAACTGGGTAATTTGGCAACAAGTATGAAACTTTTATGGGATATTTGCAGAAGGGGGAAAAATAAAAGGAGGGAAAGAAGAAAGGAAGATGCTCTGACCCAGCCAATAGTTGTTAGAGTTGGTCTCATCCACACAAATTAAATAAACACATAAATCACAACATTCAGCAAATGGGGAAAGAAATAACTTCTAACCTAGATATAAGATAACACAAAGTTTATCTAAAACCTTAAATAGAAGTAATTACAAAAGCACTGTAGACACAAAGTTCTCCAGAAATCCACCTTTTATTAAAGTCACTAAAATCACATCGAGGGTTCCAACACAAAGTCTGAAAATTCAAGAATGCTATAGTTACAAAAGTCTTTGCTAAACAAGTTCTGATGAACAAGTTGTGATTTTCTAACCTGTAGGTTCTTCCTCTATTTATAATGCATAGAGGGCAAATACAAATAGGTAATTTTCAATGAATTCCTGCATGTGGAAGCTAAAAAAAGGAAACAGTTGGCAATCTTTCTCCTGGAGTTCCTCTTTGCATGACATGCATGATTTACAACTGAAAACTAAATCAATGCCCTGCATGTCTACCAGTTATTCCCAAGTAATTGACTTTTTCTAGTAACTCGAAGTAACGACTTTTAAACCAATTACTTAAGTTCTACAATTTAATTGATTACTTAATTGCTTTTTCGGAGAAAATAAGAGAAAGAAGAAGAGAGAAAAGAAGTTACTCCAGCTGCAACACTCTGCATGTTGTTCTTCTTCCATACTCTGCATGTTGATCTAACATGCATTATACCTCTGCTTCATCTACTTTAGCAATGAATGATATGAATGATAGCTTGTCCTGAACCTGAGAAACTCTTTCTCCCACATGGTTGACACTTTTCCTTTGATTCTCACTAAACTGGATCTGGCATAATCGTAGATTTTTACCAACTTCTTCACCCGAATCTATTTCCTCTGAGCAGTTGATTGTGGTTAGCTTGTCGGTGTTTCCTCTGACCTGTCTTCCCCTTTTATCCTTGAAGCTTTTGCAGTTCTTCTCAAGTATGTGCACCAGTGAAATGTTTTCCGTAAACATCAGAAAAAACTTATCACCCTTTTATTTATAATTGCATATGAGCAATTTTGAATTCTGGAAAGCACTACGGGTGAAGGCAAATATAAGTAAACCCAATGTGGGCTTCAACTGGAAGATCTGGAGGACATACACAAGCTCTTGAAAGCTTAACAGGGAGACTTTACATGCATTTTTATGGGTTGTATTTTAGCAAAGACTAGCTGCGTTGAATTTTAGGAGACAAGCTCATTACAATTCACACCATTCTCTTTAAATATTTTGTTTTTTTAAAACAACTTCGTGGATTTGCAGAAGGAAGGGTAGTGTGCAAATAATTTCGTGGATGTTAGAAGGTAGTTACAAGTTGCAAATACCACGATTTGCACTTAAGTGATTTTGCATTTGTTTCAAAGGTTTGCGTGGATTTAGCAATTGGAAGGCAAGTTACTCTAAGAAGACACGACTCCTATAATCCACAACTTAAGTGAATTTTTCATTAAATGAATTTCGTGAATTAACATGAAGAAGGGCAGCTTGAAAACAACCTGCCTAGACTATCCAAGAACCACGATTTTCACTTATTGGTTGTTTTAGAACAATTTCGTGGATCTTCGGAAGGAAGGGCGGCTTGCAAATGCACCCGCTACATTTATGAGATTGATGAATGATGTATTGCGGGATTTCATAGATTCATGTGTCATTGTTTATCTGGATGATATCTTGATCTTTAATGCCACATGGGAGGAACATCTAACTCATTTGCAACAACTCTTGCAAGTTCTCAAGGAGAAGCAACTGTTGTGCAATATGAAGAAATTTGAATTTACCAAACAGTCACTTGTCTTTCTTGGGCACATGGTTGGAGGAGGAGAGCTACGCGTGGATCCGAAGAAGGTGGAATCCATCACCAACTGGCCAACACCAATGGGAGCCACAAAGACTAGGAGTTTTGTGGGAGCAGTACAATACATGAGGAAATTCATTCCAGGCTTCTCCGTGATTGCAGCACCTCTGCACACAGTGACCGCAAAGAGTAAGGGTTTTGACTTGGGTAAGGAACAAGATAATGCCTTTGAATTATTGAAGTACACGATTAGTCATGCTCCTGTACTTGCTCTTCCTAATTTGGAATATCCCTATTAAGTAGAGATAGATGTCAGCGATTACGCTATGGGAGCAATGTTGCTATAGGGAGGTAAGTCAATATGCTATCATTCTGAGACCTTTACTTCAGCAGTTAGAGGATATTCAGTGTATGATAAAGAAATGTATGCTCTAGTTCAGGCCATTAAGAAATGGAAACATTATTTGTTGGGTAAACAAACTATTGTGCACACTGACCACAAACATCTCCAGTATTTGCAAGCACAATTTAAATTACAGCATGCAAGGCACTACAAATGGATGGGGTTCTTTCAGTAGTTCCATCTGGTGATCAAATACAAGAAGGTTAGTACAAATTTGGTGGTACATGTTATCTAGGCCACCCACAGAGGAGAAAGTCTCATGCTTGGCCACTATCTCTTAGATCGAGCCCTTCACAAAGTAAGCTTACAGAGAGGCATATGCTAGTGACAAAGACTTTGGGGTGACATTTCAGCGTTTGCAGTCCCAAGGGGCTAAAAGGACGGGTATTGAACGTTGTTATCTCAAGGACAGGCTACTCTACCAATGGGGGAAACTTTGTGTTCCAAAAGAAGAACGGCTTTTATTGATGAGGGAAGCACATACCTCGAAAGTAGCGGGACATTTCAGCTTTCATAAGACCCTAGCCCACTTGCAAAGGTACGTGTATTGGCCCAATATCCAAGAAGAAGTGCCAAAATTTATACGAGGATTTAAACTTTGTTGTTCTAGCAAGCCTAAGACTAGGAAGGAAGGTTTGTGTATGCCTTTACCGATCCCTACTCGTCCGTGGGAGGACATTTCTATGGATTTTGTAGGAGGATTACCTATGTCTAAACATGGCCATGACTATCTTTATGTTGTAATTGATAGATTCAGTAAGATGTGTATTCTTATGGCATGTAAAAAGACAGTAAAATCACATGCGGCAATAGATCTTTTCTTTGTTAATGTATGGGTGCATTTTGGCTTCCCAAAGGCTATTGTTTCTGACAGGGATTCCAAGTTCGTGGGGAAGTTTTGACTACTTTGTGGGACATGATGGACACCAAGTTACAGAGGAGCACGGCCTTCCATCCACAGACAGATGGACAAACGGAAGTGGTGAATAGGACTTTGGTAGGATTATCAGGGGATATAACAGCAAATATCCAACAACTTGGGATGAGTCCTTAGCCTACATTCAACATTCCTATAATTGGGCAGTACACACATCCACCATGAAGTAACCGTTTGAAGCATGCTTGGGGTATCCACCTAAAAATCCACTAGACATAGCAATTGGACAACAGGATGAGGAGACACAAGACACAGAGGTGACTAGAGCAAACAAATTCATTAAGAGGTTAGACAAATCCATCTCAAGGTCAAAGAATGATTAGAGAAATCCCAAGCCAAGTACAAACCTAGACACGACCAGCACCAAAGAGAGAACAAGCTTCATGTTGGAGAGAGAGTTTGGCTTTACTTGAGCAAGGAGAGACTACAAGGTCAGGCACGGAAGCTCAAGCCACTACGATATAGACCCTTCACCATATTGGAGCAAGTTGGAGAAAATGCGTTTCGACTTGATTTGCCACCATTTATGCAGATGTACTCAGTAGTGAATTGTGAGAATTTGCACCTATATGAGCCATCCATGCTTCAGTTGCTACCTTCCATCGAAGATTGTGTCTTAGACTCACAGGGCGAGTTGGAGGACGTAGTACTGCAATAGAAAGTTAGAGAAAAAAGAAAAGGTCCACAGGAATCTTGGCAGGTTGGACTGAAAGGAAAAACACCCAGACAGGCCTGGTGGTACTCGAAGGAGCAAGTGAGGGAATTGTTCCCTTATCTACTCCCCCACTAAGCTTTTGTGGGACCAAAAGTCTCATCAGAAGGGGAGGTGTGATCCATAGGGATCCTAAAAGACTCTACTTCATTAGGTCAACCAGCACCAAGAAAGAAATAATCAAGAAAATGGAGAAAAACAGGTTTTGTTTGCATAGTAACAGAACCGCCGCTCTGTGCAGAGTGGCGGTTGCAGAACCAATGACCTCCGAGGGTGGCAGTCTTGTAACCACCGCCTAGCTAGGGCGGCAGTCCTATGACCGTCGGTCTACATTGGGCGGCGGTCCTATATTTTTTGATGGAAAAAAAAATGGAAGCATGAATGGCCGCAGATTTGAAGCGCCTGACCTTGTCCCTTCCCTTCCATGACCTTTCCCATCCTCCAATGTACGGGAGGACATGGAAAAGGATATAAATACTTGGAAGGATCAAAGGAACGGATCATCAAAGAAGCGTGAGAGTATGTGAGAAAGAGTTCTAGTGCTAGAATTGAGTTATAGAAGAAGGATCTTGCGAGCAGAGCAATCTAGTAGCTAGGAGGAACTGTGAGACATTGTCTACTTCCTTTCTCACTTGTTGTGAAGTCTGTAACCATTTCAAATTTGCCAATAAAGTAAAAAGGGAAGAAAGAGATGTTTACCCTTCCCGACTAGTTTTCCTCCTCTGGAGATTTCCAGGATAAATATTTGTCGGTACAGATCATAAGTGTGTTTTCTTTATGTGCAAATTCTAGTTTTAAAGCACGATTAATTCAATCACTAGCTCAACTGTCATTTTCTATTTGAAAGTAAGACAAATTAAATTGTGATTTGTAGAGAGTTCCAAAGTTGAAGGATTTACAAATCATTTTGGTATCAGGGCTAACAAGTATCCAAGACTGTGGTATTCGTTCTTGTGATTTGTATGACAGTGACAAGGTCTAAGAGAGAAGAGGCTTTACCTTGTGATCCAGACATTTCTACAAAGAGGTGGAAACAGAGAATCCGGGGACAAATGGAGGAAGAAAACCTGCTCCATGAGTTGAAATCCTAAAGACCGTGATGGGAAGGTTGTATAGGCAATAAGAAGAACTCTTAGATCTGCAGAATACGACTTCTGTTAAGCAAGACAACATGGACTCGATGGTTCGAGCTTTGGCCGAGAAATTTGGCATAGGGATGACCCGCACAGACGAAAATGTAGAAGAGCGTGAAGAAAAGACTCCAATTGGGAACGTAAAATCTGATCATGCTCCTTTCAAAGTTAAAACTAAGGTTGAAATCAAGAGCTTTGAAGGAAAAGTAGATGAAAAACTTTTAGATAAATGGTTAAAGCAATTGGAAGGCTACTTTAGTGTACATAATGTCACAGAGACGCAAAGGATTACCTTTGCACATCTCAAAATGGAAGGTCATGCTTTGGTTTGGTGGGAGACCCACTTAGCCACTTGTGAAAAGAAGAAATGTTCAATTTCTAGTACTTGAGAGGGCTTTAAGGAATTACTTAGAGCTAATTTTTATCCTATTGGCCATAAAACTGACCAGATGATCAAATGGCAGTATTTTAGACAGGGTAGTGGTTAAGATGAAGAGCTAGCATACTTATCTTTGGGAGCCAAGGAAGAAGGTAAAGGACTTCCCCTTCTTTGTTCATCAGCGAATGCCTCAGCTTGGCAATTTTGTGATCTTGTAAATACTGCATATGTATGACCATGATCGTCTTCAAGAAGTTCCTCATAGTCAAGTTCAAATTTGTATTACTGCATATGTATGACCGTGATCGTCTTCAAGAAGTTCCTCATAGTCAAGTTCAAATTTGTATTTAAGGTAATTAATGTTGGAATCGCCAACAGGACCTAAAAAATCATCATTCTCGAGTTGATCAACGACATCTTCCTAGTCTTCTACATTCATCTCCATGTTCTTTCTAGGAGCAGCTTCAATTGCTAATATTTGGTAACCAGCAATGCGGTTCCTGTTGTTGAAATTCCGAGCAGGGGCAGTGTTGTTGTCCTGAGCCATTTGAGCCATTTGTGACATTTGTTTCTTCATCTACAACATCTCATTTGCTAAATTTTACAATAGTGAATCGGAAGTAGTAGCAAAGGATGAACTTTCAGCTCTAGAAGTGCTGATTTTATCTTTCCAACCATGATGAGGTTGTCTTCAATTTAAACCGCCATGTTTTCTGCTGCTAACAAGTCAACAGAATGTGCTCTTCGCAGTTGATAACCTACTTCGGGAAGTAATGCATTGATGAAGAATACCTTTTGATTCTCATCACTTAGAGAAGCAAAAGCCAGAATTTTTTAAAGTATTCTTTGGAATTTTGCAACAAAATCTCACATGTGCTCATGTGGCTCCTTCTTTAGCTGAGTCAGTTGAGTTATCAAGGTACTCGAATCTTCAGCTGGCTTGAATCGTTTCAGGAATGCATCTCGCATAATAGCCTAGTTGGTTATGGTTCCAGGAGCTAACCTGTAGAACCAAGAACAGTTGCGTTGAATTTTGGAAGGATTGGCTGCTAAGAATTAGAAGACTCCTCCTTAAAAAATCACGATATGGCTTAAGCGATTACTCCTTCAAAAATTGTGCTAAAACAAGGAAGCATGGCTGCTATAAATCAACGATTTGGTCTTGGAACATCTTTGCCTTGGATTTGCGTTAAAACATGGAACACTGGCTTCTTGAAATCCACGACTTGCACTAGAAGACTTCTCTTTAATCCTTAACACAATTGCCTGAGTGATTTTGCCCCTTGAATGATCCTACAAAATGTTGTTTTTTCTTCCCTGGCCATGGCTGCTCTGCAAACGGAAGACAATCTTTTTCAAGTTCGTGATATACTCGATCATTTAACCTCAAACAAGGCAAAAATCCTGAGCTCTAGTCACCTTTAGACAAATTAATTGGCAATTAAAAACACTTGATAGCTTTTCAAAACCCTAGGCACAGGAAAAGGTCTAGCAGGAAGAAAGATTAGGCTACGGGGATTGTCAGACAAAAAATGGAGAAAGACTAAAACCAAAACACATAAGAAATAAAATAAAAACAAAACCCGAAAGAATTTGTTGGTAATTGCTCGAAAAAATTCTCCAATTAGCTAGTCTGCAAAAACTCTTCCCCATGGGTGAATGTTCTTCGATAATAATGATGGGGTGAAGTGCTTTATATAACCCAAATTTCTTAGTTTTAGCTCAACCTATCTTTAAAAGAATTTTATTTATTTAATATAAAAATATATAAAACACTTTCAGGCTAAGTCTGGGAAAGGAATGAGTGAGCTTTAACATGTGGGTATTTGGCAAATGAGGCTTTATGACTTCTTGGGGATACCTTTGAGCAATGCGAGCAATTGTAGGCAAAACAAAACAAAAACATGACCCTTCACTTTAAAATAACGAAAAATCTAAACAAGGGTAGCCCCAGATTTCAAGGTGAAATCTTGGGGGCACCACTTCTTCTCTTCAAACTCAATAATTGAAGCCTTTTCCACCTTGGCTTCAGCAATATCTTGATGGTGTACACATAGCTCTACCCGTAGTCACGGACACCATAAATTTGCCTCTTATTGAATGTTGTTTTGAAAATTCCAGTGAACTGAAAGTGATTGTAGTCATATGGAAAAACACCCTCTTCATTCACATGACCCCTAACAAGGTCACATAAAAGTCTTGGTCCATGGACCCTATGCAAGTCAGATTTTTCATCATTTGTATCTTCATGGAGACTACCCATTTGTTGTGGTTTGCTCAAGTCGTTCTTTGACAATTGTGCTTGACCTTCTAACCCCACTTTACCATTTTGCAAATCAGATTTTTCTTCTTTATTTTCTTGTAACATACCCTCATTAGAAATCATAGATTCATTATGAAAGATTAAAGGGTTTATACCTTCCAACTTGTGCTTCATGATCTCTTTTTCCTAGCTAAGCTCATGCACCAATCCTTTATCCTTGGGCTCTTTATTGATTGTTGTTCTAAACAGAGCAAAAAGCTTATTGTCATCATGTTTATTGGGAAAAGGGTTTCCAACCAGCCCTTTCTCTTCCCCTTCTTGCTCCATATCTCTGGATTCATCACATGTCAAAACATTTTCAGTATTAACCACAAAATGAACAATATTTACCTCATGTTGTTGGTTCTTTTGAATGAGTGTAAGTGGCATAGCCTTAGGTGCTCATTTCACTTCACGCTTTCAAACTTCACGCTTTCTTCATGTTTAACCAACATGAAGGTGCTCATTTCCTCCAGGGTTGGGATTTCCTTCTTATGACCATTGCGCATGTCTCGTGGCTTACAACAAGTTCTAATGCCCACTCTTTCTATTTCCAATTCTACGAAATTTGAAAAATGTAGGGCATCACGGATCTCCTTCAGAAGAGCTCTATACTCTTCATACCATGTGCCAATGTTGATTCCTTTGGGTGATGGAGAATGAATATGGTGTCCCCAGATTTCACCTGGAAATCTGAGACTACCCTATATTATAAAAAATCGTTCTTTTAAAATAATGGGTCGTTTTATGTTTTTATTGCGAGAAAGTGTCTGTAATGTGTCAAGATATTCCCAAAGAGCCATATTAGTTATTTTCGCCAAATACCCAGATGCCCAAAATTGTTATATTTTGTCGCTGGGATTTCCCTGTGGAAAATTTGTATATAATTATTTTGAGCCCCGTTTGATGCAAATTTTCCCTTATACTAGTAGGGTTTTAACCAGGAATGGATCCTGGACTTTATTTGTAACTTCTGGCAACATTTTGTGTTTTTTGTGTTTTCTCGTTTCGTTTTCTGTGAAATTTCTCTGGATCAATTCCTTTGCCGGTTTGCCCTAATTCTTGGCCTGGAGTATCTAGAGATCACATACGCACGTTGTGCCAGAAGGAATTCGCCATCGGACGTCTGGTTCTTTGGAAAAAGACAAAGTCGTGCACCAAAAAGACTCTTCTGGGTTGGCCGCATTTTTGAAAAAAGACGGTTTCAAGTGGATCATGGGATTTTGGGAAGCAGCAGGCAGGTGGAAATTTTGTACCTGCCTAGCAGGGTACTTTTTCCCATGAAAGCAATGTCACTTAAGTCACAATGGAAAAATTAGAGGCAACAGGCAAGCGGGAATTTCTTACCTGCCTTGTA
This sequence comes from Taxus chinensis, assembly GCA_019776745.2. Lineage (NCBI taxonomy): Eukaryota > Viridiplantae > Streptophyta > Pinopsida > Cupressales > Taxaceae > Taxus > Taxus chinensis. The sequence continues at coordinate 245,428,517 of CM034155.1, read as the reverse complement.
GGGTAAAAATTTTTATTGTGGAATAAAAGAAAAATCACTTGAGTGAATCATGAGATTTTATTACCTGCCTTGCAGGGTAAATAATCTCATTATGAAAGTCAAACGACTTAAGCGAATCATGGGATTTTCAAGGCTGTCTTTCAAATTAAAAAATCTCATTGTCAGTTGACTTATAAAAATAGAAATTTCTTATGCAAAAAAGTGCGACCCTTTTAGGGAAACAAAGGCAGCTTTTAATGCATTAATTTAATTAATTTTTTCTCCAATTTTGGCTCCTAGGCTTGTGGAGAAGTCAACAAAGGAAAGTGGACAAAAGGAAGTTTGAATTAGAAGTCTAAAATAATTTATTTAATGCAGCCCCCTCATGCAAAAAAGTGCGACCCATATTAGGGAGAGATAATACTTTTTCAAGTATTAATGGATGTCATTAATTTCTATTTTCAGTGGATGAGGTTAAAGCATACTGTGAAACTTAAGTGAACTGAGGCTAGAGGGTTTTAAATGGATTAAATTCATTTATTCAATGGTTGTCCTAAAACATGCAAATTTGGCACCCAAAATAAAGAAAAAAACATGTTATTTAATTAATTAATTGCCAGGAATAGGATGGGCAATGATTAATTATAAAATTATGAGGATTATATAAGTAGGAGCTGCCATAAGGATGAATTAATTAATTCAAAAGCAAGAAAGTGCAGCCCAGACAAAAGTGCGCCTCATTTGGAGAGGAATTTTGCTCAGAAGGTGGAATTAAAGCTGAAAGCTGCCAATTTTGGCGCATAGGTTGAAAGAGGTTGATTTGTGTCTGGATAATTGTTTGCATAAGTAATACAAGTGCTCAGGTGAAGTTGGTAAAATTCATGTTTGCTTTGCATGCAAATAAAACATCAAATTTTGGGGCAGCAGGCTTGAATTATGCAGATTTTTATGATTAAAATTCACTGTTCATGTTCCGGTTGCCATCTTTGTCTGAATTAATTGCAGGAATTCATCACAGGTGCTTCTTGAAGTTAAAGGGAATATAAATCAATGTCCAATACATTGAATATATCCTCTGAATCTGAAAAAATGCCCAGATCTGCACCAATTGTAAACAATATCGGTCGAATAAAAAGAAAAAATATTGTTCAGACAAAGATTGCTCCAGCCATGGTGAAGCATGATGAAAGAAAAGGATCAGTAGAATGCATAGCTTCCAGATGCAGATCCAGATCCATATCCAGATGTAGATGCAGATCCAAATCCATATCCAGATCTCATAATTGCAAAGGCTTCCGGCAAAAATTCATTCTCTTGTTTCTAATTCAGCCCGTGTAGAAGTCAGTACATGGACAATTCCTTCCAAGATCTTGTGCATGTGCTCACATCTTCCAGTTGAAGCCTTCATTGAATTTGCATTCATCCGGAGTGCTTTCCAGAATTTTTAATTGTTCATATGCAATTAAAAATAAAAATGATGAGTTATCTACAGCAAACATTGCACTGATTCATGTACTGGAGAGAAGAACTTCAAAAGCTTCGAGGATAATAGGAGAGACATGTAAGAAGCAACACCTGCAAGCAAATCACAGTCAGTTGCTTCCAGATCCAATTTGGTGATAATCAAAGGCAAAGACAAGTAAGAAGCAACACCTGCAAGCAAATCACAGTCAGCTACTTCCAGATCAAGTTTGGTGAGAATCAAAGGCAAAAGAATCAACCACATGCAGAATATGGAAAAAGAACAAGATTGGAAGTGTTGTAGCTTTCTTCTATTTTCTTTTCCTCTTTCTTCTTCTTTCTCTTATTCTCCAGACGAAGTAATTGAGCAAATTATAAAACTTAAGTGATTGGTTTAAAAACCATTACTTTAAGTCATTTGGAAAGTTTCTTTAAGTTACGTTACAGATGTGCACAATTTTGGCTTAAACTCCTGATGCATGTCATGCGAAAAGAAATTCTATGAGAGAGATTGTCAGTTGTTTCCTTACTGACTTCTACATGTGCCAGTTCAGCTATAGTTTCCTATTTGTAATTGTCCCTGGTATCACTCAGATTTCACCCTGAAATCTGCGACTACCCTATCCGAAATTTTTTTGTACTTTTAAAATAATGGGTCGTTTTGTGTTTTTATTGCCTTAAAGTTCCTGTATTGTGTCAAGATAATCCCAAAGAGCCATATTAGCCTTTTTCGCCAAATACCCAGATGCCCAAAATTGTTTTATTCTGTCGTCGGGATTTGTCTGCGGAAAATTTGTATTTAATTATTTTGAGCATCGTATGAGGCTATTTGCGCTCTGTTTTAACTCTATTATGAGCGAATATGTTATTATTCCTATGTGTAAGAAGGGTTTTAACTTATTTTAAGTTTTGGGCTTTATTAGTAACTTTTGGCAATTTTTCGTGTTTTTGTGGTGTCCCGTTTCATTTTCTGTGAAATTTCTCTAAAGCAATTCCTTTGCCGAGTAAGCCCGATTTTTGGCCTGGAGCAGCTGAAAAACATATACGCACATTATGCTCGGAGGAAGTCGTCATCGGAGGTCTGGATCACTGGGAAAAAGCGAAGTGCGCGGAAAAACCCCTGCGGGGATGGGCGTATTTTTGGAAAACAAAGGATTCAAGCTGCGATGGGAAAAATATAAGCCGTAGGTAGGGTGGGAATTTTATACCTGCCTGACAGGGTACTTTTTCTCGTGTTATAAAAATCACTTAAGTTGCAGTGGGAAAAATAGAGGCTGCAGGCAAGTGAGAATTTATTCCCTGCCTTGCAAGGTAAAAATTCCCATGATAAAATAAAAGGAAAGTGACTTAAGTGAAATCATGGGATTTTAGTGCCTGCCTTGCAGGGTAAATAATCCCATTGTCAAAGTCAAATCACTTAAGTGGATCACGGGATTTTAGTGCCTGCCTTGCAGGGTAAAGAATCCCATTGTTACAAAATTCTTAAAAATAGAATTACATGTGCAAAAAAGTGCGCCCCCTTTGGTGAGAGAATAAAAGCCTTAAATTGATTATTTTAATTAAACTATTCTCTCAAAAAGTGCACCCAAGTTTGGAGGAAGTCAACAAGTCAAAGATGAAATAAAAGAAAGGATTTAAAAGCATTAAAATTAATTTATTTAATGGCTGCCCTCTTCCTCTCAAAAAGTGCGCCCCATTTGGGTAATTATTTAATGTTTTTAAAGGCATTAAAATATTAAAGTAATTTCTATTTTCAGTGGCTATGGTCAAAGCACACTGTGAAGCTTAAGTGAAGTGATGTGTGAAGGATTAAATTGGATTAATTTAATTTATTGGATGGTTGTCCTTAAACATGCTATTTTTAAAAAGAGAAAAGCATGATTTTTAATTAATTAATTGTCTTTAATTGTTAGGGCAATTATTAATTATAGAATTGTGAAGGTTATATAAGCATGGGCAGCCATATGGGTGAATTATTCAAATCACAGGTGAAGAATTGCAGCCAAGTGGAAAAGTGCGCTCCCATTAGAGGAAGGATTTTGTTCAGACAAAGTGCTAACAAGGCTAAAAGCTTCCAGATTTGGCACATGCTTTGGAGGATGTTGATCTTTGTCTGCATAATTGTTTCCACAGGTGTTACAGGAGCTCAGGTGTTGATTGAAAGGATTCATGCTCTCTTTATGTGCAAATTAAACACCAATTTTTGGGGCAGCAGACTTGAAAAGTGCATATTTTTATAATTTAAATTCACTATTCATGCTCCGGTGGCCATTTTTGTCTGAATAAATTGCAGGAATTCATTATAGGTGTTTTACAAAAGAAAAGGAGTTTTTATCAATGTCCGATACATTGCAAATATCCTCTGAATCTGAAGAATTGTCCAGATCTGCACCAGTATTGAAGAAATCTAGCCAAGTAAGGAGAAAAAGAATTATTCAGACGAAGATAGACAAAGCCATGGCGAAGGAAGATGAAAAAGAAAGCACGATGGAGTCATGCATTGCTTCCAAACTTGCAGGCATAGGAGACACAAATCTAGGCCCGGAACCTCTTGCCGATTTGATTGATAGATCTAGAACAGGAAAGACTTCACTCATGCGTGCGGTCAAAAGCAGTGAAATTATCCGAGCTGCAGCTTTTCCATGTACAACCCAATTGCCAGAGTTCGTGATGGAGTGTGTTAGATCTTATCATCCTTCATCCAGATCAGTACATGATGCTTCGGGAAAGACAATAATTTGTTTGGACGCAAAGTTCATCAATTATTGTTTGAAGATTCCAGTACGAAAGGTGGTGACTTCTATTAGCATTTAGGATGCTAACAGTAGGTGGGAGAAACATAGAGTTGATTGTGTGAGCATCATGAATAGCCGGTTCATGAAGAAGCTTAGATCCCCTTCAAAGTTCCCGAGAACTCTTCCACGGTCCAATTTGGTGCAGGAGGCAGATGATGTCGTCAAATTGCTATGCAGGATGAATGGCGAAGCGAATGCCTACACTTTTCGTACATGGATGTATGCTTTCATCAGGACCATTGAAATCAATAAGGTTGATTCTATAATCAATTGGTCGGAAATTATTAGCAGCAACATCGGTGAGCAACTTCAGAACGTGAAGCGTACTTTCAGATTCAAGATGACTTCATACGTGGTGTATGTTGCAGCTTCACAAGGTGTCTTTTCCAAGCTGGATAGATGTGGTGTTCTTTCCAAGGACCCCATTTTCGAGTGCTACCCGCAACTTACTGCACCTACAGGCGAGAAAGACTTCAAAGTGATCAATGATGACTTCTTCTACGATTTCATCTGCAGGCTATACAAAGATTTGAAGGCCAACAAGGTAAGTAAGGAAGCGTGGGAAGTCGTGTCCAAGATTGGCAGTCTATTCATTCAATTTGTAGATTTCACATACCTCAAGGTTACTGGCTTTTCTGGAGAACCAATAAAGATGCCCAGGTATCCGAATGATAGATTGATCGCCATGGAGCTGAGCAGGCAACTTGTGGAGTTACATGACCTTCAGTCAAAGCGGCACAAGTCTACGGGCTTTTTCCCAATCACTGTGGGATATTACAGCTGCATTAGCATTCACAGAGCTCGAGGGATGGAAGCGCAAATGTTATCCGAGTATGAGCAAGAGTTCTTCCCTGCACGGCTGAACTTCGATCCATTTGGAGTAACCAGGAAGACAATCTCCCAGCACTACACACATGTGCCTTCGTTAGAAGATTTATGGATGAAGTGCGAAAGTGAGTACGAGGTTAGAAAGAGATATTTCAACAAGCTGTCAGCAAAACAAGTGTTCGACTTTGGACTAGCGCGGATACCTGCGGATCTTAAAGATGATGGGAGTGTGGTACTTGACACTTACCACCAAATGGGAGGAGATAAAGCCATACTGCAGAATAACATGGGAGGCTGCAACACAATTGAAGAAAGATCGAGAGCTGTGTTGGTGAATACTTCAAACTGGTTGCTGACAAAGGGATATTGCCTTGATGAAGCATTGATGAATCAAATTACGGGCAACTTCGGCATAGGAGATTCCCTCAAGCGAAGGCATGAAGGAGAAAGCAGCAGAAGGTCCGAGAAGTTGAAAGTACACAGAAGATCTCAAGAGAAAGAGAAGATCACTTCTATGACCATAGCTTTGACTCTGGCTTCTCCAGTACCCAGTACTTCACCAACTATTGCACCGCAGCAGCAGGACGTTTCCATGCCTTCATTAAATCCGGTGACGTTCATTTTCTCTCCTCAGCCACTTCGTTCATCACCCGTTCCAGAGGAGATGTTGAAGCTGCAGATGACGGAGTTCGAAAGAGCTTTGTCCTTGGATGATTCAGAGGATGGCAGTCATAACACTGTGGCACTTTCTGACGGAGAGGATGCAGAGTGGGAGATGGTAGTGCACTCAGCGACTTCTCACTCTCCGAGAAGTAATTTCTTGGAATGGTTGGCTTTGCAGTTAGTTCCAGAAGCGAGAATGGAGATGAACTTAGAGAAGCACGACTTGCAACTACTCTAGGATCTGAGCAGAAGAGACAGAAGGCCTAAAGTTGCTAAAGCAACTTCTAGGTTGATCATTGAGAATTCGGGAGAGAAGTTTGCTGAGATATCAATTCCGGCAGAAGGAAAGATAGAGGAAGACCTCACAGCGGAAGATGTGACAGTGACCAAAGTACCACTCGGTCAAGCCACCACTGAAGGATTGAAGAAGGACACGCAGACATTGATAGACGCTTTATTCCTTAGGCTTGACAGTGAAAAGGCGGAGAAAGAAGAGCTGCAGAAGCAAGTATCTCAATTATGTGAGATCATAGCCAAGGTTGCTAAACCTTCCATTTAGCCCATTTCAGAGCAGGTGAGTGATCATCTTATGCAGGAAATGGAAGACGCAAACAATCAAGTAAAGGCTATTGACGAATGGAAAGATCTGATTATTCGTCAGGCTTCTGTACAACTTGGAGAAGTGCCAGCCCGCCTAAAGGTTATGAACGATGCAGCAAACCAACTAAAGCAACTGATGGAAAACATAGAAGGCATGAATACAGTTGCAGAGAGTAACCTGAGTATTTTGGTCGAGATCAACAAGCTGCCGAGAGATGTATTGATTGCGGAACAGATTGTACCAGACGGATCAGTCGAGAAAGGGAAGCAGCTAGAGTTTGCAGTATCTTTCCGCTTGGAAATCTGCAGAGTTTTACTGAAGAGGATGCAGGCACTTGAGAGTACAACATCAGATTTACCAGACAGTATCATTTCTTTCACTGAGGAAAGAGTGGACGGAGGTGTTACTTCATACGTGCGGATTGTTTCTAACGAAGTGCCTAATTCCCTTGAAGGTTCTCTTCTGATGGTACAAAAGAGAATTGATAAAGCTACCAAGCCTTTCACGATGAATTCTATTAGTAGACTGATAGCGCTGCAAGTAGACATTGCGAGGTTTGGGCCGAGTTTGGAAGAGGTGGAAGCGTGCAGCAAAGTGTTGAATGAAGGATTGCTGCAATTCAGGACAGAGAAGGAAGCAGTGGCTAAAACAGATAGAAAAATGTTGAATTACATGTTTGACAAGTATATCCGATATCAGAACAAGAAAAAGACATAAATGATACAGCTGCCATTACTTCTTCTATTATTTCTTCTTCTATTTTCTATGTTCCCGGATGAAATTCTAAAACTTCTAAGTTATTGGTTTTACAACCATTACTTGAAGTCATGTGGAACCATTCTATTAGTTAAGTGATACATGTGTCACTTAAGAAGAAGTTAGTTGAGAATGATTGTCAAATGTCATCTTTACTTGTTGTTCATGCTTTAGTTCAGTTTGAATCTTCTATTTGTACTTTCCCTCCTACATTCTATAAGTAGGAGAAGAACATCCGAGTTAAGGATGGATCAGAATTTGTAAGCAGCAATCCTGAGTTCTAGACTTTGTGCTGAACTCCTGAGAGCAACTTGGAGCAAAGGAATACAAAGGAGCGGGTTTCCGGAGAACTTTGTGTCACGGTGTACTGTGTTTCTTGCTTTTAAATCTTATATCTCTTAAGTAAACTTTGTGTTATTTTAGATCTGGATCTAGAGCTGCCTTTGTTTTATAATTCTGTGTGTTCATATCTATTAAGTTTCTTCTATGTGCATGCAATTAGCTCTGCTATCTACTAATTGGGATGCACATCTTCCCCATTTCTTCTCTGTATTTCCTTTACTTCTTTCTTCTATAACTTTCCTTTCTTAAACAGCTGCTTACTTGCTGCAGAACTTCTTAGTTATGGTTCATGAACTAAGTCGTTAAAGTAAAACCCCTGATAGATAATAACACATTTTTATTGACAAATCTGACACGGGAGCCTCACCGGTTAAATGAGGGAGATTTATCTCATGATTGCCTAGGTTTGATGCTATGCAGAAAATCTAGCCAACAGTCCCTCTACATTCTATAAGTAGAGGAAGAACCTTTGGGTAAAGTGGAGAATTTGTAAGCAGCATTCTTGTGTTCCAAACTTTGTGCTGAAACCCCTGAAACTATTTGAAGCAGAGGAATAAAAGGAGCAGATTTCCGGAGAACTTTGTGTCACGGTGCATTTTATTTCTAACTTTCTGTCTTAGATCTATTGGTAAACTTTGTGTTATTCTACATCTAGATCTGAGAGTTCCCTCTACTTATAATTTTGTGTGTTAATATCTATTGGATACGTCTATGTGCATGCAATCGACTCTGTTATCTATTGATTGGGCTGCACATCTCCCACCTTCTTTTCCTGTTTCCTACTATTTTTCCCTACTTTAGATGTCCTTTTTTTTCACAGTCGCTTACTTGCTGCAGAATTATTCAACTATGGTTCATGAGCTGAGTAGTTAAAGTAAAACCCCCAAATAGATAGTAGCATATTTAACTGACAAATCTTACACGGGAGCCTCACCGGTAAATGAGGAAGATTTATCTCATGACTGCCTACGTGCTCTGCTGTGCAGAAAATCTAGCCAACAGAATAATTTCCCTTGAAGTGATTCTTCCACCATTAGAGCCTTGCAGGGTATGGATCAGCCGATCCATTGTGTTGGCCAATCTTTCTTGCCCTACAATCAATTTATCAAATTTGACTCCTTGATTAGCCATTTCGTCTTCACCACTTAGCTGATTTGTTCTTCTTTGGCAATATTGAAAACCCTTGTTGCCTTCTTCCAATGAGACCCTAGGCCTTTGAGAATCCATGATCTAATACCACTGAAATATTCCTTTTAAGGGTTGAATCTAAAAATTAGGAAATTACCACAAACCCCAATATATCAAATCTTATTTTTAAAACCAGAAAACTGAAAATAGAAACCAACGATCATATTTTTAGGACAACAGTGCAAAAAGCATGTAAAACACTTGAAACTCTTCAAAACAACTATGCCAAAATAGATGTATGTAATTCAGGCATCCAATAAACCAATAATCAACGAGAAATCTGATTTAAAACATTGTTGGAAATTAATTAAAAACAAGTGAAGTACAATTATAATAAAATTATGAAATAAGGGTTAGAAAGCCCAAACTCTACATGTAAATGATGATTCTAACCTTATAACTAATAAGGAAATCAAATATGCATTCAAATCTGATTGTCGTGATCTAGATGGCAATAAAATCCTCATTAGGGTAAATCGCTCCACCTAGGAGAGATCCCATAATGCATGCAAATGTCTGTAGATGATGTCTTTGATTCTCCAAAACTCAAATCTGCATACAAGTCTTCAGTATGTCTTCACTCCAACCATGGAAATAGGGTTTCCGTCCTCCAATCACCACTAGAAGGGTTTTCATCCTTCTAGGGATGCCACACAATTGGATTTCCTCCCAAAAGTGGAAGAACAATGAGCAATCAGCACACTAGCCTAGTTAGAATAAAATGCGCCAATGATAGATCCTCCAAATGAGCTCACTAATCTTCTTTAATAAGCTCCTTTTGGCGCCAAGGCCCAAAAGGGAAAGACCGACCCATATAAAGCACATTTAATATTTTAATTGGCTTTTAAAATGCCCATAAACCTAGCCGACCCCTCGTAATGGGAATTTACACAAATAAAGCATGAATATAAATGAAGAAAACTGAAATATGATCCACCATCTTGCCTTGTTCATCCATTGCTTTCCTTCAAAAAGAGGAAAGGTAAGAAATCATTTATTTTGGATTAAATCGAAAAAGGGGACATTACAGTGACAGTCTCATTATCCGTCCCTAGTATACTTTACATCACTGGATGCATGCCCTTCGTATCCCCCTTGGTCAGCTCTGAGTCGGTTTTCACTGATTCTGGTGTGAGGCGGATCACCACCTTGATCGTTTAGATAGGATTTGTCAGTTATGTAGTCTCCATGAGATTAAGAAAGGGAAACACTTCATCTTTGGCTGCCCCATTTACTATGAGATCAGAGGGAGGTTTTACTGCCTCTTTAGGAGGGCACATGCTCTTTCTGACTTCTTCAGGTATGAGGATCAAAAGTTCGTAGCTTTATACTTACGTGAGACTTTGAGGCTTCGTGAACATACTATTCAGCAACATTCCAAACCAGATTCTTCCTAGCGGATCACTTCCTTCTTCACAGTGCTACCTTCAGTGAGAGGCACCAAGTGCCAAGGTGAGGCCACCTACGCTTCTTACTCCGGATCTATTTGGCCCAGGGAAACCATCCACAGTTCCACAAGCCATCTTAGACAGGCCCACACCAAGTCGTGTACCAGGGGACAGACTTGATCTACCAAGCCTTTGAGGTATAGTGCGGTGTCCAGACAATAACATTGTAGGCATCCTACTGCCTCTTCGTCTAATCGTCATTCACTCTAGAGTTTCTTCTAGTCGGCCTTAGATTTTAGGAGAGTGGGATCTAGCATCCCCTGATTGACTCTCCTCATTGCTTATCCCTTGCCGTCTCCCCCCTCCCTCTTCTTATTTGCATTTCCACCGCCGTTTTTGGGTTTGGGGGTTTACTCTCTTCAGGTCTTCCAACTTCTCTGGCTTTGTATTCCTCTTTCTTGGGTACCTTTTGGTTCTCCTACTTTGTATTTGCACACGGTGTTTTCTGTCGTCCCTTTGACATACTTTATGGTCATTTGTTGGACATTAATACATTTATCTTTATCTTTATCTTATCATCATCAAAGTGGATGTGTATGGCGAATGTTAGGAGGTGTGGTGAGAAATAAAGAAATAGAAGTGAGAAATAGTATGGAGGGGGAAAGTCAAAGTAACATAATTGGCAAGTGGAGATCATGGGAAATAAGGAAATCCCATAAGAGAAGGATGAGAGGTCTCATTGTACGAACATAATCCACTACACTTGTTTCCCTTTGGGAGAGTCAAGTGAATCTACTAGAATAAGGGAAATAATGAAACCCCATAAGGAATGTGTAGACTATGAGATTCCAGCATCTAGAGAAGGTACCTCTTATAGGCTATGACAATAGTGTTCGTATCCATTGTTTTTTAATGTAATTACATTGACTCTTACTCTTGGAGGTATATTTTGTCTTTTGCAAGATCATGAGTAGGTGTTTGGTTATCCATTTACGAGCATTGAATTCCCCTAGTAGAACATTCACCATTGAGGAATAATGGGAAATCTGGGAATAAAAATCATGGTATAGGTCACCATCAACGAGCACAATGAAAGGTGAAGGCGAAGGGCAATGGCATGCTATAATGAAAACATCACTACGACAAGGTGGGCCCCTTCGATTATGTAACTGCATGTATCTGGAATCGATAGTAGAAGCAACTAATGATATGCATGACATGTAGGATATGTTGGGCTCTTACGGGTCATACTAACAAAGATGAGATCTTGCAATGCAACTAATGAGGTCTTTCAATGCATGGTACATACTGGAAGGTCCCCGAAGAAGAGCAATGCGGATGTTGATATCACTGGCGGAGACACAAACATGTTTTCATTAGATGGTAAAGGATGTGATCACCTTTGGGGTGGAAAGCACAAATGATAGCCTTATAGTCCTTAGTGGTTGTCTATTTGTTTCTTCCTGGCAGCAACAACCAAGCCCCTAGCCTTTTTAAGTTCCACTTGAAATCTAGTGAGAGCAACATCTAAGTAGATTTTATTATGGAGGGAAAGAATTCCCTTTTTAGAATTATGGTTTCACAAATATAGTCCATGAATGGTTGGAAGAGATGCCTAGGAGCTCGTTTAAAAAGGTTTCCTGGCTTGCAACGAATCAAAGGGGGCTTAGGCAGGCTACAAACTTGAATGTTAAGGGCTTTGGCTCGTCATGCTCTCTCCTCATTAAAATTGGTTTGGACAGCCATGTCAACAATTTGAAGAGCCTCCTTCTGTTAAGCTATTTGGACTCATCATTTTTGTTTCTCAACTTGTTTTTTGATATGTTGTTGATGTGTTGAAATTTCCTGCTTTAGGTGCTACTCTTGGGTAACTATAGCAGATTCTTTTTTATTCTCATGAACTACTTCTAGAAATTAATGAGGGTATACATGGGAGGTTTAAGACTGCCCAAGTTATGGTGTAGTTTTTCTCTTGCAATTGTTGTTTAAAAGATGAGATGGTGTAGTTTTTCGCTTGCAATTGTTGTTTGAAAGGTGACGGAGTCTGGTTTTCTATTGCAGCCACTATTATGAAAGTGAAAGGAGTCTGTGAATCGTAGGACATCCATTTTTGCAACAGCAGGATTCTGGTTGCATAGTCTGCGGTATTGGATCTGGGATGTCATAATAGTGCAAGTTTTGAGTCCTTGAAGGAAAGGATGAGAGTGTGGAGATATAAATAACTGAGTCAAAAGTTCCACCAATTTTGGAGGGGAGGTGTTCATATTCTGAATTCTGATTCAAATTATATATAAATAGGATTGTCTTTGTTGTATTCATATGCAATAAGGTCAAGACTTTTGTCAAAACACTTGACATACGTTCAAAAGTATGCTGTGAACCAAAGAAAACCCGCTCATTGTGTCATATAGTTAACAGTGGGCTTAATGTTCCCAAAACTTTCCAAAAACTGCTAGAAATTGGCAAGAGACGTGTCAGATATGATGTGAGATGTAGATGGAAGCCCAGAACTCTCAAAAACTTATTGTATTCCTGCACAAAATATATCAATTGATCATGGAACTTCCATGAAATAAGAGTGATAAAATTGCAGGTTTGGTGGAATTTGAAATCTCAAAACTGAACTCTGTCGATGGGGTTTTGAAACCTGCTCAAAGAAATCTGACTGGGATTTGCAAATTGCAGTTTCGTAAGATAGACTATTGTATTGGTGAATGACATCGTAGACTTCTACTGGATATGCCACTTTGTAAATAGGAGTAATGAAGGACTTGCGAAGCATCACAAGGTAACAAATATAGGCAACATAAGGCCCTTAAGAAACGACCATGAAAAGCCCATCAAACTCTGTATTCAAAGTTTTGTTAGACAGTGAAGTAACACACGAGACTTGACTGTGGAGAAGTGCCATTACTTTCTTATAGAAGTTTTTTTAGATAATGCAGTATGGTTTGTCGAATAGATTGTTTAGCAAATAATTTTTGAATTCAAGGCATATGCTTTGTTTTGTGATTGATTAGATCATGATTTGTTTTTTGAAATATTTTGATTTTCATATAATTGATAAGTTTGGACAACTTCAATTTTCAAAGTATGTTGATGTTTTATATTTGGGATGCTTTAATTCTTTTTTTGTAGATAGTGAGTTGTACGGATCTATTGATTGTGTTGGCACAACATACTATTATACAACAATTTGCAAAAGCCGTCTCTAATTTCTAAATTATTAAGTCATATAATTCTTCGAGTTAATTTTTTCAAATACTTAAATTAAAATGTGAGTCTCATTCCTTACAACCAACTGTAAAGCATTAGAGGATGTTATAACTGTGTTTAACAAGAATATGTCTCTTGACATAAATGATTATAGGTTTTTTTGGGTTGCCTAACTTGGTAAGTAGATTCTTTAGATAATTTTCTTCTAGTTTTAGGATTTGGATTTTGCGTTTGACCTTTTATATTCTTGCAAAATTTACGCATAAGATTTGAATGCTCTAAAGTTTTTTAAAGTTCTTACAAAACCCGTGTTACTCTTATTAAAAAAAGAAACTAATTCTTAATGTAGCTTTTGACCTTGTTGTTTTTTATTATTGGCAGTCTCCTATTTTTGTCCAAAATTTATTGCTCACTCTTAGTATACCATTGTCGTAAGACATTCTTTTTTTTAATAAATGTTTATTTTTCAATGCTAAATTGATATGTCATCTCAGTTTTCTAAAAGTAAACTTACCATTGAACGTTAAAATTTGCAGAATACAATAGGGAATTTGTCACTTTCAAGTAGTGTGTCGCAATTCAATAAGTTAGAAAAATGTTCCAAAAACAAAGTTTCACTTCTTGTTGATGCTAAACAAATAAACAATGTCATTATTTTGAACTTAGATTCATGTTAAAAACTCTTAAACTATGTTATAAATTATATTTAAGAGTTAAAAATATTATTATTAGATAATGATGAAAAATTGTTTGATTTTATTTTTCAGGTGTTTGCGCTGAATCACTTAATTTTAGCGACGATGGTTTAGGCCTTATTCCTTCCCATTGCGATGAAAAAATTATGACGAATAAACATTTTATTCATCTTTTTATTACAACTCAATTTTAAAGATTTAAAGTTTAAAAGGTAAAAATTGGTTTTTTTGTTTTATTGAACAGAAAATTGATTAGGCATGAGTATTTTGATTTTTGGAACACGAAAGATTTTTGAAACAAAATTAGACATTAACGGATATATAGATCGCGTACCTTAGCCACACAAGAGGTCTTTTGTGAAAGACATTGATTATTTTGGCTTAAATAGAGAAAATATAAAGGGAATTGCATCTAAGTCGAGAGTAGTTTCTTACATGATCACGTTAGGTAAATTTGTTAATCGTGTTTCTATTATGGATGTACTCAATGTATTTACGAAATGAATTGAAGATTATGTATAAATTTTTTCTGTATCCTTCGAATATTCTAAGGCACGGAAATACACAAGAGATGCGATTGCTATTGAATTTTTTCGTGTTGTGCAACATGGAAAGATAGTTGTTTGTGCTGCAGGTAACTCCGACCCTAATCCTGTCACAATTACAAATGGTGCACCATAGATCTTCACTGTAAGAGCAAGTGTTAGTGATAGAAGATATGTTTTTGTTGTTCACTTAGAAAATGGAAAATATTTTGAAGTATTACTAGAAGATTTGATTGAAATTATGTCAAAAGGTACAATACATATATGTTGAATTTTTTTGTCTTTCTAGACAGAGTGATAACTTAAGTGTAAGATCTCTTCTCAAGAAGATGTATCCAGTAGTGTTTTATGTACATGTCATAGGCTCCTTTGAAGGGAGAATATGTTTTTGTTGTTTACTTAGCAAATAAAGAATCTTTTGAAATACGTATTACTAGAAGTTTTGATTGAAATTGTTTCAAAAGATATACAATACATATATGTTGAATTTCTTTGTGTTTCTAGACAGGGTAATAGTTTAAGTGTAAGATTTCTTCCTGAAAAAATATACCCAGTAGTATTTGATGTACATGTCAGAGACTCCTTTGAAAGGAAAATTATTGCACATATATATGACTCTAATGAGACACGAAACAAAAGTTTAAGAAGTAGTACATATATTCGAAAGAAATGAGGAATTGGATTCATTTTATTAAATGATGTTAAAATAAGCAATCATATTAAAGAAGATAAAACATTACATACCATAAACACATCTAAATGCAAGGGATGCTGTGAGAATTTTTTATTACATTATTAAAACAAGATAAATATTTTTATATAATTATAACATTGAATAAGTAGTTTATTTAATAAGACATAATATAAATAAGCGTTGTATACATGCATCTTCCCTAAAGTTTACATCAACAAGACAGTCACAAAATATTATGCAAAATCGGCACCAACTGTGGCTAATTTTTTATCAGAAGACTCAAATCTTAGTATGTCAAACATTTTGAAGGTCAAAAAATATTTAAATTAAATGCGATTCATATGTTTTCTACTATGTTATTATGAATGTTTATCCAATAATATATTTGTGTATTGATATATTACTGAATATGAAATGTGAC
This sequence comes from Taxus chinensis, assembly GCA_019776745.2. Lineage (NCBI taxonomy): Eukaryota > Viridiplantae > Streptophyta > Pinopsida > Cupressales > Taxaceae > Taxus > Taxus chinensis. The sequence continues at coordinate 245,412,945 of CM034155.1, read as the reverse complement.
ACTCTGATCTAATTGCCACAGGAGAATATTTTATCTGCATGGCCACCAATTTCTACAATAGCATATGATGCTATACAAGTAGAATTCAATTTTATGTTTAGATATCATGTGCATGTCCACATGAAGCGGGCGTAGTTTTATTGAAGAAAACATATCTTGAGTGGAGCTCTACAACACTACGGTCTGCAATAATATGTATGTACAAATTTGAAATGCAAAATTTTAAAAGTTTATTTTATTGGTTTCTTCAATAACTTAATTTAAAATAATAATTTTTTAATTAGTTTGTTTAATATTTTAATAGCTTCAATAATTGGTGAGAGTCAAACAATAAAGAGACAATTCACAATAGAAAATGCATCATCGTTTAACTACGATTATTTTTTGTGGATTTGTATGTCCTACACTGTAGTTAAACGGAGATGCATCTTCCATTGTGAATTGTCTCTTTATTGTGTGGTCCTCACCATCAACTACAGAAGCTATTAAAATATCAAACAAACTAATTAAGAAATTATAAGTCTAAATTACATTATTAAAGAAACCAATAGAATAAATTTTTAAAAGTTTGCATTTCAAATTTGTACATACATGTTATCATTATTACAGACCATAGTGCTACAAAGTTCCACTTCAGATATGTTTCTTTCAATAAAACAACCACACCCGTTACATGTGGACATACACATAATGTCCCAGACATAAAATTGAATTCTACATATCTAACATCATATAATGTTGCAAGAATTGTCAACTATGCAGATAAAATATTCTCTTCTAGGGTAATTACATCCGGCTGCTACATTTCATATCTATTAATATATCAATACACAAATATATTGTTGCATAAACATTCATAATAACATCGTAAAAAACATACGAATCACACTTAATTAAAAAAAAAATTGACCTTCAAAATGCCTAGCATAATAAGATTTTGGAAATACAAATGAAAAATCAATCACCGTCAATGTCGACTTTGCATAACATTTTGTTATTGTCTTGTTAATGTAAACTTTAAGAAATATACATATATACAACACTTATTTACATTATGCCTTATTAAAAAATTATTTATTCAATGTTATAATTATATAAGAATATTTCTCTTGTATTAATAATTTAATCAAGAAATCTCACATCATCCCTTCATTAAAATGTATTGATGGTATGCAATATTTATCTTCCCTAATATGATTTCTCATTTTAACATCATTTAACAAAATAAACTCAACTCCTCTTTTCTTTCAAATATACGTACTTCCTCTTAAATTTTTCTCTCGTGTCTCATGAGAGTCACATATATGTGCAATAATTCTCCCTTCAAATGAACCTCTGACATGTACATCAAATACTATTGAGTACATCTTCTCTGAAAGAAATCTTACACTTAAGCTACCACCTTGTCTAAAAACAAAAAAAATCAACATACATGCATTGTGCCTTTTGACACAATTTCAATCAAAACTTCTAATAATACTTCAAAAATTTCCTCATTTCCCGAGTGAAAAATATAAACATATTTTTTATCAATAACATTTGCTCCTACAATGAAAATCGATGGTGCACCATTTGTAATTGTAGCAGAATCAGGATCAAAGTTTCCTACAACACGAACATTTATCTTCTCATGTTGCATAGTACAAAAAGATCCAATAGCAATTGCATCTCGTGTATTTCCATGCCTTTGGATATCCAAAGGATATAAAAAAATGTCCATATTATCTTCAATTTTTTTGTAAATGCAATGAGTACATCCATAATAAAAATACAATTAACAAATTTACCCCACACTATCTCGTAAAAAACTACTTTTGACTTAGATATAATTCCCTTTACATTTCCTCTATCCAAGCCAAAATAATCAACGTTTTTTACAAAAGACCCCCTATTGTGGCTAAAATATGCGATCCATGTCTGTTAATGTCTAGTTTTGTTTCAAAAACATCCTTTGTATTTCAAAAATCAAAACATTCATGCCAAATCCATTTTTTGTTTCAATAAAACAAAAAAATCAATCCTTTCCTTTTAAACTTTGAACCTCTAAAATTGAATTGTAATAAAAATGCATAGGAATACATGTTCATCGTATTTTTTCTCTTCCAATGGGAAGGAATAGGGCTTAAACCTTCGTCGTTGAAGTTTGATGATTCAACCCAAACACTTGAAAAATAAAATCAGACAATTTTTCATCATTCTCTAATAATGATATTCTCAACTCTTAAATATAATTTATAACCTAATTTAAGAGTTTCTAACCCAAATCTAAGTTCACAATAATGACATTGTTTCCTTGTTTAGCATCAACAAGAATGTGTAGGTTAAGATGTTTATGCTCATGAGTAGGTCAAAAACAATGGATATGAAATTGGATACAACTGAACATGGTGATGTTGTTGTTGAGGGTAATGATGAAGCCAAAACAAAAACCAAAAGTGAAAAACATCTTGTTAAACAAATGAAATCAATAAAACTAAAATTTGTGAAATGCACTGATTCCTACAAAATCTTTGAACTTGAAACACTTCACACTCAAGTGTGCCGAGGAGTGATTTCATGGAAATTAAAACAGAAAGATGAAGATGATGTGCTTTCCAGATGCAACAGTATTAAATTTTTGAAAGATTTCTTGTCAAACGAAAGTAATTTTTAAGCTCAATTTAGTAAATTTTGTACCGAAATTAGAATTTTAATGGTATTTTTATGACAAATGTGTTGGGTTTCTTTCTTTTGTTGATTTTTATTAGGAGTAAATTAGCATTAGTTTAGATTGTCTATGTGATCCGAAAATGGGTGAGTTAAATTTTCACTTATAAACATTTCTAAGGATCTTAGGAACTCAACATCAATTTTATGGATCTTTCACTCCAAAATCAATTAATTCCTTTATAATGATGCACCTCAATCTGATATTTAAACATAACATTGAAACGTGCAACCATTTAATCTTTGTGGATTATGGATATTGAAATTTTCAATTAAGTCTAGTTTCCCGTTTTTAAAGATGATTTCTTAATCAAATTATTAAACATTCAAAAAATGAATTTTATCTGATCAAAAGCTTCATCCAAAAACTGAAATAAAATCCAAAATTGTTAACAAAGTTCACCCGAAGGCTACGTCTGCAGATTCACATAATTGTGAATCGCTCTATTATTGCCCAAAGAAATACAATTAACCCTTCCATAATGACAAATAGACCATAATACCTGCAAATGGGTCGATACCAGACCTCATGGAACTCTGCAATTTACTAGAAACATTCCCAGGTCCATCTGTGACCCCTAGAGTGTCTTCACAGTGTGATCCCCCTACAAATGTGCCCAAAAAAAACCTACAAATAGAGATTTATAAACACTACATGAAAACAAATTACATTGTTGGAATCCTCATGACATTCTGAGCAACTTCCCTTTTTACACCAAGACTTGGTTCGGCCCTCAAGTGCTTAAAAAACTCAGATCTCTTCCCTCTGCTGAGCTGTCACCGTGTCATGTTGTCGAGGCGTGCGGTGTTGGTTTTGAACGCCCAATGAGGTGAGTTGTGTGTTATTGTTTGGTCTGCCCAATATAGGGCCACACATATATGAAACACCCAAATTGGGCTACTGCACCATTAATGGTGTCGAGTTGTTACATTTATTTCATTGCGCTTATGATAAGTGTCGAGTTGTTTGGTTCCACCATGTATTTGTTCTTCGAACTGCCCAATATAGGGCCCGAGCCAACTGTGAACCCAACGAATAATGTGGAAGGTAAATAGATAGGCTTTGGCCAAGATAATAGTGATAAGCCCGATCAATGTGGTAATAATAATGTGATCAACTCGGTGGGGAGTTGATCACCCCACCGAGCTAGCAATATAGCTTGCCCGAGCCAAAATCACCTTGTAATGCACAATATGAACTCTCCAATACAATAATCCCACATGGGCAATGTTAGAGAATAATTGGAATATAAAATCGTAAAAACTATAATAACAATGTGGATAAAAAGGTGGCAAAGGAAAAAGAGTGTGTTGAACGTGACTAAGTGTCCCCAGCCAACAAATAGCGGGGCCCACCAAAATTTTAACCGTTTGTCGAAGACCAGAGTCAAAACAACAAAATTAACCTTTTTCACCTTTTGCCAAAAAAATTGCCACGTGTCAACGCATGATTCACCAGTTGACCAACTTTGACCGTTTCCAAACCCAATTTTTGACCCACAATAACTTCAAATGAGTAAGGAGGAATATCAAGGAGAACAAGGAGAACAAAAGAAGACCAAAAAGAAAAAGGTCAAGGAGAACAATCAAATGAGCAAGGAGGAACATCACAAAGCCAAATTGTGAGCAAGGAGAATCATCAAGTCCACAAGTAAATAATAACTCAAATTCTATACTTACATCATTGAGACAAAACTTAGAGGCAAAAAGACTAGAAGCTTACAAGAAATATATGATCAAGGAGATAAGATAGATTTGCAGTCTAATTTTGTTTTATTTTCCCAAGATCCTATATATTTTGAAGATGCAATTAAGGAAGAACATTGGATTAATGCAATGAATGATGAAATAGAATCTATTAAGAAAAATGAAACATGAGATCTAGTTTATTTACCCAAGGATAAAGAATCCATAAGTGTGAAATGGATTTATAAAACTAAATATAAGGCAAATGGAGAAGTTGATAAATATAAGGCAAGATTAGTAGCTAACGGATTTGCACAAGAATATGGAATTGATTACAATGAAACATTTGCTCCTGTAACAAGACTTGATATTGTTAGAATGTTGCTAACAATTGCAGCTCAAAACAAATGAAAGGTTTTTCAAATGGATGTTAAATCAGCTTTCTAGAATGGTTATCTGGAAGAAGTTTATGTGCAACAGCCACGAGTATATGAAGTAAAAGGATATGAAAACAAGGTCTACAGGGTAAAGAAGGCACTTTATGGATTAAAACAAGCACCAAGAGCATGGTACAACAAGATAAATTCATATATGATAAAGAATGGATTCAGTAGAAGTACTAGTGAGCATACACTATACACCGAAGTTAATAAGGTCAAATTTTAATTGTTTGCTTGTATGTTGATGATTTGATATTTACAGGAAATCTTTCTATAAATATGTTTAAATCTGCAATGACAAAAAAATTTGAGATGACAGATTTGGCATTGATGAAATATTTTCTTGGTATTGAAATCATACAAAATGATAATGGGATTTTCATTTGTCAAAGTAAATATGGAAATGATGTATTGAGAAGGTTTAGAATGATAAATTGCAGTCCAGTCTCTACACCTGTGGCAGTAGGCACAAAACTAAGTAGAGAAGGTAATGAGAGAGATTTTGATTCAACTATATTTAGAAAATTGGTAGGAAGTTTGATGTATCTTACAACATCTAGGCCGGACATAATGTATGGAGTTAGTTTGATTTCAAGATTCATGGATTCACCAAAGAACTCACGTTGGCAAGCAGGAAAAAGGTTAAGGTATATTGCAGGAACTATGAATTATGGCATAATGTATTCCACCTCAGATATTTTTCAGTTGATTGGATATACAAATAGTGACTTTCCAAGAAATATAGATGACATAAAGAGTACATCTGGAACAGGTATTGTAGCATGGGCATCAAAGAAACAACCAATAGTGATAATCTCATCAGCAAAAACAGAGTATGTAGCAGGTACATCAGCAGCATGTCAAGTAATTTAAATGCGAAGAATCTTAAAGGATCTAATGCATGAGCAAGAGGAGCCTACTACAATCTATTGTGACAACGAGTCCACCATTGCACTATCAAATAATCATGTTTTCCACAAGAGGAGAAAACACATTGACACTAGATATCACTTCATCCAAGAATTGGTCAACAATGGAGAACTCATCCTACAGTATTGCAAATCAAAGGAGCAACTTGCAGACATATTCACAAAGGCATTAGCACAAAAACAATTTGAGTATTTGAAAGAAATTTTGGACATTGTGAATATTGATGTAATTAGTTATTGATAGTAGAAATTAAGGGGGAGTGTTAAAAACAATAATTTCTACCACTTTCATCCCCTCCAACTGCCTACAATAAATTCCAACTACACCACCGACTGCATTAAAATTCTCCAGTCAATGTCGGCATCTAGAAATGTCTGTGAAACGTGTTAAAAAGGAAAGCTCCAGAAATTTCCATAACCTCTTTAAAAGGAGGTGGTTGTAATCGATCCATGCAAGGCAATCAAGTGGCAATAAAATCCGTTTTCTTCATGTGTCGTAGCACTTCTGCATTTGTTTTTCTTTGTCTCTGCCCACCCTTCATTTTTGATAGACTTGGCGAACTAAAATTATAATGCAATTATTGGCGAAAGGCCATCTTCTACTTAAAGAATCCAAATTGTTTGACCCCAAAGAGTACTTGAATCTAACTACTCTTATGGTTTGCCTAAAAGAATTGTGACTTTTTTTGTTCCCCGTACATTTTCTTATTCGTGTACAACCTTTTGTAAATATTTTTTGGTTAATATATAAGCATATATTCAATAAATATAAAATACATATTTAATGTAGATCTGAGTCATTTAATTATGAACACTAATATAAGTTTAGTTTCATTGGGAAAAAAACAAATTAACATGAATATTTAAGGATTATATTTATGTACCCAAATTTGAGGTGCCTCTATATATTCCTAAAATGGACTTTGAAGATTTAATTTTTGAATAATAATGTAGTAAATAAATAATGATTAGTTAGTACCTTGAATTCTATGTCCATCAAGATCCTTCAATCTCTAATAAACAAAGGAAAAGGACCCTGCAATAAAATGAATTAAATAAGAAACAATTTGTAGTGATTCTTTTAAAAAAAATAAACAGAGATTAATACTTCTATTCAAGAAATGATTCTTAATTTAATCCTAGAATTAGAATAACAAATTAATAAATTAAAACATCATTATTACATATATTTAATACTTTCACTTTAAAAATAGAATATTCTACAATATTATATTTAAAGATCAATAAATAGCTACTAAATTTATATCTTGAACAATTTGTAGTGATTCTTTTAAAAAAAATAAAAAGAGATTAATACTTCTATTCAAGAAATGATTCTTAATTTACTCCTAGAATTAGAATAATAAATTAAAACATCATTATTACATATATTTAATACTTTCACTTTAAAAATAGAATATTCTACAATATTATATTTAAAGATCAATAAATAGCTACTAAATTTATATCTTGAATAAAATTATTCCAAAAATTATATTTTGCTACCTTACTTATTATATATTTGACCACTACAAATCTATATACTAGCAAATTTACACTTTGGTTGATGATCAACTAATTTAAATCTACAATCTACTTATTTTTCAAATTATAAATTATAATTAAATATGAAAAGAAAGTCCACATACCGTAAAATTCCAGGCGTAAAGCAGTTTGAATTTCTTTTCTATGATTTTCTAAAGATCCTAAACTAGTAGACAACTTTAAATACACTTTAGATGTCTTAAAATATAACACATCATTGTATTGCTTTACAATCATGTGTAATATCCCATTCCCAATCGAAGACCCTTAGCCTATTTTGTGTACTTGACAGCTAAGGGAAGAAAATAAGGGTGACTTAAGTTATAATATTTTATTATAAAGTGCAAAATAAAAATAAAATAAAAATAAACATCATATACACTTATAATAATTTATTAGTAACTTAACAATAAAAATAAAAAAGGCAAAAGCATATGAGCCAAAGTTATCCACTCTAGAAAAATGTGACTTGCACTAGGAAGGAAAGTGGGTGGAAAAAAATATTAAATGAAGGGACGGATCTGATTGGGTGTTGAAGGGGGTTAGTTGGGCCATCTTCTCTATATAAGCAAGTCGACGTGCTTAGAAGAGGCATCACTTGTTTATTATCAAATTTCAAATTTGTGTGTAAAGTTTTTGGCTTGAATTTCCTTTCTAAGGACGAAAACCCTTAAACTTTATCTCTAGATGACAAAAACCCTCTTAGAATATTTGGGGATTTCCTATTCAGGGTTATCCAATGTGCATACTCAGATTTTTAGCTATTTCAGCAATAGTTTGCAGATGGGTTTTGAAGAGTAAAATTGCAACGGTGTTTCATTAATTGTACCAACTGGAGCGACCCACTTATTGATTGGTTTATGTTGCAAAGAAGACATTTTAGGTCTGAAAATTCCTACTATCTATTGTATTATTTCTTGGTACTCAAAGAAAGTTAATTTCATAATTTTTGGAGCTGATTTGATGCCCTAAATGTGCTTGACGACCTACTTTTTCGGGAAAATTTACGGTTTCATGTTTGTTGTGCAAAAACTATTTTGGAATATTATTCTTCATATTTTTGTGGCCCAAGATCCAAAGTTTCAGCTCACTTGGACTTCTCTAGCAAAAAATATGAATTTTTGAAGTTATGTTGCAGACAGGATTTTTAAATTAGATTTTCTAAAAATTATTGTTCTAAAAATCAGATTTTCTATATATTTGGGCTGCTAAAAATACAAAGATCAGTTTAGCATAAAAACATAATTTTTTGGTTGTTGATTTTGTTGGGTTTTATACATAACCCTAGTTGCATTTTCCTTCAAAAATTCAGATCTGTATTGTTTGATTTGATAAATAATTTATTATATTGCTTTTGGGGTTTGGATTTGCCCAAAATCCAACTTGGGTCAGATATGTCCATTTGGTGACATTCCATCATGAAGAGATTCCTATAGAACTTCACTTCGTTGTTTTGGATTTTTTATTTACCTTGGGAGTTTTTCAATCTTTTATTTAATGCAATGAGATTTAAAGCAATTTAATCTTCAATTATGGAATATAATTTCAAATCCTAACTAAGAATATAAATTTAAAACCCATAAACTTCTAAATTTAGGGATAATTTTAACCCATAAACCCTCTATAAATTTGGGGTTACATAGTTGGATACAAAAATTTCAATCATTTAACGAAAAAATTAAATTATTTGTGGCAAAGTTTGTATACTCGGCGAGTACTCGCCAAAAAAAAAGAAATGAATAGTCATTGGGAACACTTGCCAGCTTGACTCACTGAATATTCGCCAATATTCAACAAGTTGTGCACAGAACTCACCGTACATGGGCAGGACGCGGAACACGACAAAAACATGCAAAAAATGTTGAAAAAACATTGTTTTTTTCTTTTTAAGGCACCAAAGCACTTCATTTTCATTCACAACCATTTGAGCTTGCATTGCATGAGTTTAATGGATTTTTTAGCAAATTCGAAGCGGAAATTTGGCTAATCACATTTGGAGGTAAGTTTTTTTTTAATTCTTTCAAGTTTTTGCAAATTCGGTCAATATTATTTAAGGTTTATCTATTCATATTGTAAGTTTAAATACATCTAATTTAGCATTGCCTCCTCCAAACCCCTCACGTCTCTCGTAACCCTAGCCCTAGCCCTACCCCTCTCCCTCAAGCTTCTATGCCTATTTCTACTAACCCAATGGGGCAAAGGAAATTCCGATCAAAGAACCCCTTTTATTCCCCCAATCCCCCTTCCCCACCGAAGAGGGTTCTTCGTAGCAACAAAAATAAAGAACTTGGAGTTGTTCAAGACTTGTCTTTGAGGGAGCCAAAGAAAGGAGATTTGGTGAAGAGAATTGAGAATATGGAAAGGAAATTGGAGCTCTGGAGGGTGAGGTGAGACAGTTGTCTAAGAAACAGGGGAAAAGGAAATTGGATGAGAGACCCAGCTAGGAAAACACTCATATTTCTGAGACATACAAAAAGCTTCACTCCTTAGATATCAGGCTTCATGTAGTAAGATACACTCAAGATGATACTCTTTCAGCCTTCAAAGCAGTTATGAATTTTTTGGAAGCCCAAGTTAAGAATGTTTGTATGTTGAACAACATTTCTGAGAATATTTGGAAGGATGGGCCAGTTCGAGACCAAGTTTTTAGGTAGGTGGACAAGATTGATCCTTCACAGGCTATAGCGGTGGTGTTATTCACTACCTTCCACAAGATGAAGAAGATAATTGAAAAGGCCTTCAAGTGAAAAGGATCTCACAATCACAAATTTTGGCATTTGTTCTTGTTGCTATGTTGTTTTATCATTGTTTTTTGTTGTCTATACTCTGTTTGCTATTGATTGTGGAACTTTTCTTTGCAGATTATTTTTCTGCTATTGGGATCCTTTGTAAACTTTTGATTTTGATCACTTTTTGATCTGGTACTATTGTAATATCCGGCTACTAAGCCTTTTTGTACAAGGGTATAGTCCCTTTCAAAAAAACTATTTACCAATAATAATAAAAAAATAATACATCTAATTTAAAAGAGAATAATTTTAAATTTTTAATAGTCATTTGGAGCCGTAGGTATTTTTTTTCTTTTCACAATTTCATTCTAAAATATTTAAATTTTATATATTCATATTGCATTGGATTCTTCGAATATGTTTTGTAATTTTAAATGCATTCAATTAAATTGTGAATGATTTTAAATTTTTAATATTCATTTAGGGTCGTAGGTACATAATTTTTATTAAATTACGATTAAATAGATTTATATAGACATGTTTTAAGAAAAATAGGCTTATATAGACATGTTTTAAGAAAAATAATTAAGTTTATATTTTTTAAATGTGCATTGTGTTGCAAATTAGAGCTTACCAATGGCATCAGGTTCGGCATCTGGGTCAGCATCACTAGCAAAAACCGTTCCTGCAAACGCCGATACCATCGCTTGGAAATATGGTGTACGTGGAGCAATTCCGGGAACAATGGTTTGCAATTTATGCGGCAAAACATTTTCTGGAGCATCAATCACCTAAAGTATCATCTTGCATGTATTGTTTGTCAGGCCACTGTGGTATGCCCCAATGTTACAGAAGAGGCAAAGCAAGAGATGAAAGCAGAGTTGGAAGAGCTAGAGGAGAAGAAACTAGAGAGGGAAAAGGTGCATGCAGCCATAGCAGAAGCTATTAGACTTGAGACGAGAATGACAGCTCGGATGATGTGGAAAAAATTGTGGGCTCTACTCGCAGTCCAAGCACACGAACCAAAAGAGGTGTATCTACTTCATCGAGTTCGAGGAAAGGCATATATAATTTTTTTGTACCAAGGAACATACTTGGAGCGCAACCTTCATTGCAACGTACAGCCTGGAAAAAGGATATGCACGAGGAAGCGGATAAAGCATGTGCGAATTTCTGGAACTACAACAACCTTCTTTTCAGTGTGGCAAAGAGCCCATATTGGAATTACCTGGTGACAACATTGATAGTTGCAGGGAAAGGGTACAAGGCACCCTTTCCAAAAGACTTGAGTGGGAAATTGTTCAAGAGTGCAATTGCAGATGCAACTACAATTCTAGAAGATTAAAAGAAACAATGGCAAAAATAAAAATGCACCATTCTTTCAGATAGGTGGGCAGACGAAACGAACCGCACCCTCATTGATTTTTTAGCGGCTTCAAATGGTGAGATGGTTTTTTTTAAGTCTATTGATGCTTCTAACATAGTTAAAAACACAAAGAATTTGGGTCTTATGTTGGAGAAGGTTGTATTAAAGGAGGGTATACATAATGTTGTGCAAGTAGTCACAAACAATGCAGCAGCATATGTGGCGGCTAGGAAACTACTACAGGAGAGACATCGATCACTCTTTTGGACTCTTTGTGCGATTCATTGCCTTGACCTTCTTTTAGAGGACATAAGCAAAATTGATTGGGTGAGGCAGGTTTTAGAAGATGCAAGAAACATAACCAAGTACATATATAATCACCCTTGGGTTCTTAGCTTGATGAGAGAACACACAAAAAGGGAAAGCGTTTGTGCGAGCCAGTGTCACAATGTTTGCAACTAGCTTCTTGACATTGCAAAGTATTTCTAGTTAGTTGACATCATTGAAGCAAATGTTTGTGAGTAAAGCATGGCTAGACTCACAATATTCAAAGAAAGCTAATGGAGAGAGGACTGCAAATATAGGTTTTGATGATATCTTTGCAAAGAGAACTACAAATATCATCAAGGTAATTTTAAACTTCGATTGATATGTCAATTTGATTCCTTTATTTTAATTTGTTAAATTATAAATATATTGTTATTTACTTTTTTACTTTATTTGTAAGTTTGTAACCTTACATTTTAATTTGTGTGTAGCTGTCAGAGCCGTTGGTGAGGGTTTTGTGTTTAGTTGATGAGGAGCAAAACCCTAAGCGATATATTTATGAGGCCATTGATAGGACCGACGAGACTATCCAAAACTATTATAGGAGGTATATCGCCAGATATGGTCCCTTTTGAGAAATAATTGATCGGGGGTGGAACAATCAACTCCACCAACCTATTCATGCAGTAGGGTACTACCTCAACCTTAGGTTTTTCTTCTCCGATGGCTTCACAGATGTGAAAGGAGAGGTTACGAAGGGTATTTCAACATGTATTGAGAGGATGATACCATAGGTTGAGGTGAGGGACCTCATTATTTTAGAGCTACAAAATTACAAACATGTTAGAGGGGGGCTCTTTTCTTCAAGGTTAGTTATTCGAACGAGAACCACACAGTCACTAGGTAATACAAATTAGAATGTTTACTAAGTTACTTATATGTGTTACTAGTTACAAATTTGATTTTATTAATTACTTATAAACTATTGATTATCTTGTCTATACGTTCTTGGTGGGAGTATTGGGGAGGAAATGCCCCGCATCTTCAAAAGTTAGCCCTCATAATTTTATCTCAACCTTATAGTGCTTCTGGATGTGAACGCAACTAGAGTTTGTTTGAGACCATTCACACGACAAAACATAACAAGTTGACTCAAAAACGGCTCAACGACTTGGTTTTTGTGCAATACAATTTCCGATTTCACACAAGAAAAGTGGAGGCCACATTGGAGGAGCTTATTGATTTGGATGAGATCAATCCGTATAACGAGTAGACTAGGCAAAAAGAGGAAATCCCTACATTCATAGAGGATGACATTGCTTCTTTTGAGAGGGAAGCTATGGAGGGAGAAGCATTAGCAAGAAATATTGGATTGAATGACATCTTTGGAGATGATTTCGAACATGTAGCAAAGGAGCCAGCACCATCTACTACCAAGTTGGACCCAGAGTCACAACCTTTTAAGAGGAGCGAGGAGACACAGCTGAGTGTGAGGACTAGTAAAGGTAATAGACCCTCTCCCCAATATTTCTCTAGAACGGGGAAGAGAAAAAGTAACTTATTGTATATTGTAACTTGCATAGATATGAAATTTATGATGATAATTTTCAATGACAATCATCATAAATTCATAACACTTATCAGCCGACTATTGCATTCGCATGATGATGCAATTTTGTATTGTATTTGTATTCAAATCTAATATAAAAACACTTTTCCAACATTTTATAGACTCATTTGATGCATTTTGTAACTATATTTTGCATAAAATTTATGTTTTTTAAAGAAATTTGAGTATTTTTTAAGTTGAATATTCCCGAATATTCGTTGAGTCTTCCAAAGTTTTTGTTGAGTCACATTTTTTTGGGTTTGTCGAATATTCACCAAATACGAGTATGCGAACTATGATTTGTGGGAGCTGGAATGGGTAAAATAACAATGTTATTAACCCTAAACCTTCTATAAATTTAGGGTTAACGTTAAACCTTAAACTTGTTTTTGAAACCTTTGAACCCACATATGGATTTGAAATACTAATCAAGAACGAATTTAGGTCAAAGCCTAACAAAAGAAAAAGAAAAACTACATACCTACGGAAACCATCCCACCCCTCCACATTTTTCATGAACAAAATGCATCACCCTCAACATATTATATTTTGCCATAGGTGAATTTTCACTTTACTCACATACTCCAAGTTAAATTGAGTTTTAATTGTCTTAAAATTCCCACTGCAAATTGAATAAAAAAAAGTTAAATATAAAAATTATTATCAAACAACAAGTTTCTTAATCTAAGTGAACGGTTCTTACATAGCTTTTTTTAATTCAAAAATCTTGTTGATATTTAAACCTTTTTTTATGAATTAGATCTTATATTATATTAACAAGTAAAATGATACAAGATAATTCACAAAAATAATGGGTGGTATGGATGCACGACCCAAAGCCACGAACCAAACTAGGTAAAAACATAGCCTAGGAAAACAACCAGTTACAAAACATCAGAAGACACAAAAGCATAAAAGTTAAGCCATCATATTAAAGTTAAGCATAAAAGTTAAGACACAAAAGGTCCTTGCCACTATCCGACACGTATTTTTCAAGTATCTGTATAAGAAAAAATCTTTTTTGCATTAAAAAAGATGCCACTCTTATTAACTAACGACCGTCGATGGGGGTAGTGAGGTATGCTTAATAAAATTAGAACAAAAATAAAAGCAAGTAAATTGAAACTATGTTGGAAGGATAAAATGTAATTTGGCACTATAAATGGACTCAACGTGGGTGTCATTATCAATATCATGTAGTATTATTTGCGAATAGTTCGTTGATGGCTTATATTTTTTGTGTATATATAAGTAATGGTGTTTACTTTAACAATGTGTTTTGTCGACACAATGGAGGATTTTTGAAATAGGGATTATTTCTATTATTTTGCAGTGAGTGGTAGGTTGCAAAACAAAATATTGGCACCTTGGGTCTATCAACTGCAATGCTAGAAACTATAACTACAATCCACCTTGCATTAAGCTTTGATTGTTAACTTTGCCCTTCTCTAAGTTCTCACTTTGGGCCAGCTGGGAGGATGGTGGCAAAGGTCGGAAAAGGGTCAAATGGAATCACGTAAATTAACAACATGAAGCAAAGATGTTATCTCACAAGACAATTGGAGAACCTTAAATAGATCCATAGATGTTGAGAATGAGCTCGCCAACATTCCCAAACACATAACATTGTGATTGCAGTAATCCTTAAAAGTTGCAAATCTAAAAAAATGAGGGCTTTTCAAGTTGGCGCATATTAAGATAAATTTAATACTCAACAAACATTGCATTAAATTGGACAATGTGGTGATGGTAAGAAAAAGAGAAGTGGTCCATATGTGACTTGTCAGAAGAAAAAAGAGGATCCCATATGTTCCCTCCAATAAATTCACCAACCTGAAAATTCTCCTCCCTCAATCCATTTCTTCATTACGAATCTTCTCTCGTCCAATATTTCACCTTCAATCCTTCAATTTTAACTTCTTTAATGCCTCTCCATTGGTGGCTCTAATACACCACCCAGGTGCAATTGCTAGTTACAATGAATAAAATGCTATGGAGTGCAATGATAGTTTGCACTAAGGAAAAAAATCAAATTGCTTTTGTATAAAAATTTCACATTCCATAGTTCATGCAATTGAAGCGGCTTTGCCTAAAACTAGAGCCACCATATAAGATGGTGTTCAAGGTCAAATATGCTTCAACCTTCACCCCCTGAAGATAGATCCCGCACTTAGATCCAAAAAAGTTTGGACAAAAATTTCTTCATGCGCACATATCTAGAAGGCAATTATAGATTATTGCACTGCAAAAAACCACACTAAAAAATAAGATATTGTTTCTTCCCATCAGAATCTCAATGAACAACTTATCAGTTCAATTGTTTTGAGTAGGGAATCACATTGCTGCCATATGAAGGTTCAAGATTTTATCTAATGTTGACTACTCATGATGATATTGCTGAAGTTAGAATTGGTCCTCACTATATGGCATCTATGATTGGTATTCTAATTGATCTTTATCTCTTTCCTAATAGGGCGCTGACTTCCTCTATCAATACTAAACCTGTTCCAATCCATATGAGATTTGAAGGTTCAATTATTTGATGGGTAAACTCAATGGGGTCACTTTTCCAGTTATAATCTAAAATTTTGTGAGTTAAAACCAGCTTGTTGATATGCTCACATAGGGAAGTTGCAAATCTATTGTCCTGCTTGGTGAGAACTGAATACATCTAGGGGAAGGGGATCTAGTAGATTGGATAGAGTGTAGTTGGGCCCCATACCCTGAACTATAGATATGGTGCCCTTGCCCATTGCTATCGATATCAATATCCGGGGAGGGAGAGGATAAAGCAGAAATGCCCCACCCCATGTAACCCAACCCGAACAATAGTTGGGTTTCCCTTCTCTCCTTCGGGGAGTGGCCCCAACCCGACCAACCCCTCCCCTAGAGAGATATAGAGAGAGACTTCAGAGTTCATATAGAGAGTTTACAGTTCAGATATAGAGGGGCAGGGCCTATCTTATCTAGATAGCCCCCTCCCCCTCCTTGCCCTATAGATATAGATATATATGGCAACGACCATACATCATAGGGCCTTGGAACTGGCGAGGACCGCTAGATATATAGAGTCTATAGTCCATAGTCTATAGTCAGGGCCCCATACCATATAGATGGCTCAGTATCTAGTTTAATTGGCCGCCCCCTCCCCTCTCTATAGATATGGATATATGGAGAGGGGGGAGCCTATCTATCTATAGGGTGGCCCCTCTATCTATTGGATAGATAGCCCCCGCCGCCCCCCCCCCATATAGATATAGAGGGGGCCCCAAATAGAGAAAACAAGGAGGCACTCCCCCGCCCCTATATATATCTATTCTATCTGGCTATCTGGGTCTCCCCTATCTATTCTATCTATGTACTAAGCACGTACCTCAAATGCTAGACCATTTGATGGGGATGTCCTCTTATATCATGTCTATATATATATTAGAGTTACATTTTACAAAACTAAGATGACAATCTCTGGGCATTGAATGCTCTTGCATTCCAAGTGGGCTAAGCTGGAGAAAGATCACATTATTTGAAATGTTAAAATGACATTCATTATAATTATCCAAATAACATCCATGATCCAACATGTACTCAAATTCATAAAATCATCCAAATTACATCCCAACCTATACTATCTCAGCTTCGTATTTTAAGCTCTATTCTATCCTTTTGTGCTTCTTGCATTGCCAAAACTTAATTTGTGAAGTGCAGCCATATCAGCTCATGGTGCACAATATCTTTACATATAAATGTTTCGCATGATAATAATAAATGCATCTCCTGCGTTCATGTTCATCCTTTCACCTGTAGGTGAATGTCTCCAAGCCCCTCTTCAACTTGCTCTGACAAATTTTCTACTAAAGAACTTAGAAAAACAATTTCAACATTTTAATAGCAGTGTCATATCTTTTGCAATATTTTGAAATTCTTAGAGAACCACTTAATGGTACCTCCTTAAAGCTTATATGAATATCTCTTTCAATCTGGATCTCAATTAGGAATAATTGTAATACTCATCATCCTCTAATTGTATATCAACAGGGACCTTAGTTCTAGTTTTTTGCAGCCTTATTGCTTCATGGTTTTGCTTTACCTTCCTTCTATTTTTGTTGGTGGGAAATGAAGTTAGCATTTCTGTTGCAACCTTTTATCATCTAGGTGCTTATTTGCAGTCACATTGGTCATTCTTGGCCATAAGTGAGCTACTAATATTTGAATTAAACTAAATTCAATTACCTCCGTAGTAAATTTTTTACCACTTACCAAATACTGATGACACAGAAATTAATCAGAATTAAAAGGGTTTTCTCAAAAGATTGTGTTCAGGCAGTTCATGTTAACTGATATAGTGACTAGCCTTTAAAAGTTCTCTTGAAGTTAGAATTTTGCTTAAGGGGTATGGATTGTATTATTGACTGACTATTAAGTCGAACTGGTCCGCTTTCTCGTGAGACACTCAGACAGGTAAGGTAGATAAAGTATACTTTTGAGAATTGTGATATTGAGTCTATAGACGTTAATGTATGATAAATATGCTGGCCTGGAGATCGTAGCATTAGATTTGATAAGTCCAGTCAGATTTCAAGACCTAAGCAATGGATTGATAAGCGATGGAATCAATCAACTTTCATAGTAAAATCATCATACACCTGTTGTTTAATCGCAAGACATTAAAATCTAATATATTTCTGTGGTGGAATTGCAAATTCTCACACCATCAAATTTCAAAAACAATAACTTTTAATATTAAAAAGGGATAACTTTGAATAAAATCACTAAGAGTGGTTCTACTAACTGCAACATAGCAGTGATACAACGGAAACAATTGTCCATTATAAGAAGTGCCCTGTCAAATAGATCAGAATAACCATATAAAATTTCAGTTCAATGCAATTAATGATAATTTGTTACAGTGTTTACACACAAATTGGTAAAAAATGTGATTTAATCCAATCCTCTGTCTTCAAACAGTATCAACACTGTGAATGAATGAAAGCAATTAAACTCTTTTCGTAGATGCATCGGCATCTTAAGAAACTTGGATGTTGGAGGTCAGACTACCAGAAAATCTTCATGGCTGCCTTATAGCAAGCCACACAAAAGACACCATACAAATATTTACTCACAAAAGACCAAGCTTTAGAGAAGGTTTTTTGCAAAATAAATTACCCAAATGAAGCGGGCATTATTAATCTGTCTTTACACAATCAATAGAAGGGATATGCTAACTGCAAAATTAAACAATCGATTCATCTGTTCCTTATCAAAAATAGATTTAAAAACAAATTAATTAGATGCTTCTCACAACAAACTATAGCTGGTTAAATTTACTAGGGCAGAACACAATGATTTTCCTTTAACATTTTGATATATGAATCAGAAAAATAAGTGTATTTACAGATACAATCTTGTGATAAATTAGAAACATTTCTGACCAGACCTTGTTAAAAGCCGTAAAAAAATAGAAATCAAATATAGATTTAAAAACAAATTAATTAGATGCTTCTCACAACAAACTATAGCAGGTTAAATTTACTAGCGCAGAACACAATGGTTTTCCTTTAACATTTTGATATATGAATCAGAAAATAAGTGTATTTCCAGATACAATCTTGTGATAAATTAGAAACGTTTCTGACCAGACCTTGTCAAAGGTCGTCAAAAAATAGAAGACTCAATAGTACCGAAAGGAGGCACATAAATAGCTTTACGTTTTTCCTATATTCATTTATCTTAAACAGAGTAGTAGCAAACCCTTTCTTGAAAACAAACGTCATAAACCTAACACAGAAAAATAAATTCACAATTGCCTGAATACTTATGAGAGGTGATATTCAAAAGCATTTGAACCCTTTTGGTGTGGTTTTGAATACAAATTGTCTCCCCTAGAAGTAAAAAATGTTAGAAAGGGGAAAAGGCAGAAGTAGCAGACCTGATTTATTATTTTTTCCTTGAGCTCTCAGGTAAAGGTCCCCATGAAATATCAGTAAATCCAAGTCCTAAAATCCCAACAATTGAGTTGAGGATTAGGTTCAATCTCTTCAAAGAAGTGTGCTGGCAATAATTTTAATATACTGGTAAAGGAACCTTTGGCAAAAGCTTTCTCAAGAGCTACATACAGGGCACCGTATGAACCCATTCTCATTACACTGTAACCACCAAACCATCATGAAATTCCCATCTTCCTTGAAAACCTTGCTGCTGCCATCGCACTCAATACAAGGAACAAACTCACATCACCACACCTATCACAAAGCTCAAAACAAGTATTTACAAGAAAGCCCTCCAAATACTTAGCCAATTCACCCACCTCATGCAGCTGCTGGATTTCCTCCACCCCACCAATATATATATTTCCCCCAAATAAACAACTAGAAACCATTGTAGGCTTCCTTAAATATATCCTACAACTCCGGCCGAAATACACATGCATTGAATTGTCACTCTCATCCACCCAAACCCTAAAACCATTGAGAATCATTTTCACCCCGCAGCGATCCTCAAAAATCTTCTTGATTCCTCTAAGACTGGTGAAATACAAAACCATCTTATCCTCACCTCCCAACAACACTTTCTGCTATGGAAAAATTTAGTGGCAAATATTTGAAATTAGGCGAATAGTAGGATTTTGAATAGCCAATGAATCTCCAATCCCAATGAATATTTTTATATTTAATCCATGCGTGATCGGCGGGCGAGGATTTTAAAACATTCTTGGATCACCAAGAAATCTATGGAACCTTATTGTTCCTTTGGGCTCATTCACCACACACACACACACACACACACACACACACACACACACACACATATATATGCAGATGTAGATTCTAAAATCACTAAGCAATGCAAAGTTTGAAGGTTGTTTAATCTTTTCCAATTTGTCTCTCTCTCTCGAGCCGCTGCTCTAAAAATCCTTGTTGTATACTTTGTTCTCCCTTCTTTTTCTGCTTTGTGCCGCTGCACCTATCTTCTCTATTCTCCTTCGCTATATATTCCTTTGTCGAGCTCATGCTCTGAATATTCACCCTTTTTCTATATTCTCCGCTTCATATATAAAGCCACAAATATATAAATATATACACACTGCCTCCACATATCGTTCTTTTGGCCCGAACCAGACTCGACATCATTTCCAAAATAGTAAAATCCGGGGCTTAAAGTCCGACGAAGCCTATTGCAATGTAGAGTAGCAGAATGCTGCCACCTGTCTCATCAAGAACCGTTGATCGTCCTTTGACCCTGTCACAACCAAAAACCGGACCCAAAATCTTTATCTATTTTCGTTGAATCCGGGGCATGAAGTCCAAATAGTTTTAGGAGATTCGCCATTCAATTTCCAACTATTTTTTATATTTTTACCATTTTCGTCGTAAGAATGAAACTGGTTACAAGGTCATTCACCAAAAGTATGAAACTGGTTACAGGGATATTCGCCACAATTTCTATAAGTTTTTTTGGTGGTTTCATTAAAAATTTCCCTCCTTTCTGCTTGGTGGTTTTATGACCTTTTGAGGGTTTTGAGAGTTTTGTGTGTGCAACAAGCCATTGTGAGGGAAGAAACCCCATGTTTTCTTGTTGCCTCATTCACTAAACCCACTAGCCAATCACGAAACTTGCAATCAATTATAGGCATCAACACACTTGTGCTGCCACATGGATAGTTCAAAACATGTCATGCATCAACACATCTGTACACTCTTTTAAGTCGTTTACCTTATTGTTGCAACATTAAACTAGCAATCACACACCAATGGTGCAATGGAGATGCCAAAGGGGATGCATTGAAGAAGTTAAACTTGAACAAGCGAAATATTTTTAGGTGGAAGGGCATTGAAGAAGGGCATTTAGTGAGGAGATGTCCAAGGGTGGGAAAAATGTTAGGGGAACATATGCAAAACCGTGACGCAAGATATTGCCGAGACATGGATAGGTTGAGGGGACCTAACATTCCACGCTGGCATCATTTGATGCTAGAAAGAGCGTAGGGGATTTATTTTCATTTGGAGCTGTAGAGAGTGATCTTTTCATAAGAATGATAAGATACAAATTCCCTGTCCTAAGCATGCCTTAAATTATTAATTTCAAAGGTGGGAGTTTTTCATGGTATATGAAGTGTTGAAGAATAAAGTGAACTATAATTCAAGTGAACGCACAACCTACCATTACTCTTATAATTTTCTCCTCACTTTGTCAAACTTCATTTTTATCTTTGAGCTTGTACCACCATAGAGAGATAGAAGAATAAGAAGATTTATATTTTTCTATGATTTAACGTTGTTTTATGAACTCTCATTTAAGGTGCAACCATAATAAAGGATTGCTTACAGAGGAAAATGGCAATGGCAAAGTGGAAGTTGCATCTACAGTGAAGGACATGGAAAAAAATTGTTTCCTTTAATATCAATGGTGTACACTGCTGTTCTTCGTTTCAACAATAAATGACAAATTTGGAGTCATTTTATAACGGAATTCATGATACTAATTGTCGTTCAAATATGGGACCTAAAATTTAATGGAGTTGTATTCGATAAACAACTTCAAATTTTATGGAATCGCCATTTTGGAGTGAGGCCTCAAATCATACGAAAGTGTTTTTTGACAAATGTTGTCTACCTAAAAAGCACCTTATCAAGGGGCATGCCATCAAACAGTGAAAAACTTGATGGTCTAATCCGAGAAAGTGCACCTCGTATTATATTTCTAATGAAGCCATCTTGACCCTCCATTTCGTTGACGTGTGTCAACTGCAACCAACAAAACTCACATTTGGAAATTACCTTTGGTGTAGAATACTAAAATAATAACAAAAATAAAATAATTGACAATGCATTGTTATGATGATAAGCTTTATAACTAATATGCTCAGTATAGAAATTGTAAGAATGTTGGCCAAGTTGCCACTTAGATTAGCATATTGCAAATAGGAAATAACATGATGCCAAAGACATTGTAGAGTCATCATTAAAGGAAATGTAAGGAAGAAAAATGACATACAAAAAGTGTTGTGTACTCGACATGCGTGACTGTGACGGATTTGACACATATTTGCTTTGTTTTATCACTACTACTTGGAATCAAAATGCCCAAGCCAACAAATACATGACTTGTGTCCACTATGGAGGGGCAAGCTTGGGTAGTTGATTGACACCATAAATACACAAAAGTGCGCCATAATCACCAAAAAAATTCCATCTCATCTTCTTTGTAGTCATAGTGCGTCATAATTCACGAGTTACCATTGTCTCACCCAAAAATTATCCAATTTACCTAGTTGCTCAGTAAAATCTACATTAGTACAACCTAGAAAAAGATTATTTTGTGGGTTATCAGAAAAAGATTATTTTGTGGGTTATCGCCCAAGGTTGCCCTTTCCAGTAAGATTTAGTGACAAGGAATTTGACCATAAAATCGAGACTATAAATAGCTACAATGGAGGCCAAAATGTGTATCATACAAATTGGCAATTAGTTATAGGAAATTGTGTATCATGTTGTATTACACAACACATAGTGGAACATAATTACTATAGACATAGGGTCCCATAATTGAAACAAAAGTGGAAAGTAGAATGAGAAAATTATATTAATACGAGCATTTCAACTCCTAGTATATTAATATTAACATTAATATGAGATCGTGATGACATGTTACAAGAGACGATATTTTGCAACACAAACATAATTGCTTTAGTTACAAAGTGGACGATAGAGGAGTTGGTTTTGAACAAGGAACATGATTGTCATATTTTGGGCAGAGTTGGAAGCAGTGGTGAAAGACTACAAGTGCATGAAACTGTGTATCATACAATTTTTGGCAATTATTTCTCAAAATTATGTATCGTTGTATTACACAATAGACATCAGAACAAAATAATTATATACATAGGGTCCCATAATTAGAGCAGAAGTAGAAATTAGAACCAGAAAATAATATTAATACAAACATTTTAACCCCCGATATATTAATATTAACATTAATATGAAACCGTAGTGAAATGTTTTAGGAGCACGACATAGACATAATCACTTCAATTACATAGTGGATGATGGCAGAGTTGGTTTAGAATGAGGAAACATGAACCGAGTTTCAGGGAGAGTTGGAAGGCGTGGTGAAGGATCATGCAGGTGTGTGCAACAAAGACATTGCAAGACTTTGACTAACAATAGGAGGGGACCAAGCACACGCACAAAAATTTTCAAAAAAATCTGAAAAGGATTTGACTAAAACACAAACAAAAAACTCACTAATAAATTATGATCCTAAATAATCCCTAGAGGAAGATCAGGGAATTGAAAGGCGATATCGTACAATAAGGAAAAACAGAAAAAGAAGCCTTCATAATGTAGTAAAGGCACACTATATTCTAGAAACGAAGTCTTGTTTACAATTGTGTTCAGGGGTTAAATTTGATGACCGTTTAGATGTTTTTCATTATTTTAATCATAAAATACTTGCAAATATTTGAAATGAAAATTTCATACAACTTACATATTTAAAATATAACTGTCATTTTTATATAGGGTTATATGTAAACTGTATTAATATACATAAATATATATTAAAATTGTTAAATAAACATAGGAAAAAAAATTGTAACTTTTTGGGTAGTATATAAAAAACACTGTTTTACATTTTCCAAAGACAATATTGAAAAATTACCCTCACCTAAATTTTGTTGAACAGACGTCCTAGCCATCAAATTTAACCCTTCATCATCTTCTTTGCTACGGGCTAGTTGACTTAATGTAGTGCAGGAAATAAAATGCACGATAGTTGCAAAGATGAATGCAGTCTATAATAGTTCCACCTGGGATCTGCATTAAGCATCACAATACAGGTTATCTAACAAGAATTCATTGTAATAAATTAGTTTTATGATCTTCTTCAGCTCTTACATATATGTCATTGATATCAAAAACTTATTTTCCTCTTAAGTGATTATGAATCAACGTATATATCCCAAGCCCACATAAATATGTATTAATCTCAAAAGATCCAACCCTTTCCCTTGACAATAAACAATATCACAAATACCAAAACAAGAATATCATAAATATCAAAATAAGAATATCGCAAATACCAAAATACCAAAACAAGAATATTAAGTATGTATTAATGTATATGCTTTTGATGCATTTTGTCAAACTGTTAACAGGCTTTGTATATGCATTTGAGACAAAAAAAAAAAACTTATAAGATGTCCACAACCAGTTCAAAATGTCTCATTTTTAGTTTTTTAAACAAGAAGAGGATTTTTGATCTAACAATGGTTAGCATCTGTAACCTATTACGGAGCTCTTGTTTTAGTACATGATGCAGGCACAAAGAGGATGTTGAGGAAAAACCAAAAAAAATTGTAGACTAAATATTTCCATGAAACAGGCTCTCAATAAAGAAATTTCCAGATATTGAATACGTTACCCATTCCAGTTCTCTCCGTTACTTCTCCTTCGTCAGATCATCTGCAACCCCTATTACCTTTGCAGATGCTTCTTCCGTGTTTTTCCTTCAATGTTGATGTCCACGATTCAAGTTCAAATGACAGCATATACAGAAATCTTGTGCAGGTTCATAAGGTTTGCATTGAGCACCAACGGCAATAGGAATAGACAAAAATAGAGCATTAGGATTGAAAATGGAATCCATTAAACCCACAAAATAAGAGATGACTTGCGACATTGACAGGTGAAATGCCATGCCTCAGAAGGCCTCCGCACATGATACAAAATGCGGGCATTTTTTAGCATATTCGCCTCGGGGGCAATTCGTACAGGCTGTCCAAGCAGTCCCTCCTGCTGCAGAGAGGCCAGCCCAAGACGCACTGTACGTTTTTCGAAAACTGCCTAAAATCAGTATTGACAGAAAAAGAAAGTTTTCCAATTACAAATTGCCACGTTAAATGAAATATTGAATGGCAGCTCAAGTGCACTGCACAAGTAAAATTTTCATGTGCGCAGAAGGGGGTAAAATGCGCGTCTATGCACACTTGTTGATAAGCATGTGCGCGGGCTAAGAGCCATTCGAATTTCTCAGAACTACCGCCACATTTTCCTCGGACTACCTACAGTTGTGAGGGTTCTGTGCAGTGGTAACAGTTCATCATACTGTGTCAGAATGAAGGACTGCCGTCATTTTCATCTGTGTACTAGGTATTTCTTGAATATCATCAACAGCCACTACTATTCAACCGTCGATCTATGTTAAAACTGAATACAGCCCGTTCGATGGTGTACTGCACTGCGGTGGACAGCAACCAAGAATGTTGGCCACGGCAACCTCCCTCGGCCATCACATCACCTGTGATGAAGCAGGTTTTGCCAATATATTTTCGAGGGCCTCTAGGCTACCTACTGTCGTGGGCCCAAGCCTGGAATTTCAGCTAAGGTATGGGGCACTGAAGGGCGAGGGTTTTTGTTTCCGTGGTCATTGACATAGAAATAGAAATAGAAATAGAAACTTTTAGCGTCCACGAGGCTAAAAATACAATGTCAACATGACTG
Source organism: Taxus chinensis (assembly GCA_019776745.2). NCBI lineage: Eukaryota > Viridiplantae > Streptophyta > Pinopsida > Cupressales > Taxaceae > Taxus > Taxus chinensis. Next base: position 245,387,171 of record CM034155.1, on the reverse strand, counting down.
TTGATCAACGTTTTCCTATCTTGGTCCTACATTTCTCCATGCCCTCGGTGCACAAGTGGGCCCACACAGGACTGAAAAATTGATATGCAAGTGGCCATTTTTGTGATTTTAACGCTATATTACCCGTAACACAAATTTTTAGCGGTAGACAATGGCATACTGGAAATTTAGAAACTCGCATAATATTATAAATAGTCAGTGGATAAAGAATATGTAAAAAAATAAGTACTAAAAAAATTGGAATTTACATTCCCTGAAACAGCTAGGTTGTCAACAATTTGTGATTTGACAGGTACAAGTAATCTGATGTCTTGCGCACATGGTGCAGAGGCAGAGGCCAAAGTCGGGGCTCGAGAATAAATATAGGGTAACAGTTCACAGACTATATAAGCAGGTACGGGGTAAAATCAAAACTAAGGACAGTCTATCTGAGTGTTATGGGAGTGATATTGGGGTCAAACAAGGTTGTTCGTTGTCCCCCACCTTGTTTGGGTTATATATAGACAAGCTAGAGGAATGGATTAATAAAAAGGGCGGAGGTGGGATTCATTTAGCTTCTTATGTGATAAAATTGTTGCTCTATGCGGATGACCTTATCATAATGGCTAAAACAACGTAGGGTTTACATGAACACTTGAGAGCTTTAGAACTATTTTGCCAAGAGGTGGGAATGCAAGTGAACATTGGTAAAACCAAAATCATGATATTTACCTTAAAAAGGAAAAAGAGACGAGTAGGCTTTGAGTTTGAAGGGTACTCCTTACAAGTTGTAAATGAATACAAATATTTGGCACTGGACTTTCACAATAATCTCAATTGGAAACTTATAGAGCTAAGAGGATTCAGGGGTGGAAAACCCTACATATGCTACAAAATAGGTGCAGAACAACGGAGTTATGGGATTGGAAGACCAGATTGAACCTATTTGGGTTATTGGTAATCCCAGTAGTGTTATACGGATGTGAGATTTGGGGCAGCAGTACGTCTGCGAGGAAATGGAAACAAATAGAAAGAATTCAAAAGCATCTAATTATAAGTAGTTTCAAAATAAAAAACCATGGTTCCATACAAAATCATCCTAGCTGAAGCCAAAGTCTTTCCGATGGAAGCGACAACGATGATCCTGCTATTAGGATACTTCAAGAAAGTGGAAAACATGGATGATTCCTGGTGGCCTAAAATAGCAGTAGAGGAGAAGCTAAATAGGAGGAAGAAAACTTGGATGAAGCAAAATGGCGAGTGAATGAGCAAATGGGGCATTAGCGTACAGGGGTGTCCTAGCACTAATGAAGAAATAAAAAATTATGTGAAAGACAAATTAAGAAATATCTTGTGGAATAAGCAACTTAGACGAAAAAGAGAATAATATGTCAAGAATTTTAATCCCGCATGTGATCATGGGCAAAAACACTATATTGGAGTGATGATAAAGTGGAAAGCTAAAATATTAATTGTGCAGCTAAAAACTAGTTCACATCATCTTAGGTGTGAAACTAGGAGATGGAAAATGCCCAAAGAGGAGTGGTCAGAAAGTGTTTATCAGTTTTGCATGTCAGGCTCAGTGGAATCGGAATGGCATTTCGTCATGGAATGTGTAACTTACGAGGATATATGGAGCAATTACGTGGATATTTTAACAGTGGATGAACTTACAACTTTGTTTGAAGAGGAAAGGCTGGCAAAAATAACAGATTTCTTGATCAAAATTCATAACAGAAGAATCGAAATTAGTAAAGAACTGGAAGAAAGGCAAAAGTAATGGTTATTTTGGGCATCTTTTTTATTTTTGGTTGTCTTGTTTGTGTTTACACATTGGGTCCCATAGACTGTTCATTCTTGTGGACGTCATTAAAAACTTTCTTCATTCATTCATTTATGATGTCATACAACCTCCTCCCTTGGTTAAAGCACATGCCAAAGGCGCTAAGCCTGGCCTTTCACTATTGCCCATCACATCAACCCAAATTCAATAAAAAAATTATTTTTTTTGTTTGAATATTTGCGGGGAAAATAACAATGCACGAGACAAAAAAATTATATAAACAAGCTTATTTACAAAACCTGCGAGGTATGAAGATGTGCAAAAATCATACACACAACCATAAGTAACAGGTATATTTTAACTCTCCTCCCATATGCTTAGGCGTGCAACACATTCCTATTAGAGCTGGAGAATTACATGGAATCCTTACACTAAAAAGGTTTATTGTATATTACCTCAAGTTGCTCTTAAGCTTCTCATTTTCTTCTTTCAACGTTTTGATTTCATTATACAGATTATGTACAAATATAAAAACAACAAAAATTGAAAAGATTGTTTGATTTTATAGCTATAAAGTTGATGGTGTAGAGGCAGAGGTAGAGGCTTACTTGATGCTCTGTGTCCCAAAGTTGGGATCCCTTCTCCTTCTGGTATTTCCCTAAAACTATGGTCATGTTGTTTTGCATATATTTATTTTTTTAGTGCATTTCTCTACACTTAGGTTAATCAGATACAAAATTAAACACAAAAAAAAACAAGGCTAGCTTTCCATTAAATTAACACATAATTACCCATGTTTTATTGTATGTACAGTAATAAAGAACAATAATAAATGAATTTATGACCACAACAAAGAAATTACTTTGAGAAAAAAACTAAATAATTTTTCCGATAAAATTATAAATGAATACAAATTTTATAAATGTTAGATAGATGACAAAATAATGAGAATCTTCTTTTTAATCATCAAAGCTCTTAAGTATCCAAAGTCATTGTTAGGAATTTCAAAAGCTTGCACTACATCTGCTTCATAAGTATGAGAAGGAGAAAGAAGTGGTACCTGGTTTATGCAATCCCAAAAGGTTGCAGCAGCCCTTGCACTTATTACCTCAATTGATGTTGCTCCTTCTTGTGAACTTGAAGAGCAGCCCACCATGAAGATAACAACATCATTACCATCCTCATTATCAGCTTCATCAACTTGTTGGTCCACTTCACATGGAGGATGGGGAAGAAAACATCTATCACACCAATCTATATCAGCAACCTCCTCAACAGCAGCAACCCTGACAGTCAGAGGGTCAGGCACCAATCTATTTTCACGTGCTTGGGGTTTTCTATTTCCCCCTCCCATAGGCCCTTTACCTCTGTCATCTGGGCTGATCACCCCTAGGATGATTGCCAAATCTGTCTTGATTTTGGGCTCTTTGTTGACCTTGTGAACTCTGTCCGATTCCCTTCTCAGCTCAGGGTAATTTGTATGAAATTTCTTTGACAACACCTGCCAAAGTTTTGACAACATACTCCAAATCAGTACCCTTGCTAGCCTGAGGTTTTTCAGGGTTTATCAACTTTACACCATCTCTCTTGAGGGGTTTACCAATGGCTTTAATGTTGTTTTCAATCTACAGTGCCATGGTAAAGGCCTGCCCTAAATTAGTAGGGTTTTTGTCTCTCAAGTAATAGGCTGCTTTCTTATCAAATACATCTGCATATTTAATTAAACAAGACTCATCACAAGACCTCAGATTAACTGGTAGTCTTCTCACGCATGTAGGAAATATCATTCTTCAAGTGCAATGGATCCAAATTTTATTTTATTTTGGATGGATTTGTTAAGAGGAATTACCGGCTCTTCATTTTCTTCAAATTCATCAAACACATAGAGCGTGTTTTTCAACTACTTCATGCAAATGGTATTTGTACTCAAAATTTGTGAATCATTATTCTGCAAAAGAGATAGAGAGTGGTGGATGTTTCCAAAATAATGCACATTTTGGAACTTAATACAACAACAAGCATGGGAAGAACAACTAGATTATCAAGACATTTTATATCGTCGTCACTATAGAATGTCTTTTCCACTTTTTCAAATACTTTTGTCAAAGATAGAACCACATATGCCAAGCACAAACACAATTCATTTTGTTAAAGAACTAGTACATCTTAAAAAAGCTTTGTCTAGTTTCGCATGGCCTTGCCCAAGGAACTCCTATACATATAATAGCATAATTGTATTGCATAGGAGAATCTACAGTGAGAAAATACACCATGGTAATTGTCAATATTATCCTTCCAACATCTGCAAAATGAGTATATAAGCATTCCATCTAGCACTAGGCTACAAATAATATTGAGTGAGTTTCACACTTTAACTCTACTTTCGATGATATGCAGTGCAATAGATGGCACACATATTAAGTTATCATATAGTCCTGAACAACATTATACTCCTATGAACTACATAAACCGGCACCATTTCCATAGTGTTTTGTTGCAAGGAATATGTGATGCTCAAAACATATTTTGGGATGTATGTGCTAATGCTCCTGGTGGCGCTCATGATGTTGAACATTGGAATTGCTCTGCAATAAAAAGAAGATTACAAGTTCGAGAAGTATTGGCATTCCCTACATTTCAAATTGGAGAAAGCATAATCTTTCCCTAAATAATTGGATATTTTGCCTATCCTATTTCCCCTTATTAAAACTATATAATAACAATCTATCTCCAATACATACTCTATTTGATAAATACTTATCTAGAGGGCGTGTAAAGATTGAGAATGCATTTGGTATTCTAAAAGGGAGATGGAGGTTTCTTCAAGATGTAGGTGTAGAGATGGATAAATCTCCCTAAATCATAGTGGCATGTTGTGTCCTACATAATTTTTTACAAATGAGCAATGCAGATGAACCAAAAATCCAAGTAAATTCATATCTCAATTATGTAACTCAATTACAGAGTCAATCAATAGAAAGAGAACAAGGAAAGGCACAAAGAGACATTATATTTGGCGAATGGCAAAGAAAATATCATATTAGTTTGAAGCAATGATGTACTATTTTTAAGATAATATTTATTATATATTGAAGTTATTGACCAATGTTGTGTATGAACAAGTTAAAGTGTTTACCTGTGCAAAAAGCTTTGCTATTTGAAGTTGTACATCCAATATCTTTTCCATTTTTTGTGCTCAAGTTGAATTCTTCCTTCCTCAATTTCTTTCATTGTTTGAGTGAAATGATGAAATCCTTTCTCCATTCTTTCTCCCAAATCCTCAAAGGATGTCTTTTTTCTTTTTATACGTTTCCCCTCTACCCCCAATTTGTTAAATGAAGCTTCTTGATTTGTACCCTCTTCTTCAATATTAACGAATGAGCTCTCTTCTTTTGATTTTCCTTTCATATCTTGTAATATCCCCTTCCCAATCGAAGACATTTGGCCTATTTTCTCTCTACACGACGGCCAAAGGGTGAGCACAAGGGTGACTTAAGTCACAATAAATTATTATAGTGTTATAAAAAATAAAATAAAATAAAATAATTAAAGCACTTATATTAATTTATTTGGCTTAATAAAAATAAATTATAATCCCTATGGTAAATACAATTCTCCTTGAGGGGCAAATATCATTGTAAAAGGGGTTAATCGTATTTTTTATTCTTCCTAGAAAGGGTATTGGCGACTTGCCTTAGGAGAGAATAATGAAGTTTAGAAGGAACAAAAGTGACTTCCACTATTAGGGATTTTTTTGTTCTCCCTATGAGAAGTACATACTTGTCCTATGGGAAGAATAGTAAATGAATGCATAGAGAAAACCAATTGTAAATTGATTGGATGATGGAAAGAGGTTCCCTTGGGTCACTTTTCTCTTTTATAAAGGACAGGTCGACTTAGCTTAGGAGGACATATCATATGATCATCTTATATTTTCATATTTGTACAGCTGAAGCATTTTAGCTTTTGCATAATCGATCTTCTAAGGACGAAAACCCTTAAAGATTCTCTGTAGTGGACGAAAAATCCTTCAAAGAGCGTTGTGAGGAATTCTCCACACGATGATTTTCCATTGAGCCATCACACATTTTCATTAATTCTAGCAATGTTTCCAACAGGGTATGAAGTAATATTGTGTAGATATTATATAGAGGAATTGAAGGATATAAGTTGCAACAATGTTTTGTCCTATTTTTCTCTAGGTGGAGTGACTCACTCTGTTGGCTGGTTATAGTGTTACAAAGAAGACATTCTCAGGACTACATATCATTTCCATACTTTTGTATTGATTTTTGGGAAGGCAAAATTAATTAATTTCCAAAAGTTTTGGAAGCTGATTTGATGCCATAAATGTGCTTAGTCCCACTTTATTGTAACGAACATTCTGAGTTAAAGTTTGTTCCAAGTCTATTTATACTCTAAAAATATGATTTCATCCTATTAATGGTCTGATAAAATTATCCAAAGTTTCAGCTCATTAGGACTTCTCTAGAAAATATTAGATTTGGTTATTGTTTAGGGTGGATTCCATCAATACAGACCTCATTGTTTATATGAAGATTATTTGAAGGTGTCAGATCTGGGTTACATGTAGAGTCTCATTTATCCTCTTAAAGTCTTTTTTGAGTCATTGATAACCTACATTTTAACAAATTGTGAGTGGAAGGGTCATCAAATGTTATAGGCTAATTTCTGGTGGTATTTAACTCTACCCTTGTCGCACTTTTCCATCTAAAAATTCAGGTCTGCAGAAATAAAGTTTGAGAAATATTCTATTAAATTGTGTTTTGAGTGAGTTGGTTTTTCCCAAAATCCAACTAAGGAGTTCAAGTAAGTCCATTGGGGGCATTACAGTGGTATCAGAGAAGTGTATTCTCCCAGCCTGTGAAGGGGAAATCAAATTTTCATGAACGGTAAGAATTATTCAATATGAAGTGGACCCAAGTTCCTATCTTTGATGACACTAAGGAATATCTGCTAGATTGTGGTTGAAGAAATTTGAAAGATATTTGTTATGTAATCTGGTGTGTCAGGATGATGCCCTCATGCTCATCTCTAGATACATCGATGGAATAGCACACAAATGGCGGCATCGTCTGTTACAGACCCAAGGGGATGAATCCGTTTCTTTATCATGGAGTCTACCGAATTAGATTTACACTTGGAGAGAAATTAACCCATTGTGTATTCCAACATGCAAGAAGAAGAAGCTCCAAAAGGTATGATTCCCATTGAGAAAGATAATTGTGTTAGTGAAACTTTGTTTGTTAGAGACATTGATACGTAGGCATGAGGGGAAATTCATATATGCAAGCAAAGAAGATGTAATGGAAAGTCTCAAAAGGTGTGAGGAATGGAATAAGAGAGCTACAACTACTGGATTGATAACCACTCAAACGAGTCAACACCTACGAGAGTTCAAGGAAAAGATGCGGGAAAATGATGCAAGGAAGTCTACACCCACGAAAGAAGACTCTATGGAGCAGATGGCACATGAGGAGGAGTCTCACATAGACACTTTTGTGGAATTATAGATTACTGCGATTTCCAAACCAACAACTCATGGCAAGCTGATTTATGAAGAATTCCAACCCATTATGAACCAGAATGCTTAGGATTTGTGGCAACAAAGTCAAATTATTTTGGAGACCAAACTTGACGAGGATACTCCCAAGTATGAAGGGTATAAACAATAACAAAATTATTGTTGCATAATGAACCATTTCATATTTACTTCATTCATGAGGAGTATGGTAATGCACATTATAAAATGAAGCATGCGGGTCCCTTATTCCTATCTCATGATTGGGAGCATTATGAGAGCTATTTATTTTTGTAAAATCTCTCTCATTTGACAGGTACAGGTGCAAGGCTATTGGGGACACTTCAACATGTTTTGTCTCTTGTGCATGGCACTTGGACAAAACAAAATCAGAATTACTTGAGGGCAAACAATTTTGGGAAGGGAGGATTGTAATATCCCCTTCCCAATCGAAGACCTTTGGCCTATTTTCTCTACCCGACGACCAAAGGGTGAGCACAAGGGTGAATTAAGTCCCAATAAATTATTATAAACTATGTAAAAGAAAAGAAAAGAATTACTAAGCACTTATAATTAATTTATTTGGCTTAAATAAATGGTAATCCCTATGGTAAATGCGACTTGCCTTGAGGGGCAAATATCATTGTAAATGGATTTATTATATTTTATTCTTCCTATAAAGGATAATTGTGACTTGGGTCAAAGGGGAATAATGAAGTTTAGTGAGGATAAAAATATTATTAATTTATATATTTCCCCTAGAGAAATGCGACTTCCACTATGAGGGAAATGTTGTTGGGAAAAGCATTTAATATGGGATAATATTAAATGAATATATATGGAAAACATTTGTAAGCTGATTGGATGATGAGGGAGGTTAGTTGGGCCATTTTCTCTATACAAGCAAGTCGGCTTGCTTAGGAGAATATCATTTGTTTCTCTTCTAAGTTCAGATTTGTATGTGGAGCATTTCAACTTGCATCTTCAATCTTATAAGGATGAAAACCCTTAGAGATTCACTCTAGAGGATGAAAACCCTCTAAGATCCCTAGTTAAAGGAAGAAAACCGTTCCTCTAGTTTTTGAGGATTCTCTACACGAGGGTTTCCATTGAGCTTACACAAATCTTTGTTATTTCAGTAGTTGTATGAAGAGTATTTTGCAATAAGGGTTTGAAGAATATAATTACAACAGTGTTTTGTTAATTGTACAAGGTAGAGTGACCCACTTGTTGGCTAGTGTGTGTTGCAAAGAAGACATTCCAGGTTTGAAAGCCATATATTGTATTGATTTTTGGAATCAAAATAAATTAATTTCATAATTTTTGGAGCTGATTTGATGCTCTAAATGTGTTGGGTGACCTACTTTTTAGGGAAAAATTAGGGTTTCATGTTTGCTGTGTAAAAACTAATTTTGGAATATTATTCGTCCTATTTTTGTGGCCCAAGATCCAAAGTTTCAACTCATTTGGACTTCTCTAGCAAAAGATATGCATTTTTAAAGTTATGTTGCAGACAGGGTTTTTAAACAATTTATTGCAGCGTTGTTTACATCAAAAATCTGCATTTTTATACATATTTGGGCTTTATAAATTAGTGGTAACAAATTTGAGTGGAATGATATAGATTTAGGGGCTGATTTGTGGTGGTATTTAACTCTACCCAGTCGCATTTCTCATATAAAATTCAGTTTTGTGTTATTAATGATTGCTATATCTTCTATAAATTTGTCTTGGTGAGTTGGGATTGCCTAAAATCCAACTGGGAGCAAAATATCCATTGGGGACATTACATATATTTATCTGATGAAGTTGTGCTTATATTTACCCATTATTTTCCATTGTATCTGTTTAAAAGACCAATCACCTTCGGTGTTTTTCCTCTTATACAGTTCATGTCTTCATAAAACATCTATGTGGAAGGTGGTTCCCCTGTGGTGTTTTCCAATTGTTTCTCTCTTTTGAAGTTCTTCCTCAACCTGTTCCATTTATATTTACATTGAATCCATGTTAATGATGTTCCACACCTAACATTTATAGTATTTTCCACTTTTTCCCAATGTCATTTTGTAAGGTTTCCATGATTTACATTTTCATACACCTCTTCAAAAATTAATATCAATTCTTTCACAATTTTTTTTGCCACAACTCCTCCTTGAATTCTTTTTTTATTTCCTCATTAGTACTGTCATTCTCAAATGTATGAGTTACAAATGTGATTTCCTCAATTTCTGAATCTTGTTTTGGAAAACTATCAATTCCATGATTAACATGAGGACCAAATTCTGGAGTATTGTAAAATTCTTCAACATCAATTGCATTATTTAAATCTATTTATAAATATCGTCCTCTATCCATGCTCAACTTCAATATTAATACCCTGCAACTATTTATCAACATGCAAATTTGTTAAAATCATGAATAGATTTCAAATGTATTAATTGAAAATTTGTTTTTTTATACTACATAAAAATAAGTCTATAATATATATTTACATCGGCATTATACATGATTAATTTTTTTATAAAATTTGTAACATATTACATATCTGTAAATCCTTTTCTCCTACGCAGTTTCACTTCTTAGCTTCTCCACAAACTAGCCAATATTTCTATAGCCGTGTATATGAAAGCAAAAAAAATTCACTTAATAATTTCTTTACATTCACCAATAAATGTGTGCAGGTGGCTGCTGATATTTTATTGGATATATATTGAATAAGTCAAGTTTACTTGTCAATATTTTATTGAAAATTTGTTAAATCAGTCCAATTTATTTCCCATCGTGTATTGGAGAGTGTATGAAAAGTTGAAAATAGTGTTTTCCCTCACGAAAGCTTCGGCTACAACAGGGCTTGAGAGAAAGCCAAGTATGGATCCATTGTTACTTGGTTCAAGCGTGCTTTGGTCACACATGTGCGCAAGACATGTGTCTGCCACAACCACCCTAAGCCCATTAGGAATCTCCTTTGTGCAATGGGAACGTCGAGAGGCACAAAAGGATTAATTGTTTCTTGTGTATAGGAAGATCTATACAAAAGTAAAGTGTTTAATTTAAATGTATCATTTAGTGTAGTGGAGTGAAGATATGGATTCAATTGCAATATGATGTTATTTGGAGGTGGGAAGATTAATTTTTGAATTGGTGAAACGAGACATTGTTGAGGCACATGAAAAAGTGAACTATTACCTAAAGGTAGGAAAAAGCAAGGACTTGGATATATAAATATTTCAAAAAGTGCAAAAAGGGTGCAGATATAGGGGTGATTGCTCCTTTTTTTCTTGAGGTGGACGTAGGCTCGCGAGACATTTTGGACCACCTTTTGATCATAGAAAACGACAATATATGTAGGTGGTTGTTGCTTCAGACTCGTGAGACATATATGAATGTAAGACCCATGTTGCTCTTTATCTGCAATGTCAAGAATTTCACATAAATCATTAAAGAAGGTGAATGGGATGTAAACACTATGAATTGTTATAGGTTTTGTTTTTCCATTTGAACATCATGACCCAAAAATTTGAGACAAGATGAAAAAAACTAACACGAAGCCATTATAATCACTTGTAGGTTTGGTTATGTCTATTTTGGAAGCGCCCTTCTTGGAAGGAATTAGGCAAGAATTCAAGAGTGGCAAGAAGGAGGCGGCAGGGGATTTCTTGTCCCCGCGACACCTTGTTAATAGCCACAAAAAAAGAAAAATTGTGTAAGGGATTTATCACCCCGATGAGACCTCAACATCGAGAGTATTAATGAAGGAGCATGCCTCCCCTATCGTTGGTCATTGGATTTGAACACAAATTTGATAACTTAAAATATTATTTATATAATATACACCCTATACATTGGAACACATGGTACATTAACTCCTAACACACAATCAATCAAAAAAATGCTTTGGTTATTATAGAAACCAAAATCCTAGAGCAATAATTACAAAATTGGATCTTTAACATTGATGGAAGATTTAGAAGGAAAAACATGCCTACAATTATGCAATAGCCAAAGGTGAATGGTGTAGAGACTGAGAATGTTCCATTATCCGTGTTAGTGCTCTGGGTGGAGAGGCGTGGTCAATGTCACTTAAGACTCCAAGATGGCAAGACACGGGGATGGTGTTTCTAGGTTGATAAAAAAAAATCCAAATTTCGGGAGGGGGGGCTACAATTGAAATATTATATAAAATTATTAACATTAAAACATACAAAAAGTTAAAATTTTTATGGATGGCAGTCTGTGAAAGTCCACCATGTACATTTGTGCTTGAAAATTTCTATATTCATATATCACTCTTGATTCTTAATAGATCTATGTAAGACAATGCAGTCAGGTTATGGTTAACCAGTTAACATTTTGATCTATTCTTTATTTCTTTGATCATCTACATAGTCTTTCTCTTCATATAGAAATATACAAATAGATTTTTTAAGTTATTAGAGCTTCCAAAGTTAATTTTAATTAGATTCATAAATAAGAACTTTAAAAATTCACTTTAAAAGAGAAAATAACAAAGAAATCAATATAAAAAAAAAATCTTTTAAAAAATTAAAAAACAAAGACGTCACAGGAATGTCCCCTGATATTCGAGGACATCCCGAAGACATCTCCCTCCTTTTTTTCCTTCACGAAACCTTGGGAGATGTTACCCCATGTCCCTACGTACCGAGGACATCCTAGACTCATGGTTTTCATGGGGGACGTGTCCCCCGCATAACATTGGGTGGGATCATGACAAGAGGGTACTAAATGGATGCAATCCCAACAACTCCTTCACCATCCCTTGCAGATAGGGAATCTTGTAGATGTCCATCTTTTTTAACCTTCCCATCAAGTGTTGTAAATTTTCTTGATCTAGAATTCAAAAAGTTCTTTTGTGGCTTGTTATTAAAATAGAAGACATAATTAAATTTTCTCTAAATTTTAACTAAGAAGGTGGGCCATATTACAAGAGCTCATGACAGAAAATCCCATGTCAATGAAGCCTTTTTCAAGTACGAGGGTCCAAGTATACACTCTTAGAATCAATAGAGGCACAATGTGAGACAAAATTACATCAGGGGTTTTGGCCTACATAAAAAATATGTAAAATCTCAAGCCTATGAACCTTGACACTACCATCGCCAAATATGTTAACATGATGGCTGTGAAATGTAGCATAGGGAATTGACGACAATGCTCTTTGCTAACAATGATACATATAACAGAGGATCGTTATCTAATAAGACAACAAGATGACCTAAACCCAATCCACAAGATTTTGTGAATGGGCTCACCAACATTCCCACCACAAATCATAATGTTTGTAAATGCACAAGCCTAGTAAAGGAGGCAACACATACAAAATGTCTCACTTGAATCCAAATATAATCTCTTTATAGCCTTCTGAGGGACAACTACAACCCGTATTTGAGGGAGTAAGACTCATGCCATTGACCATAGCATCCACATCCTCCCTACCCTCAGAGACTTTATAGAGTATCCTCCACCATAACCTACAGATAGGAAGATTGCATATGTCTAATTTAGTCATGTGTTTACCCTTTTCCTTCGGCTCGTCTTCATCATTTATTGTATCCTCTTTGTTAAGAGACAACAAAGAGTCAACAAAATCAATCAACACCGTCATTAGATTTGTGGATGGCCAGGGCCTTGAGTAAGTTCCCTTACGTGGAGGAGAGGTTTGGGTCGAAATGCTCACGTGTCTCACTCGTAAACATTCCCACTAGAAAGCATAATCAAGAACTCAACCACCAAAAAGAAGGAGACATAACTAGTCATATTATGAAATGATCCTTATCATGCCATGTTTGGCACGATGTCCAAAAATACGTCAAAAAGATAACAAGTATAACCCGAATAATAATAACAATTTTTTTTAAGCAATATAGTAACTAACATTAAAACTGAATAATACCCACATGCGAATTTTTCACGGTTATGATAATAAGACAAAACGACACCAAACTGTTTGAGCGGACTAAAATGAATGTTAAGAATAGTTAAATTACACCAATACGACCTCATCGCAATTACAACATTATAAGGCGAAAATTAATGTTAAGCCACTTACGCGAGTTTATTAAATTATTTTAGTTAACAACAATAAAATAATCGCGATGAGGGCATTTTAGTTACTTCATTTAACAGCGATTAAAATAATCACATCAGAAGTGTTTAAATTGAATTAATTAATCTTGAGCAAATTAATCATTCTGAAAACGAATAAAAGTGACTAAGGGAAGCCCACTAGTCGGTTACCAAAATGGTCATGGGTCCAATTTAGTTCCCTAAACAAACCCATACCTTATGAAAGATTATAGCACATAATGATTAAGAGGTTAATATTAATTATTTAAAAACATGGTCAAAATCAAAATTATTGAAGCTCAAATTGAATAAAGGAGATCCCTTGGATCAAATGGCTCTCCACCATGGGATATTAGGGCTTCTAGCAATGCCCTAATTTTCCTTATAGATTAAAACATTACATTCACATTTAATTTTTATTTTTTCCATTCGGTTGTATCTTTTGTTGCAAGCTGAAAGAAAGAAGAAAGAGCTCTCATGGAGCTCAAGCCAACAAGAGTAAGAATGATTCAACAAATAATTATATTTTTTTACTCTTATTCATTTAAAACTCGTTAGGGTTTGGTCTGCAAGTTTTTTTTTTATGAAAAATCCATCATTTACCTTTGTTTTATTTTGAACAAAGCAAGGATTTTTTACAGGTTTCTGATTTTATTTTCATTGTCAAGCTCTTCTTCTGAGCGAGATTATGGATGACTGTTTTTGTTTATGGGTGTATGTATGTTTGTACACACATATATAATATATGTATGTATCAAACTGACAGAAGCCCAAATGGCTTATGGCATATACATATTGTGACAATGTATGACTGTGGCCAAACTTAAACGCATCCTCCTTCAAATGCATTATGTCATCTAATACATTTTTTAAACGCATTCCTCCAAAACTATTGTCATGTATGTGTTTGTGTGCGTGCGTGCGTGGTGCGTGTGCATGCGTTATAACATAATACGTGTGTGTGCATGTGTGCGTACACTAATATATGATGGGAATAATTAGATTCCAAAGTGTATTATTTTCTAATATTATTTTGGCTTTTAATGGCAATATGATCTCAACAAATTTCAGGAAGTTTAAGAATTATAAGTCTGTAATACAAGGGCAGTTATCAATGAATTTTAATTTGAGAAATAATTATGTGTCACATATACACACATGATAGTGTGTATTTTAAGCATACAAAGATCAATAAAGTAATAGTTTTATGATTTATGGATAAGTGCAGAATTCATATTTCTATAAGGATAAGTCTTAAAACATTTTTTTTTTTTGATAAATAGAGGTATGTATAAACTTATACATGATCTTCTTATACCAAGTTGGCAAAATAAAACATTAAGGAATCAAGTATGAAACAACAAGTCTTATTCAGATCAGAACAAAATTTACTCAACTACCTCTTTCTTATTGAAATGAAACAATTTGCTTTCTAAGAGAAAACAAGATGCAAACGAAATAATAGTGAGTCACTTTTTAAATTTTTCTTAACACAACAATGAATCATTATGAGATCATAAAACACAAGTATGCACAAATTTTTTCTCTCAATTCCTTTGAAAGAAGGCTTAAATAAAACAATTTCTGATTTTGTTAAGATAATGAAGGAAACAAATTCATTTCAGAATTAATGGAGAACCATACTAGATTGGTTTTCTTTCCTTAATCGTAATTCTTTCATTTTCATTTCCTTTTGAGAAGGAAGAGTTTTAGAGAAAGAATACATGAATTATTACAGCACTTTATATTATTTTAAAACGAGGTGAAAAATCTTTTTTCAACACCAAACTGAATACAACCTTAGATAACACAAAATAGAAAATTTTCATAAGTTTTTTTTCAAGCACTCTTTCCAACTTCATAACAATAAAAATTTGAAGTTTCATTTCTTATAATAAATTTTGAAACATAAAGAAATAAATAATCTTAAAATACAAGTCTACAATCCCTCCACAAAAGCGGAGACAACATGGCAATTTTTTTCCAAAATATTTCACTTCCAAACAACAAGAAGAGACCTGCAAATTGCTCCCAAAATATCAGATTTCACCTCCATGCTCCAATTAAGCTCAAGAAACTCTCAAATAACCACAAGAAATCAACTTGGTTGACCATCCAACCAAATGGCATCATTACATGCCTCCAATAGAACAAAGAGAGCTTGCTAGCCTCCCCTGAGCCCATGGGAAAGAGGTACACATATCTCTAACCAACACTAAGGTGAAGTAAATCATTCACACAATCAAGGCTTAAAAACTCACACAAATCCAAAGCACAACAATAAAAATAAAACAACCTTGAGAAGCTCCAAGCTTCTTTCCATGGGAAGAGAGAATGAAGATATCCCAATATGATAACCAAAAAAGTCTCCAAATTAGCACCACAAAATCTACTTATCTCTCTATGCATTTCCATTATTAACCCCCTATCACTCCATACCCCTCTCTATTAAGTATTTTCAAACATCAAGTTTCCTTGGAGGAAGCTAGGGGTGATTTCCAAACCAAATGGAAATCAACCTGTATCTACAAATCAAATGTTGGGGGTGTAACAAGAACCTCTCAAGATTAACCAACAAGCATTGAAAGTGAGGATGGAAGGGATTCCTCCCTCTTCCCAAACAAACTCCAAAATCCACACCCCTCAAGGGTGGATGGAGTAAAATAAAAATAAGTTTAAACACAACAATTTCATTGCATTTCAAACAACATTTCCATATGCAATGATTCAATTTCATAAACAATAAGGATTAAAATAAGAAACAAGATCCTACCTTACAATCTAAAGCAAAGTCCAATTTCAAGTTTGTCCACCAAAGTCTTCTTCCTGCTTCCAAGCTCTCCCAAAACACTATCCCAAAAAAGAGAAAAAGAACCCCATTCCCTTCAACATGAACGATTAAAAATATAAAGAGGCCACAACAAAAGCCAATGGGAGTGTGGTAAGTGTCACCCTCCACCAAAGCTTCATCCAACTACAAACCTCCAAAATTTCAATCCAAAATCAAAAGGAGGAAAAATGAAAATTAAACCCAAGCACTCAATAGAATATCCCAAATTCAAAAATCATCATGAGGTGGGTGAAAGGAGGAAAAATGGGCAAATATGTTTTATTTACATTGAAAAGAGCCCACCCACCCATAAGGATAGGGCCAAGGGCCTCTTTTTAAGATAAATAAATTCATTTGCTTGTATTATACTCCTCCTAAATGGCACATCTTTTCCAAATCCGATTTTGGGAAGGATGTGGCATTTAGGAGGGGTAATTAGGTTTACCTAATCCAAGATTAGGTTTCACAATCCCTCCTTAGCCTTAGAAAAACACCTGAAAGAAAAAATTACCAAAAGACAAAATGGTTGGCATCAAGCAAATAAATGATGTTGGAGCTTCAAGGTGTGGACACAAAATCACGCACTTGGGTACATATCTAGGCCCAAAATCATACTAATGTATATATGATTTTGTTGTCTTGTATTTTTACAGGGGCCAAAATTCAATAGAAAGCAAGACAACGATACCCCTGTGTCAAAACTTTCAAGTTTTACCTTTCCAAGACACCCCATGTCTACCCATTCTTAACACCAAGCCTTAATCAATCTGTGTGATGATCTTCAATTATATGTCCATCCAATTACCCTATGTTATTTAGGAAATAAAATTCAGTACCCCCAAGTGATTTTAGGAGCTTTTGGAGAATGCCAATTTTTGAGCAGTTTTGGGAATGACTACCACTGGCCTTCCTAGGACTAATGCTCCACCCTGGAGAGGAACAGAGGATAAATATTCAACATGGAAATGGATTCAAGTTCCAAAAATATCCGCGAAGAGGTTTTGGGACAGTTTGGAAAGATCTGGAGGTTCTGGAGCTGATTTGGAAAAAGTGGGTTTTTGGGCCTAAAGGAGCAAACACCACGAAGGAGTTTTGTATTTCAAGAAAATATTCCAGGAGATTATTTAAGATTCAATAGCCCAAAAAAGTACCTATGGAATATATTTTCCATGCTCTAAATGGTGGAAAAAATGATACATCGTGAAACATCATGCACTTCCCTTGACAACTCATTCTCATGACACACAATTCGCAGTCCTGAGAAATAGGGGGTCATTTGGAGGTTATGAAGTCCGAATTTAACATTTAAATCATCAAAATTTAACTCATTTGGTGGATTCTAATTAATTTCATATAAAATTTCACCTTGAAACTCATTCTGGAGTTCAAGATATTGTCGTCGCAAGTTGGCCTCAAGGTAAGAGTTCTCGTAGTTAGTCATTTTTCAAATGGACACATGTCAGCACCAGGATCCTAGTGGGATTTCATGTCTATTTCTTCCATTTATAAAAGGGAAATAGGGGTAAAAAATGTTCTTAGCCCTTTTTATCCCTCAAAACACCAATGTGACTTCTTGTTTTCCAAGTAACCCGCCAAGAGCTAAATTTGAGTCTTCCATCTCCCTGCACGGATGATCACCAAGTGTTGCAATGAGGAGTGAAGTATAAATTTATGTCCCTTTAATCCATTTATAAAATGGACATAGGGGACACAAAAATTCACCCAGCCCCACTTAGGCCTTTTGGTTCCCCATACACCTAAAACTCAGCTCCCAGGTGCCTCTCCCAAGCCCCTTCACTCAAACGCACATCCAACCAAAATTCTCCAAGTGTCGCAACTAGGTGCAAAGGGTAATTTCACATCCCTTTAATACCTTTATAAAATGGACATAGGGGACATAAAATATTTACAAACCCTATTATTTCACTTTGTGGATGAATATATACCACGACTTAGCCATTTTTCATTTCGTTTCACCCCCCACACCTCCATACCCTACTGGAACTCTGGTGAATTTCTTACAAACATTCCAACATCCATTGATACACTCAACCAACTCCAAAATGGCTCCCTAACACTAAAAACATAGAGATATCAAAAGATAAGTGGATCAAAGTGACGAAGAATAGATAGAAAACAAAGAACTTCATCTGAAAAAACCCTCATGATGAAAACATAGAAATCTTCTTATCTCACAATCCGGAGCACGGATTGAGATGAAATTATTTAAAGACATACTCATTTTACAATGTCATCATGATTGAAATAGAATTAGGTTAAAATATTCTACAAATTATTTTGTACAACAAAAACTCATTTTGGTGCCCTAGCTCTCATTCGTCGGATTTCCCACCAATCTGACAGTCCGATCGAGCTAAAAACTTGCACACAAAATCCAAATGAAAAAAATTATCTCAATGGATTTAATTTCATCACAATCAGAGGTAAAAACTATACCTACAAATTTCAACCTCCATTAATGGTTGTCGTTCCCATCGTCACTGCTAGGTGAAAAATTTTAAATTTTAAAATCTTACAAATCGGTGAATGGGTAGATCCAAAATTCCAGACGGTTGATATTGGGAAAAAAACCCATATCAAAAATATTAATCCCATCGTGATCCAATCACCAAAATCATACTTACTAAAAATATATTGCCTTCCCACATGGGAGACTGTTATTTCAGGTATGTCACCATTTGAAGAAGCTACGAAGAAGGCAACGAACACAAAGGAAGTATTGCAGGAGCTAAACATCGAAAAGGTCATCTCAACCCACAATTAACACTTACTAAAAATAGTATGTGTTTCCACAAGCACCTAATATAAATAGTAATATGGTCTAGAAGGTGGTTTTCATAAGAGGAACACGGTGAGGAGAAGGAATTCAATTTGCCATAATCGACTGAGGTTTGAAAAAGATGACTATTACACTTATTAAAATAGTAAGTTGTTGTTAGGAATTAGTATTTACATTGTGTAGATAATAATTACATTTGGTAATTATTATTATATTAGTAATTTGTTATTTAGTTGTTATATAAAACAACTAATAACAAATGTGTGTTGAGTTGTTTGGTTGTTACAAACAACTCACGTGATTAGTATTTGTTAGTAGAATAGTTTCCTAATTTATAGGAAACTATGTGCCTATATATTTGTAATTGCATCTTATGTAAATCATCCAGAATGAATTGAAAGATATATCATTATTCCATGCATTTTATCCTACAAATATATTCCAGCTCTTACATTTGGTACCAGAGCATGTTATTCCTATGAGAGCCAAGAAGATTTAAGAGGCCAAAGAGAATATTCAAAAATCCGTCCAAAAAAATACAACAAGTAGTGTTCAGTAAAATGAACATATATTTCTCATAAAACATCAGATTGAGGCGATTCTTTTTGGGTTGAAAAGATGAGAAAAATACGCACAACTTTGTAGTTTACATCAGGGTCAGATTCAACATGTAGATATGAAGAAATTGCTGTCAAACAAACGTTTTTGTGGCTGGAAATGCACATCCGGTAAAAGAAATGCACCACAGGTTTTTTCTTATTGGTCAATTTTTTTTTAATTATTTAGCAAAACTATAGTTTAATATATATATATATATATATATATATTTCTATAGTTTTTGCTTAATAATTGAATTTTGAGGGCAATTCAATTTTATTTTAATTGGACCAATTTCCGGGAAATTGTAACCTCAATAACTTTTTCACGGTAACTCAAAATTGAGCACCGTTTTTTGCAAAAGTGTTTATTTTTAATTATCATTATAGTGGTTCTAATTTTGGGATAAAATACCCACTTTGAAAAATATCATATTTTTTGGCTATTTTGTGGGATGCATTATCGGTTGTACCCGACGTCCTAAAACTAAAATGTTTCACATTGCGGGGGGAGAATAACTTCAATGTGGAAACAAATGAGCTTCATATCCAAACCCGGCTGAGCTAGCAGCATGTTAATGGAGCAAGGAGGCATCGAAGGAAGGAGGTCGAACAACGACCTCTCGTCAGTCACCAATGACGGGGCCGCGCAGAAGCTGTGGTGGCATATGTATGGTGTGAGTATATGATTTTCAGTGTGGTTTCCATTTTCTCAGTGTGCTTCAGTTTGCAGTGTTCCTGTTGCTTTGAGTGGTGTGATTTATTGTTAATACTGGAAAAGAATTATATAAGAGAGCAGAAAACTACGGAGATCCTCTGACTGTCGTACTTCGTTGGAAGATGATCGGTCAGTGAATACGTTCATTGGCAATGGTGATCATGTGCAACAAGATCAAGACAGCAAGATCCAGTTAGTATGATACAACACAATACATTTTTTCCTTTCTGATTTCTTATTTGGAATTTCACATTGTGGGGGGGGAATACATACCAATGTTCCATTCCCATTCTGCACCCAAAACGACTTAGTCAAGGAAAGCTTCTAGTGGCAGTGGCAGTTTTCTATGCTGTTCGAGATCGAGTGACAGCGATCAATGACAGAGACTACTGTTAGGATAAATTTTATTATCCTATTATTAATTATGCATAGTAGGATTATTTAATTAATTTTATTAATTAATTAATGGTTAAATTGTTATATGGTTAAACAACCATATTTGTCTGTTTGCACATTGTTATATTGTTATAAACAATATATTTGTCTTTATTTAATTGTTGCTTCCCGGGTGATTTGGAAGCTTATTCATTCTGGTTTTTGGTTGCACCTATGCAACTCATTCTTCTGGTTGTATATGGCTGTGCAATATCTATAAATATTGCAGCCTATTCAATGTATTTTTTACTGATTGAGATCAATAAAATCTACACAGGCTTCCGTCCCTGTTTCTCAATCTACATTTGGTACCAGAGCGAAATTCTGGCCCTGTGAAGGTGTGGAAGAGAGAGCAGCAAAGAGAGAGGAGATTGGAGACGTGTTTGCAGCATTTGAGAGCCTGTGTAGCCTCGTGCAAACTCCCAGCCCCATCCCTGCCTCCCCCACATCAGCCTGTTCCTTCCAGGTACTTGGAAGGAAAATTTTTTTTTGCACTGGTGCACTCAGCACCAGGGAAAAATTACTACAGGTATTGAATTTTAAAAAAAAAAAAAAAATTTCCCAATCAAGGTTTTGTTTTTACTGCATTTAGAAGTATATCTTGTTTTGGAGGATTGCTTTGCTGTGTATATGCACCTGCAGTGAACAAACAGAGCAAAGAAAATAAAAAAAAGAGAAGAAGAAGGCGCCCACACTGGAAAATATACAGTGGAAGGAGATAAAAACGTTTTTTTTTTGACAAAAAGAGGTGCCATTCTCCCATGCGCGGCCTGCACAAGTAAAAATATTTTTTTTGGAGCTGTCCTTTGCTGTTAGATGCGCCCTTTGCTGTCTTTTGCTGTCCCACAAGCAAATGAAGGCTTAGACTGTAAAAAATACAGCCTGTACAATCAAAAACGCCTCCAGCATTAAAAAATGCGGCCCAGCAATCAAAAAAACACAGCCACAAGCTAAAAAACGCCCCCAGCATTGAAAAAAACGCCCCCAGCATTGGCAAAAACGCCCCCAGCAATTAAAAAATGCCTCCAGCAATTAAAAAACGCCCCCAGCAATTAAAAAACGCCCCCAGCAGTAAAAAACGCGGCCTGTTCAAGCTTTTTTATCAAAAAATGCGACCTGCATTGTAGATGGAGCAAGAATCGAAGAAATAATAAAAAAAAGGAAGATACATACAGCAAATACATGCTGTACAGTGCGTCCAAAGCAAAAAACGCGGCCCAGAAGGAAAAACGCGCCCAAACACTCAAACACGCGGCCAAAGGAAGGAGAAAATGCGGCCTGAGCAAGAAAATGCGGCCTGAACAAGGAGAAAATGCTTCAGATCCGTTTTTTGGGCAAATATAACCCTAAAAACGCCCCTTCACCAGCATGCGCCACGTGGAGGCTCACCAAGCTGCATTTTTTTTAAAAGGTAAGTCAATTTATTTGACAATAAATTCAAATTTCTTCCTTCCATAGTCCAAGCGCCCCAAGTGGCCAAGTTGGTTATTGCATGTGCCTTAGGAGTGAGAGGTTTGAGGATCAAATCCCACAAAAAACACTCAAAAACTCTCCTTTTGCATCTGGCGGAAATTTTGGCAGAACTGCTAAATTTAGCAGGTTTTTTGAATTTAGTTACGACTAACTAAATTTAGCGGAGAATCCCTAATTTAGGGTAAAAAAAAAAAAAAATTCTCCTATTTGGTCTGTTTTCTCATTCCAGACATTTTTTGCAAAAGGAGACCCACCTAAAAATTGCATTTTCAGCTATTTTTTTGCAATTTTTAGCATTTAGGGCTCAGGAGGTCACCAGGACCCCGAAACTAAAATTTTTTGCCTGTCATTCAAATTGTATTGTATATTGTACTAATTTGCAGGTTTCCATAGTCAACTGCAAAACTTTGTAACTGCTCAGAAACTGGCAGAATTGTAATAAAAAATAGTAAATTTGGTTCTGTAACACTCACGAGATCCTAGATCTCATTCGCAGCGTTCGGTATATACAGTGCCTCTGGGAAGCGCTTACGGGTAAAGCCGTCGCGACTACTACTGCACTTAACGCCTAATATAGCTGCAACAACGTCGTCTGGGCATCGTCCCTATAAATCGACGGGGAGTAATAAGGTCACAGTGCACACACTATGAACCATCCCATCCGTCTGTGAACGATTGCAAGACATAAATCCGGACTGAGAAATTATCCGAGTATATAGCGAAGTTACGCGCGCGTATGAGGATATTTCTTTGAGCCGGTGTCAATAATCGCACAGACCCCATCAGTACTGTCTTGGTACCACGTATCGAATTCTTTCACGTACGTTAACGCCTCTTTCACGTACCGCCGGGTATATAGAAAGGGCGAGCTTCTTCCACGTACCGACGGGTATATCGGAAGGGCGCGTATATAGAAAGGTTCGGTATATCGGACTGACGGTATATAGATTGGGAGACCTTATACCTGGAGTGATAAGAGCCAAACCCTGTCAGTGATCTCTGCAAAATGGGCACCAATGCCCCCAAATTTTTTCTTCCGGATTCACAATTGCTCAGAGGAAGCAACTATGCTGCTTGGAAGACAAAAATCAAGACACAGCTTGAGTTTGAAGAAATCTGGCCTGTTGTGACTGGTACTCTAACCAGATCACCAACGGATGCAACACAACAACGACAATTTGATAGAGCAGATCAGAAAGCAAAGCTCATCATCTTGTTTGGAGTATCCGACGATGTGCAAGTCCACATTCGAGATGCTACATCAGCAAAAGAAGCTTGGGATAAACTGAGCACAATATATGAGGCCAAGAACAAGAATGTCATACTCAATTTGCAGAGTCAGTTACATACGTTGAAATTCAAACAGAATGAGAAAATTGAAGCCTTCCTAAGAAGAGTTGCAGAGTTGAGGGCTTCACTTCTAGCCCTAGGAGAAGAGGTCAAAGATGAGTCTCTCGTTCCCATTGTTCTGAGAGCTCTCCCTTCTTCTTACCGAATTTTTGTCACAACTCTAAACTTGTCAGATACGACAATTAGTTTTGACAAGTTAGTAAACCTACTGCAACAAGAGGAAGCAATGCACAACAAGGATGATGAAGAGGAGCAGGCACTGTCTTCACATCAAAAATGGAAAGGAAAAGGTAAAGGAAAACCTAAATCCTATCAGAAGTCCCCACATCAGAATCAGTATCATGGGGACAATCAACAGAAGAAGCGATGTCCCATTTGCAAAAGAGGACATGACTTGCAAGAATGTTGGTTTAATACATATAAGAAAGGTTCATCAAGCAATGCTGGACCTCAACAACAACAAAATTACAAGGGACATTCAAACAATTATCACGGGCAGAAAAAGGGGAACTGGAAAAGAAGACCCCACCAGCAAGGTAATATTGCTGAGCAACAAGATCAGTCAGACAATGAAGACTTCTTGTTCACTGCTCGATCAAGTGAACCATCCACGTCATCTAGTGAGGTCTGGTATGTTGATTCGGGAGCCACTCGACACATGACCGGCCACAGAGACTGGTTTATTTCAATGAGGGACACGCCTTCGAAAAATCATGTTTCGTTGGGAGATGATTCTTCATATACAGTACAGGGGATTGGAAACATTTCTCTACCCCTTGGTTCACGCAAATGCAGAACTATCAGATGTTCTATATGTCCCTGGGTTGACAAAGAACCTTCTTTCAGTCAGTCAACTCCTAGATCACAATTTGAAAATTGACTTTGATAGTCAATCCGGCAAGAAAATGTGTTTGATTCGAGATAAATCCAGAGGCTCGAAAATAATTGCCAAAGCCTCAAATGTGGGACGAATGTTTCAACTTGATTTCATTCACAAAAATGATCAAGCACTCGTGGCTAAAAACTCCACCTCAGCTCAGTTGTGGCATCGGAGATTTGGTCATGTAAGTTTCAAATATCTCGACACACTTCGCCGGTGTAATATGGTACATGGGCTACCATCTCTTCAGAAGGATACAGACAAGTGTCCTCACTGCTTAGCAGGAAAACAACACAGAGTTTCATTCCAAACGAGTACTTTTCGAGCTCATGGAAAACTTGACCTGGTTCATACCGATCTGTGCGGTCCAATGCAGCCAAGTCATTCAGGGTTCCAGTACTTCATGCTCTGTGTTGACGACTATTCACGCAAAATGTGGATTTTCTGTCTTCACAAGAAAAGTGAAGCCTTTGAAACGTTCAAAAAGTTCAAAGTGGCAGTTGAGAAAGAAACTGGTCGTCACATCAGAACTCTCCGCTCAGATCGAGGGGGGGAATTCACCAGTGATGAGTTCAGAGACTATCTACAAACTCACGGGATTCGTCGACAAATGCCTCCTCCACACACACCACAGAAAAATGGTGTTATCGAGAGAAGAAATCGTACTATCATGGAAATGGTGCGATGCATGATCGATGATTCCGAACTTGCAAAGACATTTTGGGCAGAAGCAGCAAAAACAGCAGTGTATTTGCTAAACAGAGCGCCCACAACTGCTCTTGATGGAATTACACCACAAGAAGCATGGTCAAAAAGGAAACCATCCATTGCACACCTCAGAGTATTCGGGTGCAAAGCCAGCATGCACATACCCAAACAGAACAGAAAGAAATTGGACATGAAGTCACAAAATCTCATCTTCATTGGATACAGTGAAGAGACTCTTGGGTACAGACTGATGGATCCTAAGACCAGAAAAGTCTACACAAGCAGAGATGTTGAGTTTTTCGAGAAGAAGGAAGCAGAGACTCCTCCTCCGGACTCGCAAGATGTAGATTTTTCACCAGTTGTAAAAACTGAAGCAAATGTTCCCTCAGAAGATGAAAGTGATGATGGGGATGATGGTGTTGATCAGATAGGACCACAACCCATGGGAACAGCTCAACGTATGCCTAAATGGTGTACAAGCACATTACGAGATGCAAGACTGGATGCTCCACCGGATACATCCACCCCTGGACCACGGACTCACAGTAAAGCAAGAGAAGAAGTTAACTTTGCTTTGATGAGTAGAGTTATTGAAACAGATGAGCCATCTACAGTCCAGGAAGCCCTACAGTCAAAAGCTTGGAAAGATGCCATGGATTCTGAATATCAATCAGTGATGAAGAATAACACTTGGCAGCTTGTCGATCTTCCACCAGGGAAGAAACCCATTGGTTGCAGATGGATATTCAAAACTAAGTACAAAGCAGATGGGACAGTGGACAAGTGCAAAGCAAGACTTGTAGCAAAGGGGTACGCACAGAAAGAAGGCATTGACTATGAGGAGACATTTGCTCCCACAGCTAAGATCAAAACGATCAGGATGATCTTTGCTCTAGCTGCTCAGTTTGGATGGAAAGTTCACCAGATGGACGTAAAAAGTGCCTTCCTGAATGGAGATTTGCAAGAAGAAGTCTACATGACTCAACCTGAGGGATATGTAGTACCTGGTCAAGAAGAAAAGGTATGCAGACTCAGGAAATCTCTGTATGGCCTCAAACAGGCACCCCGGGCATGGTACATCAAGATTGATGAGCATCTCGTACAACATGGATTTGTCAGAAATCCATACGATCCCAATCTCTACCTCAAAAAGCAAGGGGGGGAGATGGTGATTGTTGTAGTTTATGTCGATGATCTAGTCATCACTGGCAGTTCAGTGAAGATGATTGATGAAACAAAGAAAGATCTTAAGCGATCATTCGACATGACAGATCTCGGGCTTATGCACTACTGTCTTGGACTGGAAGTATGGCAGAAAGAGAATCACATCTTTGTTTCTCAGATGAAATATACCAAGACAACGCTCGAGAAGTTTAGGATGATGGATTGCACACCAATTGCTACACCTATGGAGAACAGATTACAGTTATCTCGTTCAGATCCATCTCCTGAGGTAAGTGCCACTCTCTATCGGCAGCTGATTGGGAGTCTCATTTACCTGACCTACACTAGACCAGATATCAGCTTTGCAGTAAGCTATCTATCCAGGTTCATGCAAGAACCCAAAGTTTGTCATTGGAAAGCAGCAAAGCGCATTTTGAGATATCTCAAAGGATCAGTGGATCTTGGTCTAGAATACAAGAAGAATGAAAACTTCTTCTTGACTGGATATTCGGATTCAGATCATGCAGGTAACATTGATGATAGAAAATCCACTTCTGGATTTGTATTCTTTATGGGATCTGGACCAATATCATGGGGAAGTAAGAAACAACACTTTGTTTCTCGCTCTTCCACCGAAGCCGAGTATCGTTCTGCAGGAGAAGCTGTCTGTGAAGCGATTTGGCTACGTCGCATACTGGAAGGACTTGGAATACCACAGGACAAACCGACCACCATGTATGTTGACAATGAAGGTGTTCTCAAACTTGTTCGCAATCCAGTTTTTCACGAGAGAACAAAGCACATTGAAGTTCAGGTTCATTTCATACGCGAACATGTGTTGAAGCACAACATCCAGCTTCAATTTTGTCCAACAGCTGAACAACGAGCAGATATTTTCACAAAGTCACTTGCACGTGACAAGTTCGAGTTGTTCAGAGCATTTCTCTCCTCATCTCTTCAGACAATGCACAATTAAGGGGGGGAATGTTAGGATAAATTTTATTATCCTATTATTAATTATGCATAGTAGGATTATTTAATTAATTTTATTAATTAAATAATTAATGGTTAAATTGTTATATGGTTAAACAACCATATTTGTCTGTTTGCACATTGTTATATTGTTATAAACAATATATTTGTCTTTATTTAATTGTTGCTTCCCGGGTGATTTGGAAGCTTATTCATTCTGGTTTTTGGTTGCACCTGTGCAACTCATTCTTCTGGTTGTATATGGCTGTGCAATATCTATAAATATTGCAGCCTATTCAATGTATTTTTTACTGATTGAGATCAATAAAATATACACAGGCTTCCGTCCCTGTTTCTCAATCTACAACTACGATCCCAGATCAGTTCATCCCTTCTTGTTGGAAGCCTAATGTGAGATCCTTTTCAGTATCTCTTCTATGTGTTATAATGACCTTTCTCATGTGTTAAAGATGTGTTTCAAGCTCACATATATTCCCTGATGTATAAGCATAGTGTCTGAACAGTAGCACCAGAGTCTTTCAGTTCATGGATCTTAGGAATGACTATTTTGGGAGCCTTTATAAGGATAGTTCATATTCTTAGGAGAATAGTTGATGAAGGCCCAAATTAATTCAGGGATATTTATGGTAAGCTTGATAAAATAACATGGATGCAAATGAGCCTTTAGGAATATTTAGATAAAGATACGGTGAGTTTAGGAGCAAGTTACATGCAAAAGGGGTGAGCATACTGCAATTGAAAGTGAAGGATGTTTTTCTACCATAGTTCAAACACTAAGGGGGGGAAGGTTCAGAAGATTAGTATTTACATTGAGCTCCAGATAATGAGTTGGATTTGGTAACGCTAATATTATATTCCCTACATGATGGTATTTTCAAATTTTATATAAGAACACCTAATAAAAAATGTGTGTCTCCACAACTCATGTCTTGGTAGGCACAAACTTGAGACTCACGTGATAAGCAGGCCAATTGTTAGTAGAATAGTTTCAAGCTGAATTAGACTTTTAGGACCCATCCCATGTGCTTCTCAAAATTATTTTTTCATTGCAAATTCATATAAATAAGTTCCCAAAAATGACCTTCGAGAGCTCAAATCATTATTCCATGCATTTTAAAGTTCCTCTCTAAGGTACAAGCTTTGTCATTAGTTAATTTTTTTAGTACCATGTGGCAACATGAGGCTACGGAATAATTTTTATGAGAGCCAAGAATCCCTTTACAAGGGGACAATGGGGATATAAAAATGCAATCCCCTCCCACCTTAGACCTCAAGTAGTGACCCACCGCAAAATGACCTTGGGATAGCTCTCAATAAAACACCAGATTGAGGCAATTCTTCTAGGCCCCTGAAAAGATGTCATGCATGCTCACCACTTTGTCCTTTACATCATGGATCAGGGATTCAACTTTTGTAGATCCCCTTAAGTCAATTTCTGTCAAGGGGACAAACGTTTTTGTGGCTGGAAAATTCCCACCTCCGGTAAAGGCATGAAATGCACCAGGAGTTAGTGCATTTTTCTTATTGGTCACCCATTTTGCTCCAATTATTTACCCTGGCAAAAAAAGTCCAGAATCTTTAACCTCCATTTTTATATCCTCCATATCCTCCCTAGACATTTCCATGATAAAAAAATAATATATATATATATATATATATATATATATTTCTATAGTTATTTTGCATAAAAATTTAAAAAAAAAAAAAAATTCCCCAAGTGTATTTTCCGCTAGATTGGACCAATTGGTAGCCCACGAAGGAAAAATGTAACCTCAATATCTTTTTCACGGTAACTCAAAATTGAGCACGGATTTTTGCACATGGGGTTATTTGTTAATTCTTCATTATAGTGGTTCCAAGTTCCCTCAAATAAAATACCCACTTTGATAGCATTATCATGCATGTTTTGGCATATTTTTTATGGTGAAAAAACCCATTATCGGTTCATACCCTACGTTTTGTAATTAAAATATTTCCCATAAATCTATTGATCGGGTTGAGCTAAAAATTTGTATGTGAGATCAAGAGAATGAAACTTCATATCCCAATGGAGGCTGATTTCATAAAAATATGCAGGTGTTGAATGAAACTTTATAAAAGGCATCGAAGTCTCTATATGAGCACTTACTATACAACAGTAAAATCTCACGGGGGGAATTTCTTACCAAGGAACCAGGGTAATAAAAAAGGTGGTCGAAGGTGGCAAATGGCATATGGTCTAAAAATATTAAATACTCATTCTAGTGTGGTAGAAATTTTCTAAGTAGTGCTTCAATTTTCAGTCCACCCCTTGCTGTTGAGTGGTGTGATTTATTCTCAATACTGGTCACAAAGTAATTATCATAAGAGAGCAGAACACTACGGTAGATCCTCTGACTGTCTTACTTCGTTGGAAGATGATCTGGTCAGTGCATACATTCATTGGCAATGGTCAGATCATGTGTAACGAGATCAAGAATCAACAACATCCAGTAAGTATGATACAAGCACCTAATACATTTTTTCCTTTCTGATTTCTTAGTTGGAATTTCACATTTGTATATAGAAGATAGGGGACATAGGTACTCAATGTTAAATTCAACCAATGTAGTCATCCTAAACGACTTAGTCAATCAAAGCTTCCAGAGTGCAGTGGCACACCTCTATGCTGATCGAGATCGAGCTGACAGTCGAGCTCAATGACAAAGACTAAGATTAAGAATAATTACGAGTCTGGGAGAATCATTTAAATGTGAGATTGGTTGGAGTATATCAAATAAGAGTGCAGTTCCTTGTAGAAATCTCAAGTTGTGTTTCCTACATAATCTCCCTGATGTATAAGCAGATTGATCAACAGTAGCAATAGAGTAATTGATTTCATGGATCTTGAAAGGGTCTCTGTGAGAACACTTCAATGGAAAACCACACGATGTCAACACCTGATGAAGTTCCTATCACGTCATGGATTCTAGAAATAATCAGCAATGATCAAAACCATGGAAAAAGATAGCCTTAGTTATTGGATGCAAAGACTTGAAGAAATCATCAAAGTACATGGACATGCCACAGGGGTGAAGAATACTGCAATCGTAGAGTGTGGATCTTTTTCTACCATGTCAACACTAAGGGGGGGAATCTCATGTAATCAATATGTTGAAATTGTCCAGATACCAATTACATTTGAAAATCCTATTGATAAAATGACTAATTTCGTTATTATGAGTTTTTACATAAAACATCTCATTATTCCAATCCTCACATGAGTTGTTTGGTTGATTCCAAACTATTCAAATAATCTAGTATCTCGCCTCCTCACTTGAATATGTTTCCTAATTTACAGGCAAAACATTGTGTAGTCAGAGAAATAGGTAAAATATCTCAATGCTTACATGTCAACCCTTCTCAGAATGAATTGAAAGATCATATCATCTACCCCGTGCATTTTATTATGCAAATATAGTCCAGCTCTTACAGTTGTCTCATCAACAACTACTAAAAATAGAAATTCATTCCATAAAGTGGTCAAAATGACCTCATCAAGATAGTCAGAAAGGTAAAGTTCATCACTTACTAAATATGGTAAGTAATCCCATTTTAGAAGTCACTCGTCTCTCAGTAGTAAGATATGTTCTTGCAACACTATTAGAAGATAAAGGACCAAATGAGGAGTTTTCAAACAGAAGTTAATCATTTGTATGACGATGTTACTCACCAGTTTCTAAGAAACTGAAATTTGTGCTCTCAACTCCAGTCAGTGCCAAGAGACGATGTAAGTTCAAGTTTACCATGTGGGTCATCATCCACTGTCACCAAATAAATCCTTTACTCAATATTGGATTTGCATCATGGATGCGAGATATATACCATCTTCGTCAATGAATCATAATCTTTATTGTGACTCGCACAGGAAACATTAGTTTTATATATCTCGTAAATATGTCTAGAATTCATGTTCGGGAGACCCTAACTTTATCTTCCGATGCTCAAATAAATGAGGGATCTTGGGTCAGAAGAGATCATCATTTGCATGGTCCAAGTTGCTGGTAATTGGTAAAGAGGCACGTGACTCTCTTTTCTTTAACTTGACATGATCGGTTCTAGAGCTCTCTGATCTCAATATTAGAAAGTTGCATCTTATATAATTACAATATATCATAAAGTATGGCTCAATTAGTGTAAGAAGATCATTTGACAAGTGTTCTTATGAACAATGGATCCAAGGTGTTGGGTTGTGTGTGCATTCTAGATGTGGTTAAGTTGGCAGTTGTGAATAGCTCAGTTCGACAAAGAGATTCAACGAACATTGAGTGGGAAGCCATTGAGCCATCTAGACAGGAGCTATGGAATTCATCAGAGGAAGATTCTTCTGTCATCTGACAATTTCAAATTCTCTCTTCTTATCTACTTCTCCCCCTCTTCTAATTATTTGTCTGAGTGTAATCATTATATTTCTCTTCTCTATGTCACTTAAGTTTGACATATGGGGTTAAACTTATAAAATTATATGTCTGAAAATTCCTAATAGAAATACTTAACCTTGTATTTTATAACAAGGAAAATGAAATGTTCACCTAAGAAGGAATATGAACATGAAGAGTCATGTTGAGGGGAGATACGAAGAGTTCAATTTTCAGATTAATATAAATTGTGGATGGCCTTCTCCATTCCAAAGGATCCTCAAAATACTATATTGTGATATAATCTATGTTATAGAAATTGTGGATTGTTGTTGTTGAACTGTGTCATAAATGCACATGAAATAAAAAGCTACATTTTCTTACTATTTTCCTTTTGCATTATGTTTCTTCCTATTTCTCTAATTTTTATGCACTTTAATTGCAAGCATATTGATCTAAGGAAGAAGATTTATATCTTCTAAGGCATAAATGAATCTGTGCAGCTTGATACACATAGGTTTTTTCTATCTCACTAGCATAGAATTCATTGGTTATTTCTTCCTCATATATTTAATGTTTGGAACTTTCTTAGATTACTGGGTGTAGGAACTCTAAAATGTTCCTACTTGTAGCAGTAATAACCTTCCTTCCTATATATTTTCTCACTCCCCTTTCACCTCTCATCATGATGATTTCAAAGTCCCTTATAGCTCAGTCCAAGAACTTTGCTATCATGTATCAATGGAGTGTTCCTGTGTGATTGCCTAACCTATTGGATTCTGAAGCCATAAAACTTATATAGGAATAGATCCACCTTTTCAAGCGCATGCAAATGCGGAAGTTGCACCATTTAAGTAGAGGGACTTAGATTCCAAAAGTGTTAACAAGAAATCCACAGATTTGTCCACCAGAAAATTTTTCTCACCAACAATTTTTGGTGTCCATCGCGGGGCATATTTAGTAGCATCTGCACCCAAAATACAACAACAAGGTCTAAAAATCCAAAAAAAATAAAATATCCAAAAAATAATAATCATATTTCAAAGAAGATTGTTTTTAAAGGTGACTCCATCAAGGAACAAATTCTTGTCATGTTCGTTTCCCACATCACAATGAAAAAATTATGAGATTAGAGTGAAGTACCAATGAGCGACAACGAAGACGAAGAAGAAGAGGATTGTCGAGAATTGTAAATTTTTTATCAACCATCATTCTGGAACATCTCTTACAAAGCCAATAAATGTAAAGGAAAGAAGGCTCACGCTATCTCCATAAAATCCAGAAAGAGACTTTCCATAATAGAGAAAATAATCATATGTGAAGACCCAACTATCAAGTCATGGTGGTTACAATTCAAGAAGAGTGCAACCAAAGGAAAAAGAATGGGAATTTCTCCTGCCGATAATAAAAAATCTAAGAGATGGATGAAGAAGGTTCAAAAGAGATACGAAAGGATGTATAAAGGACAAGATGGTGGAGAATCCACCGAAGGTAATTTTTTCAACTTCATGCAACTGACCAAGAAAATCATGACATTGTCTTTCATCTCCCTTCCTCTAGATGACTTCCATGTGTACGGTGATGAAGAAATGGACATTCTGAGAAGGGAATATGTGCAGAGGCTTCTGGATGTAATAGAAGGAAATCATAACCCCAAAGCCTACCATGAAGTTTGGAGATATGCTTTAGCTTTGCAAAAGAGATATTAACATCTTGAAGCACTCCATCAAGAGGAGGAAGAAGAAGATATTTTTCCTATAAAGGAATACCCTGAGGATCATTCATACCATAGGGTGTTCATCCCTGAAAGGTTTTTGGACATTTCCAAAGAAGATCTTACGTTAGAGCCTTCCGATGAGAATCACACCAATTATAGATGATTGTGAAGGACAAGGTGGTGCAGAATCTATGGAATAAATTTTTTACAACCTCATGCAACTCACTAAAAAATTGAGATCATTATCTTTTTTCTGCTGCTCTATATAAGAATTCCTCACATACGGCGATGAATAAATGAACATCTTGAAAAGAGAATATGTGGAAAGGCTTGAGAACATAATAGAAGGAAATTCTGATCACAAATCCTATCAAGAAATTTGGAGGTGTGCTCTAGCTTTACAAAGAATGTACGAAAACCTCAAATCACGTCATGTTGTCTACAATGATGAAGCTCAAGAGGGTCATGATGATTATATGCGTTACAAGGTGTTCATCCTTGTGAGATTCTTGGATGATGCTGAAGAAGATCCTATCCTTGAACCTTCTGACGAGTATCAAAACAACATCATGAAAGATGATGATGAAAGATACATGGAGGTGGAACCACCATTCATTGACTCTTTTTAGCTTGAGACATAACCTATTGGAGGAGCAATAGATTCAAGAGAAGAAGATTATTGTTTCTTAATGGATGATTCCATTCTTTATGAAGACTTTACCAATGATGAAGAGATTGAAGATGACCCATTCAAAGTAAGCACGAATAATCTCCTTTCAAATTTTTTATCTTTCGATTAATGATGAAATGGAGATATGTGAAGAAGCACCTGAGATCAATCCTGCATCATGGACCGAAGATGATGAATTCAAGATGGTCACGAATGATTTACCTTCCTATTTTGATCCTTAAAGTGATGAAGAAATGCTTAATGAAGAAATGGAGATAGTAAAAGAACCAGATTCTCTTCTCGATTCAATCAAGGATGCTTTGATGGAAGAATCTCACTTCCTTTTTAAAGCCAAGGAGAATCAAAAGTTTGAACACAATCTCTTCTCACCCAAGGATCATAATTATTATCACGGTGAGTATGAAGTATTTCATTGACCATTTGAGAAAGAGGATTCAATAATGGAAGACCAGGATAATGTTGAAAGTCCTTCCCAAATTGCTACTTCAACATGGTCCCGTCAAGAGGATGATATGGTTTTTGAACTCAAAGGAGTGCCCTTCCCAAAAAGCATAGACCTCTTCTCTTTGTCAGAAGGTTTCATGAATCAAGTGTGTTCGTGCTTTCAAGAAAATGAATCTTGGGAAATAGAAAACATGGAAGGGGTGAGTGAGGATGTTTCAAATGGATCATGGGCACAAATGGATCATATTTTCAACCATCTCTTGGAGGCACAACATAAAGAATATTTCAATAAAAATGAAGATGAGCCTATGGTGAACTTGGAAAAATCATATGTGCAAGACATCTTGAAGGTTGTAGAAGAAACTGAAGATCCCCAACTCATTCGTTCTTTCCTTCTAATGCTCGAAGCATCATTTCTTCAAAAGCTAAGGGTGGCACTTGCATTTCCTCCTCTTCACAAACAAATTCTTCATCTGTGTCATCTCCACCTTGATTTCCTCTCTAGGTTACCATTACAGCAAGCGCAACAACTTGCCTCTGTAGATCTTACATTTTTCGATTCATCTGGGCAATACCGCCTCCTCTTCCTCTTCCTGCCATTTTTTTAAAAAGACTCGAACCTGATCTGATACCAGATACTGTAGCCAAATTCTAAACAAACTCAATATACTGAACAAATAATATGAACTCCTAAAGAAAATATATCTCCTTCTTCGTTATTCAATCATGAATTACAATGTTTCCTAAATAGGAAAACAACTCCCAACTCGAGTTGCCAAGCAAAATTTAACTAACTTTGACTAAATCTACTCTAGGTGGCAAAAATTAATATTTTTAGCAGTTTACTAGAACCTGCTATTCTTAGTAAGTTTGCATGCTTATTCATACGGGCATAGAAATTGCCACACATCTTCTACATGCCTAAATTAGAGGAATTGCCAACTTTCCAACTCATAAAGCAACTAAGAGATGAAAATTAATTAATGCCCTAGAATAGGAAAAACTCAACTACAACCTAAATCCTAATTTTTGGCCTCAAGATGGCAGATTTCGGGCCCGAAAATGTGCCGAAACGTGCTCCAATTAGCAAGGCTGGTTAACCAGTGCATTCGTCTCGTCGAAATAGGTGGTTAAAAAAAACGGACCCAATCAGACACCCAGAGCACAAGTTATGGCCTTGTCAAGTTCCTGCTAATTTTGGCGCATCACTTTTAACCCAAAAAGTGTTTTACCTTTGTTAAAAAATTCGAAGGTCCATCTGCAATACATGTGACACAGAGTGTCACATATGTTGATCCAACAATGTTTAACACACATTGTGAGACTGTTTATTTTAGAAATGGATATTTTCAGTCGGGACGTGCAAGATTCACCAATAATTTCTTCAATATTGTTTTTACTATAGTTAAAATTCCACATATATGTAAAATACTCATCCATATCAATGTGATAATCAACTCATGTTTCATTACATTTTTGGTATCAATGACTTGCGACATAATGAAAAGGTGTAGTATTTTTTCCTAAAAATTTGTTTCTCAATCCACAACCTTCATTAGTGACCACATGTTATTTATTTCAAAAAAAACATTCATCAAACAATAACATCAGTTTTTATAAACAATTATGTAACAAAAAAATTAGTTAATTTTACTTAATTACACATATATTTATTTTGTATTACACTTACTAGTAGTCATTGCAGATTTTATTGCTGGAATGTTGGAATCTAAATACATCCACTTCAAACGCAAACAAATACCTGCTAGATGGAGAGTGGTAATAAAAGTACCCAAACTTTATATTAAAATTCATGACATTTTCATTGTGTGGTGCACAAACAACTAATATACTATATCTTAGTACATTAATATCAGGTTGTCAAAATATATATTTATTAATAAGAAATAAATTTTACTAATAAATAAATTTTATTAATAATAAATATAAATATAAACCACAACAATTTATTAATGTCATTTTTAATATTTCATGTGACCCAATATTTGGGTCTACTAAGGAAAAATCAGCAACCATTGACGTTGGTTTTACATTATATTTGGTTATTGTGTGACAAATATAAGTTTTGAAATTTTTGCATATGAACAAAAATACATTAGTTGCTCATAAATAACATGTTTTCTATTATAAATATAACAAAAAAAAATAAATTAATTTGTTTTGTTAACATAGGAAATAACTTTTACATTATCCTTTGCATTAAGATGTATTGTAGATATAATATATATTTTTCTTTAATATCATTGTTAAACGCAAACTCGTTTAATCAAATAATATCTAGTCTTCCTTGTTTATAAATTTAATTACTTTATGCATTTGATCATGTCCCTATTTTGAAAGATAAAGTGAACATATTCTTCTCTGGTAAAGATTTTACATTCAAATTAGCTCCTTATTCACACATATAAACAAGAAACAATTATATCTATTTCTCAAAAATATATCACTAAAAATGTATGATTATGTTAATTATTACCTAAAAAAAACATTCCTTAGATGAGTAAATGAAATAAAACTCTTGTCCATAATGTTGGCTCCAACCA
The DNA here is from genome assembly GCA_019776745.2 of Taxus chinensis. Classification (NCBI taxonomy): domain Eukaryota; kingdom Viridiplantae; phylum Streptophyta; class Pinopsida; order Cupressales; family Taxaceae; genus Taxus; species Taxus chinensis. Next base: position 245,350,044 of record CM034155.1, on the reverse strand, counting down.
TAATTACCCATGGTATCTGATTTGTAACTTGTCTTGGTTTGGGTCCTCATTCTCATATACACAAACTACTTTACTGCTTTCAACAACTTGAAAAGATCTTTAACTATATCCATGCCATCATGTGAACTACCATATCTACTACCAAGGAAAATAAAAAATATATTCACTCTAGTATAAATTCCATCGAGGAATGTTATATATATATGAACGTATATGTATGTATCAATAGAATTACAATAATATTTTCTCTTAAATCTCAGATGACCTTATAGACAACTAATTTTGTTATAAGAGTCATTCCCTTGCAATACCACAACCCAAGCCACAATAACTAGCATTTCTCACAAATAACCATCTGTTATGTTTAAGGTATGAGTTCCATGGCCATGGATGTCATATTTACCTTCACACATCTATATATTTTTGTAAGTAAAATTATATAAACCAATAAGTTTCGTGTTTCAATAAAATACAATAAATTAGTTGATTTTCACTCATAGGATAAATGAAAATGTCTACTAAGCAAATACATGATACCTCTATTAGGAAGATAAATAAACAAGGACAACTTAGTACCTATTATGGGGATCATTTTTGAAAGTTCCCTAAACATCCCTAAATGGTGTCAGTGCAGAAGATCATCTCGAGAGATTTCCAATGACTGTAAGAACATGACAAATGGACATCGGGAGCTCTAGATATGTTCGGTCAAAGTTCAGACAGTGGGAAAGTTAACTCTGGTCAACTGGTCAATATTGGACCAAATCGCACTGTGACATGTGGCTTGCCACCACTCTTCGAATTCACTTGATTTTCCTATCAGGAGACGAAAAGTGGACTACAGGATTACCGAGTTAATTATTTATATACCACATGTATGGGTCAAAATTATAATTACTCTTTTCCTGGTAAGACCACTTTCCAAATGCCACATATATATATTAATGTTTAAAACATGTAGTATTAAACCGCCGCACTCATGCCAAACTTCCACCACGTGGAGGAGGTAGTGAAGCGGTTGTTTGGGAGGCATTAAGCCTTGCGTGGATGTTTCCACGTGGGAAGGTGAGGTGGAAGCGGTGGTAGGGGGGCGGTTATGCTCCAACGTGGTCTTTGACCACTTCATATGCATGGAAAGGCTATAGGTAAAGCCTTATAATAAAACTTACCCAAATATAAAGCCTTAAATGTGGGATGATTACCCACTTTATGCCACCCTCTTCACCCTTAGCTGCTCAATGGGGATTTTAACCCATTTAAAATGCAGCCGCTCCAAATGGGATTTTATCCCATTAAAACGTGGGTATGTAATCCGCCCACATAGGGATTTAATCCCATTTTCTATGTACGGGTGAGGCTAAAATAGCCTAAGGATAATATTTAATGCATTATTTTTGGGCCCTAAAATTGTATAAATAGGGAACCCATTCTATTGTAATGGACACACACACAAAACTCAAGAGAAGCTCATTCCTAGAGCGCTGGAGGTGAAGTCCGAGCCAAGAGGAGAATGAGAAATTGTTGTGGGGACACACAACTATTTGTGAAGACCTAAATTGTTTAGGCATTGTATATTTTTATTGTTATTGACCTATTATTTTTTAGGCAATAATAAATGAAATATTTGTGGCTAGGAGTTATTCAAACTACCTAGTAGGCCCATAGCGCCACACCAATTACTTGCAAATCCTGGATTGTCGACCGGAGTGCTAGCTTCGCATTGTTTGCGTCGGGAAGGCCGATCACAGCCGAAGGAGATTGTACGCCAGGAAGGTGGAAGTCGGGTGCTATTTTTCACCCTTGTCGTCCGAAGAACTGGTGTACTGATAGGCAAGTAAAATTCCATTAGGTTTTCTTGTGAAAGTACTATTGTAACTTACAAGTTTTGACTAGTGGAACGGTTCGACCACGAACCCGGAGACGTAGGCAATTGCCGAACTCCGTAATCAATCTGTGTGCAATTTTCATTATTGTCTTGCATTATTTTAAATTGATTACTTAAAAGGAGTAAATTATCGGCAAATAATTAAAGCCTACAAGGGTCCGAGATCAGGTAGTAATAATCTGATTATTTTCGGATCATGTTTGGTATCAGAGCTGGTTTAGCTCCATATTTGTTTTTTAGTAAATCTGATTAACAAAGTGATTGCTTCAAGATTGGTGCAGTTGGTTCAATTTGTGTGAACAGGGTACAAGTGCACTATGGGCAAGATGTCTAAACAGGTGAAGCTCGATGAGATTGAAGCTTATAATCACCAGATCCAGGAAGAGAATTCTCTCCTGCGATCAATGTATTCCTCCTTGGAAGAGGAGAATGCTCGTTTGAAATCAGAACTGCAAACCAAGGATGAGCTCTTGGCAAGGTTGCAGTGTGGTGATTAGAGGAAGGAAATACCTTCAACTTCAGATGCAGAGGCCATGGCAGATGATTGCACTGTAAGTTGTTCACCACGGGAATCTTCTTCTTCCTCCCATTCGGTTTCGGATTCAGGTAATGAAGTCTTTGGTTTGTTTGAAAAGCATACTAGAGGCATTGGATCCAAGTTACTAGATAAAATGGGATTTGATGGAAGAGGCCTTGGGAAAAATGGCCAAGGTATTGCTAACCCAATACAGGTCGAGGATCGTCCTCATTTTGCAGGTTTGGGTTATCCTAGTGTGGGAATGGAAATTGGAGAATGCTCCAAGAACGCTGACGGGAGACAAGCTTTCGAAAGCAAAGTGATTACCCCACTAGTCCTGCAAGAAGATTCTGAGCAGGAAAGTTGTGCTTCGTCGTCACAGGCAAGATGTGGTAAGAGAAATCAGCGAAGAGGTAATGAGATTCCACCTCCAGTTTCTTACCATAATCATAAGCACAATAAAACTTCTGATCCACTTTTTCAGCTTAAGAAGTATGGTTATGATTTTCAGAAGATGTGGAATTCTTTTCCATGTACTTTTTGTGGATTGCATAATCATTCAGTGGCCAGATGCTGGAAGAGAAGGACACTGATGAAGAAGTTGATGCCGTTCGTCAGGAACAAGGCAAATCAGAAAGACCAATCTCGTCATGCAGAGTCGAGAAATGGCAGAAAGAGTTCCTCATCCCAGAAGAAGGAGATTAAGAGGAATTTTTGTGCTCATTGCCAGAGGAATGGGCATCGGGTGGAAAATTGCTGGAAACTGCATCCATCTCGCCATCAGAGTAATGGCAAGCCAAAGATGGAATGGAGGCCTATTGCAAAGGCAGAAGAAGTTTCTACTCCACCACCAGTTGACAATTCAACCCAGGACCAGGTAATACCTGAAAGTGAAAGTCCTTTAAAATGGGTAAGTCAACAATTTTTCAATTATATATTGCATAATTCAGATTGATGGAATCGTATGCAGTATTAAGTTTGGAGATCAGATTCTGTGAGAAAATGCTGAGAGAAAGGTTTACAATACTCAGTGGATTTTCTTACTTAGAAAATTTGATTAATGCTCCAAACATATCTCCTAATCAGCTTGTGAGTACCTGTTACAGCTTGGATACAGGATTTGACTCATATAAAGCTTGGAGATTGATCTGCCATTTGTGCAGACATTAGAGTTCACAGAGATCAGCTCAGAACTTCATTCTGTGTAGAGGCATTGTGACCGTGCAGCAGAATGGTAGCTGAATCACCGTTGGCATTGACGTCGGGTCGGAACTTCATTCTGTGTAGAGGCATTGCGACCGTGTAGCAGAATGGTACCTGATATTAGTATGTCAACAAGAGGAGCTCTCAAAGTATCAGCTCAGAACGTCATTCGGTGTCAAGGCATTGCGACCACACATACGAATGGTAGCTGATCAACAGACTTAGCATCATGCATCGTGGAGGCTCGAGGTCTTGAAAGAGTCTCATGCATCGGAGGCATGAGGTCTACAGAGACTTAGCATCATGCATCGGAGGCTCGAGGTCTTGAAAGAGGCTTAGCATCATGCATCGGAGGCATTGAGGTCTACAGAGACTTAGCATCATGCATCGGAGGCTCGAGGTCTTGAAAGAGGCTTAGCATCATGCATCGGAGGCGTTGAGGTCTGTAACAGAGGCTTAGATCATGCATAGCTTGATCTTGACAGAGGCTTAGCATCATGCATCGGAGGCTTGAGGTGCTTGAGGCTCGATGAAAGAGGCTTAGCATCATGCATCGGAGGCGTTGAGGTCTGTAACAGACTTAGCATCATGCATCGGAGGCTCGAGGTCTTGAAAGAGGCTTAGCATCATGCATCGGAGGCATTGAGGTCTGTAAAGGGACAAGGCATTGTCCATCACCGACATCGGATCAATCAAAGCTCTACGTAACATGGAGTTCCTTCAAACCAGTTCGGATTCTGTGGAATCAACTCGGAGCCAGGAGCTGTGTTATAGAGTCAAAGAAGATCCTTGTTGTCAGATATCAAGAAGCTTAGCACCGCACAGAAGGAGCGTTGAGGTTTCATTCAGAAACTTAGCACCATAAAGCGGAGGCGTGGAGGTCTTCTTCGGATATCAGAGTGGCGCAGCGGAAGCATCGTGGACCCATAACCCACAGGTCCCAGGATCGGAGCAGAGTTGTCGAAGTGAGAAGGTTGGAGGAGAAGACCCAAGGGTCTACTACAGCAGCACTTCCGAGGTGGCAGCAGAGTTTTCAGATTCAGGACAGTATGGAAGCTTTTTGGGACAAAAAGCTTTTCTCAGTGGGGAGGTGTGATCAGGGGATCATTTTTGAAAGTTCCCTAAACATCCCTAAATGGTGTCAGTGCAGAAGATCATCTCGAGAGCTTTCCAACGACTATGAGAACGCGACAAACGGACATCGGGAGCTCTAGATATGTTCGGTCAAAGTTCAGACAGCGGGAAAGTCAACTCTGGTCAACTGGTCAATATTGGACCGAATCGCACTGTGACACGTGGCTTGCCAAACACTCGTCGAATTCACTCGATTTTCCTATCGGGAGACGACAAGTGGACTACATGCTATTACCGAGTTAATTATTTCTATACCACATTGTATGGGTCGAAATTATATTATGGTAAGTCCACTTTCCAAATGCCACATATATATTAATGTTTACATTAATTATATATCATTAGTATTAAACCGCCACTAACCGCCAAATTTCCACGTGGAGAAGGTGGTGAAGCGGTTGTTTGGGAGGCATTAAGCCATGCGTGGATGTTTCCACGTGGAAGAAGGAATTGAAGCGTGTGGTAGGGGGGCGGTTATGCTCCAACGTGGTCTTTGACCACTTTATATGCGTGGAAAGGCTTTAAAGCCTTATACATAAAGCTTACCGCCAAAATATGTGGGGCCTAAACCCACTTTACATATAAAAACCGCCCACCCTTAGCCGCTCAATGGGGATTTTAACCCATTTAAAAATGCAGCCGCGCCAAACTTGGGATTTAATCCCATTAAAACGTGAAATCTGCCCACATAGGGATTTAATCCCATTTTTCTATGTACGGGTGAGGCTAAAATAGCCTAAGGATGATATTTAATGCATTATTTTTGGGCCCTAAAAATGTATAAATAGGGTACCTAGTTCTATTGTAATGGACACACACATGCAACGGAGAGAAGCTCATTCCTAGAGCGCTGGAACGGTGGAAGTCCGAGCCAAGAGGAGAATGAGCTTATTGTTTGTTAAGCTTAAATTGTGGGCATGTGTAACATTTATTGTCTATTGGCCTATTATTTTAGGCAATAATAGATGAAATATTTGTGGCTAGGAGTTATTCAAACTACCTAGTAGGCCCATTGAGCCACACCAATTACTTGCAAATCCTGGATTGTCGACCGGAGTGCTAGCTTCGCATTGTTTGCGTCGGGAAGGCCGATCACAGCCGAAGGAGATTGTACGCAAAGAAGGTGGAAGTCGGGTGCTATTTTTCACCCTTGTCATCTGAAGAACTGGTGTACTGATAGGTAAGTAAAATTCCATTAGGTTTTCTTGTGAAAGTACTATTGTAACTTACAAGTTTTGACTAGTGGAACGGTTCGACCACGAACCCGGAGACGTAGGCAATTGCCGAACTCCGTAATCAATCTGTGTGCAATTGTCATTATTGTCTTGCATTATTTTAAATTGATTACTTAAAAGGAGTAAATTATCGGCAAATAATTAAAGCCTACAAGGGTCCGAGATCAGGTAGTAATAATCTGGTTATTTTCGGATCAATTTATATATATGAAACTATAAAATGAAAGAAATAGAAAAATGATAAGAATGTCCAAGGTGGGCCTAGAATATGTTTAGTGAGGAAAAAAGTAGAAATAGCATTTTATAGCAAATAAGAGGTAATTAAGTAATAGATCATATGTTAAATTAGTTTGACCTTGCGCAAGCTACCAACAATATCAACTCTCTTACATCAGTATGTGAGTTTTCCTAGTTGCCTTGTTCTATTAGGAATATTGATTCTTCTCAACAAAAATAAAAATGTGTCTTCTAAACATTAAAAAAATGTTGTCATCTCACCATCTTTCACCACAATCATTGACTTACACTCCATTCTTTATTGGATATCTCTCTCTTTACATAAGACTAAATAACTGTAGATGGGCTTTAAATCTTGAACACCAAGATAGAGGATATTTAAGAAAGTAAACAAGAGAAGGAAATGAAATAGGTTTCTCTATTCCACACTCAATTGTGTTTCCTCACAATATTTCCCTATTGCATGCTCTCATGGGCCTATGAAAATTCTATTTCAAAGGATGAGAGGGTAGAGCACCTCCAGATCATTTGTCCCATTGGGCATTTCACTTCAAATATTATGAAGAGCTCAGAAAGTCCCAAACCTTATGCAAAAAAAAAAGTTGCAAGTCTTAGGCATGAAATAATAGAAAACTCGTATATCGTATGTCTTAAATAAAAAGAATGACCCTACTATGTTAAGATGAGTGTCTCTTCTAAAAATTTAGGGGCCTAAACGCCCCTAAAAATAAAGGTTGATCAAACACCAACTCTAGCTCAGAAGGTCATATAGTGTTTTTTAGGGAGAAACCGAAATGTCAGCATTTGGCCTTTTAGTCTTAATTAAATAGAAAATTGGCCTTGTTGAGATTCCTTTGGTTTGGTTACAAAATGGTCCTTTGGAATTTTTGATTTCTTAGGGATTCTCGAGTAATATCTACCCTTGATCTCAAAATAAATGGGGCATTTACAAATGTATGCAGTTTGATAAATGGGGAATTTACATATGAGGTACTCCTCAATCTCCACCTCTTAGAGGGAGCAGAGACATAAATCCAAATTGCACCAGGATTATGACTACTCTCAACCCACAATTAGTGTGACCCAACATCTGTCGGTCCAGGTTTGAGAAGACAATGGATAGAGTCACGTAAAGTCTCTATAATTTATAGAGTGGTATCTCCCTCAAATCTCAATATAAATGGAGCATATGAAAATGTCATGCTCCTCGATCTCCTCCTCTTGGAGGGAGCAAATATAACAAATCCAAACTGCATGTGAATTATGACTAGTCTCAACCCATAATTAGTGTGACTGAATGTTCATCAATCCAAGTAACAGAATACGGTGGATAGAATCCCTAAAGTCTCGATAGGCTAAAAATTGCTTATTGGATTACCAAACCTCTCTCTCTTGCTGGCAAGTTTCATATTTGCTCTAAAGTGCTTGTTGCTACTCATGTTTATTATTCTTCATGTTGGGTACCCTCTAAGGCTTCATATGCCAAGTTGGAAAAATTGCATAGAGATTTCTTATGGGTTAACACTCATGGTCACAAAGGCTTCCATAGACTGGCTTGGGACATTTGTTGTTATCCTAGAGAGGTGGGTGGCTTAAGTATGATTGACATTTAGTTGCAAGGCATTGCTCTTAGTGTCAAGTGGATTGTCAGTGGTTTAGAAGGCTCCGAGGCCTGGAAAATATTGCTTCGCCATTGCATTTTTCAAGGTGCTCCTTTTGAAAAGTAATCTTGGAAAAACTTGTATCTGCAAATCTTGCTACTCTCCCTATTCTCGTCAAAATTAGAGGAACGTTTGTTATGAAGAGTATCTAGAAGGCATGGGAACTGGTCAAACCTCACCTGAGCTGGGTGGGGGATGGTTTCAGAACTAGGATTTCCATCAACTTTGGTCTCATGTTCTTTATGGTGGTCTCGTGTTCTTAATTTTCACAATGTTCCCTTTGCTATGGTCCCATGGATTAAAATCCTCCAACTTTTTAAACATGGAATCATGATAAGAACTTTGCATATAATAAATCAATAAATTGTAGAAGATAGCACAACACAAGATATATGGGTGGGCCAAGATTCCCAAATAATCAATATATGCAGAATAATACCCTTAAGGTAGGGCAACATCATATAATGCTCTTTAAAGAAGGAGTAACTCCACAATATCCCAAGATGGGAATCCACTTCGAGGGGGACACCTCCAATATATCTCTACCCAGTAGAATACTCAACTCCTCTCCCCTATCACATGATACCTACCCCCCTTATATAGACATACATTCCTCTTAATAGATGGGTAACACCTAATCCCAATGTAGGCCGACTCATTACCCAGTATAATTAATTCCTAGATATGACTAACTAAGGGGATGTGTGCCACATGTTGGCATCTCCATCAACCCATATACATTATAATATCATATCCCAAGGTACATAACATTGCCTCCCTCTTTGAAATGTTTCGACCCCAAAACATAAGAAGAAGCCATATAATGAGTGCGCTTTAAATTATTGCACACTTGTCGCCATGCTCGATCATCCAACCACCCATATGAAATCCTAGGGGGTGATGCTGCTCCAAACCTGATTCCATATTCCCATTGTGCTCGTCTAGATTCCATACTTGTCCATATGTGTTCCTCCTTGGCATCCATGTATATCCATAATTATTATTCATGTGATTCCATGTCATATATTTATTGTTCCATTGATTCCATGTATAGCCAAAATAATTACTCCTCCAATTCCCTATATATCCATATAGATTGTCTATCCCTTGTGTGTCCTAGCATGTCTGAATGATTTTTTCCTGTCATGATGATGTGGGTGTCTATATGGTGCAACCTTAGTATGCTCAACCTTATCAATCTTTTCCTCCACTTTCTTTTCCTCTTCCACACTTGTTTGCTATTTCTTTTTTCTCTTGAGTAGAGAAACTATTTTTTACTTTTTCATCATGTTCTTCATCCTCTCCTTCTAATTCATCCTTATTCCCTTCTTCACCATCTTCAAATTCATCTTCATGATCCAATTTTACATTACTTTTTTCCTTGCTAAGTGTGATATCTTGCAATGTAATTTTCTTTCTCTTGTACCATAATTTCATGAATTTATTTTGCACATTAATATTAACTATTCCCAATGTCTCTAACCAAGGATATTCGAGAAAAATATCCATAACCATCCATATCTAAAGCATAAAAATCTAAATGTAAAACATATTTATACATAGAAATCTTTAAATCTTCAAAAACTTGAATATGTCTTACCATCCATTTGAGATTCCTTGATATGCTTTGTTTGCACATGTAGATTTTGAGCTACATCCATATTGATGAAGTTATATTTTCTGCTAGGGTTTATGGAAACAATTACCTTTTTTCTTTGAATGCACCCTTCAAACTGAAATATTGAAGCTTCCTTCCTTGGAGATGCACTATCCTATGTAGCAGCTTCACCATCAACATTTTCTTCTTTTGCTTCTTCATTAACTGATTTTGCTTTTGCTTCTTCTTCTTCTTCTTCTTCTTCTTCTTGCTTCTGATGTTGTTACTTATTATTATTCTTCTTCTTCTTCTTCTTTAACAAAATTGTGTTTCTTTTTTGTTGTCTCATCTAGCTAAGAAAATATCCTCCATTTCCTCCCAATTTCAATCCAATAGATCTATATCCAAATAAGAATACCAACGTCGCGCTTTCCCACCAAGATGAAGATAAAAACTAACCCATACTAAACATGTTTCACAATACATTTTTAAAAATTGTATCCACCATTTTTTGCATCAATTTCCCCATTGCCATAGAAAATTGGTATATCCATGATGCACAAAAATTAGGGTTTCACAAACTTACTCCGTTGACCAATATTTGACTTGATGATTTTGTCTATAATTCAGCCTCCAATATGAAACTACAAAAAAGTAACCCATACTAAAATTGTGAGAGCTTTCCGAATATGTAAGAAAATCAAAGAAATATGTCAAATTGCGACCTGTAGAATGATTTTATGTAAAACCATAAAAGTATCAATATATTCTTCAAAATAGATCAAACAATTCTGAAATTTTTACCATAGATTTCTGAAGTGGATTTGCAATTTTGATAAAAATTTAGAAATTAATTCCAAAAAATGTATCCTGTGAAGCAAATTCAGGCGAAAACCTAAAAATGCAATAACTTCCACAAAACACCTTGAAAATTTCTAAAATTTAGACTGTAGCTTTCTGAAAAATTTTGCAACTGTGGTAAAAAAATGGGAAAAAATTCAGATTTAATTTCAAAATATATATGAATCTCTAAAATTAGGGTTTAGACCCAATTTTTACCGAAATCGACGCTCTGATACCACTTGATAAGAACTTTGCATATAATAAATCAATAAATTGCAGAAGATAGCACAACACAAGATATATGGGTGGGCCAAGATTCCCAAATAATCAATATATGCAGAATAATACCCTTAAGGTAGGGCAACACCATACAATGCTCCTTAAGGAAGGAGTAACTCCACAATATCCCAAGATGGGAATCCACTTCAAGGGGGACACCTCCAATATATCACTACCCAGTAGAATACTCAACTCCTCTCCCCTATCACATAATACCTACCCCCCTTATATAGACATGCATTCCTCTTAATAGATGGGTAACACCTAATCCCAATGTAGGCCGACTCATTACCCAATATAATTAATTCCTAGATATGACTAACTAAGGGGATGTGTGCCACATGTCAGCATCTCCATCAACCCATATACATTATAATATCATATCCCAAGGTACATAAAAAATCAAAATGCTTTGGGATCTTTTTTGTAAGGCTACCCATTCTTGGAAACCCTAGGTCCTTATCAAAGCACAATTTAGCCTTAACAATGTTGATAAAGAATCTATACACAAAATAAAAAATGCCAAACGTGAGGATATGCATCACAAAATTGGGGTTTCTCCTCTTGTTCAATGTTGGTGTGATTAGCATTGGCCCACAATGACTACCTTCAGTTGTTACAAACCCTGGCTTGGTTACCATCTTCTTGCTCCTGCCCACATCCCTTTTGAAAAAATCAACAAGACTTGGAAACTCAATTAACCATACAAGGTTTGGAAACGCAAATTCATTAACATTTGGAAAGCTTTCATAGAACTGAAAAGGGCTCATTTTCTCTAGTGCATTCTTTATCAGGGCTTATCGGTACGCAAACATCTTCAACATCATGGGGTTGCTAATCCCTTGTGTCCTACTTGTCAACATTCTTAATCCCTTATGCATTTATTTTGGTTTTTCCCGCTTGCTCAGTCTTCCTAGAAATGGATTCACTCCCTCTTCCAACCCTTCTACCCTGAACCCTTCACCTGGAAGATTGTTTATTGGGGGACTCGGCCTTACTTCCATCAAAATTCAACAAATTTTAGAAAATCTTTCGTGTAGAAAATATTTTTAAAATTTGGAAGATAAGAAATGGCTCTATGTTTAATCAAACTTCACTTATCTTGGAGTTTCTTGTCTATGCTAAAAATGGAATTATTGCTCTTGTGTTGCTTCAGATCTAGGTCAAAGCGGAGACTGTTTTCTTGTAGGTGGAACATCTGGAGGATCTTAATGCCTACTGGGGTAGTGAGCTATGCTTTGTATGCCATTTTCCGTCTTCGACGCGCCGTCCTTCTCTGTCGCAGTGATGGTCCCCGCCTCCCCCTCGGCCTCAGTCTTGTGGTCAAGGCACCTGACAACGACAACATGCCCGAGCTTGGCGTAGTTCCTCCCCTCCTCAATGTCAGGCTGATGGCATTTTTCAGTGGCGATGGCTGGGGGGATCCTCCCCATTCCCAATATGGTGATGGATATGGATGGGGGATCCTCCCTCTGCCCACAACAATGGCAATGGTTCTAGGTTGCGTTCTTCTTCTCCAGGTTCTGGTTCCAGGTGGGGTTCTCCACCTGATAAATTTCCACAGTTAGCTCTTCCGATGTCTCCGACAAGGCATGATGCTCCGCCCTATGATCAGGGCAATGGTTGGGATCCTAGCCAACTTCTCCCGACCCCCCATGCTACGGGTTGGCGTGATGCTTCGTGCAGGCTGCCTTCTCCTCCTTCATCTGCTATGTTTGTTTTTACTACTTAATTAGCTCCTCTTTGACTTATCACTTATGTGACTTGTTCCTTGTTCATTTGTCTTTTGTATCTCATGGCACGTGTTTGCCTTGTTTGGCGTATTTTGGGTTATGACTTTTCCACTCGATTTTTTGATTGGGAAGCCTCTATATTAGTCTTAATCATATCAATATAAAAGTGTGTTTCAATAAAAAAACCTTTTGTTTTGTTATTGCAATTGGCACTGATAAAGAACAAGAAAATGTAATTCAGTTTTTAAACATTGACATAAATGATTAATCAAGGAGAACTATGATAATCTATGGAATGGGAGGTGTAGGCAAGAAAACCTTCGCAACTGTTGTTTTCAACAGGCTTGACTTTGTCGGCTACAAATTCTACAAACTGGACATAGATGAAAGTTTTTCAAACAATCATCTTAAACAATTTTTAAAGCAGATGTTACGGCATTTGTTTGATAAAAATGTTATTCTAAAGAGTCTTATGGAGGGTAAGGAAAAAGGAAGGAATGCTTTTAGGGAGGCAACCCACCAAGTATTCATGTTCATTCACAATACTCTCAAAGGGGGCGATGTGGAAAAGGTCATGCCTGTGGAGCTGTCAAGTCTTTAAAGGCACAATAGAATTCTTGTCACCACAAGAAATCCAGCTGACATTGATATATTTATGGATTTAGATCATATCCAACGGTATGCATAAGGAGTTGGTTTTCTATCTTAAAAATAGGAAAAAGAGATTTTATGTAGGAAATTTTTACGTGGTGCCAATGCAAAATTCCACGAAAGTGTTGATATCGATGGGCTCGTGGAGATCTTTGGTGGAATCCTTTTGGTTTTGGAGATGGTGGGCTGAAAGTTAAAAAAATATGTTACTGATGTGTCAAGTTACAAGGAACTGGTCAAATCATTGAAAAAGACACTCATAAAAGGAGATGGGGAAATGAGTGAACGTGTAGTAGATGTTGTCTATAATAGTTTAGACAATAATTACAGAGAGACCTTTCTCGATATTACCTACCTTTTTCACAACAGGTCACAGCGTGTTAACGGTTATGCTGTTGGAAAATTTGAGCTCCAAATTCTTGAAGATGTCACACTTCTAAAGGTGTTTCATAAAAAAAAAGAATATGAGGAATATGAGGATTTGGACAATTTTATTGACTATATAGATAGGAAGGAAGGTATTTTGAAAGTGCATGATATAGTGATAGAAACAGGGAGAAGACTATCCCAATCTGATAGGCTCAATGACAATAGAACACTAGCAGGCGCTCTCGGAGATCCCCAGGTATATATTCTTCCTTAATGTGGTGCTTATCAGTTACCAGTTGCTGTCAATTTCACTTTTGTTATTACAATTATTTTCTAGTGTAGAATTCAGAATTAAGATGTACATCTCAATGCCTAATTCTACATCAAAAACTAATTATAATAATAAAATTCAAATTCTAAATTCAGATGTACATCTGAAAGAGCATGTGCTAGTAATTCATAGTAAGTGATTCTGTTAGATTGGGTTAGTATTCTCCCTCTTGCTCTCACTATGTCATGCACTTTCAAAATACATTCCTTCGTATCCATATATGCAACAAACTCCGACAGATCCCCACAATCTTCATCTTGACGAAACACCTTACAAGAGAGACATTGTCAAGAATTTGGAGTTCGACTTATCAAAAAATATAACCGGCAATGCGTCGTGGCTTGTTGTGAAAAAAATATGCAATCTCCATAAAGGCCTCTATACAATCCTCATCTAAGCTATTATATACAACACATTCACTCATTTCACCCTCCATGCATCAGTGTCTTTTTCAATGCTTCAACTTTTTCCTTATAACTGGACATATCAGTAACATAATTTCTCAACTTTGAGCCCACCATCTCTAATACCAGATTTATTCCACCACATATTTCCACAAGTCCATCGACATCAACACTTTCGTGGAATTGTGCGTTGGCACCATGCAAAGCTTTCTTACACAAAATATTTTTTGTCTCTTTTGTAGATAGGAAATCAACTCCATGTGCATACCGTTGAATATGATATAAATCCTTAAACATATCATCCTCTACTAGATTTCTTGTGGTGACAAAAATTCTAGTGTGCGTTGGAAGGCTTGTCAGCTCCATGTGCACGAGATTTTCCAAATTCCCCCCTTTCAGAGCATTGTTGATGAACATGAATACAGGGTAGGTTACCTCCCTAAAAGTGTTCCTTATTTGTTCCTTACCATCCACATGACTGCCCAGATAAAAAAAAATGTCAAACAAATGTAGTAACATTTTTTTTTGCAACTGTTTAAGATGATCATTTGAAAAAATTTCACCCATGTCCAGTCTGTAGAATTTGTCCGACTAGGTTGAGTCTGCTGAACACAACAGTTACAAGGGTTATCTTGCCCACACCTCACACTCCATAGATTATGACAACTCTCCTTGATTTATCATTTATGTCGATGTTCAATTTTTTAGTGTAACTGCAATAGCAAAACAAAGTTTGAAATTAGTAACAAAACAATTATGGATGTTTCCTAAAGGGTAAAGAAATAAAAATAAAATACTACTTGGTCTTGGATCTTCTCCTTTTGATGGATGAAGAACAACAACCACCCTTTCCAAAATACTAATTATATCTCCCAAAGTCATATATGTGTATGTGTCAAATATGGGATTCAATGTTCTTGAAATCGGTAACTTCCACAGAAGCAGAGAAAAACTTATACCATCATTACACCGAAGGCGTTCCCCCTATGGGAAAGGCCTTTGTGGACAATCAAGCCACTATCTTAAAATTGACATGCGAAATGACGGTTATGACAACCTTTTTGACGATTTGATGCTTTTAGTTGTTTTATTGTTTTTCCCCAAATCAGTTGCATGCAAATTGGTTGAAAATTTTTGAGGGAAGAACTCCCGTTGCATGAAGAACTCGATTTATAAGGCTGTATAGGGAGCAAAATAATTCAGACCGGTTTTCAGCTAGAGCATCACTGTAATTTCGTTCAGAGCCTTCAAGGCCTACATGTCGATTACTCTAAGGAGGATTTAAAAGATCTTGTTAAAATTTTGACTATATTTAACCTGTAAAACCATTCTATCCATTTTGAGCATGTAAAAAAAGTTTGTTTTGGAGCTTTTCTAGCATATTTTGGTAAGAATTCCAGATTTTTTCTTATTTTGATTTGGTTCATATATTTTTTGGAGCAAAATTTGAGTTCTGTTATTGTTTCTTCGTGGTTTTTTCATTTATGTATCTGATGGATTGAAAAAATGGAGTTTATTTTGGGTTTTCTGTGAAAATTCCATTTCCATTGTTTTTGTTTTGTAGGATTTAGGTGTTATATCATTTATTTTCGTGAAAAATATGAAATATCAAGTGTATTTTTGTTCCGGGAAAAACAAAGCTTGTTTCTGCTTTTTTCGTAAAGTTTAGTTTCTATTTTGTTTTTCGTCGCATGATTTATTTGTTTTTATTATTTTTTATTGTTATTATATTTGTTTTTTTTAATAATGGCAAATAGTTTTTTGAAAGGGACTATACCCTTGAATACAAAATAAGGCCTTTAAGCCGGAATAAGAGTGAGAAACATAGCAGGACTAACCAAGTCCAGGTAATACAATGAAATTCCACGTAGCCCAGAAACAACTACACAAGCGAGACTTAACAGCAAAACAACAGTAAAAAAATAGTAACCCGACAGCCAAGAAACAGTAAGAATAACAAAAGAGAGCAGTAGAAGCATGCAGGACTACTTCTTGGCTGCTTGATCAACACTGATCTTGACTTTTTTCCAAGCATGAAACATACCCAAAGCGGTCATGTGGGCAGCATCCGTCTTATCGAGCTCCTCGATGGTTCTTTTGCTCTCTTTTTCATTGCCCCCAAAGTGCAGCCGGGACACCGCTGAGGTTGGAAACACTTTTGGCATGCCCCACGATGAATTCCTCAATGGCCCTAAAGGTGGCAATGTTGTAATCATGCCCTAGTCTTAGCCTTCCCAAGGCGGGAGTCCAAGGAGGTCAGCTTTTTGTATATGTCTTCAATCTGACTATTGTCAATGCTCCCTTCCCCCCTCCATGCTTTTCTTACCTTTTTGCTTAGCTAGGTTTTTGACCTCATCCTTCAGCATTTTTATCTCAGCCTCTAAGGCCTCCAGTCTCTTGGAAGGGTTATCCATCTGTGCTTCCCGGGGACTGGCACTACTTATGTTTAGCAGGTCACGTGCAATGTCAAGATCAAGAGGCTCTTTCCCTGCTGCAAGAGTCTCAAGGTTGAGTCTCCTAGAAGCCCTGGTGAGAGGACGTTTAGAGGCAGAGGCGAGGTGGGTGGCAGGTGAGTCTCAATATTATATTTGTTAAGGGTAGGAAAAATCTAGTTTTTGCTGGATATTTGTGAAAATTTAGCTCTTCCGGCTATTGCTTTGTGTTGTTTTTATTGCTCTTGGATTTTCCGCTAAATAAGCCTAATTTTTTCTCGATGTTTGACAAAAAAGTCGACTTCATTTGATTGTTTGTAGGGTAAATTTGAGTCTCCTCTGGATTTTGGCGTCCTATCTTGAAATACATTAGTGCTTTCATTTTTTATTTTTGTTGAGAGATTTGGGGTTTTCTACCATTTTTTTAATGTTGTAGCTCTCGAATATTCAATGTTGGCTAAGTTTAAAAGTAATTTTCTCGGCTTTATATGGTTTTCTTGCTATACATTACCTTACCCACAAATATTTGCTTAAATGTACCCGATTTCATTTTTCAGCGATTCATTCAAAAGAAAATGTGATGGTGGAAGGAGTTTCCATTTTTTAAATCAATAATGGTGGATTTCTTTGGCCCTGCCTTTTTCTACCCAGAATTTATGAATAATTTCCCCAAGATTTACTCTTCTTATTTGTTTGGGATGTTTCAAGCTTTTCTAGTTATTGCTTTTGTAGAACTATTTGTTGCCACTATAGCTTTGATCTCCTTATAATTTAACGTTTTGACATTTATGTTCTTATATAGTATGCATCGAACCTCATTAGCGTGAATTTGGCCTCTACCATTTTTTCCAAGTTTCATAACTCTTGTAGAAGTAATCACAGAGATTTGTTTGTAAATTTCTTCTGGATTTTTGGCGTAGTTGTTTGTTGTATCTATGTGTTATTTTTGGTTGATAACATCTATGAAAAAACTACTCCGCAAAACGTAACCACTCGTGATATAAGATTTGCAAATGTATATGTACAAACTTGTAACAAGTTTTAAATGTAAACAAAACCTTTAAATGAAGTGGTTCATCTAGATTTCTGCACTTACAAAATCAATCACACCCCTTATCAACATCAACTACAAAAGAAATAACTATCCCTCTAAATCAAATAACATATATCGTTCGGTGTTCACATTGCATTGTATACATGCGATTGCTAGTATAATATATATTTGAACATTTTAATCCATCGATCCAGAACACTGTTTTATAACTAAAAAAATTTCTTATTCGGTAAAATTCCTACAAGTCTTACCTCGAAAGCTAGTGAGATTTCATTTGAGTCACACACATAATTGATCCTCCAACAATAGTTTTAATGGATTCATTAAGCTTCCCTTGCTCTTGGGGCAGATGCTCATCTAGTTTATTGTGCTTCGCAAGGGTGCAAAAATACACCAGAAGCGTCACACATTCTTCCTTATTGCTAGAAACTTGCTCAATTTGATCCAAAATATATGCAACAACTGAAAGCCCTGCTGCCACCAAATGAATTTTTGCCAGCTCTTTTGTTATATCACTTATAACCTTTTGAGTGGCACGATCGACCCTGGATATAAATCTCTTATGTGTAGATGAGAACGACATCATATCCATTTTTTAAATATGGTAGTACAACTTAAAATTTGAAACATTAAATTAATCCAAAAGCAAAAAAAAAAATCATAGACTAAGACTGTAACATATTATACCTTCCCACCATCTCCATGAACACTCTTCAACACCTTCTCTACAAAATTCTTCCCGAACATGATGAAAGGAACGATTCGAGACGAACTAATGGTTTCTTGTATAGAAATTGTGCTGGTACTCTCTCTTCGTGCCTGAAAACTATGATCATTTTAAAAGTTATTGTTGGATATGCAAATACAAACATAAAGAAGCTTATTGGATTAGCAAACTTCTCTCTCTTGCTAGTAAGTTTCTAATTTTCTCTAAAGTGTTTGCTGCTAATCATGTTTATTATTCTTCATGTTGGGCTCCCTCTAAGGCTTCGTATGCCAAGTTAGAAAATTTGCTTGGAGATTTCTTATGGGCTAAAACACATGGTCACAAAGGCTTCCATAGAGTGGCTTGGGACATTTGTTTCTCTCTTAAAGGGTTGGGTGACTTAAGGTTTATTGACATTTAGCTGCAAGGCATTTCTCTTAGTGTCAAGTATATTTTCAAGGGTTTAGAAGGGTGTGAGGCCTAGAAAATATTGCTTCGTCATTGCATCTGTCAAGGTGCTCCTTTTGGAAAGCAATCCTAGAAAAACTTGGGTCTTCAAAGCTTGTTACTCTCCCTTGTTCCCGTCAAAATTGGAGGAACATTTTTTATGAAGAGTATTTAGAAGGCATGGGAACTGGTCAAACCTCACTTGAGCTAAGTAGGGGATGGTTTCAGAACCAGGTTGTCTATCAATTCGCACTCTTTATGGTGGTCTCATGTTCTTACTTTTCACAATGTTCCCTTTGTTAAGGTCCCATGGATTAAAATCCTCTGGCTTTTTAAACATGGAATCAAATTTCTTGGGGATGTTTTTTTATAAGGTTACCCTTTCTTGGAAACCCTGGGTCTTTATCAAAGTGTAATTTAGCCTTAACAATGGCGATAAAGAATCTATACACGGAATACATATTTCCATACCTGAGTATATGCTTCACAAAATTGAGGTTTCTCCTCTTGTTCAGTGTTAGAGTGATTGGCACTGGCCCACAACAACTCCATTTAGTTGGTACAAACCCCAACTTGGTTACCAACGTCTTGCTCTTGCCCACATCCCTTTTGAAAAACTCAACAAGACCTGATGATCTGTAAACTTCTACTTTGGAACTCTATGAATCACATAAAATTATTGTTCTACTTTCAACTTTGGAAAATGACAGTTTGCTTGAAATATTAGAGCTTCATGAGTGATTATCTAGTGCTATAGAAAGGAAATTGCAGAGTGGGAAAGAATACAAAAAAAACTCCAACACCAACAATTTTATCCTAGAAACCTCCAATGGAGGAAAACCAGTCAGGAAGGGAAAATGCTCTTTCTTCCCATTTGTATTAGTCTAATATAGACAATTTATAGATTACAATAAGTTTGAAGAGTAGAAAAAATGTCAACCTTCTCTCCAATTACTTGCTTTCTTTGTTTCTACACCTTACTCCTACAATTCCATTCCAGCACTGAAGATCTTACTCACTGCTCTCATTAAACTCTTCTTCTCAATCTCTCTGGATCTCTCAATGTTGTTCTCTTGCTCCTTTCATGCATTTATAAGTCTTCACATGTCCTCCCATGCACTGGAGGATGTGAAGGGGCATGGAAAGGGAAGAGGCACGGCTTGGTGCTTCAAAATGTGTCCTTCCGCATTCAAATTTCCTTCTCTGTCTGAAAGTGACAAGACCGCCGCCCTGGTTGGGCGGCGGTTCTGAAACCACCGCTCTGAACAGAGCGGTGGTTCATTCCAAAACCTCCGTTTACCTCATTTGCTCATTTTTATTATTTCTTCTTCCTGGTGGTGATGCAATTGATGAAGTGGTGTGTTTTTCTGGATCCCTATGGATCACTTGAAAGCTCAATTCACCATACAGGTTCTAGAAATGTAGATTCATTAACATTTTGGAAAGCTCTTATAGAACCAAAAAAGGATCATTTTCTCTAGTGCACTCTTTATCAGGGTTTGTCGATTGGCAGACATCTTCATCATCTTGGGGTTGTTAATCCCTTGTGTCTTGTTTGTCAATGTCCTTAATCCATTATGCATTCATTCTGATTTTTCACGCTTTCTCAGTCCGCCTAGAAGTGGATTCACTCCCTCTTCCAACCCTTCCACCTTGAACCCTTCACCTAGAATATTGTTTTATTGGGGGACTCTGCATTGATTCCAACACAATTCAACAAATTTTGTTAAATCTTTCATGCTGAAATTCTTTTTGAAATTTGGAAGATAACAAATGAATCTATTTTTAATCAAACTTCACTTAGCCTAGAGTTTTCAGTCTATACTAAGACAAGAATTATTACTCATGTGTTGCTTTAGATCCAGGTCTAGGCAAAGAAAGTCTGCTTAGAGGTGGTACATTTGGAGGATCTTCTCTCCCACCTGGGTAGTGCCCCATGCTTTGTTAGTCAGGTTTTGTCTCTGTCACATCGTCCTTCTTTGTCGTGGCGACGGTCCCCACCTCCCCCTCAGCCTCGATCTCGTGGTTAAAGATAGAAACAACGTGCTTAGGCTCAACGCAGTTCCTCCCCTCCTCGGAGGCAAGTCGGTGGTGTTTTTCAGCAGCTCGGTGGCAATGGCTAAGGGGATAAACCCCATTCCCAGGATGACAATGGATTTGGATGGGGGGATCATCCCTCTGGCCGCAACAATGACACTACCTTGGGGTGGCCTTCTTCTCCAGCTTCTGAATCTAGGTGGGTTGTTCCCCCTGATACATTTCCGCAATTAACTCTTGTAATTTCTCCAACCAGATAGGATGATCCAGCCCACGATCAGTGCAATGGTTGGGATCTTACACCAAATTCTTGTGATCCCCCTACTACAAGTTGGGGTGATGCTTCACACAGGCCGCCTTCTCCTCCTCCTTCATCTGCTATGTTCACTGTTGTTACTTAATTAGCTCCTCTGTGACTTGTCACTTATGTGACTTTTTCCTTGTTCATTTGTATTTTGTATCTCATGGCATGTGTGTGCCTTGTTTGGTGTATTTTGGGGTGACTTTTCCACCTGGTTTTTTATTGAAAACTCTCTATACTTTTCTTGATCATATTAATATAAAAGTGTGTTACAATAAAAAAATCTTTTGTTATTGCAATTGGCACTGAAAAAGAACAAGAGAATGTGATTCGAATTTTAAAAATTGACATAAATGATAAATCAAGAAGAGTTGTGATAATATATGAAATGGGAGGTGTGGGCAAGACAACCCTTGCAACTGTTGTGTTGAGCAAGCTTGACCTTATCCGTTACAAATTTTGCAGACTAGACATGGATGAAAGTTTTTCAAACAATCATCTTAAACAATTGCGAAAGCAGATGTTAATGCATTTGTTTGAAAAAAATGTTGATCTAAACAGTCATCTAGAGGGTAAAGAACAAGTAAGGAACTCTTTTAGGTAGGCGACCCACCAAGTATTCATGTTCATCGATAATGCTCTAAAAGTGGGCGATTTGGAAAAGGTCCTACCCGTGGAGCTGTCAAGCCTTTCAACACACACGAATTTTTGTCACCACACAAAATCTAGTTGACATTGAGATGTTTATGGATTTAATATCCAATGGTATGCATAAGGAATTGATTTTCTATCTGAAAAAGAGGCAAAAGAGATTTTGTGTAAGAAATCTTTGTGTGGTGCCAATGTAAAATTCCACAGAAGTGTTGATATCGATAGGATGGTGGAGATTTGTGATGGAATCCCTTTGGTTTTGGAGATGGTGGGCTGAAAGTTCAGAAAATATGTTAATGATGTGTCAAGTTGCAAGGAATTGGTTGAATCGTTGAAAAGAACACTCATAAAAGGAGGGTGAAATGAGTGAACGTGTGGTAGATGTTGTCTATAATAGTTTAGATAATAATTGCAGAGAGACCTTTCTCGGTATTGCCAAATTTTTACTATAAATCACGGCTTGTTGCCGGTTATGCTATTGGAAAATTTGAGCTCCAAATTCTTGAAGATGTCGCAGTTATAAAGGTGTTTCGTCAAGAAGAAGAATGTGAGAAATATGAGGATCTAGACAAGTTTATTGACTATATGGATATGAAGAAAGGTATTTTGAAATTGCATGATATAGTGAGAGAAAGAGGGAGAAGACTGTCCTAATCTGAAAATTTCACTGATAATAGAACGCTAACATGCGCTCTAGGAGATCCACAAGTATATATTTTTTCTTAATGTGGTGCTTACCAGTTACCAGCTTCTGTCAATTTCGATGTTATTGTAATTATTTTCTAGTGTAGAATTCGGAATTCAGATGTACATCTCAATGCCTAATTCTACATCAAAAACTAATTACAATAATAAAATCCAAATTTATAGCAGTTGGTGATTTTCGATTGGTAACCACCACATTAGGAAAAAATATACTTGGGTATCTCAAATAGCATGTGCTAGTAATTCATCAACCTTTCGTGTAGAAATTCTTTTTGAAATTTGGAAGATAAGAAATGACTCTATTTTTAATCAAACTTCGCTTAGCCTAGAGTTTTATGTCTATGCTAAAATTAGAATTATTGCTCATGTGTTGCTTCAAATCCAGGTTGAGGTAGAGAAAGTCTGCCTGGAGGCGGAAGATCATCAGGATATTCTTGGCCACTAGGGTAGTTCCCTATGCTCTGTTAGCTGAGTTCCATCTTTGTCACAGCGATGGTCCCCGCCTCCCCCAGCCTCGGCCTCGTGGTCAAGGCACCCGACAGAGACAATGTACCCAGGCTCAGTGTTGTTTCTCCCCTCCTCGGTGGCAGGTTGGTGGCATTTTTCAATGGCTCAGTGGTGATGGCTCGAGGGATCCTCCCTGTTCCCAGGATGGCGAGGGCTCTAGCTGGGGGGCTCATCCCTCTGGCAACAATAGTGGTAGCTGCTCTAGACGGCCTTCTTCTTTTTTTATCTTCTGGTTCCAAGCGGGGTGCTCCCCTTAATAAATTTCCACATTTAGCTCTTATGATTTCTCCAACCAGAAAGGATAATCCAGCCTGCAATTAGGGCGATGGTTGGGATCCTGCGCCAACTTCTCCCGATCCCCCTGCTACGAGTTGGGGTGATGCTTCGCACAGGTTGTATCCTCCTCCTCCTTCATCTGTTATGTTAGTTGTTGCTGTGTAATTAGCTCCTTTGTGACTTGTCACTTATGTGACTTATTCTTTGTTTGTTTGTATTTTGTATCCCGTGGCACGTGTGTGCCTGGTTTGGCGTATTTTGGGGGTGTGACTTTTCCACCCGGTTTTTTTATTAGAAACCCAATGTACTTTTCTTTATCATATCAATATAAAAGTGTGTTTCAATAAAAAAACTAAATTATTGTCAAATGAACAAAAATTGGAGGCCGTTGGAAAAAAAACAATAAACAAAACTTCTGGACTTAAAATTACATAAATAAATAATCCAAAATCCTTTTCATACAAAGAAACTTATGTTGTTATTTGAACACAATTATATAGAGAGAAAGATCCTTACCTTACATTCACAGAGGCGTGATTCTCAAATTTACTGCTTGGTAGCAGCTACAACTTGATTTTTGAAGTTCAGCCACACTGAGAATCCAGATCTGAAAATCCTTTTATTGTTTTCCTCCACTAATGTCTTGATTTGCTCGCCGCTTATTTCTTTGTATTGGTTGTATTTGTCATTTTTTTTTGATTGCAGAGATTGTTGTTTTATTGATATTGATGCCTATGTGTTTAAGTAGGGTATGGATATGCTCAGCTCACCAATCAGGGGTGTGGTCATTCAATGCGTTTGACAAAGGTGCAACACGGCCATTTTTGGATCGTTGTTTTGCCAATGCAATGACCACTACGTGGCTTGCCCAATGTATCAAGGAGTTCGGTTTGGGATCAATACTCAACTCGGATGGAGACACAGTGTAATACTCTTTGAAATTTCCTCACTTCCCCATGCCAAATTAACCTGCTCTAGTACCAAATGTAGAAGAGGGACGCAAGCCTCACAATTTTATTAATATTCAATCAAATCAAGTACAATAGGAGTGACTACACTATTTATAGATATTGGACAGTCATGTATAAACAAATAATTAAGTTGCATAGGTGCAATAATAAACCTGGTTACAAAAGTTTCCAAAATACATACGGGAAGTAGAAATAAAATAAGATACAAACAAATATGTTGTTGCAACAATGCAACAATAATCCTTCACGTATGCAAAAAAAAAATATAATGGTTATATAATCATAACCATACAAAAGTAATAATAAACCACCTAATTACCTAATGTACAATGCATAATTACTAAAGTAAACTAAGTTTACCCTAACAATTTGAAACATCGAAGTCCCAATTTTCAGACTTCGGGGATTCAGACTTTTAGAAACTTTAGGCAGATCATGGGATGAATAGTGCCAATGGTTTAGGCATGCACATGTCTGAAACTTCGACACAGGAGGGCCTTCGAAGTCTCATGCAACTCAAAGGGCACACCGAGTTAGGTGGAGTAAGTTTGGATCCAACAAAACAATGGTGGCCACATGGAGTTCAACCTGTGGGCGATTCATGACCTAGCTTGATCAATGATGAAGGAATCCTGCCAATCGGGTAATACGAGGGAAATTTTGGGGTAAGGCCAATGGTTGGCATGTGTATGTAATGAGCAATGAATAGCATGAGCCGAGGCAATTGTGAGGTTATGAGGAGCTCGTTAGTTGGCCAAGTGGCTTTTGAAGGTGTTGAGCTACGTGTTATGGGAATGGGTCTTGGGTAGACCTATCTTTGAAGCATGGCAAAGCAAGAACTCGACAGTTAGATGCAACGTAGCGAGGGTTTCACAAATGGTGAGCTCGCCAAATGTTATGCATAGAGTCTGATGGAGGATGTTGTTTCAATCCAGGGATATCAGATGAGGGCCATGCGGTGGGAAACATTAGCTCATGGGTGGTATTCAACACAAAGGTGATGAGGATGATGCAGGCTAGTGGGGAGTTATCGACAGAAAGCACGAATAACCTACCAAGGAAGGATAAAAAGGGGCTCGGTGTGGGAAGTTCGATGTTGAAGTATTGATTAGAGAAGAAGGTAATACAACCATGAACAGTGCAAAAGGGATCTCACCTATCTCACTGATAAGCTTGGCAAGCTAGTCAACCAACTCGCCACGAACACAAACATTGCACAATAAACCCAAATGAACACCTAAACTCCCCTTCACACAAACCAATATAACTTGAGCTAGGAATGCCTATTTCTTGCAAACTTATAGTCATTGGAAAGGGGGAAATGAGAGCTTCATAATGGAGGCATGAAAAAATGGATTTTTAGAGGTTTTAAAACCCCAAAATTATAAAGGCCCCAAAACCTGAAATGTCATATCTAGAGCTCTAGATGTCCGTTTTGCACAAAAAACTAGTCATTGGAATCGTGGAGAGACAATCTACAACATGGAAACATAAAAATCAGAATTTCAGAGGGTTTTTACTTCCAAAATTCATGAAAAGCTAATATCATCTTGGGTAGGTGAGAAGTCATCATGAGGGTATGGGCATGTTTCCTTCTTCCACAAAGCAAAGTACAAAAGGGTATGGGCTTTTTAAACTTGCCCATAACTCTTGAAGGTGTAATGATGGATTTTGCAGGTGGTTGGAATGGATTTTGGGTTTCCTCACTCTCTCTTCCAAAATTTCTTCCTATAAAATGTAAAAGAGTTGTAAAAAAAAAGAGTTAGTCATTTTCCTTCCTCTCTGCACCACTATTCTCCATTCCTTCAATTGAGTCGTTGTGAATTTCATGGGGCTTAATGCATTCCTTCCAAATTTATAATGGCATTTCTTGCCTTTCCCCATCATGTAATGCACTGTGCATACTTTAAGGAGAAATAACATTATGTTCTGTGTTAAATCTTCTAACCTCTTCATGATTTTAGTGTTCTATCTTGCCTCTCATTACAAATTGGGTGTTCTGTGCAAATTCCATTGTTTATTGCAGATTTTGGGTGTGTTGTGTTTGTTCAAGGAACAATGTAATGTGTAAATTCTTGTCTATGGTGCATGACCACCCTCTCAAAGTGTATTCTTCTCCATTTTCTAGGGTTGGGATCTGTCTAACACTCCTCTTGGTGTATCATCGCTTTTAGTGTAGGTTTCATTTCATGCATTTTCTCTACCCCTGTCTCCTTGGAAGCATTAGATTAATTTTAGCCAGTAGTTTTACTTACATTAGGAATAGTTGTGGTAGGTAAGTTTTGGAAGACGAACTAGCCTTCTCTAGAGAGCTATCCCATTTAGCAAGGTCCCATACTTAGGATAGCTCTATGTTAGCAAAAAATTAGGGATCCATAACCAAAATCCCGGGGTGATACTTTTTTACGATAACATGAAGGTTGTCAAGGAGGATATTTATATGCCATCAAGGTTTGAAACATGATCAACAAGCCCAAGTTAGCTCAAGAGAGTATGTTTACTCAAGTTCAAGAATATCACATGTGTCTCCATGCTTCAGTTCATGAGAAGTTGAAGGAACTAGGAGTTTGAAATACCTCTAGAGTGATAAGGTATGGAAAATGACTCCTCCCGTGTATTTTTGAGTTCTTGCACTTGTTAGGTGTTTGAGTCCTATGTCAAGATGTCTTTCATGATGTGTTCAAGGTGTATGTTTCTATTATTGAGCATTAACTAGTGTCTTATGTTTCTAAAAGAGAGTATGTCTGAGTCTGAGTTTAATATGCCATTCATACAAAGATATTTATCTTGCTTCAAAAAATTAATTTCATCTTAGAATTTATCAACATTGATTCATGTGTCTATGTCTAAGTTTATTTTTGGTGCTTATCAATATGTCTTCATCCCTATTAGTCATGTAAATATGTCCCTAAGCTATGATTAGCCTTTGTATGTATATGAGTGAACCTTTTTTATTTCTTGAAGATGTTTTTTCAAAGGTGATATCCTGAATATGAAGTGCTAAGTCTAAGAAAGTGTTCTTTGTAGTGCTATGAGTTCTTATTTCTGTGATGTCAAATAATGTCAAGCTTTTGTATCAAGCTTATAAGGATGTTCATAGTCAATCATGTTGTCCAATATGGTCATGTATTATGGAATGCATATCATGGTTGTAGTATTATGTAAAGTAAGGGCACCACTGTCATGTGTCTTATGATTTGAGATGTATATTTTTGTAACAATAGATTTAGTGATTATTATATGTATCATGAAACAAGTATTGAAAGTTCATGTAGTCAATGATGTCTTTAGAAACAAGGTCTCTTGTAACGTTTTATGAATTATGCACTGTCTTGGTAAGTGTCTCAAAAGGTCAAGAAGTTGTGTTGTTGTCAATATGTCATGACTTTTCTAGTCTTGAAGCCAAATGGATCAGATGTTTGTGTGTAAGCATTGTCATGTGCCTAGTTTTTCACTATTGTAGCCTTCAAGGATTTTGAGGTTACTAAAAAGGTCAGATATCATATTGATCTGTGTCTAAGTCCTTTGGAAGCCTATAGAATTACTTCAAGGTCTCTATAGGTTAAAAATATTGATATATAAGGTTTGTCATGTGGTGTTATGTCAAGTACTAGGAAAATTCTATGAATTCTTAATGAGCATGAAGCTAAGAATGATGTCACACCCAAATGTATCTTATGTCCTCTTCAAGGTCTACTAACTGAATGTGTGTCAATTATCAAAATGTACCTCAAAAATGTCCATTGTTTGTAGTGTCACTGTGATGTGTAATCAAGTTGCGTAAGGTTTGTCAAGGGCACAATTATGCTTTAAAAAAAGAAAAAATCATAATATAAAGGTTCTGAGGGTTAGACTTGTAAGAATTCACAAGATGTCTACGAATTCACAAGGGCTTGATCTCTAAGCTCTACTATTGAAGCCTTCACGAGTATCCAAAGGATTGAAGACTATGTATAAGAGTTTAAAATAGTCATGCTACATGTATAATGTTGGGTACTAGTAACTTGTTAATGAAGTCAATATGTAAAAGTGATCTACAATGAGGGTATGTGTTTTTGAAACCCCAATGTCTGAGTTTTGTTATTACTAAGAATCTTTAAGAGACTAAGGAGGTGAGAGAATGGTCATGAAGCTCTTCAAACTTGTTAAAATAATATCATAGGTTTGAGAAACATAGTTCAAGTTACTATGACCTTAGAAGGGAGTTGGATGAGTACAATATGATATCATGATTCACGCATCAAAGTGTGCCTTGAAAGTAGTTGTTACTCCCAGAACTACTGAATATGTTCATGAGTGTTACAAAGCGTGAATGAAACAAGTTATGTTTAGTCCTAAATACCTTTCAAATGAAAAGTTCAGTGTAAGTGAAAAGTATATAAGGCTACTTCAAGAAGACAGAGCATGCTAATGATTAGGTGTCACAGTTGATGAAGAGTTGTTATAGTAAGAAGAAGGCCCTAGTGGCTAAGGTGACTATGAATTTTCAAAGTGCATCTACAGGAATAAAAGTGGAGATCAAGGTAGATATTGGTGACAGAGCATGGTGACTATTCAATCAGAAGTTGTATGATGCATTCATACAGAGAAAGATGAAGACCATGGCTACAGGGTTCATAAGTTGAAAAAGATAGTCTTAGATGAAGATTTAGGTTTTGAGAATATCATGACATCATATGAAGTTGAAAAAGAACAAGGATCTTGAGAGATAGTTCAAATGTTGATAGTGCACAGGTTAACTGTAGGGAAAGTGTGAAGCTCATGTGTCATTCTGAGCAGTATAGAAGGAAATTGTCTTGTTAAAGATGCTACAAAGTTTGTAATGACATATTCTTCCTGTCTATGTTAAGAGTGAATACACCTTAAAATCATGGTAAGATGTCATCGATGATTGGAAAAGAGTGTTAAGAAGTATACATCCATGTTAAGATTAAGGCATGATTACAATTTTTTTAGGGGCTATCATATAACATGGAAGTCACAACAAAGGTAAGATTATCTCAAATATTTGAAATTGACATTCATAGTTGTTTCAGTAGAGTACATAGTCTATTAAGTGAAAGACAAAGATCCTACAAATTTGTAAAAATTCCTTACTCCCAGGGGGAGTTTGGTCTCTAAGAGTTGTGAAAGATGCAAGGTCTCTCTAGTAAGAGTTTGAGTGAAGAAAAGTAAGCTACAAGTAACAGTTACTTCAGGTGTGATCGGGCATTGAGAAGGAATTATATGAATGTGATACAAGAAAAATACAATGTACATCTTAGAGAAGAGTCTCAAGGTCAGGGGGAGCCTTACTAAGTGCTATAGTCAATCAGATATAGTCTCTTGCAAGGAAAAATTTTGCTCAAGGTGTGTATGAGCTCTTCATAACATGGGGGTGCTTGGTTGATCTTCCAAGAAGTTGAAATGATGTTATCAAGGCCATCCAAGGAAGGCAATTTATGTTTTCTCTTTTTTCCAAGATGTTGATGGTGTGTGAATGCTTATCTCAGTCAAATATAATTGTGGAAGACTGAAAATGTTGTTTTGGACCTTGAGAAAGTTGTAAAGTTGATTTCAAGGCATGATAACAAGGCTAGCAATCCCAATTTGTACACTTGAGATAGAAATGGAGGTATTATGTCTAGGGGGGGTGCTATCTAGTTGAGTCAAAACTTGGTTGACCTATGATTACATGTTGAAATTGGTCAAAATTGCTCTAAAAAGTCCGTTTTGGACTCATAGTGTTGCTCTTGGTATGAAGAGTAAGAATATGCCTTGTATTGCATGTTTTATGCCTAGAGTAGATGGATTATTGTAAAAAGAGGTGATATAATTCTTTGAGATGTATGGGACTGACATTGTTGGTATGATGAAGATGTGGATGACTCATATTTTAGTGTGATACAATATTTCCAAGAGGAGCAAAACAGAGGTGAAGAAGAAAATTGCATGCCTAGAAGATGCAGAATGATTTTGTAGCTCCAAAAAAGGTATTATTTTTCTTCTTTCATGCCTTACTAATTTTTTTCAGATGTTGGAAGTGCTTTTTTTAGGGGGAGTATGTTGCTTGCATGCCTAAAATGAAAGCAAGAATCAAATTTTTAAGAAAAATCAAGAGATTGAATCAATTTAAGACCTTTGGTTTATGTTTCCAACCAAATCATGAAGGCATGAAGCTGAAGAAGGTGAATAAGGTGAGCTACATGTATGTGTTTTTCATTAATGTAAAGAGGTGGAGAAGTTCAGGGTGTTTTCCATCAATGACAAAGAGGGAGATTATTGGGATATGGTCCTAATAAGTGTTGTAATTGATGCAAAACCACATTAATGACAAAGTTAATGTTGTATTAAGGTAATAATGTTATTTATGGTGCTAACATGATGTTTTGAATGTATATCAGCTGATATAATGGGATTCAATGAGGTGTTCTTGTTCTTGCAAGCCTATACAGGTGCCTAGGAGATGTAGTTTAGCAGTATGAGCTTCCTGGATGTTTAGGAAGTATGTTGACATGATTGCTATCATGTTTTGAGGGTTTTTGATTAGTCACAACAATTGCATGGTTCAGGTACAGGTAATTTGCTATCTTACAAGTGCTCATTGGGAGTAGGTATGCCAACTTGAAGGCGTGACAGTGTGGTTTGGAGCTAGATGAGCTCATGGAAGCATGCATTTAGGTGTATCATGGTATATGATGTATGTTTTAGTCATTTTAGATGTTTCTTATTCAGTTATTTCATTATTTTAGTTGACCCTATCTTCTACAGTGAGGATCTAACATAAAATCATAGGTAAGTCTTAGTGAAAGGAGATTTTGAACTATGTATTTGACATTATGATGATTGGACATGTTAGAGGGATGAGTCATGATTATCTTAGAAAAATTTTAGGTACCCATGATGTGTATTTTTCCAAATATGACTGATTATGTGAGACAATGTGTAAATCAAGTCAAATTCCAGCTCAAAGTTGAACTTCAGATGCTTGTTGTGAACAGTGTACTTTGCATGGTACTTTGTTCCTTTTAAGGGAGATTCTAAGGTGATTTTAAAATATTTCACAAAAATAATGAGGTTTTTTTATCGTCACATTTTTATGAATGATCGTTAAGAAGGTAAAGTGGTTTAAAACCCTAGCTAAACCCTAGCTAGGAGCAATTGGAAGATAGTGAAGTATTGTGAACCAGTTTTGATTGATTCATCAAAATTGATGATTTTATTTTGTATAAGACTTTGTAATATTTCCAAAAATGTATGGTTGAGGTCATGGTGATAAGTGGGCCCCACCTAAAAATTAAAGTTTCTAAATAATAAGGTTGTAGAATAAGTTGTTCCAAAGGAGTAACATTCAAAAATTGATGTTTCATGGTAACTAGGAGGAATCTTGATGTCCATGAAGTTTTAGGGAAAGATCATGCAGTTACATGGTGTTTTGAGGTCCAAACAGGTTGGCTCATCAAAGGGCAATTTTGGGGTCTCAAATAGTAGGGTCCAGTAAAATGAGCATAATTTGAGCTACAGGTGGAGTTTTGAGATGATTCAAGTTGTGTTGGAAATTAGATTAAGAAATATTTATATATTTATATTATTTGCCTCATGATTATTCAATTTGGTATGGTTTCTAGGGAATTTTTTATGCATGAATATTTTTGGCAGTTAAAGACAGGATGTGTTTAAGTGAAAGTTTGATGTTGTTTGAAGAATTAATGGATTGGGAGATGCTTCTTAGAACCTATTGTCTTGCATGGTTTTTACCTTGGTTTTCTTGATAATTTCAAGAGGTAATAACTGAACTCAACCTCGATATGGTGGGGTTTCTAAGATACCTGCATATGTGAATTATTTTTTTGCACACCGTGTTCAGAAACAATCAAAACAAGTATTTGTTGTAAATTAGAATCCTGTAATCAAAGATGCAATATTATATTAAAAAAAAATTATTGACCAAGATAAACACTCCAATATTTATTTAACACATATAGTTGTATGTATATAAGAGATAAACTTACAGAGTTCCCAGTGAGAGGGATATGGTTTGTATCATACAGAAGGATGAATGGGTTCATTGTAAATTTGTTCATAGGAGAGAGTATTTTTGGATGAGGATGAGGCAACATCCAAACCGGATATGTGGCTTAGGAGGGCCTGAAGAAGGTCTTCCTAAGCCTGTTGGCCCAAAGATAGGCTAGGTTGATATGAAGACTAGGGGGAGTATGCCTGATGTTGTTGTAGAATGTCTTGTTGATAGGAATGTTTGTTTGAGGGATGTTTTGCTGATAAGAGAAGTTAAATTCATAAGGTTTATTTTGTTGTGAAATGTTATTTTGTGTGGCATCGTATTCTAGAATATTTTGTTGAGGTGCTCACTGTTGACGAGGAAAGTTCTATTAAGGGATGTTCTGCTGATAGGGAATGTTATGTGATGGAATGTTTTATACTGGGATGTTTTGCGACGAGATATTTTGTTGAGAGAGATTTTATTGGGGGAAAGAACCATGTTGCAAAGCACTAGATTGTGGAGTTTGAATGTGTTGGTATGGTGTCGATAGTTGCATAAGAGGATGTGAATATGTTGGGATGGTGTAAAAGAAGCGGAAATGATGTTGCTTTCTGCATAATGTTTTTTGTGGAATATTTTTTTGTGGGATGTTTTTGTAATGGCATATATTGTGACATAGAAATCAAAGATTGAGAGAGTTGTAGCATGTATTGCAAGGCAAAATGTGTACTGACGATAGCACTGGTGTTGATCATTGGCGTTGTTAAAGGGATAGACATGGTAAAACCTTGAATAGGAATGATATTATGTTAGGATAATACAAAAGTATAAAGATGAACGAAACTTAATGATGATGTTGACACCTGTGAGGAGCCTGAAAGAGCCATCATGGAGGTAGTGGCACTACTTTGGGGAAGTGCAGACCCTATACAAGGACTGGAGGAAGATATAAATTATTGGGTGGGAACATTTTTTTGATGAGATCATATGGAGATCATAGATAGATGTTGAGGAAACATCAGATGTTTCAAGTTGACTTGAAAAAGGTTGCTCATCCGATGTGTCAAATGGATTAAAAGAGCTAGTAGTGTTCTAGGATTGACTAATGCTCGACATTTCAGGTTGAGATGAAGTATCGAAAAGTAACTGTTGAATAACGGGTTCTTGGTCTTGTTTAATGAGTTGTGCAATGATGGATAAATGGTTGTGAATGTGTGCAACAGAATGCAGTGTGAGTGACTGTGTTTGAAGATTTCTTGTTGTCAAGTATGCATTAAGAGCAATGGGATTTGAATCTAACATCTCCTCAAAAATAACATCACCCTCGTTATAAAATGGGAGTTCAGGTGCAATGGTAGAAAATGAATGTTCTGATTACGATGTGTAAAGAATTCATCCATGGTATTGTTGCAGAGAATGAAAGGATTGTTGTCTAATTTCATTGTTATGACCAGACCCTACTCCATTCCATGTTTGAGTGTCATAAAAGGGATTGGATGTGTTAATTTGATAAAGCACTACTTGTGGTTGCATTGGCGAAGAAATTGTTACTGGGAGTGGTGTAGTGTGAAGTGGGGCTTGAAGTTGAAATACAAGCAGTGAGGTAGATATATTTTTAGATAGTTGGTTACGTGTTTATTGTCTAGTGAGAACCATAATAAACAAACAAAAATAAAATGAATAGTAAAATGATTAATGACTAAATGTGTTGATTAACAATCAACAAGGCAAGCAGAGTGTTATTTTATTCTTATCTTAAATAATTATGAAAGGTGAAATGTGTACAATAGTCAACGAGGGTCCTAAGAAGTGGCTATTTAAGGCTGGTTTTAGGTGTGTTTAAACGAGGAGTCCTTGATATATATGAAGGTACGTGAGGAACAACTCTGTACTATTGTCAGTACGGGCATGTATATTGGGGCCTACCCGCTCACTTCACGGTCCCCCTGCGATAAGGGAGTCAGGTTCTGAGCCAAATATACCAAAAATCAGGTGTTTATACTCAGCTAGAATACCGAGTCAGTTTCCCTGTTGGGTGATGAAATCCGAATCAGTTTCACCTATGTGGGAGTTATTTGAATGCATTTTTGGTATTAAAGTTATTGGGTTGTGTGTGAGGGGAAAATAAGTGAATGCAACGAACTTTCCTCTTAATTAGACTATGTGAAATAAGAAGGATGTAGATTTGGTTCGTTTTAAGACCCAAAATGAATGTTAAGTTTTGGTGAAAACAAACAAACAAGAATGCACAACATAAATTTAAAGAGATGGATTTAAAACTTACCACGAAAGCACTCCTTTTTTTCAAATTTTTTATTCTTTTGGCAATTATTGGATTTTTTTTAGCAAATCTAGAAGGTATTATTCCCAGAGAAACAATGCATGTAATATGTTTAAAAGAAACCAGAAATAGAGAAAAACACTACATATTATTAATAAAAGGTTAAGAAAAACAACACAGGGGAATCGATAGCGATTCAAAGGAATCACAGAAGATTAAGCCAATCGCCAGCGATTAGCAATCAGTGAAAAACAAAATTTAAAATGATGATAAAATAATTAAATTAAATAGGGAATAAGGTCCCACTGGGAGTGCCAAAATGTCTCACGTGGTTGTTACCTTAGTTTTCTTGACAATTTTAAGAGGTAATAACCGAGCTTGACCTCGATATGGCGAGATTTCTATGATACCTGTAGATGTGAATTATGTTTTTACGCACCTTGTCGAGAAACAATCAAAACAATTTTTTGCTATAAATTAGACTCTTGTAATCAAAGTTGTCATATTATATTAAAATAAATGTTATTGACTAAGATAAACACTCTAATCTTTATTTAACACATATAGTTGTATGTATATAAGATATTACAAAACATTATGTGCTTATCACTTATTTAAATACAAGTATGATTCAAGAATAATCAATTATTAGATACACCAGTTAGATTCTTGATCAGTGTAGAGATTTTCAAAACAGGAGAATGAGATTCATCTGAATCGGTAGTTTCATCCTCTATTTCGATCAGGTCCAAGTCAGGGATGGAAATGTAATCCTTAGTGAAGAAGTATGAATCTTCTTCCTGGGTGTCGTCTGGTGAGCGAAGGTAGACTCTGAACTGGAGATGTTAATGTGGCTTACGAAATTGGATTCAAAGGTAGTACGGTAATCCTCCTCCAGATGTTCAAGACCGGTCTCGTATTGGCATTCTTAATGAACGAGATCCTCCTGGAGCCTTCATGTTTCATCATATGCCTCCCAAAAGGCATCAGTGGCTTCCTAAATGCATTGTGTTGCAGAAAAAATGGCCTCTAAGTGATCAAATGGAGATACCTGTATCGCACAGAGTTCAAGATCTTGGAGCAAGTTGTATTACTCCCAGTACATTAGATGGCGGAGAACACGAAAGGAATCATTTATTAGCAAGTTAGAACCTCCTAATTTCATGTGAAGACATTATGCTAGACATAAGATTAGTAGATAACAAGGAAAAACAAAACATTTTTATTAGATTTAGCAAAGAATGATGAAAAAGCATGAAAACATAGGAATCACTAGCAATTCAGAGAAATCACTGGCGATTGGGGTGATCGTTAAGAATTACTGTGCAATATGAGAATTTTTACAAAAAAGAGCTTAAGCTAATGAATTAAGAAATTAATTCAACAAAATAGAATGTATTCAACATATCAATGAGATATAAGCAAAGATATACTTGTTTCTGGTATCTAAAATAAATTAAAATGAATGATTTACCTTGCATAACGTATTAGTGGACGAAAGAATGGAAGAAGATAGTTAGAGGATGAAAACAAATAATTTGATGATAAATCAGACGTTTGTTGAGCAAAGTGACATTAGGTGATATTGTTGTGAAGTGCCTAGATACCTAATGAGCTAGGATTGAAATAGCGTAAACCTACACAGCTTTAGAATTCATGTTATCAAATGAGGTCTACAAACAAGTATATATAGATCATCGGTGATTTCAGAGAAAACTAGTTTGGTTAGAAAATCACATGATTTCCTTCCATTTTCAGCTCAAAACGGTGTATTTCGAGGTGATGAGGATGAGGGATGATTAAAAAACCATGAGCTAAGTTTTTTAGGATGAGAGAACTTGTTTTTTGGAGGATTTGGCTAGTTAGAAGGCTAGTTATTTAGGAAATAGATTAGTGTTTTTTAGGAAGTAGTTTTAGAAGCGGTCTAGGTAGTTAGTGAGGTGTCCAAGTTAACTCAATGAGGTGTGAGGGTGAGGTGTAAAGAGATAATAGGTAATTTAATTCTTTTAATTAAATAACCATTTTAGATCTTTAGAGATATGATGGGTCATAAACAAATTAATTAATTAAAAGGGGTACTATAGCAGGGTGTCACAAATGTGTTATCTTTGGTCATGAGTATGTTTGGTCTTGAGGGGGGTGTAGATTTTTGGTTTCTACATTTTCCCCTTTTTGTCTGGTGATTTTTGACAAATTGCTAGACAAAAACAATTTGGAATAGTTGTGTCATCATGGGTGAATTCACGGTAGCGCAATATAGTGAGCACCAGTGTATTTTTGTTTCAAAAGGGCTTGCCCCAATCAGAGAGGGTGCAAGATGAAATGTAGTGGAATCAATTGTCAGGATGACCAAAGGGCTCAATGCATGCAGACATATGATTCTCACCAGGTAGTGTCTTAAGAAATGGGGAAATACCAAATGATGGGGGCCAAAGGGCTCGTCTCCCATGGATGTATGGTAATTCCCAAATTTCAAATATGTTGATTTGTTTAGGAGTTTTGAAGGCTAAAGTCCTTTGAAAACATGGCCCATTTGTGCGGTAATTAACACATAGTGTATTTTTATAGGAAAGTGTGTATGAGGATCCATCAAAAAGGAAATTGCTACTGATTGGGGTTAATCACAAGTGATTGAATTATGTGGAAAATAGGTTATATAACCTGTCATTTTGTGTTTTTATTATCATTGTATTTTAAGGCTACTGTGAAAATAAATTGTCTAGAATGAAGTTTGATTAATTGATTTGAGAGAGATGGAGACTGTGAGTAGGAAGAGGAAACCTGTGCAAGTAGAGGTAGGTTTTAAACTTTAATCTTGTTTAGTTTTCTTTGTAATTTTTGATAATAATTTTTTTTGTAGACGCGGCTTCAGGGTCGTATGGCCATCTAATAGGAATCGTTGATGATTCATTCAATCGCTGGTGATTTATGTAGATCATTGGTGATTCATGTGAATTGCCGGCAATTCAAATGTTTGTTAAAAGCTTTGTGTTTTTTTTATGATTTTCTAACTATTTTAGCTTATGTAATGAATTTGTTTCATTGATTATATCATTATGATGATAAATTATTTTTTTTGTGTATTTTTGTTTTACAGGTGGATGTGAAATTTACTATTAGAGACCGCATCCCTTCGATGTTAGATGAGCTCAGGGAGGATTTGACGAATGATGATTGGGAGCATTAGAGGTAGTGGGTTTTGGAGGGATGAGGTATTATAGTGGATTCACAGATGCCGTAGTCTTATTCTTGCTCTACTAGAGAGGTGGAATCCTTCCACCAACACTTTTTGGTTGCCTACTGGAGAGATGAGCATCACCTTAAAGGATGTTCATCGGATTACAAGGTTTCTGTATGTCGGAAAAGCAACAGGCGAGCGTGAGAATCAACAAGTGACTCTTCCACGTACCCGACCTCCCAAGGTCGTGCCGAGACAGCCGGTGGGGGTAGAATGTGCAGACAAACTAGTTAGGCAGTCTAATGTCTTCGACACGCACTAATGGTATTTGCGAATCTAAGGCAAAGAAGGCCCTTCTAACTTGGACTGGTGTGATAGATCGATCAGCGAGGATGACTGATCGAAGGCTCCAATCAATATCGAGCTCTGGCGTGATTCGATCTATGGGTTGTGGGATGCGTGGAAAATGACCCGGGATGGTTTCGTGTATTTCTCCTGATAGGGTCATATGGTGAATATGGTCGATTCTATGGGCGATTCTCTGGCCTAGTCCAAAATTCTCTAGCTTCGTTAGCTGTTGTATTTAGTAGGGATAACTGTTGAATGATGATAGGTGGAATCGGAGTAGACTGAAATACTAATTTACGTAGGCCAGTGTCTATGTCTAATTCTTTTATAGATTCGTTAGGCTGTGGGATCTGCGGATCACAACCATAGACTCTTGGTTGTTGCGGTCCCGTTATGGTCATACGGGAGATCAAGTTCTGATCCCTAGTATCCAGTAGTCGTAAGCTTTTTCAGCTTCTATGTTTAGAACCAACAGTTGCGCGATCTTCTTAGAATACCTTACAGGCGTTCTCGCAACTTGGATTCTTAAGCTGGTATCTATATCTACTAGGGTGTCTCCAGCGTCTGGCTGTGGAACTAAAGGATCACACCCGAATGTTTGTTCTCTTTCGAGCCCTTCTACAGTCATGTGGGTATTTTCTAGGGTAATCTGTAGTTTGGCTGATTTGACCAAAACAGATGCGCTTGATCGTCTTCGATATTTAGCCCTCTCAACTGTGACCTGATCTGTTGGAAATCTATTGTTGTTTGGAAGACTTGTATCCTAAGGTTTTGGTCAATGTCTGTTATTGCTACTACGGTGTTGGGCTGGGGTACAATTGGCTCGAAAATGTATTCCCTGGGCTCCCTAGGTCCCGTAACTGTCATGCAAAAGCAGAAATGAAACAAACTATAATAAAGTAAAATATAAGTGCACTTCTAGCATATATAATTTCTTTTTGTATTTTCTGGCAATTTATAAGAAAGCAGCTATTTAAAATATTTAGAATTGACAACTAAACTAACAACGTAAAACAAACAAAATAGCCGAGTGTAGCTATTTGTCTGTGCAATTTTGTATATCTATTCTAAACAATAAAATAACTAATCTATTTGCAAGATTCTCGATCCTACCTCAAAAGTGAGGAATGAATCATAGTTTCTCAGAAACTATCAATCCCCACAACCTCCTTGGTAATTTCGAAAATGGAAATAACTGAAATAAAGTGATTAACTACTTTATTTGATAAGTTCTAACTAAAACTTTGAAAGATGGAACCTGGATTTTACAGAACAGTGGCGAATCCGACGGTGTGTATGTTCTTGTCCCCTCAGTACGATCTTTTCGTTCTTTGTGCTCACATGAATCCAGAAAAGCGTGGAATGCTTACATCAACAGGAATAGATATTTGGATCAATGGACAGCCTTTGGAATGTAGACAGAATAGAGTGCGGATAGGAGAGGGATGGCACAAGAGTACAGAGCTTGGCCTATGCGATTCCTAGCGGAGTCTACTGCGAATCGTGCAACAAAAGTGTCCAGAACCTGAAACTAGTCTGTATGAAGAGCAAAACCTGCAACTTTAATGGCTGCCTAGACTATTCTACTCCAAAACAATAATGCTGTTTGCACAAGTTGGATCTGTGGCTTACCAACAGTAATACAAAGCTAAAACAAACCTGCAACAAACTATGCTACCAATCCTAAGCAAACTAAAACGACCATAGCACTGAAAACATGAAAGTTGGAGTGAAAATGGTGGCCCAAATAATGTTTGCACTTGCACAAGTTGGATATGTGGCTTACCAGCTGCAATACAAAACTAACCAAAACACTCAATGAGAAATCTAAGAATTCTAAGCAAAGGAAAACTAAATCTACTGCAACAAGAAATTTAAAAGCAAACTTTGGAGCAAAATTCAGAGCTAAAATCAGGGGCCATTTGCATGTGCACAAACCATGCATTTATAGGAATCCAATCATCCAAAAATCAAGTCCAAACTGAACTCCTAAACATTAAACAAAAGAAAAACACTATTCCAGGGGACCAAAAACATAAATGCATGCTCAAGTCGGCAAGAAAAGCTGGTAAAGCGTTGATTTTTGCGTGCGTTCCGTCAAAAGCACGTTCTGGAAAACGCGCACAGGACCGCCACCCTGCTCAGGGCGGCAGTTTCGTCACTGAAGACCAAAAAAGCCAAGAAAAGAGGTAAAAATAGGGAAAACAAAGCACGCGGGTGCTAAGTGGGGCATGCGGGATGTTAACGCATATCCGTAAAGCTTCTCTGGATCCCGAACACCTTGCGAAGAGACCTGTATCATCATCGGGGCACTTATTACACCGTTCCGTAGTACAGTACC
Organism: Taxus chinensis; assembly: GCA_019776745.2. Classification (NCBI taxonomy): domain Eukaryota; kingdom Viridiplantae; phylum Streptophyta; class Pinopsida; order Cupressales; family Taxaceae; genus Taxus; species Taxus chinensis. The sequence goes on along the minus strand of CM034155.1, from coordinate 245,309,749 downwards.
TTACAATTTTGGGTACGTACATATTGCCCCCTCGGAGAAGCGTTTTAGCCATGAAGAGGCATAAAACGGTGGGTCCGAGTATGGCCGTCCCGAAATGGGAAGTTAGAAGTTATACCTTACACGCCCGTGTGTTGAAATGACGCCGTCCAAAATTCCCGCTACCTGCGAAATGAAAAGAGAACTCAAATGCAGATAGATACAATAATTTGAAAAATAAACGTTAAAATAATAGAGAAAGAGGACGTACCATTTGTGCGAGGATAGAAACTTACCTCCGTCGGCGCTCCGAACCTGTGAAAAAGATATTTAAAACGAATCGGGGCGTTATATATATGAAAGTGGGCCCATTTTCCTATTCATTTGCGCGAGTCGATTTGATAGGTTTTGAGCTCTGGGACCCACGGTGACGGTTTCTCACGCGAGTAGAGTCAAAACGTCCGCAGTGAGATAGAGATCATGCCTCCACGTGCGGAACGCCACCCCGCGAGATCACAGGTTGGTTTTCTTCAATTTTGTGCTTTTCCCTCTTCAATTTTAAAATGCTAAATTTGTTGCAATGGGGGGGTTATTTTCGAAAATGTTTGGTTTAAAGGGTCCATCTAGGGGGGGCGCCTACTGGGTAGGCCCCATTTTTTATTAAAATAGTCATTTTTTGCATTTTTTGGGCTTTTTAAGCCTAAAAACCCGCGCGGGTTTTCGGACCGCGACCGCCGCCCTGGACAGGGCGGCGGTCATGTAACCACCGCCCTGATTAGGGCGGCGGTTACGAGACCGCCGCCTTTAAGGCGGCGGTTACAAAACCGCCCCCCTGCTCAGGGCGGCGGTTTTGCACAGAATGCAAAAGAACCTCACTTAAAAGCTTTTACTTGTATTTCTAGCATTTGTACGTGTTTTTATGCTTCTCTTGATATTGTTTAGATACTAACTTACTCTTCTTTGTGTGTTTTTGGGTGTATGCAGGCAAAAGAGGAGTACATTAGATGGAGCCGGGAGAGAGAGTGCGACTGGCTGCCCGGGGTATTGGATGCCCTCTCAGCAGATGAGGAGGACACATTGCAGAGGGCCGTCATATTGCGTATATCGTGTGTGCCCCACGTTGCTCCATCCAGTCACATTCTTTGTGACCTATTTTCATATTGGGATGCAGATCGGAACACTTTCCGATTGCCAGGGGTCCGTGGTGAGTGGACCATCACTCTGGAGGATGTTTACCGCATCCTGGGGGTCCCGATTATCGGGAGGAGACTCACACTAGAGACAACAGGCTCCATGGCACAGATAGCTCAGTGGGCTGGTTATATGGGGGATGCAACCATTTCTACGGGGCCGAAGAAGGGAGTGCGAGTCAGATCCATTCCTTCTTTGCCCATCCCTATCTTTCGACAGGCTATTATGGGGATCCTTGCCTCGAGACTCATCGGGGACAAGGGAGGGGACACCTTATTATACTGTTGGGGCCCCATCATTACACAGATAGAGGGACATGGCCGGAAATACGCTTGGGGCGCGGATATTTTGGGGACCACCTACCATGACTTATACAGGGTGGTCCGATTGCAGGGACAGTCCTTGAGCCACCCCACTCTAGTCATGAGTTGGGTGTATGAGCGCTTCATTCCGTATGGCAGAGGCGTGGAGGTGGCAGATCCCGGGGGTGGTGAGGGCAGCCCGATGGTCAGGTATGTCAGTGCTCAGAGCACCTCACCAGCCAGTAGCCACCCTTACCACAACAGACATGGAGGCTACACCGTACCAGCTTATGGCCGGTATATGGGGAGAGGAGACCACGACATTGGTCTCCTGCTCCATCACAGGGCAGCTTATCGACCGTGTGGGACGGGTAGAGGTACATCCCTTCAGCAGGGTTCCTCAGCAGTTTGGCCTCCCATACACGGCTATGCTTCCTCCAGTAGCACCTATTTATAGATCAGTCCGAGAGGCTAGAGGGGGGCCTAGAGGCCGTGGTTGGACAGTGGTTACCCCTGGCATTCCTATTACAGCCAGGGGGGTAGTTCGGGCCAGAGGGAGAGCTGGTGCGCCTCAGGCACCATTACTTCAGATTGCTGCAGGTCCTGCTCATAGCAATGACGACCCCATAGATATTGACTCCGATTCTGAGGAGCACACAGAGGGAGGGTCAGAGGAGCAGACGGACGAGAGCGATCCTGAGTGGCATGATACTCAGGATATTCTGCGGGCAGAGAGGGAGGAGGAGAGTGCAGAGAGATAGACCGTGGCTTCTGAGGAGCCACTCTCTCGAGGCCATGGTGGAGATGATGAGTCCGTTGCGGGGCGCCATGTTGCCCCAACTACAAGAGCAGCTCCTCAGTCGGCAGCGGCATCAGCAGCAGGTGCTGGCCCTGGCGACCCATCTTGGAGGCTTGGTGATCCGAGTAAGTTATCCTCTCCTTCTTTCAATGCTTGTTTGTTTTAGGATTTGTTTTTGAATGTTAACTCTCCTTATATTTGTATTGTGTATACTTTAACCTCTTGCCTAGTTCCTAATTCGTTTTTCTTTCTTTGCTTTGCAGAGACTGTTGATGAGTGGCGGGATCTAATCCGTAGGGTTTGCGTCGATTCTCTGATGATCCCTATGGACAAGACCCGTGCGGAGTTATCTATGGATGCCGGGGAGCCCTCAGCAGCCGGCAGGCACACTGACGTCTTCGCTTCCGTTTGGCATGTGGCGAAGATGGTGTCAACTCTCCGTACAAAGTTGGCCGGCTATAGGACAGCCGAGCGTCTTATGAGGAGCCGCTCTCATGGTGAGACTACGACTGCCCCTAGGGACCCCGAGCCCTTCGTCCATTCAGAGCGCCAGCATAGCCGGAGTCCTAGGTGAGGGCGCGCACCTTCAGCGGGATCGCGCAGGGGTTGAGAGGCCACCTGGCTTTCTGTATTTGTACTTAGATTCTTTTGTGTATTACGGGCTCTTTGAGCGTTTTGACCATGCCTAGTGCATGATGGCATTGTATATAAACTTTGATTATTTATATATATGCGTCGGTTTTGGATCAAAACTTGTCATTTGTATTCTACTTTCTTTATTTCCAACTGCTTCGTGTATACTATGATGTATGTATTATATGCTTTCTAGAATGTATGCAATGGAAAACAGATAATGCAAATGTTTGCTTTCTTTTTGTGTTTTCATGATGCTGATACATGATATTGTAGATATATTGTGATCTTAAATCTTAGTTTCTGTGAGCAATTTGGATACCTCATGATTTGTTTTGGCAAAGTGATGAAAATAAACAGTATGATGAACAGATTAACTTGCCCTACTCCTAACTCCACGCAACTAGTAGGATGCGAGGGCTCATCACCACGAGCCAAGAAGGGCGCAAGTTATAAAATATGATGAAATGATAGTGATGAAAGACAGACGAAGCTTTGATGGAACCAAATGAAAACTACAAGCTTATTCTACCTGAATGACTTCATAGTTTTGGATGCAACTTGCTTTGCGGTTTATCCAGAATTAGACCCGTAGATGGCCACATAGTAGACAAAATCTGGGTTTTTTAGGATTTTTAACTCTCTTGGAATTTTTGAACATCTGATTCATTCGTTATTGACTCAAAGTTTGAATTGATTGTTTATGACCTTTTAACATTTACTTTGTTTAGAGGACCCCCTGCACTTTGCCCCATGCTACCTGTAAGAAACATGGGTTTATCACCGTGGGCAAGGTATAGGCGAGTAAGGGCATTTCCATCCTTTCCCAACCCTACGTCACTAGTAAGAGACGCAAGCTCATCACCGAAGGTTGGTGGGGCAAGGAAATGTGTAAAAATAAAATTTTCTGTTTAATCACTTCTTGACTTGTCTATTTGAGTAAAATGTCAGTATATGCTTATTTCCAAAGAGATGTGTATATGGGATAGATGTGACACCATGAAGCTTCTAGAACAGACCATAGGCAAGACACCTATCCTAAGAAGAAATCAAAGCGAGAACAAACTTGCAGATCTTGGTATGGTTACCGTTAGGACTTCGTCATGTCTGATTTTGTTTGATAAAAGATTCCAAGACGATTTGATAATATCGAAGATGGAGAGGTATGATTAAAGAATCTTATGCCAGAAACATCACGAGTTTGAAATAAATTGCTTTGAGAATAGATTCCCTGATCACAATTTGTGTAAGAACAAGTGGACAAAATGATCCTAATCTGTATAAAAATGCAATGTAGATAGTTATATAGGTTGCGTTAGCTGCTTACGCGTAGAAACGTTTGAGGTGGAGAGAATTGACTGTTTCGCCAAACTCCTCACCTTCTAACGTGCATAAGAGGTATGCACCATTTCCGTAGTCCTTTGTGACTCGGTACGGGCCCAACCATTTGGGCCGGAATTTCCTTCCTTCGCCAGTCTTCTTGTCGATCCGGCTGTCTAACCTTAGAACTAGGTCACCTTCGTATATGTCACGTTCATAGACCTTCTTGTTGTACTGCCGGCACATCCGGTCGGCATAGACTCTATGTCGTTGTTCAGCGTCTATCCTAGCTTCATCCAGGCTTTCTAATTGAGAAAGACGTGCTTCTCTGTAAGCGTCCTCATCCAGAATCCCTTGTAGCGAAATGCGGAGACTGGGGATTTCAACTTCGAGTGGGAGAACTGCTTCTGACCCAAATACCAACGAGAAAGGAGTTGCTCCTGTCGGAGTTCTTATTGAAGTTCGATGGACCCACAAGGCCGGATATAACTTTAAATGCCAATCCCGCTTGTTTTCTTTCACTGTTTTAAGGAGAATGGCTTTCAGTGTTTTGTTTGTTGCTTCAGCCTGCCCATTGGCTTGGGGATAGTACAAGGAAGCCGTATGATGGCTGATTTTAAATTTGTTGCATAACTCATGAACCTCTTCATTCTTGAAAGAAGTTCCATTATCTGAGATAATTATTTGCAGGATACCGTACCTGCAAATGATTTGGTTCAAAATGAACTTAGCGATTATAGAACCAGGTACAGTTGTAAGAGGCATGGCCTCTACCCATTTAGTGAAATATTCAGTGGCCGTGATTATGAAATTGTGGCCGTCTGTGGACGAGGGAGAGAATTTCCCTATCAAGTCCAGGCCCCATGTAGAAAAGGGCCACGGAGTAACGATCGGTTGAAAAACTTGTGCCGGCATGTGGATCTCATGAGAGAACTCCTGACATTTATGACACCTGCGTACAAACTCTATTGTGTCATGTTCTAGAGTAGGCCAGAAATAGCCCATTCGATGTATTTTTCGAGCAGTGGCATGGCCACCGAAGTGGCCTCCACATATACCGCTATGGGATTCATGGAGAATCCTTTTGGACTCCTCTGTGTCAACACACCTTAAGAGCATTCCATCGAATGCTTTCCGATAGAGCACCTGCTCTATAATGACGTATTTAGTTACGATAATACGTAAACATCTTCTTTGTTGAGGTGTAATTCCTTCTGGGTACTTATGGTCCATAATATAACTAATGATATCAGCGTACCAAGGGCACTCAGATATAGCAGGTCGGGTTTCGACGTAGTATACGCATTCATCTGGAAAGTCTAAGTCTACTAAGTCGCCTCCATCTAGCGGGTTATCAGCTAACCAATCTGCAATGATTTGTCCTTTAACTGACTTCTGGTTTACAAATGTTAATTCGAACTCTCCCATTAAGGTTATAAAACGTCCAGCCTTTTTGGACAAGGACCCTTGTGTGAGAAAAGTCTGTAAATGGTCCGTCTTTACTATGACCCTTGTCTCTTGATTTAGCATGTAGTGTCTTAGGCGTTTAGTAGCAAAGACTATGGCGAGACATTCTCGTTCCGCTTGTGTATAGCGTGTTTCGTAGTCGAGCAATGTTCGGCTAATGAAATAAATTGCACGCTCTCTCTTGTCATCGTCTTCTTGGGCTAGCATGCAAGCTAACGAAACATCGGTGGCCCGTGAGTACAAGATTAAAGGGCGATCTAGCTTAGGTGGCATTAGCGTAGGTGGTGATAACAGGAAACGCTTGACAACATCAAAAGATTCATTGCAATCTTCAGTCCAATCAATGCTATAGTCTTTTTTGAGTAAATTGTTGATTGGATGAACGACGAAGCTTAGATCCGGGATAAATCTCCGGATTGCACCCAGCTTTCCGAGAAATGATCTGATTCCATATTCACTCGAGGGTGGGACCATTTCGAGGACAGCCCGAATTTTGGCTGGATCAACATCGATCCCTCGTGACGATATGATGTAACCTAGGAGATTTCCTGCTGTTACACCAAATACGCATTTTTCTAGGTTTAGGGTAACCCCGTATTCTATTAGGCGTGAAAGAATGATGCGGAGTAATTTAGGATGGTCACAACGCTTCTTGGCCTTAGCCAACAAGTCATCTATGTAGGATTCCATGATTTTATGAATTAAATCGTGAAATATGTATGTCATGGCTCGCTGGTACGTAGCACCGGCGTTCTTGAGACCGAATGGCATAACAGCGTAGCAATAGGTTCCCCAAGGAGTTATAAACGTGGTTTTAGCTTGATCTTGCTCGGATATTTTGATTTGATTGTATCCCGAGAATCCATCCATGAGAGAAAAGAGTTCAAAACCTGATGTTGCATCAACAATAACGTCTATGGACGGTAATGGGAAGTCGTCCTTAGGGCAAGCTTTGTTGATATCTCGAAAATCTATGCAGATGCGTATCTTTCCATTCTTATTGAGAACGGGAACGATGTTGGATACCCATTGGGAGTAGTCAACTGGCTTGATGAATCCTACTTGGAGGAGTTTTATCACCTCCTCTTTTACCATGAGAGCTACTTTGGGCTTCATGGGTCTTGATTTCTGTTTAATAGGCTTTGCATCTGATCTAGTGACGAGGTTGTGCACCGCAATGTGGGGTGCGACTCCTGTCATCTCTTTGTAATTAAATGCAAATGCCTTCTGATGTTCTTTGAGAACTTGAGTGTGTATTTCCACTTCCTCTGGGGTTAACGAAGAACCTATCTTTAAAATTCTCGGTTCATCTTCCGTTCCGATATTGACATCGATTGTTTCTTCAATTAAAGAGGCATTACCCTCTTCGAACTCAGGTGGTGCCGGAGGTAGATCTATATCATCCCCGTTTTCCACCGCGTATATATTAGGTTTTTTTTGTGAGGGAGGATTCGTTACAGGATTTCCGAAGTAGGAAGATGAATGCGGGATCAGAGATAAATCTAGCGTGTGATAGGAGAGATGTAGTGCTGCAAAGGCATTTAAGTAATCCAAAGTAGCCGCATCATTTCCAACATGGTCTAGGACGGTAGATTCACTTCCGTTTGAAAGAGGATCCATCATTGTTTTTATTAATGGTTCGCTACGAATGGATACCGTGAAATGAGTATCTTGTAGCTCATTGCTTGGAGTGAAGCGTGATGCCGAAGTTGCTATTGAATCGGCGAGAAGATTCCTCTCTCGCGGAATTGCTTTTATGGATATGAAGTTGAACGCTTTGCTTAAATCTAATACATCGTTTTTGTAAAGTTGCAAGTGTTCGGCTTTAGTTTCATATACCTCTGAAACTTGGTTTGCCACTAATTGCGAGTCTCCTAAAACTCTGATATTATCAATACCAATTCTTTTGGCTAAGGTAAGGCCAAGGAGGAGGGCTTCGTACTCAGCGCCGTTGTTTGTACATTCAAAGTTTAATTTAAAAGAGAATGGGAGGACCTTCTCTTCGGGCGAGGTAAGAATTATACCTGCCCCCGCTCCATAACGGCATTTAGCTCCATCGAAATGGAGAGTCCAATACTTAGCTGGGAGTATGGATGTAGGTGTATCTGCTGTGTTTGCACACTCTACTTCTACCATACAGAGATCTTCTGCTGGCAAGGAACCAACACCTAGGGAAAATCCTATGCCTACTGAATCGAACGGTAAGAACATTGGTGAATCTTGTTCTATCAATTCAACGATCTTCGCAGTAGTCCCTAATGATACCGTCTCTTTAGTTTTACCTTTAGGGATTGGAATTGTTTTGGCTATGTTGGTAGTTTCAAGATCCGTCGTAGGTATCAACTTTTCCTCTGGCTTTGAGTCAGAGGGTTTGTTAAGTTGATTTGTTGGCAGTTCGAATTCTGAGTGTACACCTGGTCTTTTCTTTAAATCAGCTAGGTGTACGTCAAACGGCTTTGGATCACCTTTGGCTACAAATACCTTTCCCAGATGCAGGAATCTTACTTCTTGAAATAGCGTGGAAGGGATTGCCTTCATGCGGTGTATCCATGGTCGGCCGAGGATCATATTATAATTGGTTTCCCGATCTATAATATAAAACTCAGTTAGGATTGTTTTAGGTCCCAAGGTAACCGGTAGTATTATGGTTCCTATCGACGTGGCTTTAAGGCTATCGTAGCCCCTCAAGGTATTTCGTGTAGTAGAACAGTTTGTTTCTCCATATCCCAATTTTTGGAGAAAAGAGAAAGGGACTATGTTAACTGCAGCCCCGTCATCAACCATTGCCCGTTTTACATAGTTATTATAAACTTGTACTTGCAAGTGTAGGGCTGGATCGCCTCGGCGTGCGATCTCAGCATCTGTAGGCATTTTACTTATTTCGAATATGAATTCAACATCCCTATCTGCTTGTCCCGGAGGATAAACATCAAAGTCTATATGATTTACTTGTGCTTCTGGTGGTGGAGTGATACTAACTAAATGACCCAAACCTAACGCCTCTAAAAGAGCAGCCCTGTGAGCAGGGGAATTCTTTAGTAAATCAAGGAATGAAATATGCGAGAAGGTTTTTGTTAGATCATTAATTAGGTCGTAAGCACCCATAGGTTTTGCTACGGTTTGTTGGACGTTATCTGCTTCCGGCAGATGGCTTGGACTTGGTTGAGAGAAATACTCTCGTGTCCTCGTAATTGCTTCAACGGGTAATTCGGAGTCTAACTCTACTAATCCAACTACCTTAGGTCGTGGTTGACTTCCTAGTTGTGGCGCGACTAACGGATTTAGCGAGGTTGAGGCCTCGTGATCGTTGTTTCCTGTTATTGCACCTTTGTTTGTTCCAGTTAGTTTCAACCTATCGCTATCATGATTTGGGAGTGGATCATTAAAGATCTTGAGAGGAGCGTTCTGAGGGGAAACTGCCCCTGCGAAGGTATTTGCCATTGGTGACGTAGGATCTGCTAAGAACATATCCATAAAAAATTGTTTTTGTTCATTTGGCAAGCGTTGCATGAATTTTTTGTAATCACGACACGTTCTAGTGTCATGCCCCTGAATTTTATGGAAACCACAATAAGAATTGGGGTTGTAATTCCCGTTTTGTTGGTTTGGTGTGTATTGTGGCCTAAAATTCCGATCAAACTGTTGCCTATTAGGAATAACTTTTTGTTGTTTCTGGTTTTGACTTTGGTTTTGATAATCAAAGGAGTTTTGGCTTGGTCTTTGCATGGGATTTCGCCGTTGTTGTTGTTGTGGATTATTAAAATCCACCGTATTGATCGTCGGGGTAAAATTGTTGTTTCTTTGGTTGTTTGTTTGTGACGGAGTATTAACAACATTTACCCTCTTGGGCTGGTCAGTTACCCCATCTGTTGTTACCCCACGATTTTTGTTAAGAATTTTGGGTCCTTGATTGACGCTTGTGGTGGTTGTAGTATTTTGAGTAGAGGTGATTAACTTTCCGTTTGCTCCATACGTCTTACGGCCACTATCTATTGCTGCTTGATCAATTCGCAGAGCGCTCTCAAGTACCTCGTCATAAGTCCTTAGTGGGAACTTCTGGACTTCCTCCTTCACTTCCCTGCTAAGAAAATGAAGGAATAGATCGCATAGCTCCATCTGATCCATGTTTGGAGCGCTTGCCAAGGAATAAAGGACTGTGCGCCACCTTTGGATGAAATGGGCGACAGAATCGTTATGTTCTTGCTTGATGTGCAAGAACTCCCTGATTCCTGTCCTTAATAGTTTGTTCATGTCGAAGGCTTTGATGAACTCAGACACGAGTTATTTGAATGAATGTATGGAAGCTTCGGGTATTCTGTAATACCAATCGAGGGCAATGCCTTCCAGTGTTTTGGGGAATATTTTAGCAACAACCCCATCCCATGGGAGTAATTCACGAATGGCTGTAGCGTAAGCTTTGATATGCGCATTCGGATCTCCTTCTCCTTTGTATTTGGGCAAATCGGGAAGAGGCCTTGGAAGGATAATGCTTCGTATGACGAAATCTAAGGGCTCCTTTAAATATTCTGAATAAGTCCCTATCGCATACATCTCAACCATTGATGGTGCCTGTTGAGGAGGCGGTGGCGGAACGGGTTGTTGATATGGCGTAACGTACGCGTTGGCAGGGGCATAAGGCAATCCCTGCATTTGAGTAAACATGCCGGGGGATGAGTACATATCCCCTTGTGGTGATTTGGAGTACATGTTTAAGTACGAAGGGATGCTATCCAGGAATGGATTGCTCTGTACTGGACCAGGAGGAATAGTGCTAGCGATAGTGGGTCTAGTTGGCACTTGTTGTGAATACTGAGGAGTCACACCTAACGTGCCTACTCCTGTGAGGAGATCTACTTGGCCAGAGTAGTATGGAGGATTGGAACTCCCCGTTTGTATGAACGGAGGATTTTGATTTGCTTGAGCAAGTTCTAACCCTCGTACTCTTTCTACTAACGTTGAAATGACTTCATTTGGTGAAGTCACGGTACTTTGCCTGAGTGGCGTTTGTTGTGTACCTTGGTGTTGTATAGGCATGTGATAGCCTGTCATGAATTGATTGCTATCCTGCCAAGTTTCTCCAAGAATATTTCCTATAGAGATATTTTCTTGAAAATGGGTCTCGGGTTGTACTTGTAAACCTCCTATAGGCGGGTACATACCCCGGGAGCGTTGTTCACTCCCAGGATAAGGTATTGATTGTCCATCGTCTAAGACCAAGTATGGATCTGATTGTCTAATAATAGGCGGTCTGAGTAATATCTGAGGAGATGAAGCAGATTCTCCAGTCAATGTCATATTGTTTGAGCCTGAAGGCTCTGTTTGTGTTTGAGCGAGTTGCTCCAACCCCTCTGTTTGGAAGGACGAGTTATATCTAGTCCTTGGTGTTTGTGTTGACAATTGATTAGTTGAATAGTTGTCACCCCACATTGAGAGTGAGGGTGATGACTGCCTATTCTGTTGGGCGTAGTATGCCTCAAGACCCAAGAGGGGTCTGCCGTATGCATCAAATCCCGACATATTCGGGGGGTATATGAATACCCGCAGAATAATGGGAAGGAGCGAAGGTGATTTGGAGAAGATGAAACTTCTCAAAGAGAAGGTGAAAGAATTGCTTGTTTCACGTCGGGTTCACCAATTTTGTATGTCGAAAAAGCAACAGGCGAGCGTGAGAATCAACAAGTGACTCTTCCACGTACCCGACCTCCCGAGGTCGTGCTGAGATAGCCGGTGGGGGTAGAATGTGTAGACAAACTAGTTAGGCAGTCTAATGTCTTCGACACGCACTAATGGTATTTGCGAATCTAAGGCAAAGAAGGCCCTTCTAACTTGGACTGGTGTGATAGATCGATCAGCGAGGATGACTGCTCGAAGGCTCCAATCAATATCGAGCTCTGGCGTGATTCGATCTATGGGTTGTGGGATGCGTGGAAAATGACCCGGGATGGTTTCGTGTATTTCTCCTGATAGGGTCATATGGTGAATATGGTCGATTCTATGGGCGATTCTCTGGCCTAGTCCAAAATTCTCTAGCTTCGTTAGCTGTTGTATTTAGTAGGGATAACTGTTGAATGATGATAGGTGGAATCGGAGTAGACTGAAATACTAATTTACGTAGGCCAGTGTCTATGTCTAATTCTTTTATAGATTCGTTAGGCTGTGGGATCTGCGGATCACAACCATAGACTCTTGGTTGTTGCGGTCCCGTTATGGTCATACGGGAGATCAAGTTCTGATCCCTAGTATCCAGTAGTCGTAAGCTTTTTCAGCTTCTATGTTTAGAACCAACAGTAGTGCGATCTTCTCAGAATACCTTACAGGCGTTCTCGCAACTTGGATTCTTAAGCTGGTATTTATATCTACTAGGGTGTCTCCAGCGTTTGGCTGTGGAACTAAAGGATCACACCCGAATGTTTGTTCTCTTTCGAGCCCTTCTACAGTCATGTGGGTATTTTCTAGGGTAATCTGTAGTTTGGCTGATTTGACCAAAACAGATGCGCTTGATCGTCTTCGATATTTAGCCCTCTCAACTGTGACCTGATCTGTTGGAAATCTATTGTTGTTTGGAAGACTTGTATCCTAAGGTTTTGGTCAATGTCCGTTATTGCTACTATGGTGTTGGGCTGGGGTACAATTGGCTCGAAAATGTATTCCCTGGGCTCCCTAGGTCCCGTAACTGTCATGCAAAAGCAGAAATGAAACAAACTATAATAAAGTAAAATCTAAGTGCACTTCTAGCATATATAATTTCTTTTTGTATTTTCTGGCAATTTATAAGAAAGCAGCTATTTAAAATATTTAGAATTGACAACTAAACTAACAACGTAAAACAAACAAAATAGCCGAGTGTAGCTATTTGTCTGTGCAATTTTGTATATCTATTCTAAACAATAAAATAACTAATCTATTTGCAAGATTCTCGATCCTACCTCAGAAGTGAGGAATGAATCATAGTTTCTCAGAAACTATCAATCCCCACAACCTCCTTGGTAATTTCGAAAATGGAAATAACTGAAATAAAGCGATTAACTACTTTATTTGATAAGTTCTAACTAAAATTTTGAAAGATGGAACCTGGATTTTACAGAACAGTGGCGAATCCGACGGTGTGTATGTTCTTGTCCCCTCAGTACGATCTTTTCGTTCTTTGTGCTCACATGAATCCAGAAAAGCGTGGAATGCTTGCATCAACAGGAATAGATATTTGGATCAATGGACAGCCTTTGGAATGCAGACAGAATAGAGTGCGGATAGGAGAGGGATGGCACAAGAGTACAGAGCTTGGCCTATGCGATTCCTAGCGGAGTCTACTGCGAATCGTGCAACAAAAGTGTCCAGAACCTGAAACTAGTCTGTATGAAGAGCAAAACCTGCAACTTTAATGGCTGCCTAGACTATTCTACTCCAAAATAATAATGCTGTTTGCACAAGTTGGATCTGTGGCTTACCAACAGTAATACAAAGCTAAAACAAACCTGCAACAAACTATGCTACCAATCCTAAGCAAACTAAAACGACCATAGCACTGAAAACATGAAAGTTGGAGTGAAAATGGTGGCCCAAATAATGTTTGCACTTGCACAAGTTGGATATGTGGCTTACCAGCTGCAATACAAAACTAACCAAAGCACTCAATGAGAAATCTAAGAATTCTAAGCAAAGGAAAACTAAATCTACTGCAACAAGAAATTTAAAAGCAAACTTTGGAGCAAAATTCAGAGCTAAAATCAGGGGCCATTTGCATGTGCACAAACCATGCATTTATAGGAATCCAATCATCCAAAAATCAAGTCCAAACTGAACTCCTAAACATTAAACAAAAGAAAAACACTATTCCAGGGGACCAAAAACATAAATGCATGCTCAAGTCGGCAAGAAAAGCTGGTAAAGCGTTGATTTTTGCGTGCGTTCCGTCAAAAGCACGTTCTGGAAAACGCGCACAGGACCGCCGCCCTGCTCAGGGTGGCGGTTTCGTCACTGAAGACCAAAAAAGCCAAGAAAAGAGGGGAAAATAGGGAAAACAAAGCACGCGGGGGCTAAGCGGGGCATGCGGGATGTTAACGCATATCCGTAAAGCTTCTCTGGATCCCGAACACCTTGCGAAGAGACCTGTATCATCATCGGGGCACTTATTACACCGTTCCGTAGTACAGTACCTTACAATTTTGGGTACGTACAGTTTCCAGTGAGGGGTCATCCCATTTATTTTATTTCAGATATAGAGAGGGATGATACCATGCATAGATTGTATGGAAATGACTCTCAAGGTGTGTGATATGCATTAAGAGAGTTTGATTATCAGGCTTTGTATGATGCTAGGAGAGATGGTTGTCCTCAGATGACCATGACGATGATGGGTATCTCTTTTTTGCCACTTTCAGATTTAGGAGGAGGAAAATTTCCATGGATGATGATAGGGGTGGTTGGAGAGATGATGGCACATCGTACTATATTTGAGTGGGCCCCTACTTTACTAGCGCAGACATATAGAGAGTTGTCAGTTTGGACAACCCATAAATGATACGACATTGATGTTATTTTTCTGTTACAGTGTTGGGCCCACAAGCATATTGATATTGCTCACCCACTGGGGTTATCAGGTGTCATTGACGTGAGACACCTAGGTTTTATGAGGTGGAGTACTAGTCTTGGGAGGGCCAGGAATGCCAAGGGGCCTACCCACTATCGATACTTGATATCAGGGTTGTAGGTTACAAATTTGATCTGGCGGCCATATGTTGGATTCCCTAATTGGTCTGAGTTCCCACTTGATTTACAAAGCTTACACCAGAACATCTAGGTACAGGGCAGGAGAGTCAGGGAGGATGAGCTAATGAGATTCAACCGGATCAGGTGGTAGTTTGGCTAGATTCAGTACATACCCGAGGATCTGGTTGCTTACAGGCAGGAGGATGGAGATACGGATACCCCACAAGCCATTATGGTAGGACTTGTAGTTATTTACAATTAGGTGGGGGTTATGGTTCTTTATGATGATGGTGAGTTGGTTCCCATTAATGATGTGGGGGTTACCACATATTTTGGTACATTGTGGGTGCATTCTTTGAGAGATTTTCAGAGGACCGGGGTAGTGGAGAGGGTTGCACAAGTAGTTCTTTGTGTATGTGCTCAAGCAGAGAGAGGAGAGCAGGATCCTAAGGTAGAGGAGGAGAGAGCTGAGGGGGGTGATGGTGTAGCTACAATAGTGGCAGCAGTGACAGCTGAGAGAGATGTCACTCCTCATGAGTGAGATGATCTTATTGGTGTTTGGGATGCGCTCATCGGTGAGCGCGATGGTTTTATTATAGAGTGTGATAGCTTACAGGAACAACTTGTACTTATCTCTACTGATAGGGACAAGTAAAAGAGACAAAGTGTACATTGAGGAAGGCATTGGGGATTATCGGGCCTTCCATATCTGGTGTAGATTTATTAGCCATGGCCTGATAGAGAGGGGCATCCTCAGCACTTGGCACGATTTATGTGGCACACTATGAAGCTATACATGCAGAACACCATTATTATGTGGACATGGTGATCAAGAAGTACCCTGATACTACCCTTTACATTGATCACCTAACCGCCCAAGATGGTGGTGCAGCAAAGGCGAGACCTGGCGACAGTACGACGAGTGTAGTTCATCCACCTCGGAGACCGAAGAGAGGAGGAGGTGATGATAGAGGTGGTGTAGGGGGGGCATGCCTGCCCCTAAAGGAGAGGTGGGTACCAGTACTATATTAGGAGATGTAGATTTTACTGTGTGACAGTGTGGGCTCATGATATCCCATTACATGTATAAAACATTAATGAGACTTTGATATATATTTATAATGATGTTGATTTTGTATGGATAGGCTCATTGAAGTTCTTTTAATTCTATATGGATTATATGATCATTTGTACACATGATTTTATTTATGATGATGATGATGATGATGTATATTTGTTTCTTGATTTTTCTTTACATCTATATGTGTTGGATATAAGTTTCATGATTTTTTATTATGATTTGGGAAAAAAATTGTGACCATGTTTAAAAACCTAAAATGTAACCAAAATAATAACAAAAAAAAGGTGCAAAGAACACCTCACTGAGTTTCTTATAATCTATTAAGGGTCTTGATAGCATTTTCACTTGTATCCTTTCAAAATGTTAAATGAGAAGTTATCATTGGATAGTTTATACAAGTTAATGGATTTGGAAAAAAAGAATCTTGTGACAATAATAGGAACAAAAGAAACATATGGATGTATGCCTTTTTAGGGGAGGAAGGTTCTCCTTTTTGACGATTTTATAGGGAATCAGTGCCCCAACTTTTACAATAATATTTTTAAAGCAAATTGATCAATGTAGTAAGCTTGTTTATGGGAAAGTTGATCAAAGCGGGAAGCTTTATATATATATATATATATATATATATATATATAATTAGTCATTCTTTGAGGGTATGGTCTACATTTTTTTTATTTGATTTGAATGGCCATCCTTCTTAGGACCGGTCCATGATTCTATCAGGTAGTTGTCCTTCTAGGGATTAGTCTATCTCCTTTTGAATTTTAGTAAGAAGCATCCATATATACATACTTTACTTTTCCTAAGTTGAGGGCAATACCCTAATAAATCATTTATTAAGGAGGGGATTGCTTTATAAGAGACCTACATCCATATGCCCCATGTAATAGTGACAAAAATAAATGATGGAATGGATTTTGAGCTTGTGTGGAAAATGGGGAATGTTCAATCAAAAATTGTTGTCATGATAATCAATCATTTAACAGTAGAAAGGCCGCAAATGCAAAGCATTTAGGGGTTTTGCCTTAGGTTCCCCTTCAAGTGAAGGGAGATGATCTGCCCTTGACCCATAATTATGAGTGATAACATATGGACCAATTCAATTGGGGGTAAAATTTCCATGTTTACTTCATTATAATGTAGTTACATTTTGATTTTCCTTAAGTACAAGGTCACCAATTTTAAATTCATGCTCCTTGACATGCTTTTTATATACTCTACTGATGTGTTGTTGATAAACCTGGTGATGTTCAATAGTTGTCAAATGCTTTTCATCTAATAACTCAAGTTGTACTAGGTGATTTTCTTCATCAGAAATCAAGTCTTTTAGAGACACACAGAGTGATGTAATTTGAATTTCTAGCGGTACGATGGCTTTAGATCCATAAAAACGTGAGTAGGGCATGACACTAGTAGGTGTACGGATACTAGTTCGATAAGCCCACAGAGCGAATAGGATCTGAGTATGTCGATTCCTACCTACGTCATTTACGGTTTTCATAGGAATTTTGTTCAGTGTTTTGCTGGAAGCTTTAGCCTATCCATTTGCTTAGGGGAAATATGGTCATGGGAAGCTTAGTTTAATGTTGAATCTATTATAGAGCTTCTTAACCTCCTTTTTTTTAATGAATTTCTGTTTTCTGTGACAAACTTGTGTGTGTAAACAATGAAAAAAACTATAGTAATGAAAGATAAACAAATAATTTTGCAAACATCCCTGTAATTCCTTCAATGCAAACCTCAGTAAAGTTGTGGAGACCTTGTATGTGGAACCTTGCAAATGAATGTGGGTGCTCTATAATGCTCTCCAAATATGAGTGCAAATGCTACAGACACAGATGCTTTGACTTAGGAAATTTTAGCAGAGTGATTGTACTTAAAATTCAAGAGGGATTTGTAAGATAGTAAGCCTACAATTTATAGAGGCATAAGTAGTTGAAATTGGTTACATACGGTTGAATGCATATGCTAAAAATAATATTAGAGGAAGTTGCAGCAGTTTCAGGGCAACAATGAAATTAATTGCAAAAAGCTACATCCGGAAAGGTGGTTTTATGTGTAATTCAATTGCCCCCACCTTTCTAGGATTCTAGAAGTGCAGTTAACTAGGATAGGGATAGGGATTCTAAGTGGAGTCTAAGTGGAGTCTAGGTGGATGTTGATTAAGTAGCAGTTGACTAGGATGTGCACACACTTAATTAATTATTTATTGAATTAATAAATGGTAATTAACTTAGCTAAAGGGCTACTAAGGGTAATTAATCCAAAGGGGTACAATGTGTATGAATTAATTAATTTAATAAATTAATCACAAATGGGTGAATAACAGGGTGTACTAGGATAGCACTGGGAATAGGTGGAAACAAGAGTGTAATTTTGGGGTGTCTACATTTTGCCCCTTTTTAAAGTGTTATTGAAAATTAATAGTGCTTCAAAGATAGTAGACACATGCAGATCGATGAGTGAAAAATTGTGAAGCATTGTGATGCCCCAACAAACAGAATGAAGTGAAGCATTGGGATGCCCCAACAAGCAGAATGGTAGAGGAATGCCCCCTCAAGCGGATGGATGATGCAGGAAGGTGGTGGACAACCAATTGATAGGAAGGAAAAACAAGTATTGGAACAAGGATGATAAAAGGATTGTGCTCGTATCATGAGCATCATTTGGAGAGTAATATTTTAGATCAACCTGATTTTTGTTGTTGCACAATAGAGTTGTCACCATGATTATGAAATAATCAAGATGGTTAACTCAGATGTGCGTAAAAAAACACACACAACAAAGAAAAGATAAAAAGGAAAAAAAACCAATATATAAAGTAGATGTCAACATCAGGGTTGTAAAGGAACCAAGATGTAATCACACTACTTGTAAGTGGTCCAAAAAATAAACATGAAAAATGTAACACAAATTGGAAAAAGAAGACAATCAGTTATGCCCCTAATGCATGCCAAAATGATAATTAAGTAGATACAAATGCTCCCAAGTGGGAATAGGATTAGACTAGAAGAGCGAAGTTAAAATGACTACTTATGACACTCTTGTTGAATCCATTGTGCAAATGATCGAAGCTTAAATTTCCCCAGGCAAAGTTATATTGCGAAGGAAAAATAGTTTTGTGACTTGCCCCAAGCAGAGTTAGCATATCATCCAAAAGGAAGAAAGTGATAGTTGTAAGATTGGAATGATCACTAGGGTAATAGATAAAGGATTATCAATATTTTATTGAGATGTTGAAGGATTCACTTTAAGGGGTTTTCCAATTGTAATATTTCTATGACAAGTGAATGTTTGTTCAAATTTTGTAAATTTTTTGATTTTTTTTTGGATTTTGATATATTTGAATTTTTTGAAGTTTTGCGAGTTTTGAAAAGTTTGAAATACAAATGAAACAAACATGAATACACAACAAAAAGGAAAATTATTCATGGTTTAAATAATCTAGTAGAAAAAACACAATACATGCAAGCGACAAGAAAGCACGTAACAATCATTGAAAACAAACCCAATATGAACAGGAAGGAAGAACACCAGAGTTATATGTGAACTAAGATGTAAATAAATTCCTGCAATTGGTCCATAAGTGCATTCCAGATACACATAACACTGGTTATTCTAACCATCAAACATAAGAGACCAAGCTAAGAATATACAATACAAAATTCTATATGTACAAACTTTAAACAAACAAACAAGCTAGTGAACAAAAACACACCAATGTAAAAATACTAATAAGTAAGTGAAAATATACAGATGTCAAGTTTACCCCAAGAGAAATCCAAATCCAAGTGATGTCCCTAAGCAAAGTTACATTGTAAAGAGTGGCTTGATTGATTGGAAAAGATGATGGGGAACAATCCGATGAAGGAAATGATGAACGAAATTACATAGTTGCAAGAGTTTTTTTCTTGGAAAGCAGTTTCGAAACATTTTGTATGTTTTTTTGTATTTTCTAAACAATTTTATATTGTTTTTGGGATTTTGAACAATTTTATATTATTTTTGAAGTTTTTGTGAGATGTTTTCTTTTAATGTTTTTGGTCTTTTTGGAATTTTGAACCACACGCCAAAGAAGAGGAAAAGGAAATTCCCAAGTCAAAACCAACATACTATGTATGAAAGAAGTGAACAAAATCACAATGGAAGGCGAACAATCGTGGTAGACAATGGGCATGACAACCTAACAAGGAGAACATGTGACACACAATGAAGCAAAAAAGTACAAGCAGGAAACAAAGTGAAAGGATAAAACAGGTGGATGCACTCATATGCCCCCAGCACAAGGGTTACTCTCTGGAGACTCGGGAATAAAAATTCTTCAGATGAATGGAATTCATAAGCTCTTTCAACTCTTTTCCATCCTTGGTAGACAATTTGTATACACCATATCCAAATTTAGCAGTTATAACATAAGGACCCAACCAATTGGGCTCAAATTATCCCTATTTTTCTCGTGGTTTAGTTATGTTCTTCTTATTTTCCTTTTGGACCAAATCACCAATTTCAAATTGTCTAGGTTTGATCTTGCGATTATAATTATGACGCAATCTATTCTGATAAACCTACATATGTTCTAAGGTGTGAATCTATCTCTCATCCAATAATTCTAGCTCTGCAAGGTGTACAACATGGTAATCATCTTCATAAATGAGATGTTGGAGGGAGACATGAAATGAAGGCAGTTCAACTTTGATAGGTAATATGGCTTCATATCCATATACTAGGGAGAATGGAGTAGCTCCTGTAGGACTACGGAAGGAAGTGCGATAGGCCCAGAGGGCAGGATATAACTGTGTATGCTAATTACATCTGTGTTTATTGATTGTCTTTTCCAGAATGGACTTGATAGTCTTATTTGACACTTCAGATTGGCCGTTGCATTGTGGATAGTAGGGTGTAGCCCATTTTAGGTGAATATTATATTTTTTAGCTAGGGCCTTGAGATCCTTATTTTTGAAAGAACCACCATTGTTAGTGACAATAGCAGTGGGGATGCCAAAATGACAAATAATATGGTTAAGAACAAATTTAGAAATATTACACCTAGTAACATTGGTAAGAGGAATAAAATCAACCCACTTGGTGAAATACTCAGTGGAAGTTATAATAAATGTGTGGCCATCAGAAGATGTGGGCTTTATTTTTCCAATTAAATTGAGTCCCCATTTCGAAAAAGGCCAAGGTGAAGTAATGGGTTGTAAGGCTTGGGATGGTGCATGAATGAGATTACCATGTTTTTAGCAAGCCTGACATTTCTTCACAAATTTGCATGCATCTTCCTCCATTGTGGGTCAATAGTATCCAATGTGCAAAATATTCTTTACAAGGACCATTCCACTTGTATGGGCACCACAAATACCTGAATGTACTTCAACTAGAATCTGATTAGCTTCATCCTGATTGAGACATCTTAAGAGCATCCCATTATAACCTCTTTGATATAAGGTATCAACAAGAAGGGTGTAGCACTGTTGTCCACTCAAAATTCCCTGCTCTTAAGAAAGTGAATTTTCAAAATTTTGAGTTTAAGTGTTTTCTCTGTTGTACTGAAAATGTTAAAAGTCGTGAAATTGAGAAAATCTACGTTTTTGGGTCATTTTGTGTGTTTTTCGGGCCTGTCGGACATTTTTGTTCTGCGTGTCCCAAGTTCAAAAGTGTGCTCTGTTCCCTGATCGGCCGATTTCCCCGAAGTTTGTCTTTTTCGGGCCCGTCGAAACTTTTTGTCCCAAATGTCCCAAGTCAAATTGTGCAAGTTGTTCCTTTTTCGGCCGAATCGCCCGAACCGCGTACTTCACACTTTCTTGTCCCAAGTGTCCCAGGTTCAATCGGGCAAGTTGTTCCATTTTCGGCCGATTCGCCCGAACCGTGTACTTCACATTTTTGCGTCCCAAATGTCCCAAACTCTTCTGGACCCATTGTCACCTTTTCACCCGAACCAGCCGAGCTGCGTGTTTCGCGCATTTGCGTCCCACGTGTCCCAAAAGGCATTTGTGCGTCTTTTCCCCGCTTCGCCCGAATCGGCCGAGCCACGTGTTTCGTGCATTCGCGTCTCACATGTCCCAAATGAACCAAGTGCCATTCATGCTTATTTTTTCCCACTCTACCCGAATATCCTGCTTATTCAAATTGGTAGGTATGTATTAAATGCACATTCATTGTCTTTCTCTCTCCTAATCGGCTATATAATGAGTGAACCCCCTTTGCATTTCTCACACTACTTCCATGCTATCCTTTGCTTGAACCCTTGTAATCAGAAAACCTGCGCGTGCATCCCCTCCCTCTTTAATTCTTTCCCGAGTCTAGTTTGCGGCCCCGTCCTCCGGATTACTATCAATATGAAGATCAAGTTTCAGGGACAGGAACAAATCTCACCCCTAGAGTCTGCCGTTCACAATATTGGGGACAGTGAAGCTCGTCATCTTGATTTCAGTGATTTTTGGGCAAGGATGGCAGACGCAAACCCTACACCAATGGCGCAGACGATTCACGATAGCGGTTTGGCTTTTGCTGGAGGTTTCCCAATCTCGGTGCAATGTGATGATACAGTGCTTTCATGCGGAGCTCACTTAGACCCTGATTCAAGTGAATTAATCAATGTACATGGGGAACTCATCGCCAAGCTGGATGCTACCGCCATTAGCACTGCACTGAGGATTCTAGAAACGGATAATGCCATAGTTGTTTCCCGGGATCAAGCACAGGCCCTGTTTAATCAAGACAGTGACAAATACAAGGCGCGGGTGGTGAAGTCATGGCTTAAAAACCCTAAGAAGGGAGCGTCTCATCTATCCAAGACTCTCTTCCGAGCAGATTTCAATGAAGAGTTGTCAGATTTAATAATCCTACTGGCTCGGGTTATGGGCTTACCTTCTACTAACGAATTCCATTTCTGGATGTGCCCGCTCATCAGCATGGTGTGCGAGGGAACTCAAAATATCAACTGGGCAGAAATCATCAGCATGAATTTGGCGGAGTAGCTCTCCAATGTACAGCAAACAAAGAAGTTCTACATGACTTCGTACCTAATGTATACTCTAGGGGCATCAAGGAAATGGTTTGGTTTTTCTTACATTGATGCCCACAAAGATGATCCTGTAAATGCCTACTGCCCGCAGTTCACCCTAGAGACCAGCAATTGTAATTTCAGAAGGGTAAATGATGCTTTCACCATGTACGTGGTCAGGCTGCTTGAGGGTGACACTGCTAGAAGGTTTTCAGATGAAGCCATGAACCTGATATCGCACTACGGTGCCTATTTTATTCAATTCAGAAAATTCTCCTATATCAGGCTTGCTGGCTATGAGAGCACCCCTCTGAGGCTTCCCATGTTCTACAATGATAAGATGGCTTTGATTGAAGTATGCAGGAAGTTAGACAAATTGCACAGAACCTGCAGAGACAAGAAGATTTCTAGTTTGCACTTTCCCATCTCTTTGGGAAATTACACTTGTAAAATAGCCCTGGACGCACAGAACATAGAAAGAGCCCTGGTTCCTATCACCGTTCATTTATTTAAGCCAAGAACTTGCTTCGACTTGAAGAAGTTCATTGAGCAGAACATCAAGATATTCTATCATCATAGGGCAGATACAGAGGACTATTGGGCTGACTGTGCGGATGATTTTGAAGCTAGAAGGAGGCACTATGGCAGGTTCTCTCTACAATTGATTCAAGAACTTGGCTTGTACCAAGTTCCTGAAGGACTCCAGGATGAGAATTCTGATCTATACTCATATGAGTATGACAATGTGGTTAAGCACACTCCCTTGGAGGACTTGGATTGGAATAGGAAAGAGAAAGATGATCTGGCTGAGATCCTTGCTCCAGTCTTAATCAGGACTAAGGTCTGGTTTGACAGGAAAGTTCGAGAGCTCAGAAGGCACTCAGGAGAATCCTCTTCTAAGGATGTTTCAACACCAAGGAGGGAAGCATCGAATCCCATATCAGACACACCTGTGCAAACCCCTCCTACCTCATCAACGCAAGGACCTGCAGCTTCCACTCCTTCTTCATCCACTCAAGTGTACCAGAAGAAACTCAAAGAGGTTAAGAAGGAGCCTGTGGAAAAAGATCCTCAAAGTAAACAGGTAGAAGTTCCTTTGGGACCAGAGAACATCATTGTTCTCAGTGAAAGTGAAGAGAGTGAAATGCCAGCCCCTGCAAATGCTCCTGAAGATCCAACATATAAAGATAAGGAAGTCCAGAGCACTGAACTTCCAAGTGCTATTGATTCCTCTGCAACAATTGTCTCCAGTGCCCCACTCACATCTCAAGTTGAGACCACAGCTGTGTAAACCTTGAGCATCATGAGCTCTATGTATCTTGGTCCTCTTGCCCCTCCTGCTGCTTCCTCTTCCTCTTTTGCATGGGTGCAACCTTTTGTTGACAGTAGGAAGATGAAATCTTCCTCTCGGAGCTCAGGGCCAAATTTTGATGCTGTCGCAGCCTTGTTGGGCACTACTCCTTCTCGTGCCAAGAAAGCCAAAATCACCTCCAGAATAGTGTTTAATGCTCAAGGTTAGCAATTCCTGGAGATTGCTAAGCCTACAGTAGACAAATCAGAGCAGGAATTGCATGCATCTGACTTAGAACTCTCAAGAATTCCAATGGGAGAGTCTACTCCTGAAGGTGAGATCCACAACCTCCAGGAAACAGTCACAAAATTCATTGGGAGGGTAGAGAAAGGGCAGCAAACTATTGAACAGTTGGAGGAACAAGCCCAGATTCTCACTGGCTTTATCAAATCTCTTTTGTCTAAGGAAAAAGTTTTGGACCCTACCCCATTGACTACTCTTCCACCACCTGTAATTTTGAGCCAAGATGAAGTACAGAGTATCAAAGATATGCACAAGTATTCTATCTATGGCAGAGCTATGGAGGTCATGGTGGAAGATATGCTTATTGCAGGATTGAACTTCATCGATGAAGCTTTCAAACTCCATGAAAAGGTGAATAATTTGCAACAGAAGCTCTCCTCCACTATCGGGGTCATAGATAAAGAGCTCAAACTCTGGAGCAGTTGCATAGTAGACCTCCGTCTCATTGGACAGACAGATGAGAACATTTTATTGGCGAATAAGGTTTTTGATGATGCAAAGGATAATCTGTCAAAGTCCTGGGTTTACAGCGTGGAGTGGAAGATCAAAGTTTTGGAGGAGGCTTTGGGAGAGCTGAAGAATAGCTGACAGAAGGGTGAGGCTTTCAAGACACTGGTCGTATCTGCTTTTAAGGATATACACTGTCATCTTCAGGATGAAACTTCTGGTGTGCCTCTTTTCCTACAAGAAATCAAAGCTCAATTCAGAGCTTTTGTAAAAGATAATCTATTCAAGGAAAGCTCCATTTCCAAAGAGAAAATGAAGGAGATCTGCTCTCTTCAATCTGCCATTGAAGAAGCAAATAAAGACTATCATACTCATGTCGAGTTTGATAAGGAAATGGAGAAGTACCTCAGATTTTGGGGTCAGTCTACAGCCAACACATCAGTCCCTCGTGGCAGAGACATAGCCGAGGCATTAAAGAGATTCAGGCAGCGAATTTTGAAGTCAGTGGGTCCCTCCCATTCATAACCACCTGTCTTCTTCTCCTTGTTCTTCTCTTCTTTTCTAATTCTTTTTCTTGGATTCATTGTAACTAGTTGAGGTATTGCGATTGGCAATCCTTAACTAATCTTTAGTTAAAAGAAGTAGTTACAAAGAGTAACTGATTTGTAAGCTATATAATGGCCTCTCCACGCCATTTTTAGGAGGAAGAACTTGGTTTATTTTCTGAAAGTGTAAATAGATCATAAAGAAATCAATATAGAAGGGCTTTCCATTCTTTGTCTATCTGATCTCTGTTATCCCTAAGCTTTCATTTAATTTTTGTGAAGATCATTTGTCTCTAGTTTTTTAGTCTCGCTGATTGCATACTCTCCAACTTTGCAAGCATGGTGATCTTGTATAACCAAGAAGGAACTTTGTGTCCTTGATTAATGAATCTGTAGAACTTTGTGTCTTTAAATTTCATCTTATTTATATGATACAAATGATATTGTTTCAATTCACTGTAACTTCGCATACATAAAGAATTACTATGTTATCTATAATTCTGCATGTTTCCTTTTTGCTCATTCTCGTACTCTCATTCCTCAGTCCTTTTGTAATTGATGATCTTTATAGAAAATAGTTTCGTAATATCCAAGTTTAACCAGAAAATCATGTTTTGTATATTTGTAAATAGGTTCGTTTCTGAATAAGGGAACCTCTCCCATTAAAGAGGAGGGACTTCTTGTCCCCTGACTGTTGCTCTTCGTAAAGTCCTATTTGACGACCAACAGTTTTTGGCGACTCCGCTGGGGAAAATAATATTCCAGTTCTGTAATTTTTGATCATCCTTTGATCTGGCGAATCCGTGTTTTACTCGAGGGAGAAGGGCCCTTGGTATTGAAGATTCTTAGTTTCAGCTTTTGGAGCAGTAGGGTTTTCCTTTCCCTTCAACAAGAAATAGAAAGACTCATTCGACAAGCACTCCACCTGTTCAAGATAGAGTTCCTACGGGTGGTATTCCTTCAGATCCAGCTAGTCCTAATCTTCGAGCTTTGATTCTTGCTGGTGTTGCAGTTCCTCTCCAAGCCGTTTTTCCAAGAATGGCGGTACCATTGCCCTGGGGTCATTGTGTCGAGCCCCTTGCTCTTCCTCAGCCTTTGCATGAGTTACCCAGAGGTAACCAGAAGAACTTCCCTAAATTCAAAGGTGATGGAAAAGTGCATCCTGATGAACACATCGCAGCCTTCATAGTTGCATGTGGAGTTCTGGGAGTTGAACATGAAGACGTCTCTGTGAGACTGTTCGTTGAGACTTTACAAGATAATGCTACTGATTGGTTCTATCACCTTTCGGCTGGTACTATCACTAGCTGGGACACCATGAGAACTAGGTTTGAAAACCATTTCAAACCAGCAGAAGATGTGCATGCCTTACTAGCCCAAATCTCTCAGATAAAGAAAGATTCACCAGAGCCCATGAGAGAATTTGTGGCCCGATTCAACAGGTTAATTAATAAAATTCCGGTAAATACTCGACCTGTTGATCAAATCCAAAAATGTTTCTTCCTAAATGCTCAATCGCCTGAAGTTAGTTATGTGCTGAGAAGGGTTAATCTCGCAACATTGGTTGAGGATCAAACTCTTGCTGTTAGTGTCGAGGATGATTTGATCATGTCAGGGAAGTTGAGGAGAGACCCTTCCAAATCTAAGTCCACTGCTTCCTCCTCTTCCACCCCTGGACCTAATACTGATCCATTAGTTAAAAAAGTTGCGAATGATCTCATTGCTATAAAGAAACAATTGGCTCAACATGATCCTTATGCAGACGTTCCAAGGAGGAATTTTCAGCCTAGAAATCGTTTGCCTGCTTCTCAAACAAGATTAGCGCTTGAAGGACCTCCTGTTAAAGTTCCTGTTAATGCAACCTGTGAAGTTGAAGAGCCAGATGATGATGAGGATAATGAAGCTTGTGAGGAATTTTTGGAAGAAGTTGATGATGAAGCAGATGAACTTGAGGGATCTCGAGTTAATTTCTTCACCACTGAGGGAATTGATGATGGAGATGATTATGATGAAGTAGTAGCGGACATGAATAGCGAGTCATTCACTGTCATGACTCAAGAGCAGACAAATCAGAGGGAGAAAGTGACGCAGCCCCCCAAGAAATCTAAGGAGCAGCTGACAACTATCCCTGTAATTACAAAAAGGGGATCTCCTATCCCCACTTCATCTACACCAAAGGTGAGTCCTGTCAATCCTGCTATCAAAGTTACTTCTTTTTCCCCTAAAGTTGATAAACCTAGGATCTCAAATGATGATGGCCCGTCCACTTCTGGGTCTTTTGATATTATTGATCACCTGAAAAAGACTAAGGTTCAAATCTCAGAGGTTGAGTATTATCAAACCCATCCCAAAGCTTTTTCTAAAATGATTCACTTTGTCAATTCCCATTCTAAAACCACATCTAAAGGCCTTTTACCCACTCCTTCTGCACCATAGCCTAGTCTGGTAGCCGCTGTCACCTCACCCAATGAAAAAATTAATCCATTTTATGTAACACTTCTTATAGCTGGCCATAGGCTCAATAATTGTGTCATAGACTCAGGAGCTTCAGACAATGTGATGCCTGCTAAAGTAACTCATGCCTTAGGCTTGACTCTCACACACACTTATGGATCTTGTTACTCCATGGAGAGTAAGGAAGTGCCTCTGGTCGGAAGAATTAAAGATGCACAAGTGGCTTTTGCTGCTTTGCCTAAAAAGAGAGTTTTGGCTACCATCTTAGTAGAAGATATTCCTCCTTCATACGGGATGTTTCTAAGTAGGAACTTCTGTAAGGATGTGGGTGGAGAAATTCAAATGGATTGGTCGCGTGCCCTCATACCTGTTAATGGACAAATGAAGAAGTTGCTACCTGAGAAGCAGTCTGAGTATATTGTAAAAAAAACGGATGATCCTAAAGCACAAATACTCTATGAGGATATAGGGCATGGCAACTACATGATTATGTCTCCCGAAGAAATCCAACTCCCCAAATTATCACCTAAAGATTCTAATGGTGTTTGGATTTTAGAGTTTGAAGGTAGTGATAACCTGCCTCATGAAAGTGTGCAAGAAGAGTTCTGCTCAAGTAATACACTACTTGTTCCTGACCGTTATTATTATGTTGTGCCAATAATGCCCCAATGGCATGTTCTGTTGCATATGTATACAACAACATAGACTTATCTTGTATAGGTGGCATGAGTACTGACAGAGATGCAAGGTATTCTTTTAATGTTGCAAAGGCGTCTTGACAATCCTGTGTCCATTTCAATTAGAAATCCTTCTTAAGAAGTTGGTTGAAGTGATGGCACTTATCTACCAATTAAGAGATGAAGTGATGAATAGACTCTATTTTTCCTTTTCTTCCCCTTAATTGTCAAAGGTTCTAAGCAGGTGGAATATATAGATTTGACCTTGGTAGGGTCCACTTCAATTCCTCTTCGTGAGACAATGAATCCCATAAGTTTTCCTTAAGTGACACCAAAGACACATTTTTTTTATTAAGGCAAACCTTGTACTCCATTAACTGCTCAAATATGCACCTAACAAATGCTCAATGATCCACTCTAATATTTTATTTAGCAAGAATATCGTTGACATAATCCTCCATTATGTCGTGAAGAAGGTCATGGAAAATAACAGTCATGGCACGTTGATAAGTTGCACTAGCATTTTTAAGGCCAGAAGGCATGACCTTGTAACAAAATGTCCCCCATGGGATTGTAAAAGTTGTTTTAGGTTGGTATTCTTTAGCAATTTTAATTTGGTTATACCCGGAAAAGCCATCCATAAGGGATGACATCGCATGGCCCATAGTAGAATTGACAATCATGTCAATATTAGGAAAAGGGAAATCATCCTTAGGACATTCCTTGTTAATGTCACAAAAATATGTACAAATACAGATTCTGGGGGTCTTCTTCACAACTGTTACCATATTAGATATCCACTCTGAGTATTCAATGCATCGTATGAATCTTGCATCTAATAATTTTTGTAGTTCAGCCTTAACAAGCAATGCAACCTTGGGATGCATTTTACATAGTTTTTGCTTTACAAGTTTAGCATCATGGTGCACCAAAAGGTGATGAATCAAAAGAGAAGGATTAAGGTTGCGCATATCTTTGTAATACCAAGTGAATACATCCATAAAATATGTTAGAAGTGTTGTGAAGGATTTGATTTCGGTTTCTGATAAAATGGAATCTAGTTATAACAATTTTGGTTGGTCTTCAGTTCCAATGTTAATGGTTGTCGTCTCTTCTACCAATAGCTTAGAACTGTCATTATCTTGAAATGATGTTTTAGGCTCGTGTAGATTATGTGATATTTCTAGATCCAAATCTCCTCTCTCTAGTGCCTCTGAAAGGTTTTCACTAGAAGATGTGTTCTTTTCTTTCTTTTTATTTTTCATTTTTTGCTTCTCGTATAATTCCTCAGAAAGGTTTTCACTATACGAGATATAATTTGTCTTTTTTCTATGTTTAATTTATTTTTCTTTAGGACTACAGATTGTAATTTCTTCACCGAAGTAGGTGGTAACATCGAGGTTTATAATGATACCCTTCTTGTGATCCGACAAGAAAAAAGGGTCCCGAGCCCCGAGGAACTCCTAGATGGCCTATGCATTTTGAAAGAGGTCCATGGAAATATGACATTGTTGGTAATGATCAATGAGGGAAGGATAAACAAAATCAAAGGTTTGAATGGATAAGTATTCAAGGAAAATTGTAGTTTTGGCTAGGTATCCGAAGAGGCTATGTGTGGAACTGGTCTCAATTTCGGAATTTGAGTCCTCGTCGCTAAGTAATACATCAAAGACTATAGGCCTCTTCTCATATGTCTCATATCCTATACCATATGTGTAAATATTAGACTTGATATTCATGGGTTCAAGAACACCATACCCTTGTGGGCCAAGACCTCTTCCTTTCTAGTTCATATTTTTCATCATTCTATGGCTCTTGGTGTAATCAGTGGATTCATAACATTCTTCCATCCTGTCTTCGCATAGCCAAGAGTCGTCAGAGATTGGAATATGTTCATCTTCTAGCTATCCATATCGTCTCCAAATATTTTTTCTAAGATAGTAAGCTGGAGGTTCTTGTAAATGAAGAGCGTTAGGATGCCCATAGCTGTGAGGCGATAATGGGAGTTTGCTAACAAGAAATGTTTTGTCAAGTGTCTACTCGTCTAAGACTTTATGAGAGAATATAACTTTAGTTGACACCTTAGATGTAGATGCTTCAGAGGAAGATAGAGAAGCATGAGGGCTCAATATTATATCGGGGTCAATATGGTTGGTAACAATAGGGGTCGATCTAGATCTAGTTGTGCTATCAGCAGATGGACAATAATTTTCCTTTTTGTACCTTACTTCGAAAAACTTATAGTATTCAAAGGGGTCAGTATCGCCACGCAAGGTGAACTCTCTGCCGTTATGTGGAAAATTTATGCATTAATGGAATATGGAAGGTATTGTGTGCATCGCATGTATCCATGGTCTACCCAAAAGAAGGTTATATGACATTTCTGCGTCAACTAAATGACATATAGTGTCAAGGAGTTGTGGGCCTACTTGTATGGGAAGAGTGATGGTACCATAGGACTGGCAATCAGTATTATCATAACCATGAATGGTAATGATATTAGCATCTAATTCATCTATTGTATGACCAAGACAACGGAGCATTTTTATAGAACAGATGTTAAGAGTCACTCCATTGTTGATAAGAAATCTCTTGAATTTATGGTCTATAACGTAGGATTCGATGTATAAGGAGTTAGTGTTAATCATATTTGGGTTCAACATATCTTGAGGGCCAAAAGATAGGATAGGAGTTTTAGGTGTAAGGTTTGTGATCATATCCTGAAACTATTGAACATTGAGAGTATGAGGAACACATGATTCATTTAGAGCACGAGTGAGAATATCCTGAAAGCTAGGTGACTCTTTCAACAGTTCCATGAGAGAGATATCTGATGGCATGGTTGCCAATTGTTTGATGAATTCATATTGACCCAGAGTGGGAGATTTGGCATTAGAGTTTGACTTTTGATTTGAGAGTTGTTGGTTTGGACATTTGAGGTTCTACAGAAGACGTAGAAGGTCGGGTTGTCATAGGAACCCATATCTTCCATTGGCGTGTGGTCACAACATTACTCAAAGGTTTGAATTTAATAGTATCCATTATAGATGGTACTTCCTTAATAAATGAGATAATTGAACTAAATTTAGTGTTATTGGCAGAGGGACCTTTGTTAGCGTTTTTATTGTCACTACCATGTTTTGGAAATGGGTTTGAGAACACCTTGATATTGTCGTTGGGTGTTTTATTTGGTGATGGTTCTTCAATAGTAATATCTCCATTATCAACGAGGTCTTGGAAAAAGTGATGTAAGTGAAAGCACCGATCATTTGGGTGATCGTCAATGCGATGAAAATCACAATAAGTATCAGCTTTATACCAAGTAGGCTTGGGTTCTCCCTCAACCCAAGGTCTAGTGATGGGATAGGTAACCATGTTTGCATTAACAATTTTTTAGAGGACACTTGATAGAGATTCTCCCAAAGGAATAAAATGCAGGAGAGGAGGAAACCTCTTTGACAGAAATAACAAGAGGTTGTTTACCTTTTTTTGGTCTAGTCTGAGTGTTTTGGACAGTGTGGACATTGTGATTGTCTATAATACCATCATTGACCATATTACGATTGTGGTTAACATGTTTATATTTGTCTTGGTGAGATCTATTAGGATGGTTACTTTTAATCAAACATTTCACAACAAGGGCTTTTTCAATCTACGATCCTTTCTCAAAAAATTATTCAAAAGTATTAAGTCAATGCTTGTGCATGTGAAAGGATAACTCACTGTTGAGATTAGGTAAAAATATTCTCATAAGTTGTTTCTCAGGCATGGAGCATGGGAAATGACTAGCAATCCCACACCATCTTTGTAGGAATTGTGCAAAGGTTTCATTTGTTCATTGTTTGGCATTACACAAATCCATCATTGTAATTTTAGAGTCTAGGTTGAATGAGAAATGTTTGATGAACTTCTCTGAGAGGTCCATAAAAGTTTGTATAGAGCCCTTGGGCAGGTGTAGGAACCAGTCCAAGGCTTTTCCTCCTAGACTTCGTGGAAAGAGATGCATTAAGAATACATCACTATAGGCCACCTCTTGGAAAGCCATATAAAACTCCTTGATATGCTCTCTAGGATCATTCTTTCCCTTGTATTGTTCAAAATTGGGCATATCAAAAGATTTGGGAAAAGGGACATGCAAAATGTCCTTATCGAAGGGGTAAGGACACAATTGTTCAAATTTGAATTGTTTGTGTTGATGTTGCATACCCGAGATAGTGTCCCTCGTCATTTTCCATTCTTGGGAAAATGGTGAGTTGTTTTATAAGAAAGATAAGGAACCATCACTTGTAGAGTTGTTGTTATCTTTGGTGTGCATGGTATGACTCTTAAATGAAGCATCACTAGTTTTCTTTGGTACCTTCTTGTCATGGGATTCATTGGTGACTTTGGAATTTAAAATAGCCAATTTTTTAGCCATGTCATTAATTTGATTCATGAGGGCTTGAGTGGGATCGGTGGTCGAATCAGTTGATTTTCCTTTGTTCCTTTCATCATATTTTTCCTTATTTGATTCATCTCCTTTTGTGTTGTTCGAAGTGGACTTGTTTCGATCATCATTATTCGTGTAACTTGGGCTTGCCTCATTGTCATTGTTTGTTAAAATGAAAGGTTCACCCTTGTTAGGTGGTGGTTTTCCAAGTAATTTTTGTAGACTATTTTTGTCGAAATCAGAGGGTAATTTTTCTCCCATCTCAAGGAAACGAAGAAAAAATTGGTCTTTATTCATACGTAAGATATTTTCAACACGGGATTTTTCTTCGTGTGAGATGTAATTTTGATCATCCTCAGAGTTTTGGTCATTATCACTATCAAAATTTCCAAAAGTATTTTGATGTCATTCGCCCCTTCCAAAAGGACTATAATCTTTGTGTCGTGTTCCCACCATTTTTAAAAGAGGGAGGGAGCAAAAGAGAGATGTGAAAGATAACTCAACCCTTTGAGTGAATACGACGATGGAAGAGAGGTGTGTGATTAAGCTTGGTAATAACTTGTCCCTTAACAAAGTGAATGTCAAGATGGAAGCGTGCAGAAGTTTTTGATAAAATCAACCCTTAAAAAAGTGAATGCCAAGATGCAAGAGTGGTTTGATGTGGTGAATTTTCTCATCCTCTAATAAATTGAATGCTAGAATGGAGGAGGGTTATAGTGACAAAAGATCAAATGTGCTCAACCTCTAACAATGTGAATGCTAGATTGGAGGAGCGAGGATAGATTGATTGCAAATGCACTCTACCACTTAGCAAAAGTGAATGATAAATGGGAAGAGGGTATGAAAAAGGATTCAAATTATATGTGATGTGCTTAACCCTTAACAAGAATTAGTTAAGGAGGAAGAGGCTACTGAAAGGATAAGACTCAAATATTGAAAACTTAAGCATTGGAAAAAGAAGATATGATGAAGTGTCTAAAACACAACAAATATTTTGTCAAGTTAGAGACGTGAGGAAAGCAAACGTATATAATTTAATGATGATGTTGTAAAACTAAAGGATGCAAGAAGAGAATGAAGATAAGATCTGATGAAATTGAGTTGTGACAAAGTGGAACACAACATCGTTAAGATGTGAGTCGTAAGATGAAAATGCTTAAGCAATGACGTGGATATCCACAATTTAATACTTGATGTAAAAAAGGAGATGAAAACTTAAAATTTGGGAAATGTAATTCAAATGTTTAAGTATCAAATGAAATGTGAGATAAACTCAAAATGAAGTGAATACGAAAGATAAACGAATTTGATGGCCACGCAAGGGGAAGAATCAAATATGTGAATGAAAACTCCAAATGAAAAAAATAAGATCAAATGGAGAAGGAAATGAGGAGGAAAA
Organism: Taxus chinensis; assembly: GCA_019776745.2. Lineage (NCBI taxonomy): Eukaryota > Viridiplantae > Streptophyta > Pinopsida > Cupressales > Taxaceae > Taxus > Taxus chinensis. The sequence goes on along the minus strand of CM034155.1, from coordinate 245,275,720 downwards.
GATTTAAATAATGAAAAAGAGACAAAAGTTCTGAAAAGGGGAAATTTGAGAGTAAAATTAAAGTTAGTGAATGACTAATGATGAAGAGAAAAATGACAAGAAAAGATGAAATGAGAATGAAAGTAGAATCCAAACAAGGATTGTTTGAAAAATGACAAAAATAATAAAAAGTGAAAGATGGATCCCAAACAAGAAGTGTTTAGGAAAAAGCGAGTGTGGAACACTACTACAAAAAGAAAGAAAATAAAAGAAGAAAAATAGAAAAAGAAGGTTTTGTTTAAATGTTTGTTTGTGGCCTCTACCTTAAATTGGCTTGGCCAATGTTTGGCTTCCTAGGTGGCTCTCTCTACTAGTTGTCAACAATATATCTGAGTGAGCTCGACGCTATTACTAGATGTTGGCTTTACTTTACCCCCTTTGAAACCTTGAGTAAAGATCTTTCTCAGAATGAATCACACTAAGGTCGCCACTAAAGGTATCTGTGACTCTAACTCACAAGGCTTTACTAGTCATGTAGGATAAAAAGGTTCCCATTTCTTCCACTATTTCACTCAAGGTGTGGACTACTTTGGGGTTCCTAGAACCACCCCCTTTGTTATAGCTTAAGGCTTATGCCAAGGGGGTTATGTTCTAGTTAAGCGTTGTAGTCATAGCTCTTAACGGAACCTACAAATACAATGTTTTTAATGTGGTATTCTTTTTAATCTTTTGATCTTAATGTGGTTTGGTTGTACACCATTTGGAAACCTGTAGTTAGTAGTTTTTGGAATGTTTTATCCACCATTTTTTAGAGCGGGTCCTGCAATCAAATATTAGAAAGTTTTCTGGAAGGAGGTAAAATAAAGGAAAAATAAACAAGGAAAAAGAAGCGAAGCCACGTTTCTGACTTCCAAGATCACTTAAAAATGTGAGGAAAGAACATAAGTGTGGGTTGGATTTGATTAAGTGAAACATTAATTCACAACAACAAAAAGAAATAACCACGTTTATGATTACCAAGATCGTTTAAAAAGCACGAGGGAAGAGCATACGTGTGGTCGTGTCATGATTAGTCGCACAAAAACAAAAGAAAATGAAAAAGGAAAACTATGCAAAAACACGTTAGAAAGCATTAGTCAAGTTTGCAAGACAACTAAATGTGTATAAGAATGGTGAAAAAGTAAGACAAACTGGACCGAAACGTCCAATAACGTTAAATTGGCAACTTTTCACAAGTACTCTGAAGGGAAAATTGTGAGTGAAAGGGATCGAGTGCAAGTAAAAGTTGTTGAAAAAGGTCTCAAAAATGAAAAATAAGTGGATGAGAAGTGCCTGTTATGCCTGCAAAAAATAGATTGAGCAATTAGTCTATTTTGACAAAAGAAGCGAAAAAGAAATGAAAAAAAATGCAAAATGGTGTATTTAAAAGTCCTAAATGAACTAATTAAACTAAGGAGTAATTAACAAATGAGTAAATATTAAAAGACTAAAAAAGAACAAGGTGACTGAGTCTAGTTTAGCTAAAAGATCGAAAAAAAAGAAATGAAAAAGTTCCTAATTATGTGAAAAGGCCTAAATAATTGATTAAACTAAAAAACAAAACAAAATAGATTAAAAAAATTAATTAAAAGTGGATCTAAAGTGAAACAATTAATATTTTAAATTAAAGTAAAGTTTTTTTAAAAAAGTTCAAAACTATAAACAAAAATAAAAAGAAATGAAATAAAAATAAAATCTTAACTTTAAAACTATACGTGAAACCTAAAACTATAAGTTAAAATGATAGGCTAAAACTAATCTGGAACTAGAAAACCCTAATTCGAAGGTGGTCGTTGTATTGTTCGGTTGGGTGGGCAGGATCAAGTTGGGCGTGTCTGTGACATAGAGGGTCGGGTGTGTTAGACGTAGGGAGCACAAGAAAAAAAATGGGGCACAGACAGGGATGTCAAGCTGGGGTCTGTGGGTGAAGGGTCGAAAGTGATAGGGTTGGGGAGCCGAGTCAGTCAGTGGGAGCAGTGAGACACGGGCTAGGTCATGGCAGGTAGGGAGGTGTCTGCAGGGGAGTGCTGGAGGTGGATAGGTTAATAGGGGGTCGCGAGGGATCGATCGAGGGTTCACGGGAAGGGAGGGAATGAGAGTGATTTGGGCAGGGTCGAGGTGGGTAGAGTTAGGTCAAGGGAATGGGGATCATTGTGGGAAATAAGGTAGGTAGGTGGCTCATGGTGGGTAGTTAGGATGGGGACAGGGGTAAGGAACGGGGGGAGTGGGGTGAGAGACAACTTGGTCGAGCTGGCAGAGCTAGGGAAGGGGAGAGGAGAGGTGAAGGGTTGGGTGGAGGCTAGGGTGTGAGGGGTAGCTCGGCCGAGCTGTAGGTGGAGTTGGGTAGGGTAGGATTTAAGTAGGATTTAATTTTTGTTTTTGTTTTTTTTTTTCAATTTTTTTTTTGAAAAATCTAACTTAGTATGAATAAAATCTAACTTAATTTTTTTTGCTAGATTTTTAACAGTGCAGAGGATTTTTTTTTGTGATACAAAAATTTACAAACCAGAAGAAAAACAAAAATTAATAAACTAGAAGAGAGCAAAGATGCGGAAATTGAGAAGAAATCGGGAATGGAAACTAAATAACTTCATGCAAATACAAAATACCTAAAAATAATGGTAACTTCCCAATTCACCTGTGAAATCTACACACAAACAAGAAGGTTATTGTGAACAGGTGGAAACAAGAGTGTAATTTTGGGGTGTTTATAGTGTGGTACACCAAAACAAAAAATGATATTCTGATTTATAAAATTAATGATAGGCCCAAAATTTTTTGAATTCAAAGGAATAGCTTCAACCCATTTAGTGAAGTATTCGGTTGCAGTGATAATTGAATGATGTTGTTGAGATGATTTTGGATTGATTGCACCAATGAGGCAGAATCCCCACTAAGAGAAAGGTCATAAGTCCTGAGCAGGTTGTAATGTTTGACTGGGAATGTGGATAAGATCATAATGGAGTTGACATTTGACACACTTCTTTATGTACATATAATAGTCCTTGGTGATTGTAGGCTATTAGTACCCTATCCATATGATACGTTTGGTGATAGTGTTGCCATTGCAATGACCACCAAAAATACCTTTGTGGACTTCTTCAATTGCTTTAATTTATTCATGTGATTTAAGACAACGTAATAATATACCTTCAAAGCTACATTTATAAAGGATACCTCTTATAATAATGAAGCAAGTGACACGTTGAAGAAAAGAGTGTTTGGTGCCTTGTAATAGGTTTGGGGGGGCTTTAGATTCCGTGAGGTAATAAAATATTTGAGTGCACCAAAGATATGATGAATTTGCGTTGATGTTGTGGATGGAAGGTAGCTCATTTTGATGTGAAGGATGATCTAAGAATTGGATGGCTACAGACATCCTAGTTTTATCCTTTGATTTCTCTATCTTGATATGCATAAGGGATCCTAAAGAAGCCATAGTGTCTGTGAATCTAGTAGAGGATCGTGGGATAACTTGAATGGTATAACGATCGAATGCACCAAGGAAAAAATCAGCAACAACTTTATATTTTTGGAGTATTTCATTTTTACATTGGAATTCCCCTTTGACTTGGTTGATGAAAAGTTGTGAATCTCCATAGATTTTCAGGACTTGGACATCTAAGAGAATAGCGGTTTGCAAAACCATGATTAAATCTTCGTACTCTGTCATATTATTAGTGCACTCAAAATTGATTTTGAATGATAATGGAATGGGAATATCCCAAAGTGGTATGATGACTTTGTCGGCTCCTCCACCTTCTTGGCATTTAGCACCATCAAAGAAAAGGGTCATTTTGACGGGAATGAAATATGATGCGCAACCATCTGATTCATCAATGTTATTAATGGATTCATCGTGAAAAACTTAACGAGGTGGTTTATTATCTGGAAGAGGTGCTTCAACGAGTTGATCAGCAATGGCATAACCTTTAATGGACTTTTGTGGTATAATTTCCAAGTCAAATATAGTCATTAGCATGAGCCATCATGTTATGCAGTCATTATGATATGGTTTGGCATGCATGGCTTTAAGAGGGTAAAAATTAGTGACAACGTATGTTTTTTGGTTTAAAAGATAGTGTCGTAACTTGGAGGTGGCAAAATACAATACACAACATAGTTTTTCAGCTTCTGTATAACGCGTCTCGTATTCATGAAGTGTGTGGCTAATGTAATATACGGCCTGCTCATGACCTTGACTATCATGATGGGTAAGCATGGATCCTAAGGCATGCTCAGAAGTGGATATATATAAATAATATGGCTCCCCTTTACGTGGTGGAGTAAGGACAAGTAGTGAAAAAATATATTGTTTAATTTGATCAAATTTCTATTGACAATCCTAGTCCCAATGGAACTCAACATCTTTGTGAAGCAGGTGATGAAAGGGTTGGCAATGATCAAAGAGCTGCGATATAAAGCGTCGAATGGACTGCAAATTTCCTTAAAGGCTACATAGTTGCTTAAGACTTGTGGGTGGAGGAATTTCAATGATTTCCCCAAATTTTGCGGGGTCGAATTCAATTCCATGGATAAATATGATAAACCCCAAAAGTTCATTATGAACACCAAAAACACATTTTTGAAGATTGAAACAAAGGAAAAATTGAATAAGGCGGGTGAAGCTCGATTATAGGAGTTAGAGATGGTTTTTCCGAGATTTATACTTTCCAAGGAGGTCGCCAATGTAATCCTCAACAATTTTATGGATAAGTTCATGGAAGATGTATGTCATGGTGCGTTGATACGTTGTCCCAGGGTTTTTAAGTCCAAAGGGCATGACAAGATAGAAAAAGGTTCCCCAAGGGGTGATAAAAGATGTTTTGTGTTGATTGTTAGGTGCAATGATGATTTGATTATAACTAGAAAAATCATCCATGAGGGATATCATTTCATGGCTGGAAGTTAAGTTGACGAGCTGATCTATGTTTGGAAGAGGGAAGTCAACCTTCAAGAAGGTAAGGTTGAGATCCCTGAATTTGTGCAAATGTGAATTTTTCCTAAAGCTTTGGTTATTGGGACAATTTTGGAGACCTATAGCATATAATCAATAACTATGATGAAATTTTTGGTTAAGAAACATTGCAAATCTTCCTTAACAAGGAGCATTATATGGGGGTGCATTTTGTGGAGTTTTTGTTTGATTGGTTTGGCATTAGGATATGTGACGATGTTATGTACAATAATGTTGGGATCCATTCCGGGCATATCACTATATGACCAAGCGAAGTCTTGGTGATATTTTGTTATAAATGTTATGAAGTTGTGTAATTCTTTTGGATCAAGACTTTGATCGACTTTGACTATACGGGGGTCCTACGAGGTTCCTAGATTAACATCGAGTCTGGATTCATTGAGAAGATTGGAAGTTTCAGATGGTAGGGATTTCTAAAGGAAGAGTTCTCCAGCTCCCATGTGAGAGAGAATTTATTGATCATCCTGACACTGAAGGATATCTACAATAGGTAAATCTTCCTCAACCATGTCTGGTGAAACAAGTGGTAATGATTTGGCAGAGCCTCCTAATTGATATGTAAGTGGTCCTAAGGATATAGTGTTGACTAAAAAAATGTTGGGTGGGATAAATACAATATCATATGTATCTATGGAATTCTTAAATTTAGTGGGTGATGATGATTATGATCCTAAAATGGTTACGGCGGTTCCTTGCTCGGATGAAGGAGCTTCAACTGTTGAGTATGGAGATTAATTACTTCATAATAAACTTGATTTTACATGTTACTAGTTTTAACAATAACCGGTATCGGTCAGGATGTAACCGGTGTCGGTCAGGATGTAACCGGTGTCGGTCAGGATGTAACCGACGTCGGTTAGCATAGGTTAGGAAGTAACCGTCGATGGTCAGGCAGTAACTGGTGACGGTTACCTGTGTGACGGTGCTTTTGTTTTTTGATGAGAATTAGAATAAATCGGTTGTTTTAAAGATGATTAATTGATTGTAAAAGCATAGTTAAGTTACCCACAATAGTTATATATGTATATATGCATTGTATGAGGGTAAGTGAATAGAATCAAGAAGAAGAGAAATAGAATAGCAATTGTTTGCATGTAAGTTTTCTTGGGGAGAAAGAAAGTGTAGCTGAGTGAGGGAAAAACATTGAACATCCTGTGAGGTGTTGGAAGACAACATATTTTCATTGTATTTCCTCTGAAAATAATTGAATAATAATATTGGTCGTTTCTTGGTGGACATAGCCCACTCTAGGTGAACCACATTAAATATCGTGTTATCTTTCTCTGGTTTATTTTATCTTCTAGTTATTTTTGCATTCATTGTTTGTTTACTTTATCTGATTATAGATATGTGCAACATTGTTATATGGTTTAACCCCAACAACTGGTATAAGATCTTAGTTTTTTATCTCATCTGATACCAACAACTAATATCAGAGCTTTTTTTAGAGCTTTTTTGTATTGACAAGATTCACTCATGGAGGGTTTTATGATTGAGTGGGAGCATAGCAATGGCAGAAGATAGTAAATACTGAGTAGATAAATTTGACGGTTGTAATTATCAACTATGGAAGATGCAGGTGGAGGATTATTTGTATACGAAATATCTATACTTACTGTTGGATGAGCATGGACAACCGAGCATGATGACTGATGAATAATGGAAGGTTCTTGATAGAAAGGCTCTGGGATTTATAATATTGAGTCTGGAAGCATCGGTGGCTTCAAATTTTACAGATGCAAAAACCATTGTAGAGTTGATGAAATATTTAGAAAAATTGTATGAAACTCCAAGTGATTCAAATAAGGTATATTTGATGAAAAAAATTTAATTCTAAGATGCAAGAAGGTGGATCTGTATCTAATCATTTGAATGATTTTTTGTCTATTGTAAATCAATTAAAATTGGTAGAAATTCTATTTGATGATGAAGTGAAAACACTTTTATTCTTATGCTCTTTCTCAGATAGTTGGGATAACTTAGTAATGGTTATTAGTAATACAACGACTGCTTCTAAAGGTTTGAAATTTCATGATGTGGTTAGTGTAATCCTTAATGAGGAAATATGCAAGAAAATCTCAAGAGAAGCATCATCTAGAAACATTTTAACTGTTGAAATCAGGGGCAGATCTAAGGAGAGATCATCTAAGTGCAAGAATAATGGGAGATCAAAGTCAAGACATGGAAGATCTAGATCCAGGTACAAAGATTTACTTTGCTGGAATTGTGGAAAGAGAGGGACGTAAAGGAGTGTTGGTCCAAGGAAAACAAAGAGAATACATCAGACAAAGGTAAAGAAAAAGGTAAGGAGGAAAACGTTACAAGTGAGGCAAAGCAAGATGCCCTTATTCTCTCCTTGGATAATAAATTAGAATCTTGGGTGTTAGATTTTGGAGCTTCTTTCCATGCTACCCTCAATAAGGGTTATTTCAGAAATTATGTTCAAGGTGATTTTGGACAAGTTTATTTATGTCATGATGAGCCATGCAATATTACTGGTAAAGGTGATGTTTATCTAAAGTTGTAGAACGGAAACCCATGGGTATTGAAAGATGTGAGGCATGTGTCAAGCCTCAAAAGAAATCTAATATCTGCAGGGTAACTTGGTGAATCTGGATGTGTGGTTACATTCATAGCCGATTCTTGAAAGGTTACTGTTAGTGCAAAATCACAGCACCCCTGGACGCACATCAGGCTTCTAGGTTGATGTTCAGGCATCCAGTGTGATTGCACAACATGGAAACCTCTCTCCAAGCGTGGGACTTGTAAAACCGAGAGAGGAATCTCCAGAGAAGGCTGGTTCCTGCTCCTAAACTACCTGCCACAAGCTATTCCAGTGCAGGAAAGCTAATCTAATCCTAATTTAACCATGCCAAGGAGATAGAGAGAGAGAGAGAAGGGAAAAATAGAAAAAGCCTACACTAAAACGGTGATACACCAGAGAAGGAGAATGTTGGACATCTATCAAAACTGCCATGGGACAAAAAGAGGTGAGCAATGGGAAGGATGGACAGATGCATCACAGGCCCAAGGATAGATTTCACACAGAAAGTGTCCCAAAACTCCATGAACACAACTCCAGATCTGCAGTGAACGTTCAAACATGCATAAATACCTACAATGAAGAGAGGCAAGAAGAAAACAAGCAAAAATGAGAAAGGATGGACAGATGCATCACAAAACACGTTTTGTTGCTTCAGAAGTTTGCACAGAACATCATTCCATTAGTAAAAGGCAAAAAAACGCCATTACAAAGTAGGGAGGAGGTTCGAACTCCATTTTCAACCCTAGAGAAGAAAAGAAGGGAGGGCCGAGCAGAAAGAATGAACAACTCTTTTTTATATTTTGCCACTCCTTACAATATATAGGAAGAATGAGAGAAGGAAGAAAGAGGAAAGTCAGATCTCCTCCAACCACCTCCAGGTCATATTTTAAATCATTTCATCATGGTAGAAGCGACGGATCCTGGCAAAACGGCGGGCTGTCTGCTGCATTAAAACTGGTCGCTGAAATGTCACTTCTGTCATTACCACGCGTCAGAGCCATTTCTCGATTTTCTCTCTCTAGACTGCACCAAAACTCGAGATTAGCCCCAGAATCATGTAGAGGATTTCACTAGCTTTCCGTTGATATAAGGAACATGCAAATCCGAGCTCTGGATCAAAAGATATGACGATTTGAGGATTTAGGGCACAGAACAGGCGAAAACAGATTTTTAAAATATTTTCCCGCACATTGCCACCTGGATGACACGTGGCAGACTCTGATTGGATGAGAAAGGTCTTCAGCCCGTCTGGTTCGGGATTCTCCTCTCCATTTGCATCGGGTTTGGGAGGTGGCTCAACATATGTTTTCGCCCCATGCTTTTCCGACTTGTTTCCCCGACTATGAAACCCGATTTTCTTTGTGCGTCGGGCTTTCCAACCCCTCCGACACATTTCTTAGGTTTCGGGTTTTTCAACCCTTCCGACATGTTCTTGCGCCATGTTTCTCTATCGTGTTTTCTCGACTATGAAACCCGATTTCCTTTGTGCGTCGGGTTTGGACGACCCGACGACATATCCCTTTGTGTGGGGTTTTCACTTGGATACGTGGCAGCTTCTCATTGGTTCGGATCAGCGCTCGAAAACTTGCCCTTTGACTTTTTGACCTTTTCCCTTGTGAGGACACGTGGCAGCTTCTGATTGGCTCTCGGCTCCTTCGCGTACTTCGCCTCCATTTGTCCCGGATGTCCCATTTGATTTTGGCCCCTTTGTGCTTATTTCGGCCGATTCGGCCGGTTCGGGCATTTTTGGCCCGCTTGTCCCACTTTGCTTCGAACTGACTTGACCCTTTTCGGCCGGTTCGTGCCCTATTGTCCCGCGCGTCCCAATTGCTTTTGGGCTCCTTGTGATGATTTCGCGCGATTCGGCCGGTTCGGGCATTTCGCGTCCATTTGTTCCATTCGTCCCAAACTGCCCCTTTGTGCTTATTTCGGCCGATTCTCTCTCTTGGTCAAACCGGCATTTCGCGCCCGCCGCGTACTTTAGTCCCACTTGTCCCAAATGCTTAGTGGGCCGCCTGGACTCATTTCGGGCGGTTCGGGTGGTTCGCGTACTTTTGTCCCATTTGATCCAACTTGTGCTGGACTGGGACTTAGCCGATTTTCACAAATTTTCCTGGCCCGAACTACTTGCTTTCTGCAACCTTCTCCGCACTTTCTCAGAGCTTGTTCCTTTTTTCCTCGGCCAGGGGAGTTAGAAAATTACCTGAAGGGACCCTGCAAGCCTGATTTTTGCTCTGAATCAATCAATTTTCTTGGGATTTGGATATTCTGATGCATGTTATCAAAATTACCCTAGGGGGGGGGAATTTTGGATAACAGTTACCAAGGGATTTGTTGTTTTGGCAAGAGGAAAGAAGGTGGGAACTTTATATCTGTCTACCTGTTTTATTGATTTCTTTTCGGTGCTATCTACTACATATTCATATGTAAACATGTGGCATAATTGACTAGGCCATACGAGTGAAAAAGGAATACATATCTTAAAGGCTAAGGGTAAGCTATCATATTTGAAACAATTAGATCTTGAATTTTGTGAGCACTGCATATTTGGAAAGCAGACGAGTGTGAGATTTCTCAAGGTTAGGTCAACAAAGGAGTAGAAATTGGAGATTATACACTCAGATGTGTGGGGACCAGCCCAAGTAGCTTCTATTGGAGGATCCCAATATTATGTGACTTTCATTGATGATGCCACAAGGAAGGTATGGATCTATTGTATTAAGCATAAATTTGATGTTTTTGAAACTTTTAAAAGATGGAAAGCCCTTGTAGAAAATGAAAAAAACTTAAAATTGAAGTTCCTTAGATCTGACAATGGTGGTGAGTACTGCATCATGTATTTTAATGATTATTGTTTAGAGAATAGAATACGAAGAGAAAGAACGGTTCCTAGAACTCCACAGGAGAATGAAGTTGCGGAAAGAATGAACAGAACAATCATAGAATGTGTTAAAAGCATGATGATACATGTCGGCTTGCCTTTGAAGTTTTGGGAAAAAGCAGTGGATACAACAGTGTACTTAATCAATCGTGGGCCTTCAACAACACTTGATGGTGGAATATCGGAAGAAGCTTGGTCTGAAAAGAGGGAGATTTTTCTTATCTTAGATTTTTTGGCTCAAAAGCTTTTGTGCATGTTGATAGAGAAAATAGGAGGAAGTTGGATGCTAAATCTAAGAGATGTACTTTCATTGGTTATGGCTATGGTGATTTTGGATATTGATTTTGGGATTTAGAAGATTATAATATTGTTAAGAGTCGCGATGTTGATTGGAATGAAAGAAGAATGTACAGGGATCAGGGTTTGGTGCCTAAACATGAATAGGTTGAGGAGATTTTGAAGGAAAATAAATTTTCATACCTAAAGAAAACATCTAAAGACACCGACGTCGATTCCACAAGAACCGATGTCGGTCAAGCTAATCTGCATCAGCAGACATGATCAAGTTCAAAACAGACAACCAGTGGAACCGGCGTCGGCACTCCTAGAACTGATATCAGTAAAGCAACCAGTGTCGGTCGGTGGATAGAGGAACCACGGTCGGTTATAGGTGACTAGCATCGGTCACTAATAGAGATTGACATGAATGTGCAATAGGCACAGAATGAGCCTCAAACACCCCAAATCTCAGTTAGAAGGTCACAAAGGGTAAGTAGACCTCCAGAGAGATTTTCACCTTCCTTTTCTTATTTATTACTGACTAATAGTGGTGACCCAAAAATCTTTGAAGAATAAATTTAGGTAGATACCCATGAGCAATGGGAGCATGACATGGATGAGGAGATGGACTCCTTGGAACAAAATCAAACATGGGATTTGGTCAAGTTGCCAGCAGGTAAGAAAACACTATAGAAAAAATGGGTTTACAGAATTAAGGAAGAAGAGGGTGGACTGAAAAGGTACAAGGTGAGGCTTGTGGTAAAGGGATTTACACAGAAAGTAGGTATTAACTTTGATGAGATATTTTCTCCTGTAGTTAAGATGACTTCTATTCGTACTATTCTAAGTTTGGTTGCAACAAAATATTTTCATTTAGAACAACTTGATGTTAAGATGGCTTTTCTTCATGGTAATTTGGAGGAAGAGATTTATATGCAGTATTCACTTAGTTATGAAGTAAAGGGTAAGGAGAAACTTGTGTGCAAATTGAAAAAGAGTCTATATGGGCTCAAGCAAGCTCCAAGGCAATGGTATTTGAGATTTGACAATTTTATGCATGAGCATGGCTATATGAGATGTGAATTTGACCATTGTGTTTATTTTAAGAAGCTTTAAAATGGGAACTATGTTATTTTTTTACTGTATGTGGATGATATGCTAATTATAGGATCTAATATGTAGGTCATTGGTAAACTTAAAGAAAGGTTAGCTCACACATTTACAGTGAAGTATTTGGGAGCTACAAATAAAATCCTTGGCATGCAAATTCACCGAGAAAAGAAAAACAAGAAGTTGTATTTGTCTCAGGAGGCTTATATCAATAAGGTGTTGGAAAGGTTTAACATGCAAAAATCAAAACCTGTTAGTACACCTATGGCTGGACACTTCAAATTGAGCAAAGATCAGTGTCCTTCATCACACAAGGAGTTTGAGTACATGGCACATGTTCCCTATGCTTCAGTAGTAGGAAGTCTTTGTTGGTGTAGGTGTTTTTTGATCACTTTATTTAATTATTTAGTGTTATTCCACCTCACCATGTGAGTCATCTCACTTAGGTGGACATGGATCTAGGTGTCATTTTAGTGATGACAGATTCTCTTACAGAATCTGTCATATGTGTAAGTGTGTCATAGGAGTTAAATTCCCATTTGGGTAAGTAACTCCTCTTTTCCATTAGGGAGGAATATTCTCTTACATGGGAGTTACACATTTACTCCCTTATTTGTACTCCTTTTTTTGATCCATGGCAATCCAAGAGCATTCTATTCCACTCCATTTTCGAATCTTGAGCTTTCTATGCATGCACATTGCTTCTTAAAAGTTTACTTGCCTTATCTTGCAACTCCTTTCTTGGTGAAGTGCAGTTGTTTGATGCACGTGTATTCCTTCCAAACCCTCATCCTACACTCCTTCATGGTATCAAATCTTGGGGACTGGAATCACGCTACTCGCCTTTGTTGCTCCACCGTGTAGTTGTTTGTGTAAGTTTTACCTTTTGCATGTGCTTTACTTGCATATTTCAGATTCTTGTGGTTATTTTTTAGTGGGTTATTTGTGTGTTTCTTGCTGGTTTACATGTGATCAGGGCCAAAGAAGAATTCTATCCAGCTTATTGTGTTGGATAGCCAAGGAAGAATACAACACAACAGTCTTCTTTTGCACAACAAAACTCAGTTCTGCGCATTGGGTGGTTTAACATTGAAGAGTAAAATATTTTTTTTTTAAAAGGGGAAAACTTGTTTGGACGTGCTCTTTGATGATGTAGATCTTCTATTCTTTGCTACACTCCTTCTCCACGCACTACACTCCTCAAGCTTGTCTCCATTTCACCATCTGCGTATGCATTCTTGTGTGTTTTGCTGAGTTAGGGGCGGTGGTGAATCTGTTTCAGATTTGCTTCTTTTTTTATCGACGTGAGGACATCTATGTATTGGTCTTTGTGTTCACCATATGGCCCTTGACTCTGTGTGCTCATGCTTATCTTGGCACCTAAGACTTGATCTCCAAACCTGTTGGTCGTGGTCATCTTTGCACAACCTTTATTAGAGCACATACAGTTTGAAACTGATCCTGCTCTCTGCTAAGACATTTTCTACTGCATATTCAACACGTGGCTTTAACGTGGAGGTCTGCATTATAAAAAAAATGTTTTTGAATTCTCTGTGGAGGTCTGCATTAAAAAAAACGTTTTAACGTGGAGGTCTGCATTAAAAAAACATTTTTGAATTATGCATTTAACCTTGGCTGGCACGTTGACTGGTCTTTGGGATGTGGGAACAACAGCTCCCTCTGCCATCTCCAGATGTCTTTGGTCTAAGCGTTTCACCTTTCCATGCATGCATAGACCTTCCTAGCTGTTCAACCTTTGGTTTTCTTACTGGCAGCGGTTACAAACATGTGGACCATCTGTCCTCTTCCTTGGACTGCACCTCCAGATCATAACGTGGGCCCACTTACCTTTTAGTCTTGTTTGGCAGGTTAAAACAAACACCTTTTTATTGTTTTAAGGCAAAAAGATATTTACATGGCATTGTATTAGTTTTGGGCTTCTATTTTGGCTTGTATTATGTCCTTCATTCATGTGTCGAAGACGGAGGGCGAGGTCCGGGGTTGGCAGGAGGCTAATCCCCCCTTGTAGTCAAAACAAACCCCTGCTAATATTCCATGTCGTTTCCAATGAGTAGTCACACGATATCCTTTGCACCCATCTCGTGTACTTTTTTAATGCACTTGCAGTGTTTAGTGGCATTTTCCATCAGTTGCAGAATCATTTTAATGCCATAACTTTTGACTTGTAGCTCGTTTTTGAGCACTTCTTTAGTTAAAGTTACATTATTTTTCACACATTACGTGATGGCATTGTCAGTTTTGTAAACGCACTACTTTATAAAGTGCCACATTTTGGGGGGGTTGATTGTACTCTTAGGCTTTCACACGCAGACACATTATCGGCTGAGTACGACGTCTTGCTTCTTTGCATCTTGCATTTTTCATCATGGACAGTGCTCTTTCCAGACTTGAGCATCGTAGGATTTCCTTATAGCCTCCGCCACTTCTCACCGGGAGAGGGAACTATTCAGCTTGGCGTGCTTCCATGGAACGTTACTTCACTCACGAGGGTCTTTCACCCTTCTTACTTGGGCTAGTTCCTACACCCACTGATCATCATCTCCTAGAGGACTTTCTTGACACTTGCGACCATATCTTTGGTCACATGATGATGCATGTCTTTTGTTATCTCTGGTTTCATGTGGCAGACTCAAATCCACCCCACCATGTTTGGAGCATTCTTTAGTCCTTCTATGGAGACACTTCACATACTGCCGCCATTGTTGCTACTGCTAATTCAGTTGTCTCCTCTATTTCTTCATATGATGATAGTTCCACTAACACAGGCTCACTTGGTTCTACTTCTGATGATGAGGATTGTGCATCCAGTTCTGATGTCGAGAGTACTACAGAGGACTTCTCTCCTCTTTCTCTCACTATTCTAGAGAGTGTTGACACTTCCCACATCTCATCAGATATCGAGAAGTATCCTATTCAGTCTTATACAGTCATCACACCCACCTCCTTTCCACTTCCAGTGTGCAAGGCCCACTTCACTCCTCTACCTTCATTGGATGATTGATACCTATCTTACATCGCTCTTTTGTTTGTTGAGCCCCCTCATTGTGATGAGTATCTGCCTGACCTTAATCACCTCTTTGCAGAGTACACTTGTGATGCACTTTAGGTCACTCATCCATTTACAGGTGTTTCAGAGGAGTTCATCATCTCTGTTGTTGGGAGTGCCCATTCTGGGACTCTTACCACTTCCACTTTTTCAGAGACCTTCATTGATCCACCCTCAGCTGTGGATCCCTTTTCTATTATGGAGGATGTTTTGTTCCCTTCACATCACTTTGACATCCTTTCTGTAGGTTTTCCTCTTTTTCACTTTGACTGTTCTACGCATGTGGCATTACCTTCGGTTCCTTGGCAGTCACTCGCTAGACCTATGTCACACTTGCGTGCACCAGACTAAGAGTTCTTCATGTTGCTACCTTCAGTTTCCTTTGTGGAGTGGGTGGAATTCCAGCACGTTATTTCTGTCCTTCCTAAGGGCAGGCACACAATTTGTTGCGGGTGGATCTTCTTCAGTCCAGAGGCAGAGGATCTCATCATCGACATTCTTCTGGGAGGCTTCTTAGAGATCCAGAGTTCAGATCCTTCCATGCCATCTTCTGCATTCCCCTCATCTCCCTCTTCTTCTCTCTTCTTCTTCTTTCTAAGAGATTGCCTCTTTGTACATGGGTACCCTTTCAAGATCGTCTATGGTCGAGACCCATATTTGGCATCTTTCTTAGATTAGAGAGTGTGTTTTTCTCTTGTGGTGGATGTTTTTCCCACTAGGTTTTTCTTCACTGCTTGGGATCTTTTTCTTGTAAATGGGTACCTCATCAGGCTTATAGCTGGAATCCATTTCTTGTTTGTCTTACTAACTTTCCTAGCCTCATCCTAGGTTCGATGAAGGGGGGGTGTTGGTGTAGGTGTTTTTTGATCACTTTATTTAATTATTTAGTGTTATTCCACCTCACCATGTGAGTCATCTCTCTTAGGTGGACATGGATCTAGGTGTCATTTTAGTTATGACAGATTCTCTTACAGAATCTGTCATATGTGTAAGTGTGTCATAGGAGTTACATTCTCGTTTGGGTAAGTAACTCCTCTTCTCCATTATGGAGGAATATTCTCTTACATGGGAGTTACACATTTACTCCCCTATTTGTACTCCTTTTTTTGATCCATGGCAATCCAAGAGCATTCTATTCCACTCCATTTTTGAATCTTGAGCTTTTTATGCATGCACATTGCTTCTTAAAAGTTTACTTGCCTTATCTTGCAACTTCTTTCTTGGTGAAGTGCAGCTGTTTGATGCATGTGTATTCCTTCCAGACCCTCGTCCTACACTCCTTCAGTATTATGTATGCCATGGTTTGTACAAGACTAGACATTGTACAGGTAGTGGGAGTTGTGACCAGGTTTATGGCTAATCCAGGTAAATAACATTGGAAAGCAGTCCAATGGATTCTCAGGTATTTAAGAGGGACATATGGCATGGAGTTATGCTATGGAGGGGTAGATAATTCTTTACATGGCTATGTTGATTCAGAAATGGATGGAGATTTGGATGGCAGGAGGAGCACCACTGGATATATTTTCACAGTAGGTGGAATGGTAGTTAATTGGATTTTGAGATTGCAGAAGGTTGTGGATTTGTCTACTACAGAGGCAGAGTATGTTACAGCTACAGAAGCTAGCAAAGAGATGATATGGATGAACAGGTTCATGGAAGATTTGGGTAAGGATAAAGAGGATTGTAGATTATATAGTGATAGTCAAAGCGTGATTCATCTGGCAAAGAACTCAGCATTTCATTCAAGAACAAAACATATTCAGTTGAGGTATCACTTCATACAATAGGTGTTGGAGGATGGACAGTTGAAGTTAGAGAAAATCCATATCGATGAGAACCCTATAGACATACTAACAAAACCATTGGTAAGGGAGAAGTTGGAGCTTTACTACACTTCTGTTGGTCTTCGAGTTTAAAACTTGAAAAGGAAGAAACGGGCTAAGGAAAAGGAACCAAGGATGGTGATGCATAGTACAATGCAACAATTGATCTCCAAAGCAGAGATTGTTGAGTATGGATCTTAATTGCTTCACAAGAAACTTGGTTTTAGATGTTATTAGTTTTAACAGTAACCATCGTTGGTCAGCATAGGTCAGGAAGTAACTGTCAACGGTCAGGAAGTAACCGACGATGATTACCTGTGTGACGGTGCTTTTGTTTTTTGACAAGAATTAGAATAAATCACTTGTTTTAAAGATGATTTATTTATTGTAAAAGCATAGTTAAGTTACCCATAGTAGTTATATATGCAGGTATGCATTATATGAGGGTAAGTAAAGAGAAGCAAGAAGAAGAGAAAGAAAATAACATTTGTTTGCATGTAAGTTTTCTTGGTGAGCAAGAAAGTGTAGCTGAGTGAGGGAAAAGCAATGAACATCCTGTGAGGTGTTGGAAGACAACAGAGCTTCATTGTATTTCCTCTGAAAAGCATTGAATATTAATATTGGCCATTTCTTGGTGGACATAGCCCACACTAGGTGAACCATGTTAAATATGGTGTTATCTTTCTCTGGTTTATTTTATCTTCTGGTTATTTTCGCATTCATTGTTTGTTTTCTTTAACTAATTATAGATCTGTGCAGCACAGTTATATGGTTTAACCCCAACATCAATAGTTTCAGGGGTAAATTTTCTATAACCTAGGCCATTTTTCTCATATGTCTTGAGGGTTTATAAGATGGGCTGATCATGCATTCCTTGTTCGTAATGCCCAAGTCCAAATCCTTTCCATGCACAATGGTGAAGGTACATATGGGAAAATTGGGGATTATCAATGGATTTGAGGTTTGATTTAAATGGTGTTGTATGGTGTAATTCGGTTGATTGGGATGGTGTTTTATCAAACCTACCATAAACAAGATTTGTTTTAAGGTATGTGGGCCCACAAGAGATAATATCTCCCACATCAGGATTGTACATGGGTTGTTTATCAGGGTGACCATACGTTTATGGTGATGGAATAGAGTTAAGCATAAGAAGGCAATATTTCCCAAGAGTGAAAAACTTCACAAGTTCTGTAATAGAGGAATCATCTGGTAGTTTAGAAGAAGGCACTAATGTGTTGGTGTATGCTTGATCAAAAGACTCGGAGATGGATTTAAGTACTAATACATCATTTGGACGATACATCATATAATAGTTAGCAAATAGATTCGGGTTAGCGGGGACTATGTAAGTTTTCCCTTTGTGTTTGTACTAAAGGCAACGATGGAGAGTTGAAGGAACACAATGCATGGTCCATATACAAGGACATCATAATAAAATTTTATATTGGAACTCTCCTTCTATAATGTAGAAGAGTTCTAGTAGGGTTTTAACACCAACTTTAAGTGGTAATATGATAGTGCCTAGTATGGGTGTGATTGTGTCATTAAATGAGCATAATAGGACCGGGGTTTGAGTGATAACCATGTTGGGTAATCTAAGTTGTTCAAACACTACAGAGGATATAATGTTGATAGTGGCATTGCTATCAATCATGAATCTTTTAATAGAGATATCATTGACTTGAGTACTGATAAAAAGTGATAGGTCATGGTCTTCTGGTCTAAGAGTGGGTATTTCAGATGTTTCGAAATAAATTACGGTGGATGATTTAAAGGCACCTATAAAATTTGCAGTCTAAATGAGTAATAGATTGAAGTGTTTCTATCATGGCTTGTTTGTAAGGTGGCGATGTCTAAATGAGTTCATAGAGTGACATTTTGACAGGGGATTGGTGTAATTTTTTAGCATCTATTTTCTATAATGTGGTGAGAGAAAGAGGGGTGTTTTTATTGAAATTTTAGCTTTAGATGATGATGATTTATTAAGAGCTTCGAGAGCTAGTGAAATTGAGACCTTGGGTTTATCAGATGATGTTGATGATCTTGGTGGCGGGGGTATAACGATAGTGTATTTTTCTTGTTCGGATTCAGAATATTTGTTGTAGTAATTTTGTGAGTGTGTGGTGATGTGCACAACATTGATTTGATGGTCGAGGGCTTTAGGAGAAGACTTGGTCGATGGTGTTAATGTTGAAGCTAGAGTAGGATGGGACGGGAGAAAGAATGAACTGCCCATTTTCTGAATCTTCTGATGGAAGGATTTAAAATCTTCTATGGTGTGACCTTGGGTTCTTTGATAATCGTAAAAAGTATTAAAATCATACTAGACGGGTTTCCACCCCTGATGATTTGAAAGCTTTATAGGGGGTAATGTGATTAGTGATTCTTGTAATAGATTATCCAAAATGGTAGAATACCTCCCTTTCGTACCAAATGCCATTGGGGATTGATTTATGATGGGGATAGGTGAAACAGGTTGTTTAAGTTTACTCAGCGGTTGCAGTGGTCTCATAGTTGTTCCAACGAATGGGTGACATGGGTCTTGTATAGGTGGTGGCTACAAGGGTTACGTGGATTGTATGGGGATAAATGACAGATGTAACTATCCATTGTGGGATAGTGGATGTAGCATAAGGACTCACTGTATGAACATGATGAATGGGTTTTGCCCCTGTAATAATGGGGTGATTAACAAGTATAAGGAAAGAGGTATCATCTGAAGGTATTTGATTAATGTTTTGGAAAACATTTTGTTTGAGATATCCTACAGGTCTCGGTTTTGACATGAAAAAGGTTTCTTCAAAATAAGGTATGGCCCTTGGATGAAGAGGTGGTGGAGGACCGCAAAAATGGTATGTTTCATCATAATGAGGGTTTTTAAAGACTTGGACAACATCCTATTTATTTGGACCCTTCAAAGTCTTGGATGAACTCGGTGTATTTTTTTACGTTGATGGTAATGAAGGGAGAGGGGCTTGAATAATATGGTTAATATAATACACATGATTTTTAGGATTATTGATTTTTACAGATTGTTGATAACCAAGATTCTTGGTGGATTTAGATGGGGGTGACTAAGATAAAAATGTTTCTAATTATATCATTGTTGTGTTTGCAAGTCTGGGAGCAAGTGTAATTGTAGAAGTATTTATTTATGTAGGCATGGATCCTGAAACAGTGTCGGGTAATGACATGGGAAGGAGTCTAGTTGTAAGTGGCGGTTCAATGAATGTGGGTTTATCTAGTGTTGGTATCCATTTGGTAGGCGTTGAATCAAATGACAAGGATATAAGAGTAGTTTGTATTTTGAGTGGAGCATGAGAGAGTTTTGTAATAGTGATTGCGTGTTCATTGGACTTAGGAAAGGATTATGTGGGTTTTGTTTCACTAGGCAATAAAGCGGATGAAGAAATGGGTTCAATTTTTTGTTATTGTGTTAATGGTGTGAACGACATTAGATTTTGGTGATTCAAATAATGAGGGATGATCTAGGAAGGGTTGTTTGAATATATCAAGGTTTTGCTTTGGAGTCGCATTTGTATTATCAAATCCTGAAGGATATTGTAAAAATTATGACATCTTTCTATGTCATGACCATTTACTCGATGGAATTTGAAATAATCATTATCACAATACTAAATAGGCTTTGATACCGATATGTCAATAGGTCATATGAGAGGTAACACTATGATATTAGAAGCGAGTAATTTGTTGAAAAATAAACTATAAGTTTCTGCTATGGGTGTGTAACTACACTGTGGATGAACTCGTTCAACAACATGCTTTTCTTTGGGAGAAGATCTGACCACAATGATATTAATAGTTGTTTTAGTTTTATCTGGATTGGATGTTGATTTATATGGGAAATCCACTTTATTTTTCTTGGGGTGAAGCTTAAATCACCCATCTTCTAGAGCTCACAATTCCAACTTATGGGCCATGGTGAAGGCTTCATCAAAGGTGTGGAATGGTTGGATTTGTAAATTGGATGAGCTATGCTTAGCACAAGCACAAAAAAAATCTCAATCAATTTTGTCTACGGTAATGTGAAGGATAACTGATTGGTTACACCCCTTTAATGGGTGACAAAATCAGCGACGGATTTGTCATCAAATTGTTTGATGTCATATAAATCAGTAATAGTGATTTTGCGAGATACGTTTATGGAGAAATGGTTTAGGAAGAGCTAGGAAAGATGCGAAAAGGAAAATAAGGAATGTTATGGAATACTATTATACGAGTCCAAGACATGACCAACAAGAGAGATAGGGAATGTTCTTAGCATTAAATCTTAATCATGGGATATCAAATAACAAGCATGGAAAAAAATGTGAATGTGTTGTTGAGGGTCCTCTTTGTTGTAGAACATGATAAAATTAGGGAGTTCCAATGTGGGGAATATGGTTTTTATGGTACAAAAGGATGAATGGGTTCATTGTAATTTTTTTCATAGGAGAGAGTACTTTTGGACGAGAATGAGGCAACCTCCAAACTGGATATGCAGCTTAGGAGGGCCTGGAGAGGGTCTTTTTGAGCCTCTTGGCCTAAAGATGGGATAGGTTGATATGAAGATTGGTGGAGTACGCTTGATGTTGTTATAGAATGTCTTATTGATAAGGAATGTTTGTCTGAGGGATGTTTTGCTAATAAGAGAAGTTAAATTGATAAGGGTTATTTTGTTTTGAAATGCTATGTTGTGTGGCATCGTATAGCGGAATATTTTATTGAGGCGTGTGTTGTTGATGAGGAAAGTTTTGTTGAGGAATTTCAGCTAATAGGGAATGTTTTGTTATGGATTTTTTTGTACTGGGATGTTTTACAATGGGATATTTTGTTGAGAGAGGTTTTGTTGGGGGAAATAACCCTGTTGTAAAGCACTAGATTGTGGAGTTTGAATGTACTAGTATGGTGTCGATATTTGCGTAAGAGGATGTGAATATGTGGGAATGTGATGGGATGGTGTAGAAGAAGCGAAAAATGATGGTGCTTGCCAAAAACTATTTTGTTTGTGGAATATTTTGTTGCGGGATGTTTTCTAATGGCATAGACTGTGACATAGAAATCAAAGGTTGAGAGAGTCGTAGCATGTATTGCAAGGCGAGATGTGTACTGGAAATAGCACTGGTTTTCATCGTTAGCATTTTTGAAGGTATAAACATGGTAATGATTTGAATAAGAATGCTATTCTACTGGGATAATACAAAAGTAGAAAGAGGAACGAAACTTAATGATGATGTTGACACCTTTGAGGAGCCTGAAAGAGCCATCGTGGAGGTAGTGGCACTACCTTATGGAAGTGCAAACCCTATGCAAGGACTGGAGGAAGATATAAATTATTGGGTGGGCATATTTTGTGATGAGATCATAGAAAGACGTTAAGGAAACATCAGATGTTTCAGGTTGACTTGAAAAATTTTGCTCATCCAATGTGTCAAATGGATTCGAAGAGCTAGTAGTGTTCTGGGATTGACTAATGCTCGACGTTTCAGGTTGAGATGAAGTATCAAAAATTAACTACTGAATAATGGGTTCTTAGTTTTGTTTAATGAGTTATGCAATGGCGGATAAATGGTTGTGAATGTGTGCAACAGATTGTAGTGTGAGTGACTGTGTTTGAAGATTTCTCGCTGCCAAGTATGCATTAAGAGCAACGGGATTCAAATCCAACATCTCCTCAAAAATGATATCACCCTCATTATAAAATGGGATTTCATGTGTATTGGGATAAAATGAATGTTATGATTCTGATGTGTAAAGAATTTTTCCATGGTATTATTGCGGAGAATGAAAATTATTGTCCAATTTCATTGTTATGACCAGAACCTACTCCATTCCATGTTTTTGTGTCAACAAAGGGATTGGATGTGTTTGTTTGATAAAGCATTGCTTGTGAATGCATTGGCAAAGAAATTGTTACTGGGAGTGGTGTAGTGTGAAGCGGGGCTTAAAGTTGAAATACAAGCAGTGAGGTAGACATATTTTTAGACAACTCGTTACGTGTTTGTTGTCTTGTGAGAACCATAATAAACAAACACACACAAAATAAATAGTAAAATGTTTAATGACTAAATGTGTTGATTAACAATCAGCAAGAAAAGGCTAGTAGAGTGTTATTTTATTCTTATCTTAATTAATTATAAAAGTTGAAATGTATGAAATAGTCAACGAGGGTCCTAAGAAGTGGCTATCTAAGGCTGGTTTCAGGTGTGTTTAAAGGCAGAGTCCTCGATATACCCAAAGGTATGTGAGGCACAACTCTATACTGTTGTTGATATAGATGTGTATATTGGGGCCTACCCCCTCACTTTACGGTCCCGTGTGATAAGGGAGTCAGGTTTTGAGCCAAAATATACCAACAAATAGGTGTTTATACTCGGCCAGAACACCAAGTCAATTTCCCTATTGGGTGATGAAATCCCAATCAATTTCCCCTAGGTGGGATTTGTTTGAATGCGTTTTTGGTATTAAAGTGATTGGATTGTGTGTAGGGGAAAATAAGTGAATGCAACGAATTTTCCTCTTAATTAGACTATGTGAAACAAAAAGGATGCAAATTTGGTTCGTTTTAAGACCCAAAATGAAATGTTGAGTTTCGGTGAAAACAAACAAGAAAGAATGCAAAGTAGAAATTTAAAGAGATAGATTTAAAACTTACCATGAAAGTGCTCCTTGTTTTTCAAAAATTTTATTCTTTTAGAAATTATTGGGTTTTTTTTAGAAAATCTAGAAGGTATAATTCCTAGAGAAACAATGCCTATAATTTGATTAGAAGAAGCAGGAAATAGAGATAAAAACACTACAGATTAAAATGTTAAGAAAACAACACATGAGAATCATAGGCAATTAAGAAAATCACCATTGATTCGCAATCAGTGAATTTTTTTTTCAAAATGATGATAGAATAATGAAATTAAACAGGGAATAAGGTCCCACCGGGAGTGCCAGAAATTCTCACGTGGTTTTTACCTTGGTTGTCTTGAAAGTTTCAAGAGGTAATAACCAACGTAGACTTCAATATGGCGGGTTTTCTATGATACCCACAAATCTGAATTATGTTTTTTCCCACCGCGTTCAGAAACAATCAAAACAAGTATTTTCTGTAAATTAGACTCCGGTAATCAAAGCTATAATATTATATTAAAATAAATGTTATTAACCAAGATAAACATTCCAATCTTTATTTAACACATATAGTTGTATGTATATAAGATATTACAAAACATTATCTACTTATTACTTATTTAAATACATGTATGATTCGAGAATAATCAATGATTAGATCCACAAGTTAGATTCTTGATCAGTGTAGAGATTTTCAAAAATAAGAGAATGGGATTCAGATGAATCGGTAGTTTTGTCCTCTTCTTTAGTCAGGTCCAAGTCAGGGATGGAAATGTAATTCTCAGCGGAGAAGTCTGAATCTTCTTCCTGGGTGTCGTATTGGTGGGAATAGGTAGACTTAGAACTGGAGATGTTGATGTGGCTGACGAAATCAGATTCAAAGGCAGTACGGTAATCCTCCTCTAGATGTTTAAGACCGGTTTCGTATTGGCGTTTGTATTGAACGAGATCCTTTTGGAGCCTTAGTGCTTCGTCATATGCCTCCCAAAAGGCATCAGTGGCTTCCCAAATGCGTTGTGTTACAGAAAAATGGCCTCTAAGAAATCAAATGGAGCTTCTTGGACCGCACAGAGTTCAAGATCGTGGAGCAAGTTATATTTCTCCTAGTATAATGGATGGCAGAAAACAACAAAGGAATCAGTTGTTGGCAAGTTAGAACCTCCTAATGTCATCTGAAGACATCATGCTAGACAGATGATCAGTAGATAACAAGGAAAAACAAAACATTTTGATTAGATTTAATAGAGAATGATGAAAAAACATGAAAACATAGGAATAGCTAGCGATTCAAAGAAATTGTTGGTGATTCAGAGAAATAGCTGGCATTTAGGGTAATCGCTAGCGATTATTGTGAAATTTGAGAATTTTTGCAAAAAGAGCTTAAGTTAATGAATTAAGACATTAATTCAACAAAAGAGAATCCGATTCAACATATCAATGAGATAAAAGAAAAGATATATCTGTTTCGGGTATCTAAAATAAATTAAAATGAATGATTTACCTTACAGAACATATTGGTGGATGAAAGAATAGAAGAAGATAGTTGGAGGATGAAAATAAGCAATCCAATGATAAATCTGACATTTGTTGAGTAGCGTGACGTTAGATGATATTGTTATGAAGTACCTAGATACCTGATGAATTGGGATTGAAACAACATAAACCTGCAAAGCTTGAGAATTCATGTTATCAAATGAGGTCTGCAAACAAGTATATATAGATCGTCGGCGATCGGGCAAATCACCTGCGATTTCAGAGAAAACTAGCTTGGTTAGAAAATCACAAGATTTCCTTCCATTTTCATCTCAAAACAGTGTATTTCGAGGTGATGAGGATGGGGGATGGTTTAAAAATCTCGAGCTAAGTTTTTTAGGATGATAGAACTTGTTTTTTGGAGGATTTGGCTAGTTAGAAAGCTAGTTAGTTAGGAAATAGGTTAGTGCTTTTTAGGAAGCAATTTTAGAAGTGGTTTAGGTATTTAGTGAGGTATCTGAGTTAACTCAACAAGGTGTGAGGGTGAGGTATGAGGAGATAATATGTAATTTAATTATTTTAATTAAATAACCATTTTATATCTTTAGAGATATGATGGGTCGTAAACAAATTAATTAATTAAAAGGGGGTGATATAGTGGGGTGTCGCAAATGTGTTGTCTTTAGTCATGAGTATTTTTGGTCTTGAGGGGGGGCATAGATTTTTGGGGGATGAATTCTACATTCAATGAATCCATTTAGAGGTCTTTAATTTATGTATAAATTATTTTATGAGCTAACTTTTAGAAACAACATTTTTGGCAGGTTGATCTAGTGAATGCAAACGTAGTTGTGGTTTGAAGAGATGGATGTTTCATGGATTCTAACTTGCTTAGAAGGGTTATAAAAGTTCTATAATTTCCATCAAGTTATTACATGACATTTTTTTCTCATGTTGAAGTGATTTGGTTATCAAATTAAGTTTTTAGGGTGCTAAAGGGTGAAGGAAACAATTGTTTTGAGAATCGTAATGGAAACTGAGCCCAGTAAATGAAATAATTTGATTGGTTAATCAAATATATGACCATGTATGAATGTAAAATGATATTTTAGTCATATTTAAAGGGTTTTGAGTCATGACTATGTATAGATTTATTGTAAGGGCATTTTTAACAAAGCGCCCATGGGGTTTTGATCCATTTTTGGCATATATAATGAGGGTTTCAGCTAGGCCGACCTATTTGGGTCATATGTAACTATTTTAATTCAAATTTATGAATTTGATAGAGATGTATCAGTATAAATTATCATGATGGACCTACCTCTTCTGGTTTGGAATGAAGAAAAGCATATTCAAATGTTTTTTAATTCATTTTTGAACTAGTGCACTTGGAGGGAAGAAGTGAGACCTAGAGGAAGATATTTTGCAGGTATGAGAGCATGATTTGAAGGCTAAAGAAGATAATGAAAATTTGAGGACTGTTTGAAGAGATGAGAGCAAGAGGATAGAGTAAACACAAGTGAAGAAAAAGCAATAATATGAGAGATTGAAGACCTAGTGCGCGAGTTAGGGTTTATGAGTTGACAATGTGATCTCCATCAGTTGTGGTAGTAGAATTATTAGAGATTAAACATCTACAGGTGGCTGAGTTTGTTTTTGGTAATCTTCAAGGTGTTGTAGCCTCCTTGTGGAGTGGGTGCTTCACTAAATTAGGGTTCGTGCTCCTTTTAGGGTTGGTGCTCTACTAAACTAGGGCCTGGTGCTCCTTATGAAGATAGTGTTTCACTAAATTACTTGCTTTGTGTAATATAAGAAAAGTTTCAATGGGTTGTCCTCCCCATGAGGATTTCCCACTTATATCTTGTGTTCATGCATATTCTCTCTTTATTGTGTTTATGAGGTTGAATGTTTTATGTTGTTAATCACACTTTGATGGATGAATAAATGTTAATGGTGTATATATGATAATCTGAAAATTGTTTTGAAAGATTGTAGGACTAATTCACCCCCTTCTCAGTCCCTTGTGCTTCCAACATATCTCATACAATATTTGAATAGAAATTTTGTAAAACTTAACCTCTTTAGAACACTTTATAGAATTTAAATATTTGAATAGAAAGTTTTGGAGGGAAACTCCAAATTTAAATTTACACAATCCTAAGTGACCAAAAACACCCTTAAACCATATAATGGAACCTAAGCACCTATATGTGCACTTATTACAATGATTTTCATATGAAGGGTTGATTCCCCTGCATCACCCATCCACCTCTATGCAGTGAGAAATATCATGTTTGAATTTGAGGATTCTAATAAATACGGATTTAATCAACTTACATATTATATAATGTTACAATAAATATTTAAATAAACATTACATCATGACATAAGTAAATAAAAAAATACTTACAGGAAATAAATAACACATGTGACACATTATTTATAGTGGAAAACCCCAATAGGGTAAAAACCACTTTGAAAATAACCTTTTACTTCAGAGAACTTATTTTACATCCAGTAAGATCACCTCCTCCTTTAAAACCCTATTTACCAAGGGTAAAACCAAATCACTTGATTTTCACACTTTTGATATATTTCCCGAATATATCAAATGAGGACCTAAAGTCCTTTTTATATAAGGTGATCGGGTATGTCTCCCAACCCACCTTTTCAACCTAAAATGGTTGACACATACACCTAGGTTTATAATATTTAATATTAGAAATATAATCATTTCATGATATTAAATATTTAACCTAAAGTATATACCTAAGTTAGCATATTTAATAATAGAAATATAAATATTTCATATTATTAAATATTAACCTATATATTAGTGATGGACCAATATAAATTAAGGGTTGGATCGACCACTTAATCATTATGTTCCAACATATCATGCATCTTATACAATATACCCACTCCACCACCCTTTACTACTACAGATGGTGCTAGAATCATTGCGACAAAATTATGTAATCGCGGAACATCAGATCTCAAAATATCATCTAGACTGATATGGGTCTATGTCTGTAATCATGTCCCAGTAAAATATTGCCTCGTTGCTCTCGTTTTCCTTTGGGCATCCACTATACTCATAACCTGCACACTCTCTCTCTCCTACAATCAGCAGTCACAAAATATGATAAACATCCTCTAGGGTCATTTTCATCTCACCAGTAGGTAACCAAAAGGTACATGTGTTGGCACACCAATGCTCACACAGTGTAGTTAACATAGGGATATTATGAGGAATCTCAACCAATCTAGCTATGTGTCATAGCTCAAAACGCTCCAGGATATCCCACTTGGCATCAAATAACCCCAAAGAAAGCAACGTGCTCAAATGAAAACTACCACATAACTCTCTCAAGTGTATATCTCTTTTTCATTCAGCAAACATAACAAAGTTCTTACATTAGTATGTCATACATGTTGTAAACCAGATCACCGTAGTACTAAATTAGATCAAAATACAACTATTTCACATCATACTACAAAAACCTTGTCCTTAGATGTCAATGCCCAAGAGCAGGTCACAGGTGCCTAGAAATAGGTCACCAGCACCTAGAATTGGACGTTAGTGTCCCAAAGGATGTCAATGCTATGGCCACTGCCGCCCAGGTTAGAAATTCTAAGAATTACAATGATGAAAAGTTTCCAAAAATTGGTAAAAACAAGCATATTTCACATAATTTTTTAGAAGTATAAATATTAATACCATGTCTCTCAATGGGGGACTCCCCTGCCCCTATATATATAATCCTATAGGGGGCCCTGCCCCTCCAGATAGCCCCTCTCTATTTATCTGGAAGGTTGGGAGGGGCTATCTGGAGGGGATATCTGGAAGGGCTATCTAGAGGGGCTATTTGTAGGGTGAGGGTCCCCTATATCTATATGGTATGGCTTCCCTTATGCCCCCTATCTAGATATGGCCCCTCTAACCCATCATCGGTCCTCTATGCATCTAAAACCACTATTACTCTCTCAAATCTAATCAAACTTGTTGTTCTAGCACGCGACATCCTCCAACTCAGTACTATAATTTTCACTCGAACACACTACAAATTAACTACATATTCGCTTTTCCATATTACTATAAATATCACATTTTACATTTCTATATACTATATTTACTATTTATAAACACTCTTGCAACTAATACATGACACATGATTGTGATCATATCTTGAGCCTCATTACTCCATTTTCTTCCCCGTTTACGTCATTTAGATCAAAATTTCTCCTAGCACCATCCTAAAAAACATTTACACAGTGCTATATTCCAATCCAGAAAATCTATTCATCAATCTATACTCATTATTATAAAATCATCTATACTACATCTTGTTCACTCTCATTTGTACTTTTGGCTCAATGCTTTACTCTTTACCCTCACCCTTTCTTTGGAAGGGGGGGCATACAGTCAAGATAACCTTATAATCCATATCAGGTTGTAATATATTTAATTGATATATTTATCACATCACTATGGAAATATTTTTCCTTTGATTTTATTCGAAGAAAAGAAACAAAATCGCTTTATATTCAACATTCAAATAATATACAGTTTTAAATCTATTCCCCCTTATAACCTAATTTGGGGGAAACACACACAAAACCTCTCCGCTAGTAATTTTTTAAGTACACAATCTCAAATCATTTTTTTATTATTCAAATCAAATCAATTAGTCATTGCAACAAGCACACTCTATTATCTCTCCTAGATGACCTAACTTGGGAGCTACATCACATCACAGTTACTATCAATCCTAAATGACCTAACTTGGGAGACATTCTACATTTATATAACTTATAGATGACCTAACATGGAATTCATCTAGCATTATATAAATCAAGACACCTATAGAGTGGGGGTGATTAGACATCATTTCCTTTCCTATACTACTCCTATATGGGATCTTCAATTCGGAACAATACGGTACAACACAGAACAATGTGAAACTAAATTTGGTCTTTGTCCATCTAAAGTAGTTGGACCTTTTGGGGATGTATTTATGGATGGAGAGTAAAACTATAACTCTCTCCCCAACACTCTTCTTCTAGTATTAGGACGCCCAAATCCTCCCATTACAAATAAAATTGGGTTGGGAATTGATCACTCCTTACCTCCTCAATCTCCATTAAGAACATTCACAATCTCCAAAATCTAAAAATTGTCTCAATGTTTCTCTAAGTGCTCCTTACAATGGTTTTCTATATCTATTTACGTCACATGGGTCGACACAATTATCCATGGTTTTCCACGCTACAAATTCTTACATTTTACGTGCACTTTTTCAATTTAGCTTCTCCAGACTTTTCACAGGTATCTTCCTTTACTTCCATTACACTACTTGAATTTCATTTAAACAGAATAAAGTGGGGAAAGTGTAGACAAAAAATCAAGCACACATTATTATTTTATTATACTTCCAAGTATGTTGTTATATGCATGGATCTTAAGTTAGGAAAGTATTCACTGGTGATACATTCCCTAGTCCATCCACTTGTTTGACTTGATTTTCATTGTCTGCCTCTCACACATCAGTCACTTATGTACCTAGTTCTGGTCAGGTCACAGGAATCCTTATTTTTCTATCTTTTCACATTTGTCATCATTTATCTAAGGACACTAGTGCCTAGGCACTCCTAACCATTTTGGGCACTCTTGTCCTCTTTTTACTTTTTACTTATTTTGGCATTTATGGTCGTCCTTTCTAATTTTCTTATCCCCTAAGGTTATAGTTGAAATTTCGTGCCACTAGTGTTGAAATTCAAACAGGATATCCATATATATACACAACATACATATCATTATATGTGTGGACACTTCTAAAGGGGAAACTCATCTACATATTATCACTATCATTACAAGGGACTGCATTTTTGGGTTGCATACACTTCATAGGAAGGGGAAGTGTTAAATTCCATCTCACTTATTTATATTTTATCTATCTATAGCCCATTATCTTGGCTTCATTGGCATGAGGAAAACCTAAGGACGTTATTTCACACATGAGCACAAAGAACTACATGGAGTCTGGAATGTAGTGTAGCGCTCGGTCATAAGTTCACTCTTCGAGTGACTGACGGGGTTAGTCTAACTTCGCATATTACATATTTCATTCCAATTTGATCTATTTTTAAGCTTGTGTATGGTAATTAGGGTTTATCTTACAAGTTAGAGGTACCCTTGGAGATCCATGTATGACATACAAGTGATCAACATTGAATAAGTGTGAAACCTTAATGACATAGAAGAAATAAAATTATGAGTAGTTATGTAGTCACCAACACCCAAAAGTGGTCTATGACAACTAAGCACCTTCACCCCAGCCTAGGCACCTGTGTCAAGCTCATTTTTTAAGTCCTAGAATTAATATCGAGCATTCCTGACACTTTTCCCAACCTATTTATCAGTTGTTCTAGTTCATATCTATTTCAAGATAACCACAAATCATATAAGTCTCATATATCTCTTATTTGCTTATAAGGTTACATCATTAGAGTGCTTAGTATTTGTATTCTACTGTATTTTATCATAATAGATCCTTATCAAGCTGATTCTCCCACCCCCATCGAGTTGTTTAGTTTGTGTATACCGAGTTGGATTTTCTGCCGAGTCAAGATATTGTTGCCTTGTGCTCTACGTCATGTTGCATTTCTTTGTTGATATGTGTTGCAGAGTTAGGTTGTATTTTTTGCATGTGAGTTGTGAGTTGGGTTTTTCGTTACTTTGTCAAGTCGTGTTTCCTTCACTGTGAGTTGTGCATTGCATTTTGTACCGAGTTGTTTGTGTATTTTTTGCTTTTCTTTGTTTGAGCTATTTGAGCTGCTTTACGGTAGAATTGAGTCATATTTGATTTTAGTTTTTTATTCCAGAGTCGAGATTTGAATCAGGTTGTGCATTTCCTCTCTCGAGCTAGTTAATGTTTATTTCCGAGTTTTATTTTTTTCCTGGGGTTTCTTTGTTTGTGTCGGGTTGTTGCATCATTAGATGTGCTTGCGCATTAAGTCAATTTGTTTTCTTTACTTTTTCATATGATTCAAATTTTTCCATTCAATGGGTTGGGCATTTTTCTTGGCCACATTATCTTTCTCCTACTCAACTCATTAAGCCACTCAGACCCTACTTCAGCTCTCTGGTGATCCCCACCCTTCTAAGCACTTTGATCTTTAATCATATGTGTCAAGCTCTGTGTATTACCCTCTCCCTCTACGTGACTCAGCCCTACCATTTAGATTACCCCCTCTCACTCTACTTTACGTCCAGTTTGTTCTCACTCCATCAGCTCGTCCTTACCTTGTCTAAGTCACTTGGCCTTATCTGCCACATCCTTGCATTTCCAAATCTAAACCTAGCTTGGGTCTCACTCAGGATTATCTCTCGAACCCCATACTTGACTCCTCGAGCCTCCCATTTAAATATTTTGATCGAGCCATCTTTTTACAAAAAACATAGTTTTTTGTAAATATTAATAAGTGGTGTTTTTTTAAAGGGTAAGTTAATATTTTTTGTTAGGTCTTGTTAACTTTAATTTTTTTAAAGTTAGTATCTTATATAGTTTGATGCAAAAGCATCAAGAGATAAAGTGTAATAAGGTCATATGAGACAATTAAAACATGTTAGTCTAGGTGTGACTAAATGAATGTTAAAGTTGAATAGTTTGTAAAAGATGAATGAGTACTTGTAAGAGAGTTGTAGGAGTGAGTTTGACTTAGTAAAAGAGTAATATAGGAAAAATAAATCCATGTCATCATGTAATAGTTTTCATGTACCAACTAGATGAGTGTATTAGGATGATATTTACCTGATTTCTATGATAAGAGATTGTTGAGTCTTATTAGGGAGTTGTTGAGTTAGTTTAGGTGTTAGCTAGGAGTTTATACTTAGCAAATATCCACCTATTCATAGGTGATTTGAATGTAATGAAGACAATAAAATAGTTCTTGAGGTTGAAAAATGAGGAATGAATGTGGTATGATGATTACAATAAAGAATTTGCTATTGTTTCAATGATTTTTACATATTTTCAATGGAATATATATGCAGGATGTGCCAGGACGGTGAGGTACAAACCCTCAATATTATTTATATACATAATTTATCTTGAATGCTAACAAGGAAAGGTTCCACAGGTGATGAGGAATGCCATTATGATTTTTGTAAGTTTTTAAAATGTGTAATTTGGCTTTTGAGGCAAATTGTAGAATCTTGGGCTTGAACTAGGGCCTCCTATATCTTTTGACTGCACATATGAAATGAGCCAAAATTATCAAATTATCTTTGTCTCCATTTGAATTAGATATCCTTTAAATTTCATGGTGATTGAGAAAGTATAGTAAGAGTTATTGATAACAATTATTTTGAGTTCTAATGGAGTAAGCATATTGTACATTGGAGAGAGGAATTGAGCTGCATGAGTAGTCATAACTTGGATTCATGACACCAAAATTTTTAGCCATCATCTTGGTGACATTTATGAAGTAGATCCATCAAGATCCAAGTGAGATTAAATTCCTAAGTGCTTACTGTCATCGTCAGGGTTAGAATAGACCTAATTTTCTATGCTACAGCTACAAAGGAGGTGTACTTTCTAACAAAGAAATAGGGTATGAAATTTGGTGATATTTGAGAACTCTGTAAAGGGTATTTTGGTCATTAATTTGTATATATATTTGCTTTAGGGGAAATTGAGATATGATATCATTTGCATTCTTAGCTAGAGAGAGATGGGAAATGAGATCAACTTCTTCTTCCTTCTCCTAAGCTTGTTGTTTACCTGCATGATCTTCCTGTAGAGATAAAATAGTATATTTTGGTCACTAAGGTACTTGGGAAACCATAGTGGAGTTTGATCAAAGATGGAAACTCGTAGGTAGGAGAAGGTTAAGAATTGGATGAGGTAAAAGCCATATTTTTTTATTAAGTACATTGTTTATGGTGAAATCCTGGCCTCCAAATCACCCTCCAAGTTTTGGACCACATACATTGTGAATGCATCATTCACGCAAGTGAAGTGCCTGTAGCTTTCCTCCATCACCAACTACGGAAGTTTCTCAAATGTAGGCACCTTGACAACAATGTTTTGTGTGAGAGCCAATCCTTTGAATGATCTTGAGCTAGCGAGAAGATAAACCAAGTAAGAATTCATGTGGAACTTATTTTTCATGGGCACCTGAAGAAATTGTAGATACATATTATTACTGATTATTTGTCCCCAATTAATTCTTTACTTTCCTTTAGTCACTGTCAAAATGAAAAGGCCCATCCACTCCTGGAAGTCTCTCATGTTCGCTTCTCCCATAACCTTGTTAAGGAGGGTAATTACATCCAAATATCGCTCATAAAACTCACACCTTAGAAGGGTCTTGGGCATCCTTGAGGGATTTCTCCCTGTCTTCATCCACGATCCAAGTGCAACCCCTTGTACATATGCATCCATCATTTCCCAATCATGAAAGGCCTTATCCTTTGATATGAAAACCATGCTAGATGATGTTGGGATTTTTAGAGTAAGTGAGATGGTTCTGGAACTGATGACCATCGTTGTCATTCCATTTTCATCTTAGATCATCTATTTTTCAGGCTCGTAGTGGTGTGAGCAAGACAAGAGTAAATCAAGGCTTTGTACAGACACGAGGTGTCCTGAAGCTGCGAACAATCCACTTGTGAATACTTGATCCTTGATCCTCCCTCTTTCCTTGGTTGTCATGCGAGCCCTTAGATCACTAAGGTACATGTATGAGACATCAATGTATTATATCTCATACTCAGAAGTGAAAGGTTTCATCGGCTTCTGTACCATCCATTTATACTTCATGGTTTCTCAGAAAAAGAAACTTACTATTTTAAGTAAGTATGAAAAATCAGCTCCTATGAACCTCAATTGTATATTGCACTTAAATTCCACTTTCTCCCTATGTTCCTCTCACCTTTTGGATCAATTTGATACTTTTAGCAGGTGCTCGTAAGACCACTTACTCTTTTTAGCAAGTGTCAATCTTGGACCAAGATGACAATTTCAATGAATTTTTTACTGTAATATTTCTTTTGTGTTCACCGCCTCCTTCGCAATTTCTTCATTTGGTGGCTTTCCTAAAATGGAAGTCTCCTATGTAGAAGACCTGATATTTTTAGAAAGTGATATTTTAGTGGTCCGATCGTTGTGGAATGATTTTTCTGATATGGATTTTTTCCCAATATCGCCCCTATGAAATCTTGGGCTTACTTGATTTTTGGTTTGAGAGATTTTAAATTTTCAAAATTTTGACCTAGCGACACCTCTAAACACGACAACCATTAACATACCTTGAAATTTGCAAGTATTTTTTTCTTCTCCATTCGCACAAAGATTATATTTTTTTGTAGGTTTTTTCTTCTAGTTTCATTGGTGAAATTTCTCTTCAAACTGATTGTTTGTTTGACGGGAAATCATATTTTTATCTTCGTAGAGTTGGAGGGGTGATTTATTCACTATAAGTGATTTGTGCTATGGAAAGAGGATTTAAAGGTGAGGTTTTAATTTCTTTTGATAGTTAATAAAAAATAAGAAAATGGTTCTTCGTTTTGTGCACTGGTTAGTAAGATATATCTAAATCTTTAATCCACAATAATGGGGTTTTTGATGGATTTCTCCATTTCTCTCTTTTTTTCTTCGATCCTTGAGATATTATAAGACTTGTGTGTTTTCATGGATTTTAGGGTTTGGTTTCCATGGTGGATATATTTTAGAGCATAAATGGTGGACTGTGTGTAATCTTGGGCAAGTTACAGAGCAATGACATGGTATGAACTATGAAAAGTAAGAAGCGGGAAAATAAAGCTAAGTATTAGCTTTAAAAAAATTCAAAAAAACTCATCAGGGGTGGGGTGAAATTTTATTTCCCTGATGTCCCTTAATCATTAAGGTATGAAATAGACATCAAATTTAACATCGTGCCTCATCGCAAAACTTGGTGGAGATCCAACGGTGGACTGTTTTGGCCAAAACTCTTGTTGGAAGCACCTAGGGGCTGGAAATGGTCGCATGAGGAACTAGGAGGGACTCCTTGGGCTTGGTACATTTTCATGTCCCCTATTTCCTTTAATAATTAAGGGAAATGAGGGTCATCAATTTTCATGGTGCACTTGGTGCTGACACTTGGCAAAGATTTGACGGCTGTCCATTTGGCTTGACTAGCTCCTGGGGGCTAAGAAATTACACTGGAGGGGGTCACATGGATGACCTGAAGAATTTTTGGGGTTGGGAAAATTTTAATTTCCCTTATGTCCCTTATCTTGAGGTATGAAAGTGACATAAAATTGTGTCATGATCCTTGAGCTGACATGTTTTCTCTCCCAAATTTGTCTAACTGCGAGAACTCACCTTGAGGACAACTTGAAACGACGATATCTTGAGCTCCTAATGGAATTTTCTGGAAAAAAATTATATGATATTGACTTAAAATGGCCTTCTAAATCCAATGGTGGTG
This sequence comes from Taxus chinensis, assembly GCA_019776745.2. Classification (NCBI taxonomy): domain Eukaryota; kingdom Viridiplantae; phylum Streptophyta; class Pinopsida; order Cupressales; family Taxaceae; genus Taxus; species Taxus chinensis. Next base: position 245,239,441 of record CM034155.1, on the reverse strand, counting down.
GTCTTAGATCTTGATTCTTCTATTTAGGCCCTAAAAATCATATATTTTTTAATCTAGCTCCCTAGTTGTGCATGGAAAAAACTAGTGATAAACCTATTGGACCAAAGTGTTGTAAAACAAATGATTTCACCATATTGTATATCTTGAGGATGTATTTTTGAATATTAACTCCATCCTAAGCTCCTTGAATCACCTCCTGAAACTCAGTAGTTATTTTGATCTTGTGTGTAGGCCTTTAAACGCTGTTTTTGGTGAAATTGTCCCAACTCCTCCAAATCTTTCTTGAACCTTCCAAAATTGTTTCCATGATGTTTCTAGACCTTCAATTCACCTCCGTGTCAGATTTGGATCCTTAGCCCTTCCCACAGCTACCTGAAATTTGCATTTTCCAAGAACTCCTAAAATCACCTGGGGGTTCAATTGAGTTTCCTAAATCACATAGGGGACTAAGTTAACATCAACTGGGAGGTCACTGGGCTGACTGGGTAGACTCAGGGTGCCTCGGAAAGGTAAAACTTGAAAGTTTCGACACATAGGTATAGTTTTCATGCTTGAAAATTTTTAATTTTCTTGTTGCACATTTAAATGACAACAAGATGCAGGTGACTGTCTTGGTGCTGGTAAGGTGATGTATTCCATCTTGGTGCATTTTTTTGCATGTATTATTGTTGTAAAGTTTTTGTTCAAGATTTTGGTGCTTCTTGAAATGAATGGCTCAACATAGCTATTGGATTTTGGCCATTTTATAGAGTTATGTTTGTTCTAGTAACACTGACGTCAATCAGTGAATTGACATCTGTCACAAAGGGGAACCGGTATTGGTCAGCAGACCGTGGTCGGTCTCTATGACAGTAAATTTCTACTGGGTTTCTTGCAACAGAAGAGGGCACGAAATATTTAGTGTCCAGTTTAGAGGATAAGGTTTCTTGCACATAGTGTACATGAATAAACATATAAGATCTCTTCACAATTTGAACTAGAAAGAGGACAGAGTTGGCTTAGTGAGTCTAGTGAGACTTGGGTCAAATTCAGGTATTTCTATATGGTTCGTATTTTTTTTGAAGCAACTGGTATTATGTTTGGATTGTGTGTACGAGTAAAATATGCACCATGGATATTTGATGAGTATGAATTTTATTTCTAGGATGTGTTGGAATCTTGAGGACAAGGGTATTTAGTCTAAGGATGAGATCCTCAATGAAAATTCATGTTTAGACAAAGTTGTAGGTAATGGGAGATGTTGAGTACACATGGATGAAAAGAAGGTGGTTCATCTTACTTCATAAAAAGTCAAAACTTCTGTGATGTAGAAGTATTCTTTGAAAAGAAGAGAATCCATTTTATATTTTCTTTCATTCATGTGTTGGAATCTTGAGGACAAGGGTATTTAGTCTAAGGATGAGATCCTCAATGAAAATTCATGTTTAGACAAAGTTGTAGGTAATGGGAGATGTTGAGTACACATGGATGAAAAGAAGGTGGTTCATCTTACTTCATAAGAAGTCAAAACTTCTGTGATGTAGAAGTATTCTTTGAAAAGAAGAGAATCCATTTTATATTTTCTTTCATTTGTTTTATTTCTCACTGATATATATTACATATTTTGAGCTTGGTGATTAGAGGTAGTGCAGAGGAGTTCATGTTGAGTGGGAGGAAGCCATGGTTATTGGTATTACAGGTTGGACCCATATGCATGTAAATAGTGAGAGGAGAATGCTACTATTCAGAGTGGTATGAGGCACAAGTTGTTTTGGAGGACATTCATGGTTTTGTAGGTATTTTGTGTTTAGTGCATGATGACATCACTTCTAGTTTTATTTCATAGTGCTTAGACATCCTTATGTGATGACAGTTGATGGTTGTTCAGTTGGGTTAAGAAGAGAGAACAATGTTTTATAGTTTGAAGGGTGAAAGAAGGAAACTATGTTTGTTACAGTCATCGGTGTTGGTAGGCAGTTGACCGGTGTTTGCAGGATCTGTTGTGGTTGGTTAGGTTATAGGTGTGACAGCAGTGTGTATTTAATTTCCCTTGTTTGTTTTAATCTTGGATGGTTGTGTAGTATGTTGATGATATTTTTGTTGGTATTTTCACTATTTATTAGTAGTATGGTTAGCAAGGTTGTTGTTGTTGACATTGATTAGCACAAGATTCATATGTGTCTTTGGAGTTAGTCGGTTAAAGACTTAGATATTCTAGAGATCCTAGTGATATGGATACATGTATATGGTGAGTTTATACATATGGATAGATTTTGTTTTGTGATTCTATGATAATGCAGATATTTTTTTACACATTGATGCCTATGATAATGGTTTAGATACTCTTGAGCATGAGTAGGGGATGTTTGCATTTCCTCTTATTATTATGTTACTCCATGATAGATATGTTTTCTATAGATGGTTGTATTTCACATCAAAGTTGTTTATGCAGGGTTGGATTTTTAGAATGCATTGTCTGGATTCTTTAAGTTATGCAGGTTTTATGGATTGATCACCCATTAGTTGCATATAGAATTCATTTGGGTTGTCTTGACCCAGAATATCATTTTTTCTTATGCATATTCTAGATTGACTTGTCTTTGGTTAGTTGCATTGGTGGTTGCATGGAGACATGGATAGATGGTTGGATAATATGGTTGGTTTTATAGGTATTGATATGGTTGTGATTGAAGATCAATATTTTAGTTTGTGTGGGAGCTCTTGTAGGTGTGTTAGTCATGATGGATTGGTTGCATTGGAGGCTCGGTGTTACGATTCAGTCGGAGCTTGATGTATGGATAGCTTGTTTATCATGGATTAATAGTAGCTTCGTACATGTATATGGTAAGTCACGGTTTGTTATCTTCTTGGTTTTAGAAGATGTTTTAATCTTCTAGACTACTTGAGAGAATTGTTGAAGTAAAGAATAGTTGGTCTTCACGGTATATAAAGGATGGTTCTATACAGGTACAGGTTAAAATTTTTATCTCTAAGTGGGATATTACTAAGTTGTGGAGCTGAATTGCTTCACAGATAGCATGCTTTACAAATTTCAGGATTACATAGTAAATGGCGTCAGTTGGGTAACCATCTTCGGTCACCTAGGGACCGGAATCGGTCAGGAAAGGAGGAACCGACATCGGTCAAGGAGTCGACATCGGTTTCCTGTTTGTGATTAGTTTTATTAAACTCACGATATTAGATCTAACCTTTGATTAAAAGGTGATCTTATAGTTTTAATCACATATTTATATTTACCTAAGTTTGTATATGCTTATATAAGCTAGAAATCTAGGGTTAGAAAGTGTATAAGATCATTTTGAGAAAGAATGCTGATTCTCCTTAGTTGAGATAATGAATAAGAAAAAGAACAATAAAAAAAAGGTTACATGAAGAAAAATCTTTCATAGAGAGAAGTTGGACAGAAGGAAATATCAGGTACATCTATTTGGTGAGAAGAGAGTAATGTCTTCTACTGTATTTCCACTTTATTTTTTAGTCTCATTGTAATGACTTGCATAGTATGAAAAGCACATAAGGTTTCTTTTTATAGATCCACATGTTGTTATGAGATCTTGTATTCTAGATTCTTCTTGTAGATCCACATGTTGTTATGAGATATTATATTGTAGATCCATAAGATCATGTTGTATTGTTGATCCATAGATATCTAGTATTGTAGAGGAGGTTGTCTTCATGTTTTCACAAGTTGATGCAGTGATGGAGGAGAGACTTACTTCTTGGTGCATAGTTATGCTTGCACATTGGTAGACCCATTTGAGAATTCTTGTTTGCATATTCACATGAGAGCTTGGTTGCAGTTAAGAGATGTAGTATTTCTTGATATGTGAGATTTGGTGATGGTTTGGAGGCACGGTTGTAGTGCACTCATGCAAATCCTTATAGATATATGGACGAGGAGATACTCTTGGAGAGATGCATTGTACTCTTGTGGGAAGAATTGATTTCTACTCTTGTTTATTATTTATATTGATATCTCTATCTTTGGTGGACGTAGCCCACATTGGATGAACCAAGGTACATTTTATGTTATGTGTGTGTACTTTGTTTTGATTTGGATTGTTATAGTTTATACTTCCACTACTGTAGATTTTGGGGAATTTTCTACTTTTGTATTTGCCAAATTTGGTTTGTTAGTGAATCATAGCACTATTTCGTATGTGAAGTTACCAAGGAATGGTATCAGAGATAGATGATATACCCAATAACTGGTATCAGATCTAGATGATATTCCCAACATAGTAAAGGGTGTGGGAAAGGGATCAATCACACAGGAAACATTAAATTCCCTATAATCCACATAGATTTTGATTTTTTCATATTGCTTGATGTTGATCACCATAGGACTAACCCATTCAGATTCCTCAATAGGCTCAATGATCTCAGAATTCAACATTTTATCACTTTCTTCCTTCACCTTGACATGCAGGTTAGGGTTCATTCTGTAATGTCTCTTCCTAACCTGGCACGCACCCTTCTTTAGCTTTATTCTCATCTCACTCAATGTTTCATGTACTCCATTTAACTCATGATAGCCCCTACGGAACAAGTCATGGAATTCGCACAATAGCTCAATGATCTTAGCAACTTCAGCGTTAGACCAATAATATCCAATGATTAGCTCCTTAGGTTTATCATTTGTTCCAATGTTGACTTTCTTGTTCTTCATAGGCTCATGGTAGGCACACGCCTTCTCATCTACATTGTCTAATACTTCGTGTGTACCCTCTGTATGCTCAACATCTAGGTTCTCCACCTCTTCATCATTAACTATATAGACCATATTAACCTTCTCTTTTTCTAGGTAACCACACCCAAGTTGTTCTGCATTTGTCTCATCATCTTTTAAATATGCCTCTAGTTCTGACTCATCAAACAAATCCTGAAGGATATCCTCAACCTTTTCACTATCTCCCATAGTTAAGCACATAACCTGTAACACATCATTCACCAGAGGTTTAGTGGAAAATAATTCAAAGGTATGAATCATACATGCACTAAGTTCTTACCAATTCCTAGTCTCTCTATTCAACTCCATGAAATACCATGCACGTGAGAAGCCCTGCAAGGTGAAATAGAGCTTGTGTACCCATAGTGAAGGTGGTAAAGTTTCATGTCCCGCTATCTAGAGTCTCTCACCCTGTTGAACATGGTGTTAAACATGATCATTACCATGAAATTCACATATCTGAGTAGGCACATTGCTCCTGTGAAATCTAGCAAAAAAAGTGATTCTCACCTCTCACCACTCCAAAATATTATCCTTGTAAACCATCCACCGGCGCGTTGCCATCACACGTAGAGAATAAACTATCATGTTCCTTCTTCCTACCTAACATTCCCACTAAACTTCCATAGCAAGCAGGAATACCTAAGGATTTTATTCCCTAGTGTACCTTAGTACATGGATGCTACCCAAATGCCTGATACTGTGCGACCTACTCACACATGTAGCTGCACTCACTTCATGCCCAACAATTTCATAAGTGTCATGTGCCTAATTGTCACATGTAAAACTTGTAGTATTGCTCACAGACTATGCATCATCCCATTGTAGAACTCCTTCCTTAGATGGCTCAAGAACTTACGGATCTCAAATGGTGCACACATAAATCTAGTTTAAATCTTCTTCATTTAAGGGCTTCACATAAGGTGCATATTTCCCATTTGTTAAAGGGATGATGACATGCTTCTCCTTGTTCTCAAAACTTATATAGCCTTTGTTAAAGCTCATATCAGTGTTGTTTGCATAACACCAAGGGCACCCAAGTAATGATGGAAAAATATTTGCTTCTACAAGCGCCAACACCTCAAAGTCTCTAGTAAACTTGGCCCCATGTATAGTAATAGACACATCTTGTAGAACTCTAATCGGTGTGGATTTAGACCATTTTTCTATAAAAAACACATTCGAAGATGGTTGTAACGGTGGTTTTCCTATTTGAATCAACACATCCATAGTTAGTACATTCAATTCCGTGCCTGTATCAATCAAGATATTACTTAAGAGCCATCCATCCATAAAAACATTTAGAGTGATCCCCTTATCATAGTCCAAACTATCCGGGGCAATGTTAACATGCAAAATTTGTATTTCATGCTCAATTCCAGTGCACGGGGTGTTTTTATTTAACCAGTTTCTCAATAAGGGAATGATTTTCTCTTGGCATAAAATCTTCCAAACCTCCTTTAAATCATCAACATCCATTTAATGGAGCTGAACTGCCTTTTTCTATTCTAACTTCCATGACTATTCCTTTAAACTTTGTATCTCACCCTGTATATTTCTAATTACCTCAATGGTTTCTTGATAGAATTCATGTTGGTGCATAGGTTCTAGATATTTTTCATGTAGCACCCCCTCCTTAGTAATGACAGGATTCCATTTAGGAATCTCCTGGCACATGAAGCCTCAGTGCATGGAGTTATCTTCACAGGTACCAAATCAGGATCTAGAGCTAACTTTGATATCCATTGATCTTCCATGGCACACTGTACTTTAACCTTTCCCATGCACTTGTTCTCCTTTTTGTGTTGCTTCCTCAAATATTTATACAAGTCTGGGAATTCTTCATACTTGTGGTTCTTTCCACAAAAAGAACAAAAAATATTCTGAGGGCATTCATATCTGTAATGATCAAGGGACCTGCATGTATAACAAGTCCCATGAGTTAAATTACTTCTTCCACCCCCCGTGACCTCGACCTCTAAATCCTCCTTGATAAGCTCAACCTCTACCATGGCCTCAGTTAAATCACCCTTCAATATGATCATGGTATCGATGCTCACCCTTCTCCTTAGAATTATTTACAACCCTGGTGTGATGCACACCAATATTAATGGCATCATGAATTTGATCGATCAACCTGTAATCTTTAGTATCATGAGTAGTAGACCTGCAAATCTTTTAGTAACATGACAAGTTCTTTCTTATCGCATGATGTAACAATGGGAACTGACTTGAACGTCGATACAAGTGACATATCTCACATTCCAGCAATAATGAGTGTAATTCCTTAAGAGGAAAACTATCCTTAGTATGCCCTTCTACTTCATAATCTATGCACCAAATCCCACAGCATGTCTCATGTGTCAAATTAGCTGATAATTTCTCTAACTATTTAGCCATTGATGCAATATGAGAATCCAAAAATGGGCTCACTCTTATGTCTACACTTCCTATCGCCTCAACGAGTATGGATGCCTCAAGTGCCTCGCGTGGATATGTGTAAGTCTTATGTAAAAGCAATCTTCTAAAATGTGTGATTAGTCCCCCAACAAACCGTTGAGCATGTTGGCTCGTGTGTATGTCATAAGATAACTTGGAAAAAAGTGTCTTAAATTGAGAATCATTCTTTTGAACACTCTCAGTAGTGCCCTGCTTAATGTATTTCATCGCGCTTATGTTTTCTACTCAAATTCAGGGATATAAAACTCTTTCAATAAAGCATCCTGAAGTGTTGTATAATCTACACAAGTTTGGTCAGGGTCAAACTTTATGTACCAACTATGTGTGTGCCCTTGTAATGTAGTTGTAAATTGACTTGCCTTGCACTTTGGAGTTGTAATCCCCTTAACGCGCCATAGTATACCACACATATATACGTCCTCAACAGAATTTTTTATGCCCCTATATTCTGGAAGATGAAGAGACATTTCCATATAAATTTGCTAGGGCTGGTGCGGACCTTGCCCACCAGATCCAGAACCTGTGTTTCCTCCTGTGTTTCCACCACCTCCGGAACCACTAGATCCACTAGCGCCTGAGCCACATGATCCTCTTGATCCACCCCCTCTAGAAGGAAATGTTCCATAGGATGCACTTCCCTGTATTCCTATAGATGTGTTGAAGTTAACTCCCATAGTCTACAAAGTTGTGCTACTTCTAGACGTTATGCAAACGTTTTGTGCACCCACATTCTATGTTGACAATGCACCAAAAAAGAGAACTTCAACTAGACCTCAAAATAAAACAAAGGATGACTAGACCATAGATGAGGACGTTACCTGATTCACTCCTAAAATTAACTAGAAATTAACTCTATCTACTGCAACTCTACTGCCTACACTAACAAGTTTACTGTTAACTGTCATAGAAACTGGAAAACCAAGTGCAAGGACTAGGTCACCAGGTAGTTTCAAATACGCACCCACGTTCCATACTCTTTCTTCTAACGTGCCTTAATATAAATCTGAAGAGGGTTCTCTACCATGTTTTCCCAAATGAGGGAGTTCCAGATGCTCTGGTCCCATGTATTCTACATGATCTCCAAATCCTTCATGAGTCATCTCTCTCTACAACACCATTCTTTCTGTGATCTCTCACTGCTTCACTAATTCCCTCTCGTGCACTACATTAAACTTACGTCAACTTTCTTCTCTTTTTCTCTCTACCACTAGGTCTGTCATCCTCACCAAACCTTCTCCTTCCCCCACACATGGTGGGGTTTAGCTAGTCATAGGCTTCTCTTCCAAATCCAGGGTTACAATCAAGATTTTAGTCGTTAAGGGGATACCACGCAAATATGATTCTCTAGGCTCGTGCAAGAACTACAACTCATCAACCTCTAGACAGGAGTATGTAGAAATTACGTAATCCAATGTATAGTTGTTCAAAACACCACACAACCAAACATCCACAAAGCACGTTTAAATCAGATCTACATCATATAAGGCCTAGAATTATTCCTACATCCATACAAGTGTTCGATACCTCCAATTCCTCTTAGACACATAAGCAACCAACCACTCATACATCTCTATAAGAAAGAAGGAAAAGAACATCTCATATAGCTCGTGATACATATGTTATTCAACCCACACACGTGCATTAAATTCATGTCCATTGCTAAATCTGTGAGCATACTCTTCCTCTAAATATTTTAACCACTCTTCAATATTGGAAAAGGTCGATTGGTACGTCTTCATCATGCAACATCCTGGAAAACAATTGAAAAAGAGGTCCTGGAAATGAAACCAATGATGCAACTTAGAATTTACCACCAACATCCCAAGGCGCGATGGCACATCACTCAACCTGAACTGAGAACTCACCCAAAGTGCACAAGGATACTAGGTCCCTCTTTATGGAAGCTTTTCCAAGTTGTTATCATGATTATATATGTCTCAGATCTATAACAGATAATAAAGTATTCCATGGTGCATAAACTAGATCTAGATCTTAACCATATGAAATAATAACTAATCAATTATTATAATTAGATTTACCATACAAGATCCATACTCAGTTACATCCAACACCAATATCCAGTCTATAAGACCCATTATATTAAGTATTGTAAAACACAAAATCTTCGTACATACATAAAATTTTCTACAAGGTCATGCGCGCTCTTAAACTCATAGTATAACTCTACAATAATCAGTCATACCAAACCATGCAAATCAATACATATTTATAGGTGTGGGGGATTTCCCTTCACCGCCTATGCACCTTTTAAAATATAATACATGCTAATAATAGCCATGCACCTTTACATAAGAATACAAAAGCATGCAAGTGCTAATAATAAATCACCTAATTATAACAATTGTAGTACAATCCCATTATTAGCTGTAAAACTCTGTATGGTGCTTGATCTTATGCTAGTCCGAAAATAGCTTGCGTGGTCTGCGAGTCTTCTACAAAACATGTTCTTCATTCCATGTCCAAAATTAGCCCCCAATTAGAAAATGACTAAACCCTAATTTCAAATTGTTCTGGGTGTGCCTTGTTTTGCCATACTTCTGTGCTCTTCTACGCGCCTTGTGTCCACACACCCAATCCTTATACACTTTCATACTTGAGATGTATTTCATTACCTCCACACCTTCAGATAAATCATAAACATAATTTTTGTAGAAGACTTCAAGCTTGAGATGGTGCAAAAGGTTTCAAGTCAATTGTACTTGTTTTAAGAAAGTTATGAGCATTTTTTGTTGAGTTTTGTTCTCTCTTCAAGGCATCTTCTTGAGCTAAGTGGCCAAATTTAAGTTCTTCAACTCTAAATCCTTGGTGTATGCTAGAAACATCTCTTAGAGGCATGAGAGACCTCATCCAATTTAAATTGATGGTTTTATTACTTTCAAGGTGGTCTATGCTCAACATGCATGCTTGTTCTATACAGAGTCAGTCTGAGACAGTCATGAGTTCAAGTCTTCAAGCTTATTTTTTCAGTAAAAGGTGATGAAGTGCATTTTTAGGATGAATGAGCTATTTTTATCCTCTACAAGAGAAAAGTGATTTGTTGAGGTGTCTAAAGTGAAATAGTATTGTTTGTAGTATCTTTAAAAAATGTTTATGCATCAAATAGTTTTCCAAAGATTTTGTGCACAAGGGTATAATTGTAAATTACTCATCTTTGAAGATTTCATTGAAGTATAATGAGTAACAAAGAGGTCTCAATTGCATATCCCATAGGTCAAGTGAAGGGAGTAGAAGGAGAATGTAGTTAATGGAATGAAAAAGGTATTGTCTCAATAGGTTTGTGATGATTTCAAAAATTTTATGGAACAATAAGACTTAGGAAATCTTGTGCACCTGGCGTTTATCATGACATGATACCTGTGGAAGTGATAGAGATGGTGGGAAAAGGTTTATGTTACCTCAATACCTCAAACATTAACCTTGAATACCTGAAATGCCAATGTATGCATACTTGTTCATACTATAGGCTACATATTTGGATTCTAGGAGTAAATAGAGTTCATTCATAGGTGAAAAGTGGTATGAGGTGGTGTAAGTAAGGTGGTGGTTTCATAATTAAATCTTCAGATATTTTGAAATGATCTTTCAAGCACCTTGTGCATGTCTACATTCTCAAACCTACTTCTCTGTCATGCACAATCATCATTGTACCCTACAACTTTTCTTTCTGGGAATTTCTGGAGATGTTTCGAGCCTAGAAATTGTTTAGAGAAGGTGAAGGGTGACTCCACAAATCTATAACACTTGGAAATTTTTAATTTCACTTAAAACCAAGGGAGAAATCTTTTTTTACATGCTCTCAAATCTTCACAGTCAGGCAACCTTGATCTAGGGTTTTCCAAATGGGTTTTTGATCAAATAAGATGTTTTATCCATTCAAAATTCACAATTTTTTGTAGAATGTTCTGCATAGGCAATATAGCCATGATGGAGAAAGTTTCAAACCATTTAATTAAGTGTAGAAGAATAAATCAATGCCAATCTTTAGAAAATCCCATCCTCTTCGTTTGTGCATGAGAAAAGTGCAATTTTATGGTTGAAGTCTTCAAAGTGATCATTCTAAAATGAGTTCATAGGTTCCAAACTATGTAATGAAGGTTCAAAATTAGGTGCATGGGTTCATAATATTTTCAAAGGGAAAAAAGTGTGATAGAGGACTTGAAGAAACTCTTCTTTACTATGAAGAACTAGTATATCCCTCAAAATGCAAATTTCACTGTGAAAGATTATCTAAGGTTTCTTGTAAAGCCCTTAAGACAAAATTTTTATATCAGGGGACACAATAGAATTTTTGACTTGGTATGAAATACTTGAAAACTATAACAATATGCAGTAAATAGTTCAAAACAGGAGGTAATATGGTGTAGAAGCTTAAGGCTAGATAGTTTGAAGTGAATGAAGGTTAAGAGGAGCCAAAATGCCAAGAAAAATTACAAACCTATTCCATCCTTGTAAGCTCGAGCAAGAAGATCAAGAAACACTAAAGTTGAGAAGGTGTAAGGTCTTGAGTTGAGTTGAATGAAATCTTGAGGGAGATAGAGAGTCATGATCGGTTATAAATTTGTTTGTTCTTATTTGACTCGAGCTAGAATGAGAGGATTCCAGCTTAAGTAAAAAAGGTGGTGAGTTTAAGGGTCACAAAGGTCTAGGGGAATTTGAAGATACATTGTTCATAAAAAAAGAGTTTGATATAAAGTGTGAGTGAGTTGAGAATGAGATTGATGATGAAAACCCCTTCTCTCTTCACTTGAAGAAATCTTTGTTGCAAAGCAAAACCCCTCTAGAAGACTCTTTCAAGTTAGTAGTTGGTTGTAGTGGTATGCAAATGATGAAGTGTTTGTAATAGCAGGTTGATGAAGAAGAAAATTTTTGCTACTGTGTAGTTGAATGATAGTGTCACAGTATGTTGATGTTGTTACAGTATTTATAAGCATTTTTTTATATCTTGTAGTCTGTTAATAATGATCAAGTATCAAGTCATTGTACTTTGTTCTGAATATCAATAAAGAAGGGCTTTGAGCACATCTTGTATTATTTTCATGTATGCATGTCATGACAAACTATATTTATTTATGATCAAGCATTCATGTTTGTATTCTATGAGGATGTATGTGTTTGATGGTTGAAATAGAAAAGGGAAAAATCTTATTAGGGACTAATTCACCCCCCCTCTCAGTCCTTTGTCATTTCTAACAGCCTTAGCAATGGAGCATGGTCAAACTTGGCATTGCACAACTTGACAAGTTTCAAAATTTTAATTTCTACAGTTCTTGTCTTAATTTTAGAAACACACATTTAAAACAATGAGGGCTCTAGATATTTTTGTCATTTGGTTGTGATACAAGTGAGTAGTAGTAAAAATAATGTCATAAAATTTTATTTGTGAACAAAAAAGAAACAAATAAACTTCTATCAGTCTTGATTTCCATTAAAATCTCAATTTTCAGAGACTTGTAGGAAAAAAATAATACAAGAGGGATGAAAAGTTTTATACTTGTTAAAAAAAGAGGTAGGAATAGAAAAATTGTGGGACTAGAAAAATGCGAGGAACCTTATTGGGTTGTATGTGATGTCGATAGTGCTCTACGACTGTGAAATTTGGGGTAACAATACATCAAAGTTGAAATGGAGACATACAAAAAGAATCTAAAAACACTTAATCATAAACAATCTCAAAACTAAAATATCAATTTCATATGAGATCTAGCTAGTTGAAGCATGTATTTCTCCATTGGAAGCATCGACTATGATTTGAATGCTAAGTTACTTTAAGAAGATGAAAACTTACTTTAAGAAGATGAAGACCTTGAAGATTGATTGTCAAACCAAAATGGTAGTGAGGGAAATGTTAAACAAAAAGCGGAACATGTGGATGAAACAAAATAACAAGTAAATAATTAAATAGGATGTATTAAAGCAATAAGATTATCCAAACATTAATGAAGAAATAGAAATATATGCAAGAGAAAAAGTTAAGGTAAATATGTGGACAAGATAACTCGGATGGAAGATTGAGTATAATTCCAAAGAATTAAATGAAACATATGATTATGAAAAAAAATCCCACATATAAGTAGAAATGAAATGCAAAACAAAAGAAGAGCTGCGAGGTGAAAAGTACCTGCCAATGTGTTGGGAGATGTGTGAGGAGGTACTAGGTAGAATTTGATCCATGTGAGAGAGAGAGAGAGTATTTATGGAACTGTGTACTAAAATTCAAGTTGGTGTTACAAAACTTGTAGGCAAAAATTGCTCCACACACATATTTGATGTAAAAGTATGTCGACCTTATTTAAAAATTTAGACTAATTGTTGTATTAGTGCTAGAAGCATGTCTATTTCACTCATCACGATGAGTAGCATGACAACTCATAGCTACCGGTTTATACAACATTTACATTTGATAAGATCTTCATAAACAAATTGCATCCTCTTTTCCTTGTGCTCTTACAAGTTAAAGAATATCAATGACTAAATTTTTAATTAGAAATTTGTATTGAAATTTGAAATATTGAGGAATATTTTGCAAGCTCTGACATATCATCCACTTAGTGAAGATAGTAATGGAAATGCTATCTATGGAATATTAAGAGAAAAATATAATAATTATATGGAAAGAGATAATGGCACATATAGAAAAGATTGGTCTTTGAAATAGTCAATTTACCTTTCTATGCAATGTTTCTAAAATTAAATAAAATTGTATGTGAATTGAACATAGGTGTCAAAAGAATTTAAATTGACATGACATGTTATTGGAAGGTTACATGTGAAATAAGATTTAAAAATTGTTCTATCAGTCTTTAAGTTGTTTTTTAAATTGATTTACTTAAATGATGTTGTCACTTCTATGTAAAAACTAGTACACATGTCTACTTTAAAATGTGTAGATTTACAAATTATAAAAAAGTTGTATTAGAATAAGATCTTAAAATAATCACATTATTTTATTCTTAGATAAATAATTTACTTTAAAATTTTAATATTGTAAATTAGTTAAATAATTACCCTTATATTAGACATATTAACACAACCAAAAAAATTTGTTACTTTTATACTTAAAAATTATCGTCAAAATGACACTATATTGTGGAGAGCCCATCTTCTACTAACATCAAAATCAATTACACTAGTAATTTGAAAATTAATATTTTAACCGCCTTATTCAAAGAAAATGGTAAAAAAAACATATTAATTAAAAACCTAACAGAAGAAAATATTTTAACTTCCACGAGGCTATCGAAAACAACTTTTGGGACAGAATTATAAATTTATAACACTATCTCAAAATGTTGTTTATCAACGAATATTCGGAAGAGTTGCATTCCTATTGTAAAAAGGAATTTGGATGTGTATGCCCCACCAACCCGGTACCAATTTTGCCACGAACATTCACCATTTGAATTGACACGTCGAAAAGCAGATAAGTGGATAATGAAAACTCTTCCATGTTTATCCTTTTGTGGAATTATTTTTTCCTTTCAAAAAAGGACAATTAGGCGAGCTTCCCTGTCCAGACTCCAAAGGAGCTCGTTTCCATTAAACGACAAAAAGGTCGTCTCAGACTCTCGCCATCATTTTTTTTCTTTTTCTAAATGAGCTCCTTCAACACAGGAAAGGCTTGAATTTTTTTTTTTTAAATAATATTTAATAATGTGGGAAGGGAAGAAAACCCAGGCTACCGACCACTATTTTCCTATTGCTTTTCAATTTTTCACAGCCGCAACCAGTTTTGGAATTTGTCGTTTCCGATACGCGGAGAATACGGCTCCCCTAAACAAGGAGATATTCACGTGTTGTTGCACTCGACGAAATAAAATAATGGTTTTCGTTTTTGGATGCGTGGAATGGATATAAGATTGGTATAACATCGCTTCCCTTGACGTGGCAGAGCCGCCACGTTGCCTCTTCGTCTTCATTTCAAAGCCAATTCTATCCAATTCTACCGACTTGTAACAAGTGGGTCCTTTATTTTGTCTTCTCGCTGCTTTGAAGTTTAAGGGTTTTTAATTCGACATGGCTTGGTCATAAAAGAGGATATGTGCGGAAATAGGATTAGACAAAGCATTGAAAGAGACTACTGATATTCAAGTTGGTGAAACCTACTTGCTACAATGGATACTCTATATCGATCTTCTTAATATATGTTTTTGTTGTCAGTCTTTTAAGTCATATGATTTGGCGAATCAATCTTTTGTTTTTGTTTTTGTTTTTTTTCCCCTTAATTTTCAATTAATATGGGAGACAAGTAGTTTTATGCTCAAATATTTAAGATGTAACAAGGTTTCAATGAATCTACTTGTGATTATATTTTGCATTAAAAAATTATGCTTACTCAAACGAATAATAGTTTACCTAATGGTACAATTCAAGATTTATTCACTCAAATCCTTGTCTCCTTTATAAGAATCAATTATCTTATATAAGTTTTGGTCATTTAATCAAATGTGTCATAGATTAAAAGAACGGGAGGATAAGCTTCTTACAATGAACAAGCTTAAGTATGTTTCCAATTATCCTAATACATATAACACTAAATTTCAAGGAAAACCTTATTTCAAAAGTAAATGTAATGATAACTTGAGACTAATTCTAAAGTTACTATCAATGTTGTATCTCAACCTACCAAGCTTCAGTTACAATTTGCTCTTTAGAGGCAATTTACATAACTTCCTTCTTCAAAAGTTTTTAGAGTGTAATCTTTTATCTCTCTTCCATAAGAGATTGATACAAACAAGTCTCGTGATAAATATTTTGATTCTAATGCATATTGTGATTATCATAGATGTGTTGGCTATTCTACAAATTGATGTATCAAGCTTCGTCATGTTATCGAAGATCTTAATGATACAAATGTTATTAAATTTTATTTACCTCCTGAGAAAGTAAGCCTACTAATGATAATGCTAAGATTAATATTTTTAATGACCCACTTTCTAATCACAATTCTATTAAA
The DNA here is from genome assembly GCA_019776745.2 of Taxus chinensis. Classification (NCBI taxonomy): domain Eukaryota; kingdom Viridiplantae; phylum Streptophyta; class Pinopsida; order Cupressales; family Taxaceae; genus Taxus; species Taxus chinensis. Next base: position 245,223,278 of record CM034155.1, on the reverse strand, counting down.
ACTAATCCAGATGTGTGTCATACTTATCGAGCTGAACCCCTCCACATTTGTATGATCTTCCACTAGATTCACTTATTTGTCTTGTCACTCTTATTCAGCCTCCTAAGCCTATTATTACCTTTGAAGATTTTGATATCTCTCATGATCTTGTCTCTGATACACTTAATGCTTGAGATTTTGTTGGCCTAAGCCCTATTTATAGTGGTTTGATTGACAATGGCACTAGACATAACATGTGCACATTCAAGTTACTTACATCTCTCAAGGCTATATTAAGTAAAACATGACCTTTGATACTGAGACATTTCTTGGGCATATTGTTCTACCCTCTTATGGCTGATTTTGCTACCATGGATATTTATTTTTTGGTCACCTTGTCCCTTGGATCATGTGAAATGTGTCTAGGATACCCATGACTCCATATTCTTAAGGCCATCCCTTCTATTATTTGTCAATGCATCAATTATGCCTATATTAAACAAGTTAATACAATCAACGGTATCTCATATGAGACCATGTTGCCTAATCCTTTACTAAAAAAGTGGCACACCTATGCTTGTCACACATATGCATGCTACATCTAGTGGGTTTATCCTTTGCAAGACTCCTCCCAGGTCTCTTATATCCTATAGATCAAAAATGTATTATGCGTCCTTGACTTCCCGAGGTCCATCCTAATCCCACTACACATACAACTTATATGAGGTCTAAGACTTTTTTGTTGGATGGGTCCACCAATCCTCCTGTTGACACTATCATAAAGTAGCTCTTTTTTTGCCCTTACTTTGTACACAAATATTCTAAAATACAAAAACATTCAAATAGTCATATAAATACAAAAACATTCAAATATTTTTCAAAACAAAAAATCAAGGCCTATATATGTGTTGTCGTGAAAATGTGCAACAAGGAAATTGACAATTTCTGAGGACGACAACTATACCCAGATGTCGAAATTTTCATGTTTTATCATTCCCATGAACCCCAGCTCAAATAATTCAGTCAGACCACTCCCTATTTGATGTCAAATTGGTCCCCTAGGTGATTTAGGAAAGTCTACTCATCCCCCCTAGGTGATTTTAGGAAGTTCTAAAAAGACACTATCTTCTGGCAGTATAGGGAAGGGCTGTCGCTAGCCTTCCCAGAACAGGATCACCCCCTTGGAGATAAACGAAAGGGAAAAATTCAACATGGAGGTGAATGGAATACCTTATGACATCAAAGGAAATGATTTTGGAAGGTTTAGAGAAGTTTTTCAAGACTTGGAGCAGTCTGAGTGAAAACCAAGGTTCACAAGCCTAGACAGTACACAGGCTTAAAAAAGTTGTTGCGCTTCAAAAGAAGATTCCGGGAGCTCCGGATGGAGTTGGAAGTAAAAAAAATATATTCAGAAATAGGATTCCAAGACCTACATGATGGTTAATAATATTTTTCACAACACCTTGGTGCATATGATTGGAAGACATATTTTCCCAGGCATAAATGGAGTCCCAGATCAAAAATCTGATTTATCAGGGATCATATGGTCTAATTAAGACATGAGACCCATATCATTGGATTCAAAATTACATTTCTAGTCAGGATAATATAAAATTTCACCAAGAAATTCCACCAGGAGCTCAAGTTATCTGCATTTCAAGTTACCCTCTCAAAGGCAGTTCAGGACTTAGTCATTTTTTCGAGAGGACACGTGTCAACACCAGGACCCTGGCGGGATTTCATGTCCCCGACGTCCCTGAGATCAGGTACATAAACCCTTGGAAAATGCATCCAGACCTAATGTGACCCTTGGGACCCTCATATGACCTCCAAACTTGACAGTTCAGCCCCCCAGGTGCTTATTTGGAGCATGCATTCCCTGTCGTTGGATTGGGCGCCACGTGTCACCTCCAGGACCACCGTGAAATTTTATGTCCCTTATGAACCTGAGGTGGGGGAGATACGACCTTGGAAATGTGCCCAACCCCTATGGAGAGTCATTTGGACACCCACATGACCGTCGTTCAGCCCCCAAGTGCTTATTTGGAGCATCCATTCCCTACCGTTGGATTAGGTGCCCCGTGTCATCTCCAGGACCACTGTGGAATTTGATGTCCCTTATGCACCTGGGGTAGGGGATATCAGATCTTGAAAAATTCACCCATCCCCTATGTGGAGTCATTTGGACACCCACATGACCGGCGTTTAGCCCCCAGGTGCTTATTTGGAGCATGCATTACCTGTCGTTGGATCGGGTGCCACGTGTCATCTCCAGGACCACTGTGGAATTTGATGTCCCTTATGCACCTGAGGTGGGGGACATAAAACATGGGAAAAAGCACCCAACCCCTATGAGGAGTCATTTGGACACCCACGCGATCGAGTTTCAGCCCCCAGGTGCATTTTTCAAGCAAATCCCTTGTCGTCGGATCGAGGACACATGACATTGCCTTGACCACCATGGAAATTGATGTCCCTCACGTCCCCAAGGTCAGGGACATCAGGGACATAAAATTACACCCAACCCCTCCATGTGCATGTTTTGAAATTTTAAATCTAGCACTTAGCCATTTTCTTCCTCTCATTTCTCCTTCACAACTCCTCACCTTGCCATGGCTCCGTGTATGATTGTCCAGACACCTGGTCCACCATTGTTTATCCAAACCAGATCTTTCATGGCCACATAAAATATTCAAACCATGAATGCACAGAAATATTTAGGCCTCATATAAAAATGGAGTGAAATGGCGAAGAACGAAGAGAAAAATGGAGATTTTTTGCCAGATAACCATGAAGTCACCCAATTGAAAAATCCTCATATCTTGCAAGATACAAGTCGGATCGAGATGCCTTATTTTGCATAATTCGTCATTTTTCAAGGTGATCAAGATCCAACAAACAAGAGGTCAAATGGTGCCCAGAATCATTTGCTCGAACAAAACCCGCACTTCGTGCACCGGCTCACATTCGTCGAATTTCCCATCATTCCGACAATGGAAATGAGCTAAAAACTTACACATGAGTTCCAAATGAAAAACCTATCGCAATGGAGTTTTTTTCATTGCAAACGGAGACAAAAACCAAACCTGCAAATTTTGAGCTCCATTAATGGCCGCCATGACAGCTCTGTGCCTGAAGCCACTGCCAGGTCAAAATTTCAAAATTTATTTCCAGGCATTCTAGTGGGAAAAACTATGTAAAATTCGGAGGGTGTGATCGTAATGACAAGAAGAGTCCAAAAAAGTATGTTCCATCGCAAATTGAGCATTGGAAACACACTTTCTAGAAATAGTAAGTTTTCCTATACATGTTTGCTATTTTTGGCAAGTCTTCATCTAAAGCGGCTATGGAAAGAGCAGTGTGCACTAAAGATCTCCAAAAGGCTAGAATGATTATCTGGAGCAAGAAATAGTTGAAATGACCATTTACTAAAAATAGTAAGTCACACTTAAAGGACAGTTTTGGCATAATGGGACATTCAGAACTTCACTGCATTTGGAGCTTTCCATCAACGAGGATCAACAAAATTCATCGGGAGACATATCCTCTTCTTCTTCTCTCTCTCTTTCTCTCTCCTCTTCCCCCTAACTTTCTCTCACTTTCAAATTTTCTAATTCTTTGTTGGGGTTTGCACTTTTTGATATAACTTTAAGTCACTTAAAAGTGACTTTAGAAACATAATGTAAATTAAGTTGCCTTGCTATTATAAAAGGGACTTAAATATTTAAAGTGGAATATGAACAGTCTTAAGTCATATTAAGGTATTTGAAAGGTCATGAGGAAGATGAAGATTCATATTCTATTCTATAAATTGTAAAGCCATTCCCATTTCAAAGTGTTGGTAATTGATTTTGTAAACTCAAGAGTGTATTGAAAGAACAAAGGAGATAGCCAAATTCTTCTATTTTCCCCTTCTCAAAAATGTCTTCTATTCCCACACTATGTACAAATTTTGCTTGAGCTTCAATAAAGGAAGAAGGAATTTTAGCCTCTTTGATTAAGGAGTTTATTGGTACTTTGTTTTCATTAAGCTCTATTTAGTCTTGTTGCTGCTTTGCAAATTTGTTCTCTTCTGAAATTCAAGTGCATGTGATGAAACTTATGACTGGTGTGTGTAAGTCTCTGATTTTCTACTTGCAACATTGGTTCTCCTACCTCAACTCTCATTCCCTTTCCCTCATTCCAAGTAAAGTCATCTCTTGCAGGTATATGCAAGCATTTGCCGCAGGGTCAGTGGAGTGCCCCTGTTGGATCCCCGGTCAAAAGGCCACCACAGAAATCCACCTTTTCATGCGCATGCACATACGATAGCTACACCGGTTAAGTAGAGGGACTTAGATTCCCAGAGCGTTGGCAAGAAATCCACAAGTTTGTCCACCCGACAAATTTTCTCGCCAACAGTTTTTGGCGCCCACCGTGGGGCAGATTTAGCAGCATCTGCACCCAAAATATGACCGCAAGGTCCTAAAGATTAAAAAAAAATCAAATGTTGAAAAAATCATAAAAGAGAGTTCATGAAATTCCATTTCCAAAAGATACACTTCTGATTTCTGCACGTGAATTTTCACATTCCACAGTGTCCTTTCGTATTTTGACTGCAAAAGTTTCCAAAAGATGGCTGAAGGAAGATACACCAGGTTGAGAAGGTCGAGAGGTGTTGCTGATTTCAATTTCAAAGCTTCGAAAAATCTGCAAGAACGAATTAGAGATAATCCATATTTCTTCTCTCAAGCCTCCTCTTCATCTGGCTCTTCAAGAAGTTCACCTGGTAATCCTATCCAAAATCCTTCAAATTCTCCCATTTTTCAACAACCATTGAACATCGATTTCCCGTAAGAAGAAGAATTTGAAGAAGAATTCATAGAAGCAAGAGTTGAGCAGAAGAAGAAGAAACAATGGCATATGAAGAAGAAATACCTCAACCCATTATTCCATGGGGAAGGAATACAAGCTCGCTTGCTCTTGAACCCCCTCTTCACAATCTACCAATGGGTTCCCACAAGAACTTTCCAAAGTTCAAAGGTGACAACACACAACATCCTGGAAGAACACATCACTACTTTCATGACATCATGTGGAATTCTTGGTGTCCAACATGAAGATGTTGCTATAAGATTGTTCGTGGAGTCCCTCCAAGAAAAATTAGCAGAATGGTTTTACCTCCTACCTTCCCCTAGTCCATCACTGGTTGGAATGACATCAAGGATGCCTTCGAAGAGAGATTTAAATCAACTAAGGACTGTCAAGATCTCCTAGTGCAGTTGGCTCAAATAAATAAATGAGAAAATGAAACCATGAGAGACTTTGTGGCTCGTTTTGAACGGTTGCTTCGTAGGATACCTGAAGAGGATTCACCATCTGAAAACAATGTCAAGAGATTCTTCATCAATGCTCAATCACCGGAGGTAGGATTTCTCCTATGAAGAGTTCAACCAAGGAATATTGTAGAAGCACAAAGATTGGCCATTGAACTTGATGACGATCTCATCCTATCTGGAAAGATCAAGAATCCCTCAAAGGGTAAATCTCAACATCCTGGAGATGAAAGAACCGATCCTTTAATGCAGAAAATGGCGAATGAAATGGCATCGTTGAGGAGGGAAATATCTGAATGAGTATCTTCTCAAAGAAGCAACAAAAATCAGATTGCAGGAGCACCCCAAAGGCTCACCTTGGAGGCCCCACCCATGAGCGTAAATTGCAGATTTCAAGAAAGTGAAGAAGAGTTTGAATAAGAAAGTGAAGGTGGTGATTTCCTAGAAAGTGATGAGTTTGAGAATGATACACAAATCAGATTTTGTGAGTATTCTAGAGGTTATGAAGAAGATGAAGAAGATGCACCCAGTTTCTCATGCGTGGTATTCACTCATTCTCAGTCTGAGAAAAGAGCATCTCCCTCCACTGTTGTAAAAGAAAAGAAGGTATACGATCCTCCTGTGGTGACTCTAAAAAATAAAATAATCAGTCGAGGATCTCCACTTCCATCCTCCATGAAGTCTGCATTGTTGGATCCTGATCCCGTAGCAAGTAAGAAGACTCCCATAATCCCAAGTAAGTCTTCTGATGTCTCTTCCAAGCCTAAATCTAAATCTGCTCCTGTAAAATCTAATACCTTGAAAGCTTCTAGTGTACCTTTCAAAATACCCTCCATTCCCCAAAAATCTACTCTTGCTTCCAAACCTGTCCTAAATCCAAAAGCAGTCCCTTCACCCCCTTTGTCTGCATCTGCTCCCTTTGACTTCATAGAATATGCAAACAAAGCCAAAGTGTAGATTACTGAAACTGAATATTTGTGGACTCATCCTGAACAATTTGAGAGGTTTGTCCAGTATATCAAGAGTGGTAGTCTAACACCCAATGCTGTAACTTCTAGTTCCAAAGGCATGCTACCAAACTCACCTACACCTCCCTCACAAAACATGCTTTCTCTGAGTGCATCAAAGATTGATAAATTGAACCTTTCTACGTCTCCCTGCTTGTTGGAGAATATGTACTGAGCAATTGCATAATAGATTCTGGTGCCTCAGATAACGTGATGCCTTTGAAGGTCACTAAAGCTCTCAAACTCACCATGGCTCCACCTAGTGGCTCTTGTTACTCTTTGGAGTCGAAAAAGGTCCCACTTGTAGGGAAGGTCGAAGATGCACAAGTGTCTCTCGCCAAATTTCCAGACAAGAAAATTTCAGCGATGATTTTGGTAGCCGATGTCCCGACCTCATTCGGAATGTTGTTGAGTAGAAGTTTCTGTCGAGACTTGGGAGGTAAAATTTAGATGAATTGGTCATCCGCAACCATACCAGTGAAGGGAGACATGGAGAAATTGCTTCCCGAGAAGAAGATGAGGTACACTGTGTAAAAGTCCTGGAAGCCCAGAAGCTAACATTTTGTACCAAAATACCAGGTGGATGAATCACTTGGTGACAACCAAGGAGGAAGAGGATATTCCCATCTTGATAGGTCCAGAATTGCCTTCCCAGAGAGATTTGGACTTTGAAGAAGCATTGAGGAGATTCGAGTTACAAGAGGGCAGCCCCAAATCGCCAGATGATGTAGACCGCGAGGAAGAGGAAATGGTTCTCAGTGATTTTCAAGAAGAAAAATCAGCCTATACGCTTTTCCAAGATGAGGAGTTATTCTCATTCCCATTTGGGGATGAAGATGATCTTAGTCAAGAAATCTATGGAGAGACAAAATCAGCTTGTGATGAGCCCGTGAAAGGTTTGAAAGAAATGTCTATACAAGGACTGCTAAGAGCCATGGAAGAAACAAAAGACCCTGAGATCAGTCTGGAAATTTTAATGCAAGCCATGAATATGGAAGATAAGCGTGAAGCTGATTTGGAAGCCTTAACTAATGTGAAGGTTAACCATATTGAGATAAGGCAAGATGAGAAATATGATGTCCCTCTTGAGCCAATGGTTGGTGGATACAATGATGAAATTGAAGTATTTTCTTTCCCATTTGAAGATGAAGACTCTTTCCATGATGAAGAAAGTGAATCAAGGAGTTTCGAGACCTCTGAGGATGAAGATATTTTTGATGAAGGATTGATAGAATGTAGTGATTCCCAAAATGATGAGGTAATCCCTCTGGGTAGTTTCCTTGAGCTGTAAAATAAATATTCTTCAAAGGCATACAAAGAGGAGCTACAGGAAATGATGAAGCATAACTTCGTGTAAGAAATCTTGGATGCAGTAGAAGTGGCAGAAGACCCCAAGTTGATTCTTGATCTCTTCACTCCTGTCATGAACATACAACACAAGTATGAGTTTTCCTCCAACCCTTCCTTCAGTACTCAAATGCCTCACAATGGAGTAGAGATAAAGGATGAATCAACTGTTTCTCATGAAGAATATTTCAATGAGCATAGACCCAGAAAAGTAATTAACTCAGAAGGTTCAAGGAATTGGAACGAAAATCAGCATTGGGGCAGTGATGAGATGCTTGATGGAGAATCAGCTATATGGATAAACATGGAAGGCAACTGGCACTATGAAACCAATTTCAAAGAACATGAAGGCAGTAATGGAATTTATAAGCAAGGACCCGAGCATCAAGAAGCTCACATAGACTCACTCCTACAAAGTACAAGACAATTGTGAAGCACCTGGCTTTCATAAGCAATTGAGGAGGGGAGGATACTTTCTGGAACCCGTCAACAGCTTCACAGAACATCATCATTCAGTGTTGCCTCTTCAGGGGTAAATTTTGAGAAATGAAAAGTACTTCAGTGAAAGTGGGTTGTCCCTTGCTTTGTACCATAGGTGATTGATAGGTGTTTTTCCCTTTCCGTTGTGTGTGTTTCCCTTCCTGTTGTGTGTCGTTTTTCCTTTCTGTCATTTTGTGTGTGTGTGTGTTTCCTTCTTCTAATCTTCCTTTCTAGAAGTTGTGCATGACTCCGCAGGGCCCAATGGATAAGGCACTGGTCAACGAATTATATGGTCTAAAATTGAGATTCTAGATTCCCATGTCATGTCTTCACTATGCTCAGTCCATGTCATGTCCCCAAGCTAGAGCCAACTGTTGTCGTGAAAATGTGCAACAGGGAAATTGACAATTTCCGAGCACGACAACTATACCCCTATGTCAAATTTTCATGTTTTATCATTCCTAGGAACCCCAAGTCAAATCCATCAGTTTGATTCACCCTCTATTTGATGTCAAATTGGTCCCCTAGGTGATTTAGGAAAGTCTAATCATCCCCCCTAGGTGATTTTAGGAAGTTCTAAAATGACACTATCTTTTGGCAGTATAGGGAAGGGCTATCGCTGGCCTTCCTAGAATAGGATCACCCCACTGGAGTAGAACAGAAGGGAAAAATTCAACATGGAGGTGAATGGAATACCTTATGACATCAAAGAAATGATTTTGGAAGGTTTGGGAAGTTTTTCAAGACTTGGAGCAGTCTGAGTAAAAAACAGGGTTCACAAGCCTAGGCGGTACACAGGCCTAAAACAACCGCTGAGGCTTCAGAAGAAGATTCCAGGAGCTCCAGATGGAGTTGGAAGTAAAAAAAAAAATATTCAGAAATAGGATTCCAATACCTACATGATGGTGAAATAATATTTTTCACAACACCTTGGTGCATATGATTGGAAGGTAGTTTTTCTCAGGCACAAGTGGAGTCCCAGATAAAAATCCGATTTTTCAGGGATCATATGGTCGAATTAAGACATGAAAACCCCATAATTGGATTTAAAATTCCATTTCCAGTTAGGATCATATAAAATTTCACCAATAAATTCCACCGGGAGCTCAAGTTATCTTCATTCTAAGTTACCCTCTCAAACGCAGTTCAGGACTTAGTCATTTTTTCGAGAGGACACGTGTCAGCACCAGGAGCCTAGTGGGATTTCATGTCCCCAACGTCCCTGAGGTCAGGTACATCAGCCCTTGGAAAATTCACCCAGCCCTCATGTGACCTCTTGGACCCTCATATGACCTCCAGACTTGACAGTTCAGCCCCCAGGTGCTTATTTGGAGCATGCATTCCCTGCCGTCAGATCGGGCGCCACGTGTCAGCTCCAGGACCACCATGGAATTTGATGTCCCTTATGCACCTGAGTTTGGGGACATCAGACCTTGAAAAATGCTCCCATCCCCCATAGGGAGTCTTTTGGACACCCATGTGACCGTCCTTTCAGCCCCCAAGTGCATTTTTAGAGCATCCATTCCCTGTAGTTGGATCGGGCACCACGTGTCACCTCCAGGACCACTTGTGGAAATTGATGTCCCTTATGTACCTGAGGTGGGGGACATCAAGACATGAAAAATTGCCCAAACCCTATGGGGAGTCATTTGGACACCCACGTGACCGGTTTCAGTTTGGAGCAGCATTCCCTAGGGACATAATTTGATGTCCCTTATGCAAGGTGGGGGACATCAAACATGGAAAAATGTGCCCAGCCCCTATGAGGAGTCATTTGGACACCCACGTGATTGACTTTCTAGCCCAGGTGCATTTTTCAAGCAAATCCCTTGTCGTCGGATCGAGGACACATGGCATCGCCTTGACCACCATGGAAATTGATGTCCCTCATGTCCCTGAGGTCAGGGACATCAGGGACATAAAAATTCACCCAGCCCCTCCATGTGCATGTTTTGAAAGTTTAAATCTAACACTTAGTCATTTCTTCCTCCTCATTTCTCCTTCATAGCTTCATACCTTGCCATGGCTCCATGCATGATTGTCCAGACACCCAGTCCACCATTGTTGCTCTCAACCAGCTCTTCCATGGCCAAGTAAACTCTCCACACCATGAATACATAGAAATATGCAGGTATCAAAGAAAAATGGAGTGAAATGATGAAGAACGGGGAGAAAATGAAGGGTTTTTGCCAGATAACCATGAAGTCACCTGATCGAAAAATCTTCATATCTCACAAGATACAAGTCGGATCGAGATGTCATTTTTTTCAGAATTCTTCATTTTTCAAGGTGATCAAGATGCAATAAACAAGAGGTCAAATGGTGCCTAGAATCATTTTCTCCAACAAAATCCTCTCTTCATGCACCGACTCACATTCGTTGGATTTCCCGTCATTCCGGCAATGGAAATGAGCTAAAAACTTGCACACGATATCCAAATAAAAAACCTATCACAATGGATTTTTTTTCATGAGAAACGGAGACAAAAACTAGACCTGTAAATATTGAGCTCCATTAATGGCCGCCATGGTAGCTCCCTGCCCGAAGCCACTGCCAGGTCAAAATTTCAAAATTTATTTCTAGGCATTCTAGTGGGCAAAAATATGTGAAATTCGGAGGGTGTGATCGTAATGACAAGACAAGTCTTATAAAGTATGTTCTGTCACAAATTGAGCACTGTAAGCACACTTTCTAAAAATAGCAAGTTTTCCTATACAAACTTGCTATGCTTGGAAAGTCATCATCATCAAAAGCAATTGAGACAAAGGCAATAGGCATTGAAGATTGTGAGAGAGCCCGAATGAGTGTTCAGAGCAGAAAATAGTGGAAATGACCACTTACTAAAAATAGTAAGTTCCCTATATAGGTGTTTACCAAAAATTAAGTTACCCCAAGAAGTGGTCGAAGCAAAGGCAATGTGCGTAGGATTGGATGAATATTTTCATCACATCAATATGATCAATATAAAAATAGTAAATCTCCCTATATGGGTGCTTACCAAAAATAGTAAGCCATGCTCAAAGAATAGTTTTGGCACAATGGGACATTCAAAACTTCACCGCATTTATTTCCATGAACGGGGACCAACGGGCTTCATCAGGCGTCATCTCCTCTTCTTCTTCTCTCTCTCTTTCCCTCTCCTCTTCCCCCAACTTTCTCTCACTTTCAAATGTTATAATTCTTCGTTGGGGTTTGCACTTTTTGATATGCCTTTAAGTCACTTAAAAGTGACTTTAGAAACATAATGTAAATTAAGTCACCTTTCTATTATAAAAGGGACTTAAATATTTAAAGTGGAATATGAACAATCTTAAGTCATATTAAGGAATATGGAGGGTCATGAGGAAATGAAGAGTCACCTTCTCATTCTATAAATTGTAAAGCCATTCCCATTTCAAAGGGTTGGTAATTGATCTTGTAAACTCAAGAGTGCATTGTACCTAGAGAACAAAGGGAGATAGCCATTTTCTTCTATTCTTCCCCTCTCAAATTTCTTCCATTCCCACATTATGTACAAATTTTCTTGAGCTTCAATAAAGGAAGAAGGAGTTTCTAGCTTCTTTGATTGAGGAGTTTCATGGTACTTTGTGTTCATTAAGCTCTATTTGGTCTTGTTGCTGTTTTGCAGATTTGTTTCTTCTGAAATTCAAGTGCATGTGATGAAACTTCTAACTAGGTGTGTGCAAGAATCTGATTTTCTACCAGCAACATTAGTTCTGCTACCTCAATTCTCACTTTATTTCCCACTTTCAGACAAAGTAATCCCTAGCAAGAGATTGCTAGCTTTGCCGCAGGGTCAGTGGAGTGCCCTTGTTGGATCCCCAGTGAAAAGGCCACCACAGAAATCTACCTTTTCATGTGCATGCACATACGACAGCTGCACCGGTTAAGTAGAGGGACTCAAATTCCCAGAGCGTTGGTAAGAAATCCACAAGTTTTTCCACCCGACAAATTTTCTCACCAACACATGTGTAAAAAGTGTACATGTAGCAAGGAAATGCAAGCAAGACTAAATATGACCAAGATATGCAGTATGTTATGGATGATATGGAATGGAATGCAAAGTGAATAATAGGAGCATCGTGCCCCCCAAGTGAGTGTGAATGAGTATGCATATGATGAGGTTCATTTATAAAACCCCCTCAATAGTCAAGAATGAAACATAGAACAAGATTACAATCATCGGTAAATGGTTGGAATTGTGTGTCATCAGGAATGGTTTGAATTGTTGAGTTATGATGTTATTTCATTTGACCCTAGCCTAAACTGTGTAAAAACCTAAGGGCTAGTCATGAAAATGAGATAGGATGGAAATATGGAGAGCTATTTGTGACATGGTGATGATTGGAGATTATGTAAATAGGTTTTTTAGAGGTGTGAGAAAAAAAATTATCCATTCTGAAGATGATTTTTCAAGATAAGTCAATTTGTGTAGAAAAGGGTCCAAGAAAGGGTGTTTTCTAGCTTGAATTGTACCTTCTGATACTCTCCCTGAATTGTGTACTTTACATGGGACCTTGTGGATTTCAAGGATGTTTTTACATTGAGTCTAGAAGGTTTCACAAAAATAATTAGGTAATTTCATGGTCATGTTTTTATGAACGAATGTTAAGAAGGTAAAATGTTTTTTGTGTGTTAAAAACCCTAACTCAAAAGCGGTAAGAGAGAAAATGATCCTAAGTGCCCATAATTTATTTCTAGTGCATGGTTTATGTTTGGATGGTGTAGAGGACTCCTCCAGGTTTCTAAAAAGGTATGGTTGTGCTTGTGGTGATGAGAGGACCCAGTTCAAATATTCATATTTCTAAAGAAGTTCAATTTAGGACAAGATTATCCTCATGATTTGCAAAGTAAATGGACATTGTTTTTATTAGGTGAGTTTTTATTGATTTTCATGGTGATCTCAGGTCATGAGGATGCATAAAAATGGAAAAGTGTGCCCTATTTTTGATACACTAGTCAAAGGGCAGTTTCAAGTAGTTTGCAGAGATGAGTTTGGTTGAAGGCCTTAAACTTGGAGCTAGAAGGATTTATAATATGTTATGGAAATATGATTCAGATATATTTCCAATTGTATAATTTTTGTCTTATGATTATGATATTTTATGGGTCATACAAGTTAGTTTATAAAAAAGCAAGCTTCTTGGATTTCAGGAGTGAATTTCTCAAGCTAAAAGATTGAGTTAGTTAAAGCATGAGATGGATGTTTTGATGTTTTATATCACATATAAAGTGAAGAGGGATGAAAATCATTCTCAATTAAGGCCTTTTTAGGTCTTGTAAGTGGCATCAATGGTGTAAACTAATTGAGTTTGTAAAACAGGTTATTGGGCAACATCATTTGGAGAAGAGGAAAGTAGTTGTAGTTTGAACACATGGATGTTTCATGATGTATAACTTGCATATATGTGATTTATAGGTCCTTTGGTTTCCATATAGTGGTCATATTTTATATTTTATTTGATCTTTGGTGGTCTTGAGGTCCAAAGGTGAAGACAGGGTGTTAGAAACAACTGTTTGGTGAAGGATATGAGCCTTTTGGCCCATGTTATGAAATATTTAATTTGTCAAAGTAAAATTTCAACCACAGGATATGATTAAATGTTATATTACACATATGAGGTGATTTTCAGAGCTTTAATAATCATATTTTTTGTGTTAGTGTATTTAACTCATCCTCGTGATGGGTTTTTTGAGGTGTTTTAGTTCAAGATGAAAGGTTTTGGACATAGCCATCCTATATGGGTCATGTGTGATTGTTTTAATGATTAAATTGGGATGTCTTTAAGTTTTTTTTTTTGAAAAAAAGTAGGAAAACTGACCTATTTTTAATTTTAATCATGAACAACATATAAAAGTGATGTTTTGGGTGTTATTTAGAGCTAGTTGCTTAAGTATGAAAAGTGTGAACCTATGTGAGAGTGAATTGGCACTAAAATTGCCTTGTGCATGAAGGCACATCCCAGCCAATTCCTATATAAAATGCGTGTATTCAAGAAAAAGTGAGAATTTTTGTGATCTTGAGATAGTATTAGGTTAAATAATTATTTCAAGAGTGCAAGTTTTTGAATCAAAGAGAAGTGAATAAAGTGAAAGATAGAGCAAGTTTGATAAGCTAGGTTCTGAAGGAGAGTGAGATGAACTATTGATCTCAATGCAATTGTGGCAGAAAAAAGACATCAAATATCTTCATAAAAAGGTGGTTGAGTTGATTTTTAATCATATTATGGGGTTGTAGCCTCCTTGTGGAGTTTGTGCTTCACAAAACTAGGACTTTGGTGCTCCTTATAGGGTTAGTGTTCTACTATACTAGGGGTTGGTGATCCTTGTGAAGTTAGTGTTTCACTAAATACTTTTGATTTGAGTAATATGATTAGAATTTTCTGTGTGTTTTCCTTCATTCCTTGCAGGTTTATCATTGTTACTTATATCACATGTGTTATGGTGTTGCTTCTCTTGTTCACGGTTAATTGAATGTCCATGTTGGTTGTGTACACTCTAATGGCATGGTTATCTTCTTCTTCCCATGCATGTAATTTGAAGGAGAGAATATTGTAGTAAGGTTGTTTACATACCATAGAGCATTTAGATCTTTGTTGTTTTAATTAGTTTAGAAAATTCAATAAGTTTGTAAGGAATGATTCATACCCCCCCCCCCTCTTAGTTCATTGTGCTTAAATAATTGGTATCATAGAAATGATAATTTTGATCACTTGACAAGGAGATCCTTTGAAGCAAAAAAATTGTGAGTCAACAGAGTGGTTTCTCTACCAACAAGGTACGTTTGTTGATGGTGTGGTATTATGATTTTTGTGAGTTTGAGGATGAAGACTCAAAATATGTCCTTAGGGTTGGATATTTGGGATGATTGAACCATGTTTCATTGGTTGGTGTTTTCATTGATGTCAACATTAGAATTTATGGAAACAATCCATGAGTGAATGTACATGCAGGTTGGTAGCTTTAAATCAATGGTGCTTAGTGGTCTCAAGATGGTTTACTGAACATTCAAGATGGTTTCAAGGATGCTACAGGCTTGGCCAGTGACATTGGTATCCACTGGAGGTATGGAAATTGTTGAGTGTGTTTGAAGCTCAGGTGTCCTTCAAGTCATAGAATTCCTTATTTATGAGCATGTGCAAGAGCTTCTAGAGTGAGCATCAGGTCAGGTGTTGGAAGTCATCAAATGAATTCAATAGCTTTGTTTAGGCCTATTTCTAGAGCGTAATGAGATATATGAGCACAAATCAGGTCATGAAAATCCTATTAGTAAGCATGGTAGGATCCTAGGAACCAACTTCCTACAACATGTGTAGACACAAAATCATGCACTTTGGGTATTATTTATGTTAGAGTAGGTATTTACCTTAGCTCATGTTCACCTAGGTACTTTATTTACCTTTATTGTATTTATCCTCACCCACTTATGTGTTTGGATATTTATTTTTATTTATTTAGATATTAGGGGGATATTATCTAGTTATTAGGTATAGTTATTTCCTTGAGGCTATGGTATTGACTAGATCCTTGATGTCTAGTTCTCTCCTAAATATAGGGACTTAACTAGTTCTTTGATGACTACCGTTCTTTCCATGATTTATGGCTTGATCTACGACCTTGACTAGTTCTTAGATTGTTATTCAAACTTGCCTATATAAGACAAGGCCACATTTTCATAGTATTTCATTGAGTTCCATAATACATATATGATATTGCTGCTCATTTGTTTGCAAAGGTGTATGTAAAGCTATTCTGGTGAATTACTTTCATCTTATTAATCGTGGTGTTTGACTAGCATCAGTGTTCTTGGCTTAATACGATCTGGTTATCGTTCCTTTTAATTTATGTATCTAGGTCCACATTACTGATATTCATATGAACTAATCCTGAGTGAAGAATGTACTAATTTCTACCCATTGTCCTATATGGAATCATTTGGATGGGACTTTACAGTCCCACAATGTTGTTCACTAGGCCAAATGATCCCGTATGTACTCGCTCAGTCAAAATAGTCACATTTTTTGGGTCGTTTCATATCCCATAATTCATCTTTAATGCAAAACTAGGCCTACAAACACCTATAAAAGAAATTCTAACTTAATCATTAGCACATCTAACAATCACATAAGAGTCTAACTCATTGTAGAAGTAGAAAACATTCCCACCACTTTTCCAAGCACCTTCATAAACTGTTTGAAAGCTTTCAAAACAAGTTAGAAGCATCCATATGCATGTTTAAATCCAACCAAACCAGGTTCAAGAGTCATGCTTCTCATTCTATAAATATTTCAAGTCAAACCATAGCTGAGGGACCAAGCCACTAGGAACTGTCTATCATGTCACCTAAGGTTCACGTATCCATCAAATGCTTTATTTGCATCCATATAGATATCACATGCTAGGTGGAGAACTACATGTAGTTTTAAGCCTCTTCAAAATAGTGTTGACATAGGTAGTGTAGGAACTTTAACCAAAACACTAACATTTTTGCAAGGGTCTCCACTAGTGTTAGGGTTTGAAGGTTTTTCATATCACATAAAAGGTTCCATAGATGTGAAACACTTTGGGTTCCAGTGCAAAGGTCATCATAGAGCGTCACAACTACCCAAAAAGTTACAAATTGCCAAAAATACCCCTATTTAATACAATATAGCTTGAGACCAGACCATAGCACACTCTAGGACAAGACATACAATTCCATATTAGCTTTTTGTAGCCATAATTCCAAAATTGAAGAACCTCCAAGTCATTTCCACTCCGCACAATCACTCTACAGTTCCAAATCACATTTATGGTTTTGTAATCAACTAAGTGCACTTCTCTTCTTTTGTTTTGAACAATTATATTTATAATTATATATTGAAAATTACTTTGGGAACTATACTTTGGTTTATGCATTAATGCTTATTAATTAATAAGAATATACAACTTATACTACCCTTACACCTTTAAATAAATAAGAAATACATTGTGGCATCCCCCATTTATTTATTTATTTAGGGTGTAATCCATTGAAAAGTTTAAATATTTTAGAATGGAATTTGTTAATGTGAACGTAACATTATTTGTCTTGTGTGCACATGTGGCCACCTTCACCAACTACTTTTTGTTGAATGCGTGTGAGACAAAGAAAAACGCAACATAGTTTTTGTTATCCTCAAATACATTTCTCCGTGTTTATATTGACAGAAATACTCAGTATAGTTTTTCCTTGTAAATTAATTAAGAAAAAAAACCTCTAAATTACATATACTTCCTTCACAAATAAAAGAAAAATACCTTATAACAATTAAATGAGCATAAAATAAATATTTAATTCATGGTTTATCTACCAAAAACAGGCCGCCCGACATTGTGGACTGTAAAAACCTATTATTATTATTATTATTTATCATCATAATAATGTTTAATTTTCTATGAAACTTAACAAACTTTGTAAATAAATTAAAACGATAAAACATATAAAACAAGTTTTAGAAAATATTAAATTTTATTCAGATGCATTAATTTTCTTCAAATTTAATGATCAAATACATCAAATATTTTTAATGTTAAAAATTATAATAGTCAAAGTTCAAACATTGAGATAAGAATAAATACATACACTCATAATCATGCAATTTTTTTTTTCAAATGATAGGACCAACCTAGAAGGAAATGGTTTATCAATCATTTTCCTCTAAACCTTTGGACTATCGAAATACACTCTCTTAAATATTACCTAATTTCTTACTGTCACCCCTAATCAATCTACAGGGTTTTGAATTTAGGATTTTTTTAGTGAATGCCGGAGCATTAGAATTGAGTACTAATTTATATCAATTATTGGAATTTATATTTATAGAAGAAATATATAGTGAAATTATAATATTGGGTAAGTGTATAAACTAAATTAATGAGTATTTTTAATAAAACAATCAGGAGTAAGGGGTATCTATATTGTCATTAAAGTTGTAAGGTATGATCTTGGCTTAAGTGTTTCACTCGATAATAAAGTGTCGGAGACCTTTACATTCACCATAAATTAAAACTTAGTAGACTTTATTTAAGTCAAACAACTTCACCAATGAACTAAACTATTATTGACTCAAAAAAATAATATAAATTTTGAAAAATTAAATTCTTTTGATTTGAAGTCATGTGAAGATTTTTATAATTGTGTGTGGGTGTGTGTGTGTGTGTGTGTGTGTGTGTGTGAAGAAATTTGGATTTAGTTGTTTGAGATAATTTTATTAGTTTTAATATTGTATATCTCTTTAAAACATTTGTATATTTAATTTGTAGTTTGAATTAAATTATTATTACCCCAACGTAATTACATTTTAAAAATATTTTTAAATATTTTTTTTGGCGTTTTCGAATTTTTAATATTTTATCTTTTGATCATAGTATGTTATTCTAAGATTTTCGTTTGGAAAGTATATTGTATTATGAATGTGACTAAATGATCTTGTAAAAATGTATAGTTTAGATAAAGGGATCCCAATCCCTTTCAAATTTGTGCCTTATGTGTTTACCTTAAGACAAAGACTCACATGCATGATTATATTTATGAAACATTTACTCAACATGAACACATGTATGATTAAGGTAGAATTACTACCAATATATTAAGTTCAGATGTGAGGGAGGGCCAATGGCTCTCATCATACGACTATCGCATTGAAACTCTCTCCCACACTGAACTACCTCTAACACTTGCTCTCTATGCTTTTATAAACATACATAAAGACTATTATTAGGTTTTTGAGAGCAATTAGCTTGCAGAGAAAGTATTATTTAATCTATTAATATTTTATTTAATATATTGATACTAAGACATGAGGGATTTCCATTCTGCCAAATTCACCTAGGGCACGATCCCGGCCTCATCCCTTATTACGGTATCTCTGGGCCTTTACACTCAAGAATTGAACCCTGGTGGGCTCTTTGTGACCCAAACAACTTCACCATTAGGCCAACAACCATTTGATATGATACTATTATTTATTAATAGATGTGTATAATTGTGCACTAATAGATGAATTATCTACATATTATATTACAAGTGCATCTTTATCACATAGAATAATGTATGGTTAATTAAATGCACTAACATGTTGAGGGATCTAAAAATATTTTTAAAGCTCCATTATTCACTGTTGTAATGCAAACCCCAAAACACATTTTTCCTTTGAAGTTTAGAATCAACAACTCAATTAGGGTAAGGAGAAAGAAGAATGATTTCATTTTTATTGAAGCGAAGTTTCATAAAATTGAGAAAGGTTTAGATGGAAAAAAGATGAATTTTGTAGTCAATTAACATATGAATTATGAGTTATTTTTCCATCACATCTTGTGCACATTCCATATAGTATGCTCTCTAGACACCACATTTCAGACATATTGCCTTATTCAATGCTTTTTTTGGGTTATTTGTGTTTGCCTTAAAAATATGATCTATATGTTCATTATTTGACAATGTCGGTCTTCCAATCACTCTCAAGAACATTGAAATAAGCATAAAACCTCTTTTTTTATTATTGTTTTGGTTTGTTGTATATCTAGTTTAGACATAATTAAATGCATTATGAATATTCACTGACATATTTGGTATAAATCCATTTATTTATAATATGATTATCAAATCTCATGATAAACAAATCTAAAAATTTTAAATATAGGTTAATGATTTCTAAAGTACTACACACTTAAAAAACTTTACTAATGGGGAAAGAGGTTAAAGGGTGAAAAGCTCAAATGATATTACAATCACATTTCTTTCTTAATAACAATCAAATAAAAATCATAATAGGTGGAGGTGGGGTCAAGGGCGGCTATGGGTGAGGAGGTCACTTGGTAAACATGTTTGATCATGAGATTCTAAATATTACGGTCAATTTTTAGGACTCACCACTACATAGTCTCCTTAAATGATCTGATTATATACACACATATACATATATAGATATGTGCATATACATATATATCTATATGTGCATATGTGCACACACATGCGCGCGCACACACATGTGTGTGTGCGCGTTTGCGTGTATGCACATATATGTATACATATATACCTACATATGTATATGTATATGTATATATTTATACATATATGTATGTGTATATACATATATACATATATTTATTACATTGAGAGGCATTCTATAACGACATCCTGCGGGGAGGTAGTGGGTTGTAATGAAGTGAGTGTGATCACTTATACTTCCAACCTTAAATTTGATGACTATTTGATCGTCACTTAGAAGTCTTCCCTTTTTAGAATGTCAATTTTGAAAAATCATATTATCATGTCTGAATAATAGATTTAGGAGTTTCTTTTTGTTGCACATATTGTTTCAAGCCTCACACATTAGTGTTTAGTCATGGAAAATATGCCTTAAAGGATAAAATAAATGTTTTGATATGGATATCTCTCAATATTTTTTTGATAGATATCTTTAAAATATATCTAATAACACACACACACACACACACACACACACACACATGAATGCATGTACACATATATACATATGTGCATATGTATCTATACATACATATATGTATATATGCATACACATATTTATCTATTTTTACATATGTTTATATGTATATACATAACCATATCTCTCTATGTATAATCATGTGTACACACCCATAAATCTCTACACACACACACACATATGTACATGTATATATGTATACACATACACATATACATGTATACATACAAGCATATGTATGTGTACACATATATACACACGCGCGCGCGCATGTACATATACATACGTATATGTGGAATAATCTAACATAATTTTTTGATTTCATCAACAGTTAGATAATGATTTAAGATATAATTGGAAGCCACCATATAAACAAAGATGCTAAGGGCCCAACCTCAATCCAAAGTCTTGTAAAAGTAAAATTTAACATTCACAAAATTAAGAAATCCTAACCCAATTATTTCACTTCTCAAATACATAGCATCAAATAGTGTATTGTAGCAATGAAGCACCCCACTACCACTCTATGTTGGAATTGGTCTTCTTATACAACTACTATCTTGATTTTATGGCGAAATTTCTACTTTTTACTATTAAATTTAATTTGCAATTGCATGGAACCACCCACCTCTAAATTATAACTGCATTGACACTTCCATGATCCCATATAATCAATTTCCAAAGGAAGTGAAAAATCTTACATGATGGTCCTATAATCCTACGGAAGGGGCAACCAAAAAAATTCATTATTGTTTGGAGCTTTAAAATCCCATATAAATAGAAAAAAAATTATATTCTAACTCCATTTTAAATAAATTTTAATGTTAAATGAACATAGATTTAAAAAACTAATAATTTTTTTTTTCCTTACTATCTTACATTATAACCGGTCTTAAGTTTGGTTGTTGCCTAATTTATGATTCATACCTTAAAGTGTACTTACATCCCTGGTGCAAACATATTCTTATTTTTGACCTTGTTTGTGTATGTTACCATTACCTTAATCTCATGTATGATTCACTCCCTACCCTACCCTTACTCTGAGGATCCAACTAACTTAGATAAGATATATTCACAAAGGACATGTGATATGCATTATTCTATATAGACTTGTTATTAGCAAATTGTGAAGAAGAACATTTCATTTATACCCTTACCTGACTTAGCAACTCCTCTGCTTCTTATTACAGTCAACATAAATTGAGATCCTCTTAGGTTTGTGCCATGATAAACATTACAACTTATCCTAGCCTTATCCTTGATCCTCTCTCTACTAAGCACTATGCTTCATTCATTATTCTCCACTAAGAAAACTCAATATATATGTGAGTCAACATGAGACCACTATATTGTTTGACTGCCCTATGGCTTCCCAACTGTCACATTTCATCTTTTCTCTGTTGTAATTCCTCGAATTCCGTTGTTCTCTTTGAGACACCTCATCTCTATTCTCCACTCACAACACTTCACTCTCATACTCTCCTTTGCCCCATGCATATGCTTAACTTCATAGCTCTATCAAGCTAATATCCTATTCCTGAACATTATAATATCCCTCCTTATACGGATCATACCCTTGATCCATTCTTCAACTCTGAGTTCTCCATCAAGAGACATTCTCTTCTTAACTAGCCTAATAGGCTATAAGGGCTCAATAAGCCCAATACTGTACTCAGGGCTTTAATTCATTCCCAACATCCATAAAATGCTGAATCCAACTTGTCAGAAGGTGATTAGACCTCTAATTTTTCCCTATCCTTGAAATTATACTTGATTCCTTCAAATAATTCCTTCAAATAAGCTTCATGCCCTAATAGCCCTTCTTATACCCAAATGTCAGTATATCTACAATATTCCTTAAACAACTTCCCTTTCTTATAACTGATTCTAAGACCCTCTATGGAGACTTTGCTCATGTGTTAATATCAATCGTTAGTCCTTTGTACAGAATGGCACTTTCCCAGTTGTCTTAGGGCTTACTAAAGCCTAAGTTGGTCTTTTGTGAGCCTGTAACTATGAAAATGAGGCTTGTGGGGCTAATCATGTCTGGGAAAATATATAAACACCTTTGAAATACCTTCGTAATGATGCTTGTTGAATTTTGAAGATTTACTCCTTGAATTTCACTTGCATGCACTCAATTTCCTTCATTCCACTATTCATGTATAGCCATGACTGGTAAAAGTGGTGTAAGTCATCCACACGTGTGAGTGGTAAACTGAAACTTGACAGGCTATTAACTCCCCCCTAGATAGAGCTCCTCCTAAATTTCCATCCAAATTTGATGGCTATAATTTGAGATACCTCTTGCCCTAGTTAAGGGCCCAAGAGGGCAAATCTCAGTCTACAGGGAATTAGATCCAGTTTCATGATCTACAAAAAATTGACAGGGCTCCATTAACCTCTGTGCACCTTCAAAATGCTTCATAGATCTATAAACAAGCTCCTATAGTTGACTGTCAACTTTCTCCTCGCTGCCTGAGACAAGGTCTTATACAATCATCTCAAAAACAATAATGAAACATTCATTTTAAGTCTCTGAATCCTGCATGTTTGAATCATATCTTGTATTCATCCTTCCTCCAATCTATTACATCATGTTTTTTCCTCCCATGCACATACTATATCATATTTTTGGAGTGCTTCTTACTATAGTATTAAGAAAACCTCTCTCCTACAAACAAGCAACAACCCCTATCTTTGACTCAACAAGAGTCCATACTTAGAACATGACTAAAACTTACCTAAACCAACCTAGGAGTATGGATAAGAACTATCCTTTCATCTTTTTATGGCCTACATGGCCTTATTTACACAATTTGACCCTTATATGCTTTAATAGGCCTTATTTAGGCTACATACAACTTTTGCACAATATGAACATTCGACCTATATCATTTGGAGGGAAAATGATGTTCTACATCCCTAAAACATCCTTGACTCCAATTACACATGACAATCTCCATTACATCCTACTATGCACATGCATCAATAAGACCTTTTTTTTTAATAAATTATCTTGTATTTTACTTGTTATAATATAAGATCTAATTCATGAAGAAAAACTAATAAATGTCATCAACATTAATATATGTTGAAAGTCCACTTCCTAAAATGTAGTCATTCCTAATCAAGTGGAGGCAATAAATTTGACATTTCACATTAGAGTGGTAGCCCCCTCCAACTCGCAAGTCGCAAGGGACCCAGAAATTTGGTAGCCCTCGAGGCCCGAGGGAACCCACACCGCGTGATTCCCAAAGTTGGTTTTACCAACACACCTACAACATGATATGGATGTAATTTGTTTGTAAAAACAAGGGGTATTTTTAATCACGAGGTTAGTTGTGTGTGGGGACGGGGGTAAAAGAGTTAGTCCACGAATGATGAAAGCAACCCATGACAAGAAACGAATCTGTGATTTCCAAATCCATCGATGCGCCGTCTTCCTACTTATTGCCCAAACCAGCTCTTTCATTTTCCAAATGCTACAAAGATTTAGTAGACTGCTGTAGATCAATCCCTGCGCTTGCGGACAGAAAGGTACGAGCAATTGATCATTAACCAGACACAGTAAATATCCAATCCAATCTTTCATTCCAATGAAAATTCTTCAATCATTCAAATGATGATGGATCACAAAGTGTGCTCTGAAACTAAGATTTTTTTTTATATAAATACTTTGTTTGTGCATTTTGGCAGGATGAGACTGAGCTGCAATGGATGCCGAGTCCTGAGAAAGGGCTGCAGCGATTCATGCACACTGAGGCCATGCCTTGAGTGGCTAAAAAGTGCAGAAGCTCAAGCAAATGCAACGGTATTTCTAGCTAAGTTTTATGGACGTTCCGGCCTTATGAAACTTTTAAACTCTGGTCCGAATCATTTGAGGTCTGGTAAGTATAGATTTTTCCCGAGTTCGTCTTAGAAAGATAGTTTTTTAGAGTTGTCTAATTCATGTTTTTCTCTTTCTGGTTTCAGTTGTATTCAGGTCCCTTCTCTACGAAGCTTGTGGAAGAATGGTAAATCCCATTCATGGCTCCCTGGGGCTGCAATTATCTGGAAATTGGCATGTGTGTCAAGCTGCAGTGGAAAGTGTTCTCGAGGGACAAGTTTTACAGATGCATGAAGAACCTGTTGACAGTATTAATGCCCCTCTAATTTCAGAGTCTACTGATATAAAACCTTCCATATCCCAATTGATTGATTTAACATTTACAGAAAAGCCCCTCAAACCTAAGAATAAGGGTCGATTTAAGCGCCCAGTGCACCGGAAATCAATGAGTACCCATGTTACCACTGATTCTCAAGGCTGCAATTTAGAATGGCATGCTTCTTATTTGAAAGAATTTGAGTCAATGTAAGTATGAAAGTATTAATTAAATCCATGTGAAACACGTTTATATCAATCAGATAAAATTCTTATAAAATTTCAATATTATATGTTTTTGAAATGCAGGTTTCAGATAGTGCAGGAGGAGGTTGAACCTCCAGAAATTCGAGGAGAAGAACCAGTGGAAGAAATATTTCACAAAAGCATCAGTGATATGGAGACTACCAGCGATGATAGCTGCAAGAACAGTGAAGAGATTGATGAAAATAGTTTGCAACTAGAACTTCAATTGGGGTCGCCTGTGTCTCATGAAACAGTACAGCAACCCCACCATTTTATACTCTGTAACAGCCATTGGAGCACTGTAACAAGCTGCAAGGATCCTTCTCTCAATATGGCATCCCTAAACCTTGTTTTAAGCCACCCTGCCTAAGAAAAACTTTGTATAGAGCGTCTGAGCGTCTGCCCAGAGGCGTAGCATTTTGCCAGGTGTGAATTCGAAACGGTGTCATTTTTAGCTTTTTGTAGGATATAATAAATAAACAGTCCACGCTCTGACATTCTCGGGTTTCGTGAGAAAAGTTGTTAACGTAAGAGATAAGGTAGGCCAAGTAAATCTCATAGTCGATAGTTTTGGATATTTTTGGACCTCTTTTGTGCTTCTTCGGCGTGTATTGCAAATATCTTTTATAAATACACATATTTTTTCGACCAATTCGATCAAGTTATTATTTTTTCTCTTTATTTTTAAATCAAAAGAGATTTTATAACAATTAAAAAAATTGATTTTAAAAAAAATAAAAAAAATACAATGGTTGTATTGATTATATGGAAGGCGATATATAATAAAGTAGAGGGCATGTTGATTTTATAAACCAAATAACAAAATTGAGATGTTTGTGCAAGTATAGAACTAGTTAAATTTTTAATATTTAATATGTTTTATTATATCATGTAAACATCTAATTTTGATATGAGATTAGTTATTTATTATAATTTTGTATTGTTTTAATATATTTATTGTATTTTTTGATAATTGATTTATATTTTGTTCTTATTGGTAGAAGTTTTGGTTTATGGTAATGTTTAGACATGTTTAAGATGTTATATTTTCTACTTCTATTTTCACTCTTTTCATGTTCTTTCTTCTCGCTCGCTTCATCTAATCTTTTGGGTTATTTATCTAAATTGTACTACAGAGTTTTGACATATTTGATTTTCTCACATTTTCTCTCTCTCATGTTTCTTCTCCCTCCCCCCCCGCTTTCCCCTAATTTTAAAGGTTTTGTGCTAGAAGCATACACTACATTTTTCAATACCTTTAGTTTTGTAGCTCTATCTAGGTGCACATGTGCCTTGTGGCCCCTTCACTAATTTGCATTATTTCCTCAAATTTTACAATTTCCCCTATTTGTCACTAATTTTCCTAATTTCAGAAGTGTGTTCATTTTCCAAACATCGTATTTTTCTAATTGGCTTTAATTTTACTCCCATTGTCTTCAATTTTACACTTATATTCAAAACATAAATTTCATTTCCCTAATTTTATTGTACCTTTCATTAATTTATTTACCCTAGTTTGGAATTAATAACAAATATTACAAATGATAAAGTATAATAAGACTAAACTAGTCATTTAATGATGTTTAACTTGAAAAATTAATAAGGGAACATAAATTAATTTTTTTCACCAAACACGATATGTTGCTAGTATTTTTCCTTCTACATCTCTCTCTCTTTCTCATGTCCAATACTTAATATGACACTTGGGTAATGCAAATGTCATTTTAAAATAGTTATATAAGATATTGACAGATGCCTACATCAAAAGACAATGGTGCAAAGGTGATATAAAGGTGGAACTATGCATAGCTCTAGTTGTGCATGATATTTGTGTCACCCATACATCACAATTTCCATCAATCGAATAAAAAACAATGAAAATGTACTACCAACAAACTAATGGTCAAGTGGAGGCATCCGATAAGATTTTGGAACATATGCTTATAAATATTTGCAATATATAAAGGAATGATTTGGAAGATATAAATATTGCAGTATTATGGGACTATAAACCAAATTACAAGCGAGATATAAGGAAAAAAATGTTTTAGTTGGTCTATGGAATGGATGTAATGATGTCGATGGAATACATTGTTGCCAACCTATGCATTTTCATGGTCA
The DNA here is from genome assembly GCA_019776745.2 of Taxus chinensis. Classification (NCBI taxonomy): domain Eukaryota; kingdom Viridiplantae; phylum Streptophyta; class Pinopsida; order Cupressales; family Taxaceae; genus Taxus; species Taxus chinensis. The sequence continues at coordinate 245,196,151 of CM034155.1, read as the reverse complement.
TAAAATCGGAAGATAAAGAATCACTTGAGAACAAGTTATTTGGAGTGTTAAAGATTGGAGGAGACCTATATGATGGCCAATTGGAACCAAGAGGCACAAAAATGCAACCAAAAATGACACGATAAAAATCCAAACATGAAAGAATTCAAGGAAGAAATATTGTATTGTTTTATGAGAGCATATTCAAAATGTACCCAAAAAATATTTGCATTATCTGAAAAGGACCATATATGATTCATCACGTTACAAATCAAGGAATAATTGTGTTGTGGGATCTATAAGGAAATGTTCTAACATGAAGAATCAATTGGAATAGATTGAAGGCCTACAAAATCACTAGTTTTCCCATGGACTATGTAAGAAATAAGTTTTGAATGGAAGAAGTGATGTAAGATTATCAATTAAACGTGGTGTGATAGAGTAGGAGTGTATAAAAGAAGAAATTAAAATGTAATAGATATAGATAAGGAAAAGGAAATAAATCAAGAAGTTCTTGGTACCATGTTAGAAAGGTCAATTGGATTAGATTCATGAGAGGAATATGAATATCCTTACAAATCAATTAAGTCCATGAACCAAGGGAAATTGAGGGGAATTTAATAATTGTGTAGGTAGAAGGAAAAAGAAGATGGTCCAAATGACTTGTTGATGCATTCATGGTTAGGGGTTGCAATTAAAGGATACCTTATACCACATAATTCTCATAATTACACAACAAAATATGCATAAAATGCAACACAAAATAGAATTGGAATAAGAACTCCAAAATTTATTAGGTCATCAAAAAGGAAAAAAACACAAAGAATAACACTCACAATAGTATCACAAACTAAGATGCTTCACGATAAATAGATGCTTAGATCTCTGCTTGTTAAAGCACAATCTTTTCAAAGTATATCTCTCTTACACACAAATTACTTGAAATGACTAGTCTAATTCTAGAATATATAGTCACGTGCTTATATAGATGTAAGACCCAAATTATAGTAGAACCCTAAAACAATAAGTAATCCATAAAAAATTATGTGTCCTAATATTCTATGCAATAATAGAGCATACTAGTTCATAACACTATTCAATACAAACCAATCAACTCAATGATCAAAATTACGAGTTGTGTGAACTTATGTTATCTCTTTTGAAAAATGTTGCATTTGAAACTTTGAAAATTACGCATCAAGTTATTTTCTTATGCATAAGAATGTGTATTAGTTTTCAATTAAAGTTTTGCATGTTATCTTAATTTAGCTCCAATGACCTCGTGGTTTCAATTTTGAATGTGTGTCATCGATGCGAATTCCTAGTGTAAATATGAGCGTATGAAAGTGCTCCTAGTGATACAAAACATTAAAATTTCAATTCTTTAAGCATACTGATGTATCAAAAAATTTAAATTGCCAAAATGGTAAAAATTTCAAAACTTTTCATGCCAATTGACTGGATCACACCATTTTGTGAAACCATTGTCCTCCATCCTCTTGTTAGATTTGTAATATTAAGTGCGTCAATAAATTAATTAAACCCACCAATGTTTTAGTTAAAGTAAAATTGATTTAAACTTATAGATAAGATATAAGTTTGTGTCAGGTCACCACAATCCACTCACGTGGATGAAATTATTTAAACTATGTTTAAATAAACTATTTTTTGTGAAACAACGAACTAGTTAGTTGATGAATCACAAAGAAAATGGCACAAGTGATTAAACTAAAGTGGGAAAATGGGAGGCCTAATTTAGTTTAATCTAGATTATGAACAACAATAAATAACTGAAGTAAAATGCAGTAAATAAGAGCTAAGTAAATATAGAAAATTACCCAAACAACTAAGCTAATGAAAATGAAAACCCTAATGTGTAAGAAGAGTGAGAAAACAACTTAGTTGATTCGCAGGTTGAATGGAACAATGTTGCAGAATAAGCCAGGTGAACAAAAAGTATGAATGAACATACAAGATCCCTGAAAAGGATAGATCTAAGTTGATTGAGTAGACTGGGTCACATGGAGAAGGATGGGGGTGTCATGGTCTGTATTTATGAACACTATGGTTTGTGCAGGAGGTCCAAAATCTAATTTCACATGGTCGCAGTAAGATCCGAAACCTCAATATTTGTTGCATGTATTTCATTTCACTACGCTTGATGCCACTGATATTCAAAGATGAAAACAAGACCTACAAAACACTAAGACAAGCATCAAAACCCTAAAAAAATAAAGATGCAAATGAAGGGGTCATACTGACCTCAACTACCACAATGGTGGACTTACTAACTGAGCGATGCACTACATTTCAGACCCAAATGTAGTTTTAAGTGTGTGTGTGTGTGTGTGTGTGTGTGTGAAAGAGATAATGGTGCTCTAAGTGCTCTTGTGCTAGTCACACTTTGTGAAGTAGCGAGAAATAACTAGATGTAGAAATTTAAATAAATGGTGGATGGAATTATAAAACAAACTTCCCTCCTATGCAGTGTGATGCAGATGAACCAACTTTGTCCCTTATAATGGAGCTATATGAATGTAATGAAGCTCATATATGCCTATAGAGTGGATGAAACCTTAGGCGGAGTAGTAATGCTTAGTACTTGGTCCCTCATTATGGTCTCATAACTTTATATTTACAGGTTTCTCTTGATCTAATTTCATAATTAACCCTGTTGTTGCAGGCTCACAGCACCCCTGGATGCAAATCAGGCTTCTAGGTTGATTCTTAGGCATCCAGTGTGATTGCCCAACATGGAAACCTCTCTCCAAGTGTGGGACTTGTGAAACTGAGAGAGGAATCTCCAGATTAGAGGCTGGTTCCTCAAACTCCTCTGATTTAGATCTATATTTGCACAACTACAGAGGTTCAAATCCTAATCCTACTCTAAATTGCAAGGAGACAGGGATAGAAGTGCAAAAATTGAAACTAACTAAAGATGGTGATGCACCAAAAGGGGTGGTGAATATTTTTGTCATGCAAACAGACACAGACCAAAGTTTACAACATAAAACATACACAGACTGATAAGATATAATTTAGGATCTGAAATGAAGCAAATAATACAAACAAAGGACTGAAAACCATTCACAAAGCTTGCATTATCATTTCCAGTGTCAAAATCACTGCATTACAACCTCAGAGAGGTAAAAACTGTTACAATCTTTGGAGAGGTATGATCCTTGCATCAATCACTTGTTGGAGGTGAAAGAAGAAGTCTACTATGACAAAAATGTTCCCCCCTTTTGAAATGAGCCAAATCTGGCTTTTTCATTGCATGGGTCGAGCCCAGGAGAGAGAAACGCGGGAAAACGTGCAAGCCCATTCCTTCTTGACTGCAGATGCATTAAAATGGCATGGGGGACCTTACAAACCCATACCCTGTCAGTTTTGACCGAATTGCAGGAGAATGCGACCCATTCTTCGTTAAATTTGGTCGCTGAAATGTCACTTCTGGCCATGAACAAGCGTCAAATCTGTTTCTTAACTTTCTCTCTCCAGACTGCTCCAAAATTCAAGATTGACCCCAGAATCATGTAGAGAATTTTATAAGCTTTTCAATGATATAAAGAACGTGCAAATTCGAGCTCTGGATCGAAAGATATGGCGATCTGAAGATTTAGAGCACAAAACAGGCAAAAATGGATTTCAAAATTTTTTCCCGCGCTCTGCCACCTAGATGACATGTGTCAAGCGCTGATTGGATGCGTAATTCTCTCTCCTCTACTCACCCATGGGTTTTCCCTTGAAATTTGACCTTTTTGACTCTTTGGAACATTTTCCACCTTTTCCCCGCGTCCCCGCCACTTGGGACACGTGGCATGCATTGATTGGAGGATAGGGGCGCGGGGTCATCCTTTACTTTTTAGTTTTTTACCAAAACTTCTGCCAAATTCTCTAACTCCTCCCCGAGCTCCGCGCTCCCCTGCTCCTTAGGACACGTGTCCTCCTTTTACTGGCTCGGGCCAACGCTTCAAACCTTGCCCTTTGAATTTTTTGGATGTTTCTCCTTATGACATGTGGCGTCTCCTGATTCGTCCGCGGGCCTGCCGAATTTTCACGTCCTTCACGTCCTTCTATCCCGGATGTCCCGAATTGTCTGGGACAAAAAATTCCGATCCGCCTGATTCGGGCTTCTCTGTTCCTCTTTCGGCCGATGACACGTGGCGTAATTTGATTGGCTCTAGGCTCCTTCGGCTATCCGCGTCTTCCGCGTCCCTCGGTCCCAGATGTCCCGAACTGAAGTTCTCTGCGCCGGCCGATCCGGGCGGTTCGCGTCCTTCGCATCCTCACGGCCTAAATTTCCCAGACTGTCCCGCTTAGCAGTTAGTCGATTTTGCTTTTACCTTTGGCCGGTTTGCCTTTCCGCGTCCCGCGCGTCCCCACGGTCCAACTATCCCAAGTACTGCCTTGGCCACCTGGAGGCTTTTCAGCCGGTTCGCGCCCCAACGTCCCAACTGTACCAAGGGCCGCCTGGACCAGGACTTAGCCAATTTTCATGATTTTTTCTGGCCCAAGCTTGTTTTTGCAACTTTTTCACCCTTTTTCAGAACTTGCTCTTTTCTTCTTGGACAGGGGAGTTAGAAAAAATCCGAGGGGACCCTAGAAACATGATTTTTTGCCTTGAATCAATCTATTTTCCTGGGACTTGAGTATTCTGATGCATGCTATCAAATTTACCCTGGGGGGTGAATTTTGGATAACAAACCCTGAAAAGGTCGACCACCAAAAATATAAAATTCTCGAACGGATAAAAAGTGCTCAAAAGTGGTGGGAAAGTTAAAAAAGGAACGGGGCACCCCAGATGGGACCATAGTGCCTCGGGCGCCCAAGTCAGAGGAAGAAATGATGACAAGTGTCAAAAGAGACTAGGAAAGTGTGCTCAAAAGACCTAAAATGATGATAGAAAACAAAAGAAAAAGGCCAAAGGACGAGGGTTAATTAGTAATCTCTTCACTAAAAAACCATATTATTAGTAGTATGAGACCAGGACTAAATAGTACCCAAAGTGTGTGATTTAGTGACTACATTTTCCCCCACTTTATGTTGGTGAGCGAGACACTCGGTAACATAAAGTAGATAGATATGTGTACCTGATGTCCATGTAGAGTGATGTAGAAAGTGTGTCGATGCACTAGACAAAGCGTGGAGTGAGAAAACAATAGAGTGTGGAAACTAAAGATGCAAAAGTGTAGAAGGTGATGAGAGTAAACCTAGGACAGAAACACGTGTATAGCTACTGACGTATGTGGTGTACCTACATGTAAATGTGATGTGTGTGATGTAGTGTGCTATCGCAAAATTTTGATGTTGTTGATGACGTTGTTTTGGTTGATTTATTGTTTCTCATATGGATGGAACTATAAGGAGAAAACAATCAAGTAATCAAATATTCATGTATATGTATGAATGCATGTAAAATACGCATGTATGTAAAAGCATGTAAATAGAAAGTATGCAAATAAAATATGGAACATGTGCACCTGATCCATGTTGAGTGAAAGGGTGTAGAAAGGATATCATGTAACTGTCAGTGAAGTGTGAGTTTTCAGGGTGATCTCATGCCACTATGGCTGAAGAAGTGTAGGGAGAAAGTTACATTATTATCCAACGTGTAACTGCTTCCTTGAGAATATGTGAAGAGATCTCTGTACTGCCTAGTTTTTTAGGCAATCTGACACCATTGGCCGAAGTAATGTAGGGAGGTAGACCCACTGTATCCTCCAACCTGTAACTACTCCCCAAAATGCGTGGAAAACTATGTCCTGTAAAATCTGTTGTTTATGGGGTATGTAGACTAGTATGAACCCACTTGCTGTATAACCCACAATTCCAAGGGTGGAAAACTGAACTGAACTGTACCAGTAGAGAGTGTTGTGTAATGTATAAACTCAAAATGATGCCCCCCTCTCTAGGGGCACATACGGTGTTGTGGATAAGAGAATGTGGCCCCAAGATAGGACCAAATATGCAAATTGTACCCTATAGGGGGAAGGGAAATTGCTTGGTAGAAACCAAGGCAAACACAAACAAGTGGCTAACAGCAAGTGTTAGTACAAAAAAAAATGAATATAGAAGACAACTGCAAGCTACATAAACAATGTATAAGATACCAAGCAAGATAGTGATGTTAACACACAAGAAAAAAAAATAGGCCACACAAAGAACGTTACAAACATGGGACACCACCCAGGATGTCACAAGACACTGAAGGCCATAGTGTCTGTATACAAACAAACAAGTGTGCAGACCTAAAAAGGGCAAGGCCCACATATAATAGTAAACAAGAGACAAGCAATAGAAGATAAACAAACATATAGCCCTAGAAGCATGTAATCCTGTAAAAAAATGCTACACATGAAGCACCCGTTAGCATGTTATAAATATAAGCAATATGTCAATAGCATGTATAACCAAGTAGTGTAAAGTGATAAGTACGAAATGAAACAATAAAAATTGTAGTGGAAAAATGTGGATTCCCCAACAACCATTGTAGGAGTGGTAGAAGGCGAGCATCTATGCTGCATGTAAAAGACCTATATATGCGATCACCACTAGAGAAGGACGTAAACACACATATGTGTATGGTAAAGATAATGACATATAATAAATCAATCTAGCATGTGTAGTAAAGTGAATCATATACAAACAACTATAAGTAAGAATAAACATAACCAAGATAATTCAACATGTTGTGGATGGATGGAATGAAATGCAAGATAAACGGTAAGAGCCTCGTGTCCTTATATCACAACAAACTGATTGAATGAGTGATGATTGAGCCTAAAAGCGTATATCACTACATGATGATAGGATTAGGTGATGGAAACACCAGAGTAGATGATGATGTGTCCTATAATGTATATCGCTACTAGTATGAATAGAAGGAGTCGTGATGTAGGCTAAAGTGTATACCACTACAAGATGATAGGAGGTGTGACCATGTAGCCTATAGCTTGTGTCAGCATGAGATGTCATAAAAGGTGACCATTTAACCTATAGTGTATGCCACTAACCTAAGAATTTCGTATGATGGAAGGTCAAATGATGAACATGTGATGAGGATGTGGTCCATTTGTTACGTATACCCTCAACAGTCCAATATGGATCGTGAGACTAGAGTGTTTCATAACGTAGTGAGTGCAGTGGATAAAAGAAGTTGTAGTAATATTCTATTATAAGAGATGACCACGTAATGTGTAGAATGAGAAATATGCGGTGTATAGGATGGAATGCAAGAGATGTAGATATCCGAATAATGTGAAAGTGCACGCTACGTAGTATGTAAGATAAGTAGTATATGATGCTAAACTTGTAGACAATAGAAGTATGACATACATATGATTAATATAAGGATGGTGTGTATAATATGTATGATGTGTAGATATGAAAATGTGAAAACATGAATGATGTGGAACAAATGCAAGATGTAGTATGCAAGGTGTGTAGTTAGCCTAAGAGTGTAAAATGTGTGGTATGCAAGTAGTGTCAATATGTACAAGTGATGTATAACATGTGTAGATATAGATTAAATGTAGGGTGTAAAATGTAAGGTATATGATGCAAGGTGGTGTAAAGATGCAATGTGTGGTACATATAGTGCAGTGTGTGAGGTTCATATGTAGTATGCCCTCAACAATCAAGTGTAAACCATAGCACAAGACTGTGTTGTCAGGTAATAGTCGAAGCTGATGTGTAGGTGAATATGTGTATGCTAGGAGAGTGATGTATGATAATGTGAAGATGATAGAGATATTGATGCTAAGATGTGGAGGGGGGAATGTGTAGAGACTATGCCCCCCAAGTACACATGAGATGAATAGTGTGATCACGTAAATTTATCGAGAATATTGTCATCTTCTGGGTCATAATCGAATGGATAAGCATTAGATACATGCTAAACAATAGTATCAGGTTGATCACGTAGGGAGCCAATGAGGTGTAATTTGTACATGCCCATAGCATACTCCTCATCAATGAATGGGGGAAGTTGACAGTCATGTACATACCAACGAGGATATTTTTGTGTATCCTAGGAAAGATTTGTTGCACATGAATACATGACCAAAAGGAATAGGGAATGAAATGTCTGTATCGATAGGATCTACTGTGCCCCCAATGTATTCAAACCAAGATTGTCATAAGGTAATTGGAGTAGTAGAAGGATTTTTTGTAAGAAAAACTATAAGATGAAAGACTCGAATACCATAAGCAGAAAAGATACGAACAAACCCATGATAGAGACGAGTTTCATATGGTGGAGAATATATGTCATCAATAGAAAAGACTAATCAATTCAATCCCTCATGAGTTCATATAGATTCAGGTAAAGTAGGATCAAAAGGTATATGTTCCCAAAACTTGTCATTCATAAAAATTGTGCATGTAAATGGTGGGCGTGCTAATGGCAGTGGTGTTTGTGAAGGTGTAGTTAATAGAGTGACATATGTAGATTGGAAAGAGCCCCAATAAAGAATCATAGCGGTAGGAGTAGTGGGTGGAGGCGATGGTGGAGAAGGAATAACATTTATCACACAAATAACACTGTCAAGTGGTGGAAAATGAGGTGGCTCATCCATAGGTTGTAGATCATTTGTAGTATCAATGTGTGGAATAGTAAGACTAGTATTCAGAATGCGATCAAAATATTAGAATGGGTCATGATCATGAAAAATAATATATTCAATACTTTCATGTAGGAATTTGACACGATGATGCACAGTAAAAGAAACAGCTTGCATGGCATGGAGCCATGGTCTACCAATCAAACAATTGTGGGAGACTAGAAAGTCAATGACAAAGAAGACAATGTTGACTGTTTTAGGTACGATAGTGATAGGTAATGTAATATGACACACATATGGAAAAACATAACCATCATATACACGTAGTGAGAGACAAGATGGACTAACATCGTGGACAGTGATACCTAACTTCTCTAGGAATGCCATGGGACATGTATTAAGTTCAGATTCATTATCAATTAATGTGCGTTTGACACCTAGATTTTGAATACGACTCATGATGTGCAAAGGTGGGTCATTTTAAAAAGTGTGAACTTCAATGGAAGAACTAGATTTGAATTCCATGTGTTGATAAAACGCATCTACAAAAGTTTGATATACCAAATCGGGATACATATCAGCACGAATGCAAGTAGTAGCAAGAAGATGTTGGACCCTATGCCTTAAATCGGGATTTGCAAGCAAATAATCATTAATGGAGATACTCATGATGACTAGATGCTATGATGACAAAGAAAAGATGAAGATCCTAGATGTGTGAAGATCGATTTGGGTTCACCAAAATGATTAAACTAAAGTGGGAGAATGGGCGGCCTAATTTAGTTTAATCTAGACTATGAACAACATTAAATAAATGAAGTAAAATGTACTAAATAATAGATAATTTAGTTTAAATAAATGAAGTAAAATGGATGTGAAAAACTTCAAAGACTTCAGACCCATCAGCCTTGTGAATGCTATCTACAGAATTTTTACCAAAATCATTGCTACCAGGCTTCAATTCATTATGAATGATTTAATCTCAAGGTAGCAAAGTGGATTCATTAAAGGCAGGATTATCCAAGATGGAGTGATTATGGTTCATGAGACCATACATTATATGGAGAATAATAAAAAAGTGAATATGGTGCTTAAGCTCGATATGAATAAAGCCTTTGACAATGTCTCTTGGGTTTTTCTTGACAAAGTTTTAATTAAATTTGGTTTTCCGGCCAAATTCAGAAAAATTATTAAGGCTTGTATCTCTACGGTCAGATTCTCAGTGGTGGTTAATGGTGAGCCAGTGGGATTTTTCACAAGTAGTAAAGGTCTAATGCAAGGGGACCCCATCTCCCCCTGCTCTTCATTCTTATGGAAAACAGTCTTAGTAGAACAATTGGTAAAACAATCATTGATGGTATTTTGAAAGGCTCAAAGCCCACTTCCATCAGTCAAGTTGCTTCTCATCAACAATTCACGGATGATACAATCCTCCTTTATTGGCTTCCGTCATTGAAGCTAAGGCTATCAAGGCTATTCTGAAACTTTACGAATCTGCTTCTGGGCAAGATATCAATTATGATAAAAGCTCCATTTTCTTCTTCAACACTCCTGAGGAAAGACAACTTAAAATTGCTAAAATTTTGGGCTGTAAAATAAGTGCGCTTCCAGCCACTTATTTAGGGCTCCCTCTTGGCACTAAAAAAGTCTCTAACAAGGTGTGGGATGATCTATTGGTGAGATTTCAAAAAAAAAATGGCTGGATGGAAAGGAGCCATTTTATCTAGTGCTGGTAAGTGCCCGCTCATAAAAAGCACTCTTCAAAATCCGCCTATCTATATCATGTCTCTTTATAAGATCCCTTCTACCTTCAGAGAAATAATTGAGAGGATTCAGAAAAATTTCTTATGGTAGGGCATGGAGGAGAAGTTTAAATTTCACTTAGTTGCTTGGGATAAGGTTTGTACTCCTAAATCTATAGGAGGACTGGGCATAAAAGACATCAAGAAAATGAATGAGGCTCTCATTGCGAAAATGGGCTGGAGAATGCTTTCTGAGAAGCAACCATGGATAGATTTAATTAAGGCTAAATACCTTAATCAACAAGTTTTCTTTTCTTTTCTTCAAGATGAGCACCTTCCCTATGGTTCCATTTTTTGGAATAATTTAGTGAAGAGCAGAAATTTCATTAAATAAGGCAGTAAATGGAAAGTGGGAGATGACTGTGATATAAAATTCTGGGAGGATAACTGGTTTAATGGCAGCCTTATGGACAGATTTGGGATGGTCAAAGATAGTCTTGAAAACAAGTATGGCACTAGAATCAAGGATTATATTGAAAGAAATGGCAACAAAAAGAATTGGAAAAAACTTTCTGTGGAGAGAGATGATCTGATCCAAAATATTTCCTCCCTTCAAGATCAGTTAGATCTTATCCCCTTAAGTCAGCTGGATGTTAAGGATGAATTGGTTTGGAGTAATTCTATTGATGGGGACTACTCTATCAAAACTGGGTATAATACTTTCTTCGACAATAGTCAAACTGAGTTTAAATGGAGTAGATTTTGGATGACTGAGTTAACACCTAAAATAAATTTTTTCTTTTGGCTGGCTCTCAGAGGTAGGATTCTTACTATTGACAACCTGATAAGAAAAGGTTTCATAATGCCTAATAGATGTCATCTATGTAAAAAAGACTCCGAGGATATAAATCATTTGTTTATCCATTGTGATTATGCTACCAGAATATGGAGTTTTGCCCTCTCTAAATTTAAAGCTTTTTGGGTGGTTCCGAAGGATTTCAGTCAGCTCTGGACCCAATGGAGCCCACCCTATAAACATTGTGTTGTTAGAAGGCTCTGGAATCTGGTTATTCCTCATATTATTTGGAGGATATGGAAAGATAGAAATGATATTATCTTTAGAAATAAAAAACATAATTTTAAGCTCAGTATTGGTAAAATTTCTAATGATATTAAAGAAAATATTGCTAGATTTAAACCCCCCAAGAACAAGATTTATCCAGAAAATGAAGAACATATCTTGTCCCATTGGAAGATTAGAGCTAACAATATCTGAAATAATTCCGATAATAGTATTGATAGATCTTTGATTCATTGGCATCCTCCTGATCTTAACTGGTATAAGTTGAATTTTGATGGGACCTCTAAGGGTAACCCTGGAATTGCAGCGGGGGGAGGAGTGATCCAGGATCATAAAGGTAGTTTGATTTCTGTGTATGCTAGAAAAATGGGAATTCAAACTAATCATTTTGCTGAAGCATTATCTGCTTTATGGGGTCTTAGAATTGCTTAGACTCATAATATCCAAAACCTCATTCTTGAAGGGGACTCGCTTAATATTATTAATCATCTTAATCAGTGTTCACATCCAAGTTGGAACATCAAGGATTTCATCTTGGAATCCATAAGTATTTGTCAAACCTTCAATAACATTCGGATCAAGTATACTTATCGGGAGGGTAACAAGGTGGCAGATGCATTGGCTAATTATGGCATAAATGTTAATCATATGATTTGGGATGATAAAGATAACATTCATGAATAGATTCAAAGTAGCATCCAAGTAGATACTTATGAGCATGCAAATTCGGGGTATGAGATATGAGCATTGGGAGTGGAACTGCAATAATAAAACTCCCACACGTGCTGATTTTAAAACAACACTCAAGCAAATATTGACAGGCAATCAAGGTTATATGAAGTATAATGAGATCTCAAAGTGGATTTATATGAAGATTAAAGACGCGCATACGGGAAATATTGAGCTCTCTACAACTTTTAAACAGGGCTTTACGGATTCCCAAGTCAGTAATAAGGATGATGATGAGCTGGAGTGGGCTGCTAAAAGGACTGAAGTTTACACATGCAGATTTTCCTAGGTACATAGCAGTAGTAACTCAGGTATTCGTGGGAACAACAACGACTATCCTAGTCATCATTCTCATCGCACGGAAATTAATAGAGAAAGGTAGACTGGTAACTGCGGCTGCTATAGACCTCCTCATAAGGATTTTGAAAATTTTATTTACAAGCACTTGGGCACGGTGATAATGGGAGGAGCCCCTTGCCAGATAGAGCCTAGCGCAGATCCGGAATAGAAAAATAATGAAGATTTTTGGAATCTTCTCAGCCAGGGAGGCATCACTAATTTTATTGAGAAGATTCAGAGCCACGACCAAAGTATTTCCGTTCATTTTGCAAAGGATTGGAAGGATCACATTATGGATTATGGAGGGTAGAAGATTTCGATCATTGAGGAGTTAATAGCTGAAGCTACTGGCCTTGACATGGATGGATACCACTTTTTTAATAAAAGGATTGACAGAGGTATCAAGGAGAGGAAATTTGTTGAGGGTAATGAGAAGCTGATCTTTGTCACGGCGGGCCTGCAGGTCAGTTCTATTCCTCTTCCTTTTGACGAGGTCACCCGTATGATGGTGCGTTACATTTTTTTGGAGGGGAGATTCGTCACTGTGCCCTCTAAGCATCTTGTGTTCCTCAATCGCTTCTGCAGGAGTTTCACGGTATGCTTCCCTCACTATCTGCTTAACTCTCTTGAGCGCTCCATTTTGGAGTTTCAAAAGCATACACGTGCGGTTTCGATGCATCAAGGTCTCATCTTCTTGCTGCATAAGCTTTGTCTTCTTAGGTCTCTCGGCATCCCATCCTCCCCTGTCTCTGTTCCTCCTTTGCCCAACACAGCTGCCACTAGCCCCATCTCTTCACCTTCTACCCCCGCCACCACTGCTGTCACCCCTCTGCCTACCTTCTCAGCTCCCTCTATCACCCCCCCCACCTCTTCTCCCACCCCCTTCACTTCCACTTCGTCCAAACCTGTTACTAGGTCTTCTAGAAGGCTGAACCTTGATACCCATGTTGCGGGGAATGTTCCTCAGGAGTTAGAAATTTCCCATAACCTCCTGCATATTAGTAGTACCAGTTCGCAAGAGGCACACATTGAGAGCTCCAAAAAAGTTTGGAAGCCTTAGAAGCTGACAAGATGCTATTGAAAGAAGAGGTAAAAAACTTGGCAAAGCAAAAAGGTAAGAGGAAGAAGGAGGAGGAGGCTGTTATTGATAATAAACAGGTTGAAGACATATACAAAAATCTGAACTCCTTAGATAACCGTTTAGGGAAGACCAAGACTCGCCATGATCATAATATGGCTATTTTTAATGCAATTGAAGAGTTTATTGAGCAGCATGCCCGCAGCATCTCTACTCTCAGTGGAATTCCAGCAACTCTTTGGGGTACGGAAGAGGAAAGCAAAAGGACCATTGAACAGCTGGATGTTACTGACTCTACCCACATGACGACTTTGGCTATGTTCACCTATTGGTAGAATATCAAATCCAGAATTGAAAAATCCGCCACGAAGTAATTGTGGATACTCTTGCTGCACTTCTCTGTATTTTTTGCTATTTTTTGCTATTTATTGGTTGCTCTTTTGTAGTGTTCGTTCTGGTTTATTTTTTTGGGGTAACTGCTCTTGGGCTGCTTGGGGTTTCTATGTCTCAATTCGATCTCGATCCTTTTTTTTTGTTCTCATTCCTGTTTTGGCTTCTAGACCCTCTTTTGTACACAAGGGTATAGTCCCTTTCAAAAACCTATTTACCAATAATAAAAAAATAGATTATTAATATATAAAATGACCCAAGAAACTAAGCTAATGAAAATTAAAAGCCTAATGTGCAAAAAGAGTGATAAAATGACTTATCTTATTCACAGGTTGAACAAGACAGTGTTACAAAATAAGCCAGGTGAACAAAAAGTAGGAACAAACATACATGAGACCCCAAAAGGAGAAATCTAAGTTGTTTGAGTAGACTTGGGCACCTGGAGAGGGATGGGGGCACTTGGGGCACCCTAGTCTGTAGTTTTGGGTGCTTTATTCTGTGCAAAAGATCCAAAATTTCACATGGTCACAGTAAGATCTAAAAACCTCACTTTTTGTTGCATGTATTTTGCTGCACTGCACCTGATGTCAATGATATTCAGTGATGAAAAGAAGACCTGTAAAACACCAAGACAATCATCACCCTGAAAAAAAAAGATGCAAATGAAGGGGTTAGGCTGACCTCAGCTGCCACAATGGTGGACTTGTTAGCTGAGCGTTGCACCACATTTCAGACCTAAATGTAGTTTTGAGTGTGTGTGTGTGTGAGAACGGTGCCCTATGTGCTCTTGTGTCAGTCACACTTTTTGAAGTAACAAATAATAAATAGATGTAGAAATTTAAATAAATGATAGATCGAATAGAATAAACTTCCCTCCTATGTAGTGTGATGTAGATAAACCATCCTTGTCCCTTGTGATGGAGCTAGATGGATGAAATGGAGCTCCTAGATGCCTATAGAGTGAATGCAACCTTAGGTGGAGTAGTAATTCTTAGTGTTTGGTCCCTCATTATGTTATCATAACTTTATATTTATGGGGTTATCTCGATCTAATTTCATAATTAACCCCAAAAAGGCCGACAACCAAAAATATGAAATGCTCAAATGACTAGAAAATGCCTAAAATGTGGCTAGAAAGTTCATAAAGGACCGGGGAACCCTAGATGGGACCAGGGCATCTAGGGTGCCCTAGTCTGAGCTAGGCACCCTAGTTAGAGGCATAAAATATGACAAGTGTCAAAATAGACTGGGAAAGTGTGCTCGAAAGACTAGAAATGATGATAGAAAGTAAAAGAAAAATACCAAAGGATAGGGGTTAATTAGTACTTTCTTCACTCAAAAACAATATAAATTTTAGTATGAGATTAGGAAGAAATAGCACCCAAAGTGTGTGAGTTAGTGAGCACATTTAACCCCACTTTATGTTGGTGAGTGGAACACTTGGTAACATAAAGTAGATAGAGATGCATGCCCGATGTCCTTGTAGAGTGATGTAGAAAGCGTGCCGATGGAATCGACAAAGCGTGGAGTGAGAAAATAGTGGAGAATGGAAACTAAAGATGAAAAAGTGTAAAATGTGATGAGAGTGAACCTAGGGAGGAAATGTGTGTGTATCTATTGATGTATGTGGTGTACCTACATGTAAATGTGATGTGTGTGATGTAGTGTTCTGCCGCAAAATTTTGTTGTTATTGACGTCGTTGTTGTTGTTGTTCACTGCTTATTTCTATTGCAAATAGACCTGCAAGGATAAAATGATCAAGTATTCAAGGCATGTATATGTAAGAATGCATGTATGTAAAATCATGCAAATAGAAAAGACACAAATGAAAAATGGAACATGTGCACCTAATCCATGTCGTGAGAAAGCATGTAGAAAGGATATCTTGTAACTGTCGGTGAAGTGTGATTTTTTTGGGCGATATCACATCATTGTGGTCAAAGAAGTGTAGCGAAAAATTTGTGATATTCTCCAACCTGTAACTACTTCCATGAGAATATGTGAAGAGATCTTTGTATTGCCTAATTTTTTGGGTGATCTGACGCCACTTTATGAAGTAGTGTAACTCAGGATGTCACAAGACACTCAAGGCCATAGTGGTCGCTGTTGGGTTTTAAAATGATACTTTTATAAACCACAATCATAGGATAACAAGTCCCTCTTCTTTAATGGGATAGGTTCCCTTACTGAAAGCAAGCAATAAAACTTATAT
The DNA here is from genome assembly GCA_019776745.2 of Taxus chinensis. NCBI lineage: Eukaryota > Viridiplantae > Streptophyta > Pinopsida > Cupressales > Taxaceae > Taxus > Taxus chinensis. Next base: position 245,180,036 of record CM034155.1, on the reverse strand, counting down.
ACAAATGTACAACTTTCAAAGTGAGGAATCCTGATACTTTGAAATGTTATAAGACCAAAATATCATCAATACAAAAGAATAGAATAACTAAGGATATGAGAGAGGAAGAACATAACAATACTTTTAGGAAATATAGATAGCAGAGTATAACCTTATATGTATTGAACAAGGGAGATGGAGAATGGAATCATTCACTTTCATAACCGATGCAATTTCATAGACACAGTTTCAGAAATCACATTAACAAGAACAAAAATTTTCTTATCATAAAAGATAGATGATTTGCAAGTTTCAGACAAGGAAAGAAGGAATAGCTGAGGAAAAAGGGGGAAAAACTTATGTATTGATCACTTTCAAATCTATAACATTTACAGAGTACCAGGATCCAACCACTCTTTGCAAAGAGCCAAGATCTTACATTTATAGATGAAGGGAAGAGAAGGAGGGAAATCAGATTTGGAAGCTCAACCACCAAACATCAATGCCACTGAAAATCCACCTACAATCTATCAAGTCTAGTTCTCCATGTCTGTTTGGTGTGTTGGGGAAGGAAAGATGATAGATCAGATCAAATGTGGTTCTCAAAGCAATCTGATCACATATTAATGGCATGAAATATGTTTTCCATCAAATCCAAATATCCATTCGATTCTCCAAGTCGTTTTGGAGTGTTGGAGAAGGAAGAATGGTGGATCGAATTAAATCTGATCTGGTAAAGAAATCAAATTTCATATTAATGGTGTGAAAGAAGTTTTCCAATTTCCCACTAGTCAAATCCTACTGAAAATAATATTTTATGCTTCCATGGCGTAGAGGAGGTCGAGAGATTTCCAACAGTATAAAGTTTGTTGAATTTCAAGCATTGGATCTAAAGTTATGCCCATTTAAATATTTGAATCGAATTCGTACAAAATGGCAAAAATACAACTTTTGCAAAACGTATCCGCGGGCTCGAAATAACAACTTGCGCCTTTTGTGAAGAAATGCAAAATTATAAAAACCTCCCGCAGCCCCAAAATTCACTTTTGATATAAGCTTGACACGTGGCTCTCCCTGGGCATCACCGGGGTCGCAGTTTACTTTTACAATTTTACTTTATTTTGAGAAAAGGTTAAAATTCCCAAAATGCTCCGACGACCCGCCTCTCCGCTTTGACTTTTCAACACATATTCAATACCTGGCTTCAATGGAGTTGCGACTTATTTTATAACTTTATTCCTAATTTGGAAATAAAACCAAAATTCCCAAAATGCTTAGACGATATGCATTTCCGCTTTGAATTATCAACGTGGGATCAAAATTTGAATTTATTCAGTCCCCAATGGAGTCACAAATCATTTTACAATTTTACTCCCTTTTTGGTAATAAAGCCAAAATCTTCAAAATGCTCCGACGGTCTGCCTTTCTGCTTTTGACTTTTCAAAGCAGGTTTTAACATTTGACTTTTCAACGATAGAGCCGCGGCCCACTTTATAACTTTTATTCCTTTTTAAAAAACAAAGCCAAAAACTTTTAAGTGCTTCAATGATTTGCCTCCCCACTTTTGAATTTTCAACGCACCGACGGGGTCGCACTCCATTCTTTACAACTTAACCGTTTTTGCCATAATTTCTCAAAACACAAAAAGGGCCCGCCTACCTGCCACTGCTTGATTTAACCAATCAGGATCCTTCAGGCCTCGGGGCCAATTTAACATTTTTACAAAAATAACAAAAGGTGTTAAGTTCACAAAAAGAATCCACCACGCTGCATCCGATAAGAGATGTCCACGTATCCATGAGCATTGGGGAAAAATTGACAGCGAAGATACGCCCGTCATTCACAACTGCGGAAAAATATAAAACGAAGGGGAAAACCCCGTCATTCCCACCCAGATTCAAACTACTCCTCGTGGAACAAAGAACTCTAAACAATACCAGGATTGATGCGATCCATGGCCATAGAAAAGGATTGACAATTTCATTATAATGAAGAAAACAATTTTCAAGCATCCAGGCGGGAAGACAAAATTTTTATCGAACCACGTAGATTAGAGAGTTTAAACGAAAGGGACGAGATTAAAAACCGAGCATCAACAACGTCAAAGCATGAATTTCTCCATCTCTCAAGACTTCTTACTCTTTTTTAAACATTTCTCAACGGTACTGTACGTACCCAAAATTGTAAGGTACTCCATTGCCGAAACAACGTAGCATGTGCCCCAATGATGATATAGGTCTCCTCGCAAGGTGTTCGGGATCTAGAAAATCTCTCCAAGTATGCGTTAACATCCTGCATGCGCCACTTAGCCCCTGCGTGCTTTATTGTTCTCTTTTCCCCGCTTTTTATTTACGTTTTTCCTTTCAGTTACGAAACTGCCACCCTGCCTGGGCGGCGGTCTCGTGACCGCCGCCTAGGTAGGGCGGCAGTCCTGTAACCGCCACCCTGCTCAGGGTGGCGATCCTTCACGCATTTTCCAGAATGCTCTTTTAACACGACTCACGTAAATTTCAACATTTACCAACTTTTTTTCACCACCTTTGGCTTGCATTAATGATTATGGTTCCCTGGAATAGTGTTTTGGCTTTGTTTATGGTTTAAGAGTTCAATTTGGTTTATACCTTTGGGTAAATGCAAATGCTATAAATAGTTGGCTTGTGCTCAAGCAAATGGCCCCTCAAATTTGCCTCTGAATTTCTCATTGCAATAGATTAGTCTTTCATTTTGCTTAGAATTCTTAGTTTCATTCATTGCATGCCTAGTTAGTGTTGTTTTGCTGTTAGGAAGCCACATATCCACCTTGTGCAAAGTTCTGTTATCACTTCATCCAAATCAATTGGAATAGGATAGTTTGATTTCAATAGGAAGCCATTAAAGTTACAATTTTTTTTCTTCAAACAAGATAGTTTCAGGTTTTGGACGTTTTATGCTGCATTACTCGCAATAAATCCCGCTAGGAATTGCATAAGTCAAGCTCTGTACTCTTGCGCTATCCCTCTCCTACTCGCATTGTATTCAGTCTGTATCCTAAGTTGCCTTTATCCCAATATCTACTTCTGTTGATGCTAACATCACACACTTTTCTGGATCCACGTGAGCACAAAGGAATGAGGAGATCACACTGAGGGGACAAAGCCACACACACCATCAGATTCGCCACTGTTCTGCAAAATCCAGGTTCTAGCTTTCAAAGTTCTAGTTAGAAGCATATCAAATAGAGTAGCCAATCACTTTATTTCAGTCAATTTTACTTTTGACATTGCCGGGGAAGCTGTGGGGATTGATATTTTCTGAGAAACTATGATTCATTCCTCACTTCTGAGGTAGGATCAAGAGTCTTTCAAATAGATTAGATCAATTATTTCATTGTTTAGAATAGATTTACAACTGCGCAGGCAAGTAGCTATACTCGGTTGCTTTGTTTGTTTTAAATTCGTCATTAGATTAATTGTCAATTTCTAGATATATTAAAATAGTTTCTCCTTCCATTTCATTCATATAAATTCATCAGAAAAATATAAAAAATAGAGAAGTTATATATGCTATAAATATACTTCACATAGTTAATTTCACTTTACTGCAATTGGATTTACATTGTTGCTTTTGTATGACAATCACGTGACCTAGAGAGCCCAGAGAATATGGATTCGAGCCGATCGTGCCCCAACCCAATCTCGTCACAGCAATAACTGATATAGATCAGAATCTTAGGATCCAAGTCTTCCGAACAACGGTAAATTTACAACAGATGAGCCTCCAATTAAGCGGGTTAAACATAGAAGACGACCAAGCACACACATTTTGGTCAAATCAACAAAACTATAGATTACCCTAGATATATATCTGCATAACTGTGGAAGGGCTTGAGAGAGAGAAAACATTCAGTTTTGATCCTTTGGTCCCATAGCCAAACGTAAGAGACACTCTCACAGATATAGATACCAGCTTAAGAATTTAGGTTGCACGAATGCCTGTGAGATATTTTGAAAAGATCACACAACTGTTAATTCTGAATATAGAGGCTGAGAAAGCATATGACTATTAGATACTAGGGATTAGGGACTGAGTCTGCACATGACCATAGAAGGACCAAAACAAACGCAAATCTATGGTTGTGACCCACAAATCCCACAACCCAACGAATCCATAGGTGAATCAGACGTAGATGTTAGCCTATGTACATTAGTATTCAAATCTAATCCACTTCCACCTATCATCATCGAACAGTTATCCTTGTTAGACATAACAGCTAACAAAGCTAAGAATTTCTGGACCAGGCCAGAGAATCGCCCATAGAGTCAACTATATTTACCATCCACCCTATGACCTTATCTGGAGACATACACGAAACTATCCCAGGTCATTTTCCGCGTATTCCACAACCCGTAGACCGAATCACGCCAGAGCTCGATATTGATTGGAGCCTTTGAGCAGTCATCCTTGCCGATTGATCTATCACACCAGTTCAGGTTAGGAGGGCCTTCTTTGCCTTAGATTCACAATTTCCACTAGTGCGTGTCGAAGACATTAGATTACCTAACTAGTTTGTCTGCATCCCACGCATATTCCATCCCCACCGGCTGTCTCGGCACGACCTCGAGATGTCGGGTGTGAGGAAGAGTTACTTATAGATTCCCACACTCGCTTGTCACTTTTCCATCGTACAAAATTGGTGAACCCAACGTGAACTTCCTTCTGGTTTGGAGTCATATTTCTACTTGTTCTTTCAAATCAAGGTACTTTTTGTCTTTTCTGCCACATCAGCTTTCACCATCAGCTTCACCCAAAAAATTGGTGAACCTGACGTGAAACAAAACAGTTATTCCTCTTTTATTTTCATTGCTTCCTTCCACCTTCACTCTTATCCATTATTCTACGGGTATTCATATACCCCCCGAATATGTCGGGATTCGATGCATATGGTAGACCTCTCCTAGGTCTTGAAGCATACTACCCTCAACTGAATAGACAGTCATCGCCCTCACTCTCAGTATGGGGTGACAACTATTCAAATAACCAATTAGCAACACAAACTCCACCTCCAAGGGTCAGATATAGCTCATCTTTCCAAACAAAGGAGTTGGATCAGCTCGCTCAAACACAACACAAAGAGCCTTCAGGCTCAAACGATATGACGTTCACAGGAGAATCTGGTTTGTCTCCTCAGGTACTGCTTAGGCCATAAATTAGTAGAAAAACTGACCCATACCTGGTTTTAGATGATGAACATTCGGTACATTATGACAGGAATGAACAACGCTCTCGAAGTATGTACCCACCTATAAGAGGTTTACAAACACAACCCGAGGTCTCTTTTCAAGAAAATACCTCCATGCCACATCATATAGGAAATGCCCTCGGGGAAGCTTGGCAGGGAAATGACCATTTCATAGCAGGATATCACATGCCTATACAACACCAGGATATACAACAAACGCCACTAAGGAAAAATACCATGACTTCACCAAATGAAGTCATTTCAACGTTAGTAGAAAAAGTGAGGGGGTTAGAACTTGCTCAGGAAAATCACCATTCTCAATTCATGCAGGCAGGAAATTCTAATCCTCCACACCATCCTAGCCAAGTAGACCTCCTCACAAGAATAGGAACGTTAGGCATGACTCCTTAGTATTCACAACAAACGCTAACAAGAACCGCCATTTCTAACATCGCTCCGATACCTCCTAGTCTAGTACAAAATAATCCATTCCTAGACAATACCCCTTCATACTTAAACATATACTCCAAATCACCACAAGGGGACATGTTCTCCTCTCCTGGCATGTTTTCTCAAACACAGGGGCTACCTTATGCCCCTGCTAACGCATACGCTATGCCAGATCAACAACCCATTGCACCTCCACTCCCTCAGCAGGCACCATCAATGGTCAAAACCTATGTGATAGGGACATATTATGAATACTTGAAGGAGCCCTTAGATTTCACCATAAGAAGCGTCATGCTTCTAAGACCTCTTCCTGATTTACCCAAATACAAAGGTGAGGGATATCCGAATGCGCATATCAAGGCTTACGCTACAACCATTCGAGAACTACTCCCTTGGGATGGGGTTGTTGCTAAAATATTCCCCAAAACCTTGGAAGGTATCGCTCTCGAGTGGTATTATAGAATACCTAAGGCTTCCATCCATTCGTTTAAACAACTCGTATCATTGGGAACTACTGCAATTTTTTTTGAATTGCTAGAACAGGATCTACCAATGTTCCTACCATTTGATTCTGTAGGCATGGGATACACCCTAGGTGTCGGTTCTCTCCCAGCAGTAGATCTCTACATGGTAGAGGTAGAAGATGTTAACACAACAAATATCCCAACGCCCATATTCCTAGCTAAGTATTGGACTCTCCATTTTGATGGAGCTAAATGTCGTTACGGAGCTGGGGCAGGTGTAATTGTTACTTCTCCCGAGGGAAAAGTCCTACCATTTGCCTTCAAACTGAATTTTGAATGTACAAACAACGATGCTGAGTATGAAGCCCTCCTCCTTGGCCTCATATTAGCTAAGAGGATCGGTGTTAATAATATCAGGGTATTAAGAGACTCACATTTGGTAGCAAACCAAGTCTCTGAGATTTATGAAACTAGAGCCGAGCACTTACAGCTCTACAAAACAGCTATATTGAATTTAAGCAGGGAGTTTGACTTCATATCAATTGAAGCAATCCCGCGAGAGAAAAATCTTCTCGCCAATTCAATAGCAACCTCAGCATCACGCTTCACTCCAAACAGTAAGTTGGAAGATACCCGTTTCATGGTATCCCTTCGTACCAAACCATTAGTAAAACAAAAAATGTCAAATCCTCTCTTAACAAACAAAAATGAAGACAAATCTACTATCCTAGACCACATTGATGGTGATACAACCACTCTTGATTTCTTAAATGCCTATGCAGCGTTACATCTCACCCATCACACAATAGATTTATCCTTAATCCCGCATTCATCGTCCTACCTCAGAAATCCCATGACAAAGCTTCCCCCACAAAAGGAACTTAGCATATTCACAGTCGAGAATGGATACAATTTTAACTTACCTCCAGCCCCTCCTGAGTTTGAAGAAGGTAACACTTCTTTAATCGAAGAAACAATCGATATTAACATCGGAACGGAAGATGAACCAAGGATATTGAAGTTAGGATCCTCGTTAACTCCATCAGAAGTAGAAATACACACTCGAATCCTCAAAGAACATCAGAAGGCTTTCACATTTAATTATAAAAAATGACAGGGGTTACACCACACATCGGGGTACATAACCTCGTTACTAAATCAGACACAAAGCCGATTAAACAAAAATCGAGACCAATGAAGCCTAAGGTAGCTCTCATGGTGAAAGAGGAGGTAATGAAACTCCTCCAAGTAGGATTCATCAAGCCAGTTGATTACTCTCAGTGGGTATCTAACATCATTCCCGTTCTAAAAAAGAATGGGAAGATACGCATCTGCATAGACTTCTGAGACATTAACATGGCATGTCCTAAGGATGATTTCCCGTTACCATCCATAGACGTCATTGTTGACGCAACAGATGGATTTGAGCTTCTGTCTCTCATGGATGGATTCTCATGATACAATCAAATCAGAATATCTGAACAAGATCAAGCTAAAACCACGTTTATAACTCCTTGGGGAACCTATTGTTATGCTGTTATGCCATTCAGTCTCAAGAACGCTAGCGCTACATACCAGCGGGCTATGAAATATATATTTCATGACCTTATTCATAAAATTGTGGAATCCTACGTAGATGACTTGTTGGCCAAAGCCAAGAAGCGTTGTGACCATCTGGAAGTGCTTCACGTCATTCTTTCACGTCTGATAGAATACAGAGTCACCCTAAATCGAGAAAAATGTGTCTTTGGTGTAACAGGAGGGAAGCTCCTAGGTTACATTATAACGTCACGAGGGATCGATGTTGACCCAACCAAAACTAAGACTGTTCTTGAAATGGTCCCACCTTCGGATGAATTTGGAATCAGGTTATTTCTCGGAAAGCTTGGTGCAATCCGGAGATTCATCCCAGACTTAAGTTTTGCCATTCATCCAATCAATAATTTACTAAAAAAATATTATAGTATTGATTGGACCGAAGATTGCAACAAAGATTTTGACGCAATTAAGTGTTTCTTGTTATCACCACCTACGCTAATGCCACCTAAGCCAGATCACCCGTTAATTTTATATTCGCGAGCTACCAATGTCTCGCTAGCCTGTATGCTGGCTCAAGAAGATGATGACAAGAGAGAACGTGCAATCTATTTCATTAGCTGAACATTACTCGACTATGAAACACGTTATACACAGGCAGAACGAGAATGCCTTGCCATAGTCTTTGCAACCAAACACTTAAGACATTACATGCTAAATCAAGAAACAAAGGTCATTGTAAAGATAGAGCATTTACGAACTTTCCTCATGCAAGGGTCCTTGTCTAAAAAGGCTGGACACTTTATAACCTTAATGGGGGAGTTCGAACTAACATTTGTAAATCAAAATTTTGTTAAAGGACAAATCATCACGGATTGGTTAGCTGATAACCCACTAGATGGAGGCAATCTAGTAGATCTGGACTTTCCTGATGAATGGGTATACTACATCGAAACCAGACCTCCCATCTCTGAGTGTCCTTGGTATACATATATTATTAATTACATCATGGATCATACGTATCCGGAAGGCATTACACCACAACAAAGAAGGTGGTTACGCATTATTGTAGCCAAATACATCGTTATAGAGCAAGTGCTCTATCGAAAAGTGTTCGATGGAATGCTTCTAAGATGTGTTGACACAAAAGAATCCAAGAATATTCTCCAAGAATCTCATAGTGGAATGTGTGGAGGCCACTTCGGTGGCCATGTCACCACTCGTAAAATACATCGAATGGGATATTTCTGGCCTACTCTAGAACACGACACAGTAGAGTTTGTACGAAGATGTCATAAGTGCCAAGAATTCTCCCATGAGATCCACATGCCGGCACAAGCTCTACAACCAATTGCTACTCCATGGCCCTTTTCTACGTGGGGCCTTGATTTGATAGGGAAGTTCTCTCCCTCGTCTACAGATGGCCATAATTTCATAATCACGGCCACCGAATATTTTACCAAGTGGGTAGAGGCTATGCCTCCTACTACTGTACTGGGTTCTATAATCGTCAAGTTCATTTTGAACCAAATCATTTGTAGGTACGGTGTCCTAAAAATCATTTTCTCAGATAATGGGACTTTTTTTAAGAATGATGAAGTTCACGAATTGTGCAATAAATTCAAAATAAGCCATCATACGGCCTCCTTGTATTACCCCCAAGCCAACGGACAAGCTGAAGCGACAAACAAAACATTAAAAGCCATTCTTCTTAAAACGGTGAAAGAAAAAAAATGAGATTGACATTTGAAGTTATATCCGGCCTTATGGGCCCACTGAACCTCAATAAGAACACCAACAAGGGTGACTCCTTTCTCTCTAGTATTCGGGGCAGAAGCAGTTCTCCCGCTTGAGGTTGAAATACCCAGTCTCCATATCTCATTACAAGGGATTCTGGATGAAGACGCTTACAGAGAAGCATGTCTCTCCCAACTAGAAATCCTAGATGAAGCTAGGTTAGATGTTGAATAGCGGCACAGAGTCTATGTTGACCGGATGTGCCAGCAGTATAACAAGAAGGTCTATGAACGCGACATATATGAAGGTGATCTAGTTCTAAGGCTAGACAGCCGGATCGATAAAAAGAACGGTGAAGGAAGGAAGTTCCGGCCCAAATTGTTGGGCCCATACTGAGTCATGAAGGACTATGGAAATGGTGCATATCTCTTATGCACATTGGAAGGTGAGGAATTTGGAGAAACAGTCAATTCCTTACACCTTAAACGATTCTATGCATAAGCAACCAGCACTACTTGTATAATTATAGCTACATTGCATCTTCATATAGTTAGGATCATTTTGTCTGCTTGTTTTGTACAACTTTGTGATCAAGGAATTTATTCTTAAAAGCAATTCATTACAAACTTCTGATAGTATTGGCATAAACACTCTAATCATACTTCTCCATTTCCATGATATCGTCAACTATTTCGGAATCATTTCATCAAATAAAGCTAGAAATGACAAAGTCTTAACGGTAACCATACCAAGGTCTGCATGCTTGTTCTCACTTTTGGTTTCTTCTTAGGATAGGTGTCTTGCCTATGGTCTGTTCTAGAAGCTTCATCATGTCACATCTATCCCATATGTATATCTCTTTGGAAGTAAGAGCATGTTGACATTTTACTCAAGTAAACGAGTCAAATATAGGTCAAACAGAAAATTTTAATTTACATATTTCCTTGCCCCACCAACCTTTGGTGATGAGCTTGTCATCTCTTACTAATGGCGTAGGGTTGGGAAGGGATGGAAATGCCCTTACTCGCCTATGCATTTCCCATGGTGATAAACCCACACTTCTTACTAGTAGCATTGGGCAATGTGTAGGGGGTCCTCTTGACAAACAAATGTTAAAGGTCATAAACAAACAATTCAAATCTTGAAGTCTTGAGTCAAAAACAAATGAATCAGATGTCCAAAATTCCAAGAGAGTTAAAAATCCTAAAACCCAGATTTTGTCTACCATGTGGCCATCTACGGATCTAAGTCTAGATAAACCGCAAAGCAAGTTGCATCCCAAACTATGGAGTCACTCGGGTAGAATAGGCTTGTAGCATCCTAATTTGGTTCCATCAAAGCTTTGTCTATCTCTCATCACTATCACTTCAACACATTTCATAACTTGTGCCCTTTCCAACTCTCGATGATGAGCCCTCGCATCTTACTAGTTGCGTGGAGTTTGGGAGTGGGGCAGGTTTATCTGCTCATCATACCAGCTTATCTTCACCACTTTGCCAAAGCAACTATGAAGTATCAAAAATTGCTTAAAGAAACTAAAAATTCAAAATCACATTGTATCTACATTATCATTTATCAGCATCATGAAATACAAAAAGAAAGTAGACATTTATATCATTTGTCCTCCATTGCATACATTCTAAAAAGCATATAATCATAACATCATAGTTCACATAAGGGAATGGAAATAAGGTCATAGATGCCAAGAGTATGATCCAAAAAATATATATATATATATAAATGGTCAAAATTTCTGTACAATGCCGTCATGCGCTAAGCATGGTCAAAACGCTCAAAGATCCCGGGAAATACAAAACCATCATACAAAAATCTAAGAGAGCCAAGTGGCTTCTCAATCCCTATGATACCCCTCTGAAGGTGTGCGCCCATGTCTAGGACTCCGGCTACGTTGGCGCTCTAAGTGCATAGAGGGCTCACGATCCCGAGGGGCAGCTGCGGTCTCGCCATGAGAATGACTCCTCATCAGGTGCTCTACTGTCCTATACCCTGCCAGCTCAGTACAGAGGGTAGATACCATCCTAGCCACATGCCAGATGGGGGAAAAGATGTCAGTATGTCTGCCAGCTGCTGAGGGCTCCCCTGCATCCATAGACAGCTCTGCATGGGTCCTCTCCATGGGGATCATCAGGGTATTGGTGCATACCCTGCGAATCAGGTCTCGCCACTCATCGGCGGTCTCTGTAAACAAAGGAGAAAACGAATTAGAAATAAAACAAGATATAAACACAAATGTGAACAAAAGGAGAGATGGCAATTAAAGCAATCCTAACTCAAAGCAAAGGAAAGATAACTTACTCTGGTCACCAGGCCTCCAGGATGGATCTCTAGGGTCAGCACTTGCCACAGATGCCGCCGCTGACTGAGGTGCTCCTCCCGTGGCTGGAGCGACGTAGCGTCCCGCAACGGAGTCATCCTCCCCACCATGGCCCTGTGAGAGTGGCTTCTCTGAAACAAGAGTCACCCTCTCTGCACTCTGCTCTGCCATCTTTGCCTACATAATATCTTAAGTGTCATGCCACTCAGGATCACTGTCCTCCTCTCCCCCTGACTCACTGGCCTCGGCCTCCGTGTCCTCCTCTATCTCTCCCCCTGTGAACTCCTCACACTCAGATTCTATGTTGATGGTGTCATCATTGCTATGGGCAGGACCCGCGGTAATATGAAGTAAGGGTTCTTGAGGAGCACCGGCTCTCCCTCGGGAACGTACTACCCGCCTAGCTGTAATAGGAACGCCAGGGGTAATAACTGTCCAACCCCGGCCCCTAGGACCCCCTCTGGCCTCTTGAACTGACCTATATACTGGCACTACCGGGGGAAGCATACCCATGTAAGGTAGGCCAAACTCCTGAGGAACTCGGCCAAAGGGGTGTATCTCCACTTGCCCTACTTTGTCAACAAGCTACCCTGTGGTGGAGCAGGAGATCAACGTAAGAGCTTCCTCGCCACATAAACCTGCCATGGCCTGATACGATGTGGCCTCCATGTCATCGGTAGTCAGGGAAGCAACTGGCTGGTGAGGTGCTCTGAGCACCGACATGTCTGTCCATCTGGCTGCCCTCACAGCTCCAGGATCTGCCACCTCTACACCTCTGCCATAGGGGATGAAGCGCTCATAAACCCAGCTCATAACTAGGGTCGGGTGGCTCAAAGACTGCCCTTGTAAATGGACTACCTTGTACAAGTCGTGCTAGGTAGTCCCAAGTATATCTGCTCCCCAGGCGTAAATCCAGCCGTGTCCCTCGATCTGTGCAATGATGGGGGACCAGCAATATAGTAGTGTGTCTCCTCCCTTGTCCCTGATCAATCTCGAGGCAAGGATCCCCATAATGGCCTAGCGAATCAAGGGGATGGGAAGGCTAGGGATAGATTGGACCCTCACCCCTTCTTCGAGCCAGTGGAGATAACTGCATCTCCCATATAAGAAGCCCACTATGCTATCTGGGCCCGTGAACCTGCTGTCTCAAGGGTGAGTCGTCTCCCGATGATCAGGACCCCCAGGATATGGTAAACATCCTCCAAAGTGATGGTCCACTCACCTCGGACCCCTGGTAATCGAAAGGTGTTCTGATCAACATCCTAATAGGAAAATAAGTCATAGAGTATGTGACTGGATGGTGCAACATGTGGAACCCGCGATATACGCAGTATACCGGCCCTCTAAAGAGTGTCCTGCTCGTCCTGAGAAAGGGCATCTAACACTGTTGGGAGCCAGTCACACTCTCTCTCTTGACTCCACTGAATGTACTCCTCCCTCACCTGTATACACCCAAAAACACACAAAACAGAGCAAGTTAGCATCCAAATGACATTAGAAAAATCATGAAAACACATAAAGATGCTAAAAGTGCAAAAACAATTTCAAACAAGTGTTCTTTTGGCATTCTGTGAAGAACTGCCGCCCTGAGCAGGGCAGTGGTTTCACAACTGCCACCTTAAAGGTGGAGGTCTTGTAACCGCCGCCCTGTTCAGGGTAGTGGTCGTGTCCCAAAAACCCACATGGGTTTTGTACCTTAAAAGGGCCTAAAAACACAAAAAAGGACCATTTTAACTAAAACAAAGCCTACCTAATAGGTGCCCCCCCTAGATGGACCTTTTGAACCTAACATTTTCAAAAATAACCCCCCCACAACAAAGATTTTAACAATTTAAAATTTTGAGGGTAAAAATGATAAATTGAGAAAAACTAACTTGTGATCTCACGGGTCGATGTTCCGCTCATGGAGGCATGATCGCTATCCCGTCACGAACGTTTTAACTGTACTCTGATAAGAAACCATCACCGTGGGTTCCAGAGCTCAAAACCAACCAAATCAACACGCGCAAATGAATAGGAAAATGGGCCCACTTTCATATATATAGCAACCTGACTCATTTTGAATCCCCTTTTTCACAGGTTTGGAGCGCCAACGGAGGTAAGTTCTTACCCCCGCACAAATGGTACGTCCTCATTTCACGTTATTTTAGCATTTATTTTCTGATCTATTTTGTCTATCTGCACTTGATTCCTCTTTTCATTTTACAGGTGGTGAGAATTTTGGATGGCGTCATTTCGACACATGGACGTAAACTTCTAACTTTCCATTTCAGGACCACCATACTCGGACCCACCGTTTTACTCCTCTTCATGGCTAAAACACTTCTCTGAGGGGGCAATATGTACGTACCTAAAATTGTAAGGTACTGCACTACCGGAACAACGTAACACGTGCCCCAATGATGATACAAGTCTCCTCGCAAGGTGTTTGGGATCCAGAAAAGCTCTCCAAGTATGAGTTAACATCCCACATGCCTCGCTTAGCCCCTGCGTGCTTTATTGTTCTCTTTTCCCCACTTTTTCTTTACGTTTTGCCTTTCAGTTATGAAACCGCCACCCTGTCTGGGTGGCGGTCCTGTAACCGCAACCCTAATCAGGGCGGCGGTCCTTCATGCATTTTCCAGAATGCTCTTTTAAGGCGACTCACGTAAATTTCAACGTTTACTAGCTTTTTTTCACCGCCTTTGGCTTGCATTAATGATTCTAGTTCCCCGGAATAGTGTTTTGGCTTTGTTTATGGTTTAAGAGTTCAATTTGGTTTTTACCTTTGGGTAAATGCAAATGCTATAAATAGTTGGCTTGTGCTCAAGAAAATGGCCCCTCAAATTTGCCTCTGAATTTCTCATTGCAATAGAATAGTCTTTCATTTTTCTTAGAATTCTTAGTTTCATTCATTGCATGTCTGGTTAGTGTTGTTTTGTTGTTAGGAAGCCACATATCCACCTTGTGCAAAGTGTTGTTATCACTTCATCCAAATCAATTGGAATACGATAGTTTGATTTCAATAGGAAGCCATTAAAGTTACAATTTTTTTTCTTCAAACAAGATAGTTTCAGGTTTTGGACGTTTTATGCTGCATTACTCGCAATAAATCCCACTAGGAATTGCATAAGTCAAGCTCTGTACTCTTGCGCTATCCCTCTCCTACTCGCATTGTATTCAGTTTGTATCCTAAGCTGCCTTTATCCCAATATCTACTTCTGTTGATGCTAACATCACACACTTTTCTGGATCCACGTGAGCACGAAGGAATGAGGAGATCACACTAAGGGGAAAAAGCCACACACACCATCAGATTTGCCACTATTATGCAAAATCCAGGTTCTAGCTTTCAAAGTTCTATTTAGAAGCATGTCAAATAGAGTATCCAATCACTTTATTTTAGTCAATTTTACTTTTGACATTGCCGGGGAAGCTGTGGGGATTGATAGTTTCTGAGAAACTATGATTCATTCCTCACTTCTGAGGTAGGATCGAGAGTCTTTCAAATAGATTAGATCAGTTATTTCATTATTTAGAATAGATTTACAACTGCACAGGCAAGTAGCTATACTCGGTTGCTTTGTTTGTTTTAAATTCGTCATTAGATTAATTGTCAATTTCTAGATATATTAAAATAGTTGCTCCTTCCATTTCATTCATATAAATTCATCAGAAAAATACAAAAAATAGAGAAGTTATATATGCTATAAATATACTTCACATAGTTAATTTCACTTTACTACAATTGGATTTACATTGTGGCTTTTGTATGACAATCACGTGACCTAGAGAGCCCAGAGAATACGAATTCGAGCCGATCGTGCCCCAACCCAATCTCATCATAGCAATAACTGATATATATATCAGAATCTTAGGATCCAAGTCTTCCGAACAACGGTAAATTTATAACAGATGAGCCTCCAGTTAAACGGATTAAACATAGAAGACGACCAAGCACACACATTTTGGTCAAATCAACAAAACTATAGATTACCCTAGATATATATCTGCATAACTGTGGAAGGGCTTGAAAGAGAGAAAACATTCAGTTTTGATCCTTTGGTCCCATATCCAGATGCAAGAGACACTCTCACAGATATAGATACCAGCTTAAGAATTCAGGTTGCACGAATGCCTGTGAGATATTTTGAAAAGATCACACAACTATTAATTCTGAATATAGAGGCTGAGAAAGCATATGACTATTAGATACTAGGGATTAGGGACTGAGTCTGCACATGACCATAGAAGGACCACAACAAACGTGAATCTACGGTTGTGACCCACAAATCCCACAGCCCAACGAATCCATAGGTGAATCAGACGTAGATGTTAGCCTACGTACATTAGTATTAAGATCTACTCCACTTCCACCTATCATCATCGAACAGTTATCCTTGTTAGACATAACAGCTAACAAAGCTAATAATTTCTGGATCAGGCCAGAGAATCACCCATAGAGTCAACTATATTTACCATCCACCCTATGACCTTATCTGGAGACATACACGAAACTATCCCAGGTCATTTTCCGCGTATTCCACAACCCGTAGATCGAATCACGCCAGAGCTCGATATTGATTGGAGACTTTGAGCAGTCATCCTTTCCGATTGATCTATCACACCAGTTCAGGTTAGGAGGGCCTTCTTTGCCTTAGATTCACAATTTCCACTAGTGCGTGTCGAAGACATTAGATTACCTAACTAGTTTGTCTACATCCCACGCATATTCCATCCCCATCGGCTGTCTCGGCACGACCTCGAGATGTCAGGTGCGAGGAAGAGTTACTTATAGATTCCCACACTCGCTTGTCACTTTTCCATCATACAAAATTGGTGAACCCAACGTGAACTTCCTTCTGGTTTGGAGTCATATTTCTACTTGTTCTTTCAAATCAAGGTACTTTTCGTCTTTTCCACCACATCAGCTTTCACCATCAGCTTCACCAAAAAAATTGGTGAACCTGACGTGAAATGAAATAGTTATTCCTCTTTTATTTTCATTGCTTCTTTCCACCTTCACTCTTAGCCATTATTCTACGGGTATTCATATACCCCCCGAATATGTCAGGATTCGATGCATATGGTAGACCTCTCCTCGGTCTTGAAGCATACTACCCTCAACTGAATAGACAGTCATCGCCCTCACTCTCAGTATGGGGTGAAAACTATTCAAATAACCAATTAGCAACACAAAATCCACCTCCAAGGGTTAGATATAGCTCATCTTTTCAAACAGAGGAGTTGGATTAGCTCGCTCAAACACAACACAAAGATCCTTCAGGCTGGAACGATATGACGTTCACAGGAGAATCTGGTTCATCTCCTCAGGTACTGCTTAGGCCATAAATTAGTAGACAAATTGACCCATACCTAGTTTTAGATGATGAACATTCGGTACATTATGACAGGAATGAACAACGCTCTCGAAGTATGTACCCACCTATAAGAGGTTTACAAACACAACCCGAGGTCTCTTTTCAAGAAAATACCTCCATGCCACGTCATATAGGAAATGCCCTTGGGGAAGCTTGGCAGGGCAATGACCATTTCATAGTGGGATATCACATGCCTATACAACACCAGGATATACAGAAAACGCCACTAAGGAAAAATACTATGACTTCACCAAATGAAGTCATTTCAACGTTAGTAGAAAAAGTGAGGGGGTTAGAACTTGCTCAGGCAAATCACCATTCTCAATTCATGCAGGCAGGAAATTCTAATCCTCCACACCATCCTAGCCAAGTAGACCTCCTCACAGGAATAGGCACGTTAGGCATGACTCCTCAGTATTCACAACAAACGCCAACAAGAACCGCCATTTCTAACACCGCTCTGATACCTCCCAGTCTAGTACAAAATAATCCATTCCTAGACAATACCCCTTCATACTTAAACATATACTCCAAATCACCACAAGGGGACATGTTCTCATCTCCTGGCATGTTTTCTCAAACACAGGGGCTACCTTATGCCCCTGCCAACACATATGCTATGCTATATCAACAACCCATTGCACCTCCACTCCCTCAGCAGGCACCATCAATGGTCAAAACCTATGTGATAGGGACATATTCAGAATACTTGAAGGAGCCCTTAGATTTCACCATAAGAAGCATCATGCTTCTAAGACATCTTCCTGATTTACCCAAATACAAAGGTGCGGGAGATCTGAATGCACATATAAAGGCTTACGCTACAACCATTCGAGAACTACTCCCTTGGGATGGGGTTGTTGCTAAAATATTCCCCAAAACCTTGGAAGGTATCACTCTCGATTGGTATTATAGAATACCTGAGGCTTCCATCCATTCATTTAAACAACTCGTTTCAGAGTTCATCAAGGCATTTCACATGAACAAACTATTAAGAACAGGAATTTGATAATTCTTGCACATTAAGCAGGAACACAATGAATCTGTTGCTCATTTCATCCAGAGGTGGCGTACAGTTCTTTATTCTTTAGCCAGTGCTCCAAATATGGACCAAATGGAACTCTGTGATTTATTCCTTCATTCTCTCAGCAGAGAAGTGAAGGAAGAAGTCCAGAAGTTACCACTAAGGACTTACGATGAAGTACTTGAGAGCTCTCTACGAATAGATCAAGCGGCAATAGATAGCGGTCGTAAGACGTATGGAAAAAATGGGAGGTTAATCACCTCCAACCAGAATACTACGTCTTATTCTACTACCAAAAATGTCAATCAAGGACCTAAAATCCTCAATAAGAATCACAGAGTGACAACAGATGGAGTAACTGATCAGGTCAAAAAGGTAAATGTTGTGAATACTCCACCACTATTAAACAACCAACGAAATAACAACTTTACCCCAACAATCAATACAGTGGATTTCAATCATCGAAAACAACAACAAAAACAGTAAAACCCTACACAAGGTCCAAGCCAAATCTCAACTGGATATCAAAACCAAAAACAACAAATGCAAAACTTTAATCCTAATAGAGCTTCTTGTGCCAATTCCTTTAGGAGTCATTGAAAAGCTTCCGAATGATGGTTACCAGATTCTTATTTATTGATTTTTCTTGTCCATTCCCTTGGGGGTAATATTCTAAAGAATTAGCAAGGGAGATTCCATAGCCATAGAAAAAACCCATCATCTCAGAAGAATAAAAATTAGAAGCATTATCAGTTACAATCTTTTTTGGTAACCCAAACCTTATCAAGATGTTCTCCTTGATGAAATTACACACCACCGCCTCTACCCACTTTTTGAAGTAACTGTAGCAGTTAGCAATTGAGTATGTCCAACACTAGAAGGTGGATTAAGAGTTCCAATAAAATATAATCCCCACTGCTGAAAAGGCTCATCAATTACTACTAGTTTGAGTGGTAAGGCAGCCAACTTAGGTCTCGCAACAAAAGTTTGACATGATTCACACTTACCTACCCATTTTGATGCATCTCTAAACAATGTAGGCCAATAGTACCCTGCACGAAGTATTTTATGGGAAGTGACAGCAGAAGATAAATTCCCTCCACAAGCCTGATCATGAAAAGCTGAAAACAACTTCTTCTGTTGCTCTTTGTCCACACACTTACAAAATATTCCATCTATGCCTCTTTTGCATAAAGCATTTTCCCATAATACATATTGTGTAGAACTTAGATTAATATCTCTCTTTTCCTTGGCACTCAAGTGGGATGGACATTCTCCATAGGTAAGAGAATGTGCAATATCAACATACCACTCATCTTTTGAACTAAGAAAGAGGACAACAGGAACATCAACTGCTTATGTGGACAATTCTTCAATAGCTCCCTCAACAATAAGTTCACACAAGCCTTTATCTCGGACTAGATTAGTTGGATTGATATCAAAGTCAAATTATTGAACTTTAGCTACCCAATTTCCCCTCTTAGTTCCAAACTCCTATTGTGTAAGAATAGACTTGATGGTTGTATTAGGTACAAGCACAACAAAGTGAGAATTGAGGTTATAAAAGTGAAATTGCTTAACAACTTTGACTACTGCAAAAGCATGTTTCTCCATAGAAGTATACTTCAATTCATGGCCTTTCAAGACATAGCTCATCAATGCAATTGTAAGTTCATGATCCTCAGAATTTTTCTGAGTCAAAACAGTAGCCAAGGTATTCTCTGTAGCATAGAAATAGATAATAAAATCCTTGCTGAAATTAGGGCATGCTAAGATGGGAGTCTTTGCAATGGATTTATTGATACCTTCAAATGCTTCTTTACCTTTAGAAGTCAAACTAAAGCTTTTCTTTCCTTTCATCATCTGAGTAATGCTCATAGTCAGTTCTGAAAAATCTGGAATGAATCTCCTCAGGAAATTTATCTTACCAAAGAAAGAGTGCACACCCTTTTTGCTTGTGGGAAGAGGAATCTACTGGATTGCTTGAACTCTTTATGGATCTATCTTGATTCCTTCCTTGAAAACAATATTCCCCAGCAATTTACCTTCAATAACACAAAAGATAGACTTCTTAGGATTGATAGAAACTCCATGTTCTCTATATTTTTGGAGGAATATTTCAAGATGTTGAAAATGATCTGCCCTAGCCTTGGAAAACATAGTCAAATAATCAAGGTACAAAACAATACACTTTCCCTTTAGACTTCCAAAATCCAAGTCCATTTCCCTCTGAAAAAGTGGCACCAACATTGATAAGGCCAAATGGCATCCTCTTATAGGAAAAAGGTGCCCTAAGGAGTAGTGAAAGTAGTTTTGTGCTGATCTGGAGTACTAACTTCCACCTGATTGTATCCATAAAATCCATCTAGCATAGACAACATCTCAAAGCCTGAGACAACTTATAAAACTTGATTCATCATGGGGAGAGGATACTTATCTTTTAAAGAGGCCTAATTTAGATTTCTGAAATCCACACAAATGTGAATGTCACCATTCTTTTTCCTCACAGGTAAAATGTTGGCAATCCATGTTGAATGATGTATAGGGAAAATAATCTTTTCTTTCAGCAACTTCTGGATCTCCTGAAAAATGGTATCAACAATCTTGGGATTGTACTTCCTTTTCTTCTGCTTGAAAGGTTTGATCCCAAGTTTCAGAGGGATATAGTGTTTCATCTCCTTTGGTTTAAAATCCTTGAGATCGTCATATGAATAGGCAAGAACATCAACATAATTTTTCAATAGGTATGTTGCCTTCCTTCTTTCTTCCTAAGTGCAACATTTCCAATGTTCGCCATCTTAGGTTCATCATGACTTCCAATATTAACCTTTTCTATTTCACCAAATTGTTGAGCCCCTTGAGAAGCTTTGGATCTAATATACCTATCATGATTATCAAACAGATCTTCTAAAATCACCAGTCCCTTAGGAATCTTGTTACCTTTCAACTTAATACATCCATCTTGATCAGTTTCTTCCATGATATCTTCTTCATGAGAGGGCACATACTCTCTAGGTAGAGTTTCACTTCCTTCAAAATATAGGTGATTGAATTTATCTCTAAGCTCCAAGAAAGAGAGAAAGTTTTGATCATCATTGAAAAACTGCTAGTTGCTTGCATTATCTGACACACTGGGCCTATGAATCATTTCAATGGTAAATTTCTCCTGAGAGAAATCTAGGTGAGGAATCAATAAGGATCCTAAGACAACTAGAGAATCAGATATAGTATTCTTCTCTCTTAGCACAACTTCAATGGAGAAAGCATTAAAAAACTCAAAGGAATCCCAGACAAGATTACTATAATGTTTCAATCTCATATTCTTGAATTGGTACAGATCTCTTACCTATTTAACAATCAATTCTGCATCACCATGAGCACACATATTCTTTATTCCCATTTATTTTGCCACATTCAATCCCAGGATGAGAGTCTCGTACTCAGCTGTATTAGTTGTATTTTCAAAATGAAGCTTAAATGAAAAAGGATGAATCTTCTCTTCCGGAGAGATCAACACCATACCAGCTCCAGAACCAGCTAAAGAACATATTCCATCAAACTCCAGAGTCTAAATGCCATTGGGATCATGAATCACTTCCTTAGGAAGATTTTCCCCATCTTTTGACATGATCATGTAGTTACCATGCCCTATGTCCTCATAGAGTATTTATGCTTTTGGATCATTAGTCTTTTGCACAATATACTTAGTTTGTATCTTTGGTAGCAGCTTATTTAGTTTTTCATTGACTGGGATCAAAGTATGCGACCAATCCATCTGAATTTCACCTCCTACCTCCTTACATAAATTCCTACTCAGCAACATGCCATATGAGGGAGGAATATCAACAACCAAAATAGTGGTTGTAACCCTTTTCTCTGGAAAATCAGCGACGACTACTTATGCATCTTTAATCCTCCTAGCCAAAGGCACTTCTCTACTCTCCATGGAATAGCAGGAACCGAAGGTACGTGTTAGAGTCAGGCCTAAAGCATGAGCTAATTTTGTAGGCATTACATTGTATGATGCTCATGGGTCTATATCACAATTACTAAGTTTATGGCCAGTTATGAGGAGAGTCACATAGAATGGTTTAATTTTCTCATTAGGGGAAGTGACTATAGCCACAAGACTTGGTTGAGGTCACCATTTTAGCAAAATATTTTGGATGAGTCTGGTAAAACTCTGCCTCTAAGATTTGGATTTTGGTATTTTCTAGGTGATCAATGATATCAAAAGATCCAGAGGTGGATGGGGCATCATCACTAGGAACTTGAGAAACTATTGATTTATCAATTTTAGGAATTGAAGAGCTAGAATTTTTAGAAATAGAAGTAGAAGGAGAAGGATTATCATTACTCACCTTTTGTGTGGGGGTAGTGGGAATAGGAGATCCTCTTCTTGCAACTACTGGAATAGTTACAGGATATTCTTTGGATTTCTTAGCAGGTTGCATCACTTTTTATTTTATGTTCATTTACTCTTGATTCATAACAACATATGAATCACTATTCATATCTGCCACTCTTTCATCATATTCATCCTCATCATCTATACCTTCAGTGGTCAGGAAATGCACTCTAGATCCACCAAGATCCTCCAATTCTTCATCAACCTCTTCTTCTGGTTCTTCATAGTCTTTATTAAACTCCTCGTCATCAGGTTCTTTAACTTCACAAGTTGCATTCACTGGAATCTTGATGGGTGGGCCTTCAATAGCCAATTTAGTCTGGGAAGGAGGTAATCGGTTCGTAGGCCGAAAATTCTTTCTTGGAATGTCTTGGTAAGGAGCATGTTGAGCCAATTGATTTTTGATGGCAATGAGATCATTTGCCAACTTCTACACTTACTAATATGAGTTGGCTCCATGAGAGGAAGAAGAAGATGCTTTAGATTTGGAAGGTTCTCTTTTTAATTTACCAAACATGAGCAGGTCATCCTCAACACTGATAGCCAATCTCTGATCAACATCCAGAGTTGCAAGGTTAGTCCTCCTTAGTGCATAACTCACTTCAGGTAACTGAGCATTGAGGAAGAAGCACTTTTGGATTTGATATACACGATGAGTGTTCTATGGAATTTTATGAATTATCCTGTTGAATTTAGCCACAAACTCCCTCATTGGTTCATGTGGTTCATTTTGATATGAGAAATTTGAGCCAAGAGAGCATGCACATATTCAACAGGTTTGAAATGTTGCTCAAACTGAGTTGTCAAGGTGGTCCAATCAGTAATTGACCTAGCAGGAAGATGATAGAACCAATCAACAACAATTTCTTGCAATGTTTCCACAAAGAGCATGATAGAAATGTCTTCATGTTCAAACCCAAGAATCCCACATGTAACACTGAAGGTTGCAATGTGTTCATCTGGGCATAGTTTCCCATCACCTCAGAATTTAGGAAAACCTTTCCTACTACTCCTGGGTAACTCATGCAATGGCTGAGGAAGAGAAAGAGGCCCAATCCGTTGTCCCCAAGGCAAAGGTGCTGCCATATGTGGGAAGATTATCTGAAGGGGAACTAAAACACCGGAAAGTATCAGAGCACGAAGATTAGGACTGAGTTGTTATGGAGGAATGATATTCTTAGAATTTTTGTCTTTAATAGGAGGTGTGCTTGCATAACGAGTTCTTCTGTTCCTTCTTGCTGGAAGAAGAGAGAAGTTTTGTTGCTCTAGAAGTTAAAAATGATAATCTTCTACCCTGAGAGCCTTCTTCCCACGTGTATATCGTAGATTCGCTAGATCAAAAATGATCTTGAATTTTTTTTAGAAAGGGATACTTTGAAAACAAAATACCCAGTAGATTTTCTAAAAACTATTGGGTTTTAAAATGATACTTTTATAAACCACAGTCAGGGGACAACAAGTCCCTCCTCTTTGATGGGAGAGGTTCCTTTATTGAAAGCAAGCAGTAAAACTTATATACAAATGTACAACTTTCAAAGTGAGGAATATTGAAACTTTGAAACTTATACGACCAAAAGATCATCAATATGAAAGAATAGAAGAACTAAGGAGATGAGAGAGGAAGAACATAACAATACTTTTAGGAAATATAGATAACAGAGTATAACCTTATATGTATTGAACAAGGAAGATGCAAAATGGAATCATTCAATTTCATAACAAATGTAATTTCATAGACAAAAATTTCCAGAAATCACATTAACAAGAACACAAAGTTTCTTATCATAAAAGATAGATGATTCGTAAGTTTCAGACAAGGAAAGAAGGAATAGAAGAGGAAAGAGGGGGAAAAACTTCTGTATTGATCAATTTCAAATCTATAACATTTACAGAGTACTAGGATCCAACCATTCTTTACAATGAGCTAAGCTCTTACATTTATAGATGAAGAAAAGAGAGGAGAAGAGGAGGAGGAGGGAAATTAGATTTGGAAGCTCAACCACCAAACATCAATGCCCCTACAAATCTACCTACAATATGTTAAGTCTAGTTCTCCATGTCTATTTGGCATGCTGGAGAAGGAAAGATGGAATATCAAATCAAATTTGGTTCTCGAAGCTATCTGATCACATATTAATGGCATGAAATATGTTTTCCATCAAATCCAAATATCTAGTCGGTTCTCCAAGTCTGTTTGGAGTGTTGGAGAAGGAATAATGGCGGATCAAATCAAATCTGATCTGGTAAAACAATCAGATTTCATATTAATGGCATGAAATACGTTTTCCATTTTCCCACCCATCAAATCCTGCTGAAAATAATATTTTATGCTTCCATGGCGTAGAGGAGGTTGAGAGATTTCCAACAGTATAAAATTTGTTGAATTTTAAGCACTGGATTGAAAGTTATGCCCATTTGAATATTTTAATCGAATCTATACAAAAATGGTAAAAATGCAACTTTTGCGAAACAGATCCACGGGCCCGAAATAACAACTTGCACCTTTTGCGAAGAAACGCAAAATTATAAAAACCTCCCACAGCCCCGCAGGCCTGAAATTCACTTTTGATATAATCCTGACATGTGGCTCTCCCTGGGCATCACTGGGGTCACGGTTTAGTTTTACAATATTACTTTATTTTGAGAAAATTTTAAAACTCCCAAAATGTTCCAACGACCCGCCTCTCCTCTTTGAATTTTCATAGCATATTCAATACCTGGCTTCAACAAAGTTGCGGCTCATTTTATAACTTTATTCCTAATTTGGAAATAAAACCAAAATTCCCAAAATGCTCTGACAATCCGCATTCCCACTTTGACTTTTCAACGCAGGCTCAACATTTGACTTTATTCAGTCCCTAATGGAGTCACGAATCATTTTACAATTTTACTCCCTTTTTGGCAACAAAGCCAAAATCTTCAAAATGATCTGATGGTCCACCTTTCCGCTTTTGACTTTTCAAAGCAAGTTTTAACATTTGACTTTTCAGCGGCGGAGCCACGATCCACTTTATAACTTTTATTCCTTTTTCCAAAACAAATCCAAAAACTCTAAAGTTATTCTACGATCCACCTCCCAGCTTTTGAATTTTCAACACACTGACGGGGTTGCGCTCCATTCTTTACAACTTAACCCTTTTTTCATAATTTCTCAAAACAAAAAAGGGCCCGCCTTCTTGCCACTGCTTGATTTAACCAATTAGGATCCTTCGGGCCTCAGGGCCAATTTAACATTTTTGCAAAAATAACAAAAGGTGATAAGTTCACAAAAATAATCCGCCATGCCGCATCCAATAAGAGATGTCCACGTATCCATGAGCATTGGGGAAAACATTTTCAGGAAAGATACGCCCTTCATTCATGACTGTGGAAAAATCTAAAATGAAGGGGGAAACCCCTTCATTCATGCCCAGATTCAAATTGCTCCTCATGGAAAGAAGAACTCCAAACAATACCAGGCTCGATGTGATCCACGGCCATAGAAAAGGATTGACAATTTCATTCGAATGAAGTACACAATTTTCAAGAATCCAGATGGGAAGACAAATTTTTTATCAAACCATGCAGATTGGAGAGTTTAAACGAAAGGGGAGAAATTAAAAATTGAGCACCAACAACGTTAAAACAAGAATTTATCCATCTCTCCAGACTTCTTACTCTGTTTTAAGAATTTCTTAAAGGCACCAACTCAAAATTTTCAAAATTTGACTTCAAAATGAGGGGAATTTTGAGGGCGAAAACAACCGCATACAAACAAAAAGGTGTGCACACCAAAAAAAGGGCAAGGCCTGCATACAATAACAAACAAGAGATAAATAATAGAAGACAAACAAACATATAGCCCTTGTAATCATGCTAAACAAATGTTGCACATGAAGTACCCATTAGCATGTTAAAAATATAACCAAAATTTCAATAACATGTATAACCAAGTAGTTTAAAGTGCTAAGTATGAAATGAATCAATAGCACCTATAGTGGATGAATGTGGATGTCCCCATAAATCATTGTAGGAGTGGTCGAAGGCGAGCATCTATGTTGCATGTAAGAGAACTGTATCTGCGATCACCACTAGAGAAGGATGTGAATGCGCATGTGTGTATGGTAAAGATAATGACATACAAGGAATCAATCTATCTTATGTAGTAAGGTGAATTATATATAAAATATTGTAAGAAAGAATAAATACAACCAATACAATGTAACACATTGTGGATGGATGGAATGAAATGCAAGATGGATGGTAGAAGCCGTGTTCCACCCGAGTGAATGGAAGTGTATGCAGTGAGGTTCATTTGTTTTTCCCCCTCAACAGTCAAGAGTGAACCGTAAATGAGAGTGTGTCATCAGGAAATGGTTGTACTATGTGTGGTATGCCTAACGTGTTATGATGAATGTGTAATGATGACATGCGACATAGATGAGATGGGTTTGGCCCTTATAGATGAAGTTTATATCATGAAAAAATGATCAAATGAGTGATGATTTAGCCTAAAATAGTATATCACTACATGATGATAGAATTAGGTGATGACAACATCTGAGTAGATGATGATGTGGCCTATGGTTTATATCACTACCAGTATGAATAGAAGGAGTGGTGATGTTACCTACAGTGTATACCACTACAAGATGATATGAGGTGTGACCATGTAGTCTATGGCGTGTGTCAGTATGAGATGTTAGAAAAGGTGACCATTTAACCTATAGCATATGTCACTAACCTAATAATGTCACATGATGGAATGTTGAATGATGAACATGTGATGGGGATGTGGTCCATTTATGATGTATACC
This sequence comes from Taxus chinensis, assembly GCA_019776745.2. Classification (NCBI taxonomy): domain Eukaryota; kingdom Viridiplantae; phylum Streptophyta; class Pinopsida; order Cupressales; family Taxaceae; genus Taxus; species Taxus chinensis. Next base: position 245,152,729 of record CM034155.1, on the reverse strand, counting down.
CTGAACATTCTAGCATGGACCGTGATACTAGAGTGTGTCATAAGGTAGTGAGTGCAACATTGAGAAGAAGCTATAGTAATATGCTATGATAAGAGATGACCATGTAATATGTAGAATGAGAAATATGCAGTGTCTATGATGTAATGCAAGATGTGTAGATAGATGAATAATGTGAAAGTGCATGCTACATAGTATGTAAGATGAGTAGTCTATGATGCTAGACTCATAGAAAATAGAAGTATGATATACATATGATGAATATAAGGATAGTGTGTATAATACGTATAATGTGTAGATAAGCAAATGTGAAAACAAGAATGATGTGGAAAAAATGTAATATGTAGTATGCAAGGTGTGTAGGTAGCCTAAGAGTGTAAAATATGCGTGGTGTAAAATGTGTGGTATGTAAGTAGTGTCAATATCTATAAGTGATGTATAACTTGTATAGACGTAGATTAAATGTAGGGTGTAAATGTAAGGTATATGACACCAAGTGTGTGTAAAGACACAATGTGTGGTACCTATAGTGCAGCGTGCAAGGTTCATGTGTAGTATGCCCTCAACATTCAAGTGTAAACCACAACACAAGAGTGTGTCGTCAGGTAATGGTCAAATCTAATGTGTAGGTGAAAATGTGTATGCTATGAGAGTGATGTATGATAATGTGAAGATGATAGAGATATTGATACTAATATGTGGAGGGGGGTGAATGTGTAGAGACTATGCACCCCAAGTAAACGTGATATGAATAGTGTGATCATGTAATGTCATCAAGAAGATCGTCATCTTCTGGGTCATAATCAAATGGATAAGCATTATAGACCTGATAAGCAATAGTATTAGGATGATCACGTAGGGATCCATTGAGGCGTAAGTTGTACATGCCCATAGCATACTCCTCATCAGTGAATGGGGGAAATGAACAACCGTGTGCATACCAACGAGTGATATTTTGTGTGTATCTTAGGAAAGAGCTGTTGCACATGAAAACATGACCAAAAGGCGCAGGGAATGAAATGTATGTATGGTTAGGATCTAGTTTGCCACAATGTATTCAAGTCAAGATTATCCTAAGGTAAGTGGAGTAGTAGAAGGAGTTCACGTATGAAAAATAGTAAAATGAAAGACCCAAAGACCACAAGAGGAAGTGATACGAACAAACCCATGATAAAGATGAGGGTCGTATGGTGGGGGATAGATGTTGTCAATAGAATAGCCTAATTGATTCAATCCCTTATGAGTGCATATAGATTCAGGTAAAGTAGGGTCAAAGGGTATATTTTCCCAAAATAAGTCATTCATAAAGAGTGTGCATGTAAATGACATTTTACAATCTAGATTAAATACTGAAATCGACTATGTTGGTTTTACTTATACCAAATACTGGAATTTTATTTGGCTATTATTGGAATCCAAAAAGGGGTTTTTTGAAATTATATATCATGAATGAGGGATTTCCATTTTAGGGGTTTACAATTTTTAAGTAAGAATAGGAAATACTTATTGGAATAATTAATACATTTATAACTTTGCAATGAATAGAAAATATGTATATTGTTCATTCTCATACAAATAAACATTTTTATCTTGTATTGAATGGGCATATGTCCATTCTCATACAAACAAACATTTTTATCTTGTATTGAATGGGCATATGCCCATTCTCATATAAGAATCATAGATGAAAAATATACATAGAAAGAATGGGCATATGTTCATTCTCATACAAACAAACATTTTAATCTTGTCTTGAATATACAAATGCTCATTCTCATATAAGAATCATAGAATAAAAATAGAGGCAATATTTAATTTTTTTAGAATGGACAATTTCCCATTCTCACATCCTTTATAGTGATATTGAAATGATATAGTTAATTATTACTTCAATGAGTTAGAATCGTTAGAATAGGCATATACCCATTCTCATACAAACAAAGAGTTTTATTATTGTGATGAGAACCGGCATATGCCATTTCTCATACAAACAAATATTTTTATCATTGTGATGAGAATGGGCATATGCCCATTCTCATAAACTTAATATAGAAAGAAAGAAAAATTTGGATGTGATTTATTTTAACTATGGGGTCATGCGCATTTGCATGTTGTATATTTTACATATTTTGATCATATATATTTGTGTCTAATATTGCTTCTAATTTATGAAATCAATAAAAAGTTGACAAATGTTTAATTATAACATTGATTTATTTACATAAAATGAAGGTAGGAAATGTGTTGTTACAAGATAAATACAACATAAAATGATGGTAATAAATGAATTGTTAAGAGATAGTCTACAAAAATAAACCAATATTAATATATTGTTATGAGATAGACTACAAAACAAACCAATTAATTTATATTTATTAATCAACATAATAGTAACAAGTAAACTCAACCATGTTATGAGATAAATACAAGTCACAATTCTTTTTGCATAAAATGATGGCAATAAATCCATTGTTATGAAATAGACTAAAAAAAACCAATATTAATGGATTTTTATGAGAAAGACTACAAAGAAAAACTAAATTTATCTATATATATTAATCAACATAATAGTATCAAGTAAACTCAATCAAGCTCAGTAATTGTTTTTTAAATGTTTCCAAAGACCGATGTAAATTTGGGTGTGGACCCACATGATTTAACCATGTACATAAATGTGTGAAATTTTTTCTATCGGAATGCATTGTGCCATCAAATTTCCAGTTAGAAGGAAATCCAAATAAAAGCGCCTCAGTTCTATCATTAACAAAATATTTTGTTTCACCTATGAACAATATGTTTTCAGCTCCATATATTTGATTGTACTTGTCGAGAACCTTTTGCATTTTTTTGTAAACTGACACAATATTCCCCTTCTTCGACCTTAAAAAATTGTTGTTAACACACTCCGGTATGCCTCAACAAAAAATGAATTCAATATTTATTAGCCAGTCAAATTTTTGAATGAAGACATGTCGTTCTCTTGAATGCAAATATGTAAACCACAATCCAATATCAAAATGTTATCATGTTATCCTTAACAATTCAGGGCTAAATGTACGACTGAAATATCAATAACATGCATATGTAAATTCTAGTTGTATGGTCAACGATCTAAATTCAGTAAGCCTAGAAATCCAAAGAGCAATTCTTCTACCCCCAAAACCAATAACTTCTTTCCATGGAAAATGAGATCTGAAAAACCAACCAATAACAAAATTATTTTTCAATAAATTAATCATAGATTATATTATCTAATTTTATTGATAATTACTTTCTTTTTGTATAAACCTATCACAACTAGTTTTGAGCATTAAATGGTAAACTATCAATAACATCCTAAATTATCATTATATACTAATCACATCATTTGGATGAAATGTGAAGAACTAAAAAATTGTAATAAACACATGTTGAGCATTACATACTAATAACCATCAATAACATCTTATTAAAGAGTATATAATAATCACTTCAAATGGAAAATGGAAAAAAGAACTACAAAAATGTAATAAACACAAAAGATCTACAAAAATGTAATAAACACAATTTTATATATTGATTTGTTCCACTGTTGTTTGAAATAGATAACAGCATTTTAAGATGTCTCTTACATCATCTACAACCCCTACTAGGGCTAGTTCTGTAAACAACGATGTCATAAGCCACTTATTATTTTTAAAGTCTTTGTCAGAAACCTTTGGAGACACCAAAAAGTTTTCTTCAGGAACTCCTTTGTTTGTTACATTAAATACAACCGTAGTTTCACATTTGTATGGAAATTCTGGTGTTTTCCAAATTATTTCCAAATTTTTAATAAATTTTTCTCCCTCTTTTTTGCAATGCTCCATACCCCAACAAAACAAAGGTTGCATGTTCAATTTAGCTACGAGTAACAATTTTGTTGCTAGTATTTCTACATTGGCATATGTATCCAACGTAGACAAGAATGTTATTCAATGAAACTCTTTACACACAGAAGTTAGAAATTGGGAAAGACACAATCATGATAGGATGTGCTCGTTGTTCAATTGAAATGTATTTTCCTTTTTAGAAGTATGATTTTGAATTAACAATCCTTTTAATTCAAGAACAAGCAAATGTCTCTTTGGAGGCACTGCAAAAAAATAATATTAAACTTCATTATTAAATTGTATGTATTTCAAATACGATAATAATATTTCACAAAATATTTTTACCTTTTTCTTTACATATATTTGTTGGTTGTAGATTTAATCCTACCGTATCTTCACCTAAAAAATTGAAATTAGGATATATTTATCAAATTTATTCCAACTAATATTGAAAAATAAAAAATATTAATTTTACTACCTATTTCTTTACATATATTTGTTGGATTTTCTCCAGCTGTATCTGCACATAAAAATTTAAATTTAGGATATATTTATCAAATTGATTCCAACTAATATTGACAAGTAAAAAATATTATTAAATTTTAAATAATACTTTATACATGTTCGTGAGCCAACTGTCATAATTGATGGTGAAGGGTTTGATGTAGCTTCAGTATTAATCACCATCAGTTGCATTGTTTTTTTGGTAACTTCTTGTTGGTTGGATGACATCATGTTATTGTTAGGGATAATATCTTCCTATAATGGATTAACCTCATGGTTTGTGCTTTGTTCTCCACTCATAATCATTTGTAAGGGCTCAATAGTTGCTGCCAATGAACATAAATACTTAGAATGTAAAGTAAAAATTATAAATAATGGAATGTCATCCATTCCCACTTAATCACTGTAATGCCTGTTCAATATTGTATTCAATGGAAAGATACATTCCCACTTAATAACTGTTAATGTTGTATTCACTGGGTCAGATACATTTCTCATTTAGGAATCAAAGAAGAAGAATAGAATGTTGCATAAATTTATTTGTTTGTATGAGAAATATGTTATGTAATCTTGTTGTCTACTATAGATCCTAAATTATTGTCTGCTTTTATTCTATTAAATCAACGAGCAATCTATCACAATGTTATAATGATCCAATACTTCAAATATTACCTTTTACCTGGCTAATAAATACATGTTCTACTAGGTATCCACTCTTTAAACACTGGGTGGATACATTTTCTCCTTATAGGAATCATAGAAGAAGAATAGAATGTTGCATAATTTTTTTGTTTGTAACTGGAGAGTAATTTACTTAATAATTTCTCATAATAGTATTAAATTAGTTGCAATCTATACCAAGGTTAGAATGATCCGAGACATCAAAGACTAAATTTTACTTGGCCAATAAATACTTTTCTCTAGGTCTCCACTCTTCAAAACTTGTAATTTTTGCTTTATGAAATTCTCATTAATTATTCATAATTGTCTTATCTTAGCTGGACTAGTAATTATCTTTAATTTTTCATAATAGTCTTATATTGGATGGACGAGTAATTCTCTTTAATTAAAGAGGTATTAAAATGATTAAGTTCAATCTTGTACTAAATGTGGATGCATATTCTTCTATAGGAATCATTGAGGAAGAATATATGATTTCTATATGAGAATGGACATATGTCCATTCAATACATGTAATATTGAACTAAATCATTTTAAAACCTCTATAAAGGAAGTGGTTAAAAAAATTGTAGAGTGAGCTTATCCAAGCAACAGTGGAAATTTTATTGGCAATTAATGTTTTCAAAGGTAGTGGAGTTCTTAGGGATGTAAGCTTCACCATGATGCTATTGAAATCAACCTATTTTTTTAATTGTAAACACCAATATGTTCACAGGAATGATTGTTTCTAACTCTACCCATGATTCAGAATATCATCTTGTTTCCTTTCCCTTTCAGGCTGGACAATTTCCTATTGTAAAAAATTATACTTTTAACTCTTCATGTCAAGCCCATTCTCAATTAAATAATAGAGATAAAATTTACTATCTTACAATGAGAAGTTGTGAATTCTCACAGCCTTATCTTGTTTATAATGGGCACAAGCCCATTCTCAAACAAATAAATATTACTTTGTTTTATAATGCTTCTGTAACTTAGAATGTTTTTAATACGCAGAAGCCCAATATCATACAAACAAACAATTTTTGTCTTGTAGTTATCTATAATTGTATTATACTTGTTGGACTATCCCTGCAGAGCCAAGTGTTGCACTACATATCCCATTAGTACAAACAAACAATTTTTTCCTTGTAATTATTTATAATTGCATTATACTAGGTGGACTATCACTGGCAGAGCCTAGTGCTGCACTACATACCCATGAGAGAGATCCAAACTTTATGTTCTCATCATACTATATATATAGTATATATATACATATTTATAAAATTTAATACTTTTTTAGAATAGGTTGTGAGAATGGGAAGTAGAGAAAGAATATATAATTCACATTATAGACTTTGTGCAAGGGCTGCCAATGTACAAAAGTATTAAACTGCAAAAGGCGAACTACATAACATGAATAATATATTCTTTCTCTACTTCCCATTCTGAAACAAAATTTAATTCTCTCTGAGTATGGGAATCTACCCATTCAATACAAGTACAAAGGTGTCAGAATTCACTACTTCCCATTCTAAAACAAAGTGAATTTTATCTCTATTCTTCTGTGATACATATTTTATGTAGTGTCAATTCAATACAAAGACAAAAATATTTGTTTGTCTGAGAATGGGCATATGCCCATTGTAAACATTAAACTATAAGCAATATTGAACTTAATCATTTTAATACCTCTAAATATTCTGAAACATATTTAATTTTGTCCATGTTCGTCTTCTATGATATCTATATGTGAATGGGCATATAACCAAGAAATATTGATCTTAATCATTTCAAGAAATCTATTAAACCTGTGAGAATGGAAAAATTTTAACTCTATTCTTATAATTAAACTTCTAACTTATGTTTACATATATTCTATAATATGAAAAGAAATCTATAAAAGTTGTGAGAATGGAGAACTTTTAACTCTATTCTTCTAATTAAACTTCTAAATTTTGTTTACATATATTCTATAATATGAAAATAACTTAGGAGAAAACTATATGAAGGATGTACATCTTAATATTAGAACAAAGTAAACATTGTTAAGAATTAATGTATACATAATGACTATAATAAAAAGAACACAAAAAATCATAGAGGCTATTCACCTGGAGGCACAGTTAGACATTTATAATATCGTTGGAGCATGATCTCCTACTTGTGATTCTCCACCATAAAGATAAGTGAGGACCTCTTTGTATTATGTGTTTCCTTTAATGCATTTGTCCCACCATATAATATTAATACATGGGAATAATTAGTGTTGCATCTCTCAATCATGTGCTCCCAAAAATGCACTGATCTCTCACATCTGAAAGGATGTTCAGGGATGACAACTCCAACTTCATTTGGTTTAATAATATCCAAGGGCTCTGAATGTTCGCCAATCCAGATCCACTATCACATCTTCCACCTCAATACTAGTTGAATTATGAACACCATAAATGGAAAAAATCACTGACATCCCTTCAAATGCATGTTCTGCATTCATAATTCCATAACATCCTTATGAAATTATTGCTTTTTTTTTTAACTTTTTTCATGTACAATTATACAGCAGTATAAAATAAGTAAGCTTGTACTATTGGAAGTATAAATATTTAGACACAACTCATTATATTGCACCCAATGACTGTCATAAGTTCAATAATATTGTTCTATGAGACAATACTCACAAGATTACAAAAATAAGAAATTACGACTTCTACACTGAGTGACAGAAAATGGAAATCCAAACCTCTCAACGTTCTAATAAGAAAAAAAGTATAAGAACATTGACAAGTGAATTCATATGTATCTTGCATCCTTGGTTGAAAATTTGTATTAAACGTAGACATATACAATTCAAGTAGTTCAGTAGCATTTTTTGAATAATTTGGTAAATTTCCTAGACTCCCTTCCCTTGATGGTGTAGCCTCCCTTTTCAATTTTTTCTTTTATTCTCTAAGATCCTTATATATTCGATCAAAATGAGACCCGTGCATGTCAAATTTTTCAATCACATTTAATTCATTACATCCTATACGCGTAACGTATTTTGGAACTCTTGCCAACATATAAGACATAACTTTGGCTCTTGTTGCTCTACTATGCTTTATTATTTTGTAGTAATCTTTTAGAAATATTGCATTAACCCCATACACTTCTCTGAACCAAACTTCACCACTAATGCATTTATCAGCAAGGACATATAACTCTTCATCTTTCATACCTTTTGTGCCTCTAAATAGTCCTTTTATAAGCATATCTAATGAATTTGGCTTGAAATACGGGTTTATAGATTTTTTTGGGCAACAAAGCAACCCACCGTTGGTATAAAAAATAAAATAATAAAACCCACTTATCCTAAATTTCATCTGGGAGTACAAGGAATGAAATTTTATCCTTCAAACTTTCTAAATTTGTCTTCTCAAAAATAAGAAAATTTTTCCTTTCGAATGATATCATATTAAAATAAATTTTATTAGTCTATCATTCTATATGAAACAATTTAAGTTAATTTTTATGTGCAAAAGAAATTAGTAAAATTTATAAATACCTTCCAACTTACTGACTTATCGTGACCAGAAACAAGATGTTGTGGTCTCTTCTCTAAGATCCACCTTGACCTGGATTTGTATAGTGAGTCAATAAATATTGTTTTAAGCTATGTTTTGTTTGCTATATTCTGTTTCTTGCAAATACTGATTATTTGTTCTATGGTTGCTTTGGAAGACAGAATACAGGAAGACCTTTGTTTGATTCTATCATGAACAGATGAGAAATCATAATTCGCAAGGATTTGTTTTTGGGATTCCATTATATGTTGCCCATCAATAATATATAAATGAGTTTCAATGTCATGAATTTCATGCTCAAACTCCATGTTAAAAATAAAACCAGTACTTTTTTGAAAGGAAGCAAAATTGCATCTTGCTGAAGAGGTACCAGGTTACATAACATAGAGTGGACACGGAGACTGAAACTTGTTAAATCAAGTGATCTGTATTGGTATTTTGCAGGAGTGTTGGTCGTCAAATAGGACTTTTTAGAAGAGCAACAGTCAGGGGACAAGAAGTCCCTCCTCTTTAATGGGAGAGGTTCCCTTATTCAGAAACGAACTTATTTACAAATGTACAGAACATTGTTTTATAGTCAAACTTGGATATTACGAAAGTGTTTTCCACAAGGATCATCAATTACACAAGGACTGAGGAAAGGGAATAAGAAGATGAGCAGAATAGCAACATTCAGAATTATAGATAGCAGAATAATTCTTCGTGTATGCGAAGCTTCAAAGAATTTAAGACAAGATCATTTGCGTTAGCTGAATGAGATTAAATTTAAAGACACAAAGTTCCATAAATAACCTTCTTCAGATTCATTCATCAAGGACACAAAGTTCCTTCTTGGTCATACAAGATCACTAGATTTGCAAAACTGAACAGTATGCAATCAGAGAGACTAACGAATTAGGAACAAAATGATCTTCACAATATTAAAGGAAAACACAGAGATAACAAGAATTAGATAGACAAAGAATGGAAAGCCCTTATGTATTGATTTCTTTAAGATCTATTTACACTTTCAGCAAATATCCAAGTTCTTCCTCCTGGAAAATGGCGTGGAAAGGCCATTATATAGCTTACAAGTCAGTTACTCTTCATAACCGTTTCTTTTAACTAAAGAATAGTTAAGGATCGCCAGTTGCAATGCCTTAGCTAATTACATGGAATACGAAAGGAGTGGGAAGAAGAAAGAAGGTCGGAGAAGGGGACAGGTGGCCAGTTCTGAGAGGGACCCACTGTCTTCAGAAACCGCTGCTTGAATCTTTCTAACGTTTCAGTTCTGTCTCTGCCACGTGGAACTGACGTTTCATCTTGAGGATGACAATGAGTGTCTTTGAAAAATGATGCAACCAGCGTCTTGAGAGCTTCGTCCTTCTGCCAGCTGTCCTTGAAATTTGATCTTCGGATTGATAGCATCAGATCCGCAACTTAAATTCATATTTTGAAAAACAGCATATTCGGGTCGAGCGGGAAAAACTAAGTGTGAATGACACTTGGTACACTTGGGACAGGTGAGACGCGAATGCGCGAAACACGCGGCTCGGGAGTTTCGGGTGAAATAGGGAGAGGATGCACAAATGCATTTGGGACAAATGGGACGAAAATGTGCGAAGTACGCGACTCGGATGTTTCGGCCGAAATTGGAACAGAGGGCCCGTTTGGACTTGGGACATTCGGGACAAAAAGTTCCGAAGTACGCGACTTGACCGGCTCGGCCGAAATTGAAATAGGGCGCATTTTTGAGAATGGGACATTTGGGACGAAAATGCGTGAAGGACGCATTTCGGGCAAATCGGGCGAAATTGGAACAGTTTGCATTTTTTGATTTGGGACGAAGAGCTTTGAAGTACACGACTCGGGAGTTTCGGCCGAAAATGGGAAAGCTCGCACTTTTTAACTTTGGGACATTTGGGACAGGAAAGTGCGAAATACGCGGGAAGGATGATTCGGTCGAACATGCAAAATAAGTTTTGGGACACTTGGGACAAAACTCTCCGACGGGCCCGAAAATGGGACAGCTTCGGGGATTTCGGCCGATCGGGTAACAGAATGCACTTTTGTACTTGGGACAGATGGGACAAAAAGTTCCGATGGGCCCGAAAATCACACAAAATGACCCAAAACACAGATTTTTTCAATTTCACGACTTAGGCATTTCAGAGAAAAACACTTAAACTCAAAATTTTGAAAACTTTACTCTTATCAGAGCTGGGAATTTTGAGTGGACAACAGCTGGCTCCTTCTGGGGATGACTTGGTGTAAATTCTCGGAATGAGACAAGGAAAGAACTTAGACAAACTCGGTGAAGCAGACCAGTGCCTTATCCATTGGGTAAAGGAGTAAAAAACAAACCAACACAGAGGGCAACACACACAACAACAGAAGGGGAAACACACCGAAAGCAGAAAAGCAAAAACACTGTACAGAATATACAAAGGGACTCCCTAGTCACCTACGACTTGAACAACTTCAAATACTTCCCACTATAAGGAAGTGGGAGGGGAGAACCATCCATGTAATCAAGATAGAAAGAGTTCTTACCAGCAAAGTGTCTTATCTTGAATGGTCCGAGCCACAGGGAATCAAATTTTCCATGGCTGCCACGAGGTTCATGTCTTTTGTCCCATAACAGCACGGTATCTCCAACTTGGAACTCTCTGAACCTAGCTTTCTTGTCAAACAGAATCTTTACCTTCTGCTGGTGAGCAGATATCCTGTCAGCAACCTCCAATCTATCCTCGTTCAGTTTGTGCAGGTACATGATTCTTTTATCCAGAGCATCACTGAAACTAGTATCTTCAATGGCCTTCATCAGGTGCAAGGCTGGCAGTTCCACTGTCACTGGCAATTGAGCTTCCACTCCATACACCACTTGAAAAGGAGACATTCCAATGGCTCTTTTGGGTGTGACCCTGTCTGCCCAAAGAGCATCATAAAGCTTCTTATGCCAGTTTCGCTGAGATTCATTGACCAACTTCCTTATGATAGTCACCAGATTTTTGTTGGTGGATTCTGCTTGTCCATTTCCCTGGGGGTAATAATCTGAAGAATGAGCCAGAGAGACGCCATACCCGTAGCAGAAATCCATTATCTCAGTTGAGGAGAAGTTCGAAGCATTATCTGTTATAATCTTGTTAGGTACACCATACCTTACCAAGATGTTCTCTTTGATGAAGTTGCACACAACTTCAGAAGTAGTGCTCTTGACTGGAATAGCTTCCACCCATTTGGTGAAGTAGTCAGTGGCAGTTAGCACATGCGTGTGACCAGCACTAGAAACAGGATTCAGTGCACCAATGAAGTCTAGACCCCATTGTTGAAATGGTTCCTCAATCACAACTGGCTTGAGAGGTAAAGATGCCAATTTAGGTCTTCCCACAAAGGTCTGACAAGCTTCACATTTATCCACCCACTTGGATGCATCTCTGAACAAGGAAGGCCAGTAATATCCTCCCCGGAGTATCTTGTGAGCTGTGACTGTTGATGAATAGTGCCCTCCACATGCCTGATCATGGAAAGCTGAGAGCAACTTTCTCTGCTGCTCCTTGTCCACACACTTCAGAAATCTCCCATCCAAACCACGCTTGAACAAGGCATTTTCCCACAGTACATATTGCGCTGATCTCAATTTAACAGTCCTCTTTTCCTTGGCAGTTAAATGAGAGGGGCATTCCCCATAGGTGAGAAAATGGGCGATGTCAGAATACCATTCATCGACTGAACTAAGGAATAGAACAGTAGGAATGTCAGCTTTCTCCTCCAGCAACTCATGTTTGGCTCCTTCAGCAATGAGCTCACAAAGACCTTTTCCACGAACCAGCTTGGTCGGTTTGATATCAATGTCATACTCCTGGACTTTAGCCACCCAGTTTCCTCTCTTGGACCCAAATTCTTGTTGTGTAAGAATTGACTTGACAGTTGTATCTGGAACCAGCACCATAGAGTGAGAGTTGAGGATATAGAAACGGAACTGCTTAACAGCTTTGACTACTGCAAAAGCATGCTTCTCCATCATGGTGTATTTCAGCTCATGATTCTTTAGGATATAGCTCATGAAGGCAATTGGTAGCTCATGTCCATCAGATTCTTCTTGGGTTAAGACAGCGGCCAGGGTATTATCTGTAGCATAGAAATAGATGATGAAATCTTTACTGAAGTCAGGACAGGCCAAAACTGGAGTTTTAGCAATGGCTTTCTTGATACCCTCAAAGGATTCCTTTCCTTCAAAAGACCAACCAAACGTTTGCTTCCCTTTCATCATCTGAGAGATGTTCAAAGTTAATTCAGCAAAATCAGGGATGAATCTTCTTAAAAAATTGATCTTACCGAAAAAGGAATGCACGCCCTTTTTACTGGTTGGGAGAGGAATTTGCTAGATGGCTTGAACTCGTTCATGATCAATCTTAATACCATCCTTGGAGACAATGTGCCCTAATAGTTTTCCTTCTATAACACAGAAGACAGATTTTTTAGGATTTAAAGAAATCCCATGCTCTCGGCATCTTTGCAGAACTGTTTCCAGGTGGTCGAAGTGATCTGCTCTTGTCTTTGAAAACACTGTCAGATCATCAAGGTATATGACAATACATTTCCCTTTCAAGCTTCCAAAAGCCAGATCCATAGCTCTCTGGAAAGTGGCACCAGCATTAATCAGCCCAAAAGGCATTCTCTTGTAGGCAAAGGTACCCCAAGGAGTGGTGAAGGCTGTCTTGTGTTGATCTGCAGTATCAACCTCTACCTGATTGTATCCCGAGAACCCATCAAGCATAGATAACATTTCAGAACCTGTTACTGCTTGCAATATTTGATCCATCATAGGTAGAGGGTAGTTATCTTTCAGAGAAGCCTGATTCAGGTTCCTGAAATCAACACAGATGCGGATCTCACCGTTCTTCTTCCTAACAGGCACAATGTTTGCAATCCATGTTGAATGGTGAATGGGAAAAATGATTTTAGCCTTCAACAATTTCTGAATCTCCTGAAATATAGTGTCGGCTATTTTGGGATTATACTGCCTTTGTTTCTGCTTGAAAGGCTTGATTCCTAGTTTGAGAGGGATAGAGTGCTGCATGTCTTTTGGCTTGAAGGCTTTTAGATCCTCATAAGAATATGCAAGAACATCCTTATACTTCCTTAAAAGATCAATTGCTCTTCTCCTCTCATCGGTTGTGCAACATTTCCCAATATTTACCAGCTTGGGATCAGTAGAACTCCCTATATCAATCTTATCATACTCAGCTGATTGCTGAGGTCCAGTAGAAGCTTTAGATTTTACATATCTGTCATGTTTATCAAACAACTCCTCCAAACTCACCAAACCTTTGGGAATCTTGTTTCCTTTGAGTTTAATGCACCCTTTCTGATCTGTTTCTTCTCCTTGGGTGACAGCTTGGTCAGAGGACACACTCTCACGAGGCAGGTTGTCACTTCCCTCAAAATACAGTTGCTCGAAATTCCCCTTGAGTTCCAGGAAGGAAATCAAATGCTGGTCATCGTTGAAAGCTTGCCAGTTATTGGTATTGTCAGGTACACTAGTCCGGTGGACCATTTCAATAGTGAACTTATCCTGAGAGAATTCAGGATGGGGAATCAATAGTGACCCCGAGACAGCCAGCGAATCAGCCCTGCTGTTCTTTTCTCTAGGTATTGCTTCAATAGAGAAAGCGTCAAGGAATTCAATTGAATCCCAAACCTGATTCTGGTAATGCTTCAGCCTTCCATTTTTTACCTGAAAAATGCTTCTGACTTGTTTCACAATCAGCTCTGCATCACCACGAGCCAGAATATTTTTTACACCTCGTTCTTTGGCCACTTGCAGTCCAAGAATGAGAGCCTCATACTCTGTTGTATTGTTAGTGTTTTCGAACTGCAACTTAAATGAAAAAGGGTGTAGGCAGCCTTCAGGTGACACTAGCAGGACACCAGCTCCAGAACCAGCCGAGGAACAACTTCCATCAAATTCTAAAATCCAAACCCCATTGGGATCTTTGGGTGATACTTTGGAGGGTTGGATTTCATCAGGGGACAGAATCATGTAATTACCATGACCTGTGTCTTCATAGAGTATTTGTGCCTTAGGATCATCCGTTTTCTGCACAATATACTCAGACTGTTTCTCAGGGAGTAACTTCTTCATTTGTCCATTGACAGGTATGAGGGTGTGTGACCAATCCATTTGAATCTCCCCACCCACATCTTTACAGAAGTTCCTACTTAGCAACATTCCATAAGAAGGAGGAATGTCTGCTACTAGGATGGTAGCCAAGACTTTCTTTTCAGGTAAAGCAGCAAAAGCCACTTGTGCATCTTTAATCCTTCCAACCAAAGGCACTTCCTTACTTTCCATGGAGTAGTAAGATCCATAAGTACGAGTAAGGGTCAGGCATAAAGCATGAGCTACTTTAGCAGGCATCACATTATCTGAGGCTCCGGAATCTATGACACAGTTACTGAGCCTATGGCCAGCTATAAGGAGTGTTACATAAAATGGTTTAATTTTGTCACCAGGTGAGGTGACAGCAGCTACCAGACTAGGCTATGGTGCAGAAGGAGGTGTGGGAAAAAGGCCTTTAGAGGTGGTCTTGGAATGGGAATTAACAAATTGGATCATCTTGGCAAAAGCTTTGGGATGGGTTTGGTAGTATTCAGCTTCTGAAATTTGAACCTTAGTCCTTTTTAGATGATCAACAATATCAAAGGATCCAGAGGTGGATGGGCCATCATCATTTGGAATTCTAGGCTTATCAACTTTAGGAGAAAAAGAAGGAACTTTGCTAGTAGGATTGGCAGGACTTACCTTTGGTGCAGATGAGGTAGGGATAGGAGATCCTCTTCTGGCAATTACAGGAATAGTTGCCGGCTGCTCCTTAGATTTCTTCATGGGCTGTGTTACTTTCTCCTTCTGCCTTGTCTGTTCTCGAGTCATGATAGCAAATGATTCACTGTTCATATCTGCTACCACTTCATCATAGTTATCTCCATCATCAGTGCCTTCGGTGGTAAAGAAATTAACCCGAGATCCTTCGAGTTCTTCCACCTCATCATCAAATTCCTCCAGGAACTCCTCACGAGCTTCATCGTCTACATCATCATCTGGCTCTTCAACTTCACAGGTTGCATTCACAGGAACTTTGACATGAGGACCTTCAAGTGCTAGTCTTGTGTGAGGAGCAGGCAAATGATTTCTGGGCTGGAAATTTCTTCTTGGAACATCTGCATACGGGGCATGCTGAGCCAATTGTTTCTTTATAGCTACTAGATCATTTGCAAGTTTCTGGACTAATGGATCAGTATTGGGTCCAGAGGTGGAGGAGGAAGAAGCAGCAGATTTAGATTTGGGAGGATCTCTCTTCAACTTCCCTGACATGATCAGGTCATCCTCGACACTAACAGCCAGTTCTTGATCCAGAATTAACGTTCCAAGATTAGCCCTTCTTAGAGCATAACTGACTTTGGGCGTTTGAGCATTTAGAAAGAAACATTTTTGAATTTGATCAACCGGTCGAGTATTTACAGGAATTTTGTTGATCAGTCTGTTGAACCGAGCCACAAATTCTCTCATGGGTTCTGATGGATCTTTCTTTATCTAAGAAATTTGGGCAAGCAGGGCATGCACATCTTCTGCCGGCTTGAAACGGCTTTCGAACTGAGTTCTCATTGTATTCCAGTCGGTGATGGCACCAGCCGGAAGGTGATAGAACCAGTCAGCAGCATTATCCTGTAACGTCTCAACGAACAGCCTTACTGAGACGTCTTCATGTTCAACTCCCAAGACTCCACATGCAACTATGAAGGCTGCAATGTGTTCATCAGGGTGTACTTTGCCATCTCCTCTAAACTTGGGGAAGTTCTTTCGGTTACCTCTAGGTAACTCATGCAAAGGCTGAGTAAGGGCCAGGGGCCCGACACGTTGACCCCATGGCAATTGTGCCGCCATTCTTGGAAATACGGCTTGGAAGGGAACTGTAGCACCAGCTAGGATCAAAGCTCGTAGATTGGGACTAGCAGGTTCTGAAGGAATACCACCCGTAGGACTTCTATCTTGAACAGGCGGAGTGCTCGTCGAACGAGTTCTTCTATTTGAAGGGAAAGGAAAACCCTGTTGCTCCAAAAGCTGAAACTGAGAATCTTTGATACCAAGGGTCCTTCTCCCTCGAGTGAAATGCGGAGTCACCAGATCAAAGGATGATCGAGAAAAAATTGCAGTACTGGAATGCGATTTTCCCCAACGGAGTCGCCAAAAACTGTTGGTCGTCAAATAGGACTTTTTAGAAGAGCAACAGTCAGGGGACAAGAAGTCCCTCCTCTTTAATGGGAGAGGTTCCCTTATTCAGAAACGAACTTATTTACAAATGTACAGAACATTGTTTTATGGTCAAACTTGGATATTACGAAAGTGTTTTCCACAAGGATCATCAATTACACAAGGACTGAGGAAAGGGAATAAGAAGATGAGCAGAATAGCAACATTCAGAATTATAGATAGCAGAATAATTCTTCGTGTATGCGAAGCTTCAAAGAATTTAAGACAAGATCATTTGCGTTGGCTGAATGAGATTAAATTTAAAGACACAAAGTTCCATAAATAACCTTCTTCAGATTCATTCATCAAGGACACAAAGTTCCTTCTTGGTCATACAAGATCACTAGATTTGCAAAACTGAACAGTATGCAATCAGAGAGACTAACGAATTAGGAACAAAATGATCTTCACAATATTAAAGGAAAACACAGAGATAACAAGAATTAGATAGACAAAGAATGGAAAGCCCTTATGTATTGATTTATTTAAGATCTATTTACACTTTCAGCAAATATCCAAGTTCTTCCTCCTGGAAAATGGCGTGGAAAGGCCATTATATAGCTTACAAGTCAGTTACTCTTCATAACCGTTTCTTTTAACTAAAGAATAGCTAAGGATCTCCAGTTGCAATGCCTTAGCTAATTACATGGAATACGAAAGGAGTGGGAAGAAGAAAGAAGGTCGGAGAAGGCGACAGGTGGCCAGTTCTGAGAGGGACCCACTGTCTTCAGAAACCGCTGCTTGAATCTTTCTAACGTCTCAGTTCTGTCTCTGCCACGTGGAACTGAAGTTTCATCTTGAGGATGACAATGAGTGTCTTTGAAAACTGATGCAACCAGCGTCTTGAGAGCTTCGTCCTTCTGCCAGCTGTCCTTGAAATTTTATCTTCGGATTGATAGCATCAGAGCCGCAACTTAAATTCATATTTTGAAAAACAGCATATTCGGGTCGAGCGGGAAAAACTAAGTGTGAATGACACTTGGTACGCTTGGGACAGGTGAGACGCGAATGCGCGAGACACGCGGCTCGGGAGTTTCGGGTGAAATAGGGAGAGGATGCACAAATGCATTTGGGACAAATGGGACGAAAATATGCGAAGTACGCGACTCGGATGTTTCGGCCGAAATTGGAACAGAGGGCCCGTTTGGACTTGGGACATTCGGGACAAAAAGTTCCGAAGTACGCGACTTGACCGGCTCGGCCGAAATTGAAACAGGGCGCATTTTTGAGAATGGGACATTTGGGACGAAAATGCGCGAAGGACGCGTTTCGGGCAAATCGGGCGAAATTGGAACAGTTTGCATTTTTTAATTTGGGACGAAGAGCTTTGAAGTACGCGACTCGGGAGTTTCGGCCGAAAATGGGAAAGCTCGCACTTTTTAACTTTGGGACATTTGGGACAGGAAAGTGCGAAATACGCGGGAAGGATGATTCGGTCGGCCGAACATGCAAAATAAGTTTTGGGACACTTGGGACAAAACTCTCCGACGGGCCCGAAAATGGGACAGCTTCGGGGATTTCGGCCGATCGGGTAACAGAATGCACTTTTGTACTTGGGACAGATGGGACAAAAAGTTCCGACGGGCCCGAAAATCACACAAAATGACCCAAAACACATATTTTTTCAATTTCACGACTTAGGCATTTCAGAGAAAAACACTTAAACTCAAAAATTTGAAAACTTTACTCTTATTAGAGCGGGGAATTTTGAGTGGACAACAAGGAGCTACATGGAAAAACCCAATATAAATTTTGAATGAATTTTCAAAAAACAAAATAAGATGAATATATTCAAATAATGTAGATTCAATTTTTTTAAATTCAGTTTTAGCTTGTTTTAATAATAATTTCTCTTTTGCAGATCGCTTCACCTCTTAAAAATGTGATTATGAAATGTCTTTTTCTAGCTTAGATAATTTTTGTCTTCTAAACATGGTAAACATTTTTTAATGTAATTTTCATTGGCCTAATTCCTTATCCATATTCAAGCGGTGGGCGACACATGAAGTGAATGCATACTAATATAGCATTTTGAATACGGTGACAATTTCTGCACAAATAGCTTCACTATTATACACACCACTCTTGTCCCCTACAGTGTATGGCTCAATTTTCCAACCATAAATATAACATGAATGTTTGTTTTTTTGTTGACCTTTCCATGCCATATTTTTGGTAAAGAAAAACCTGTAATTCCATTTTATGTACTGAGCTTGTTCTTGATGTTTTGTCCACTTTTTCCACTTGAGATATAATTGTATCTGCTATACACTTTATGCTCAGAGGAATGCCAATTGGTGTGCGTTGGTCTCTCAAGGAATGTAACAACCACATATCATTGTAATAATTATAAAGGGTGTGAACTTCAACGAATCATTCTTCATCCCTTCTTCCACAGTCGTTTGCACCATCAAAAAACAAAATTTCCTTATATGGGGTGGTGGTAATAAGAGCCATTTTTTGTTGTTACAAATTTTTTCAGTGTAATGTATATCAAAATCTTCACAAAATTAACATTTTTTTATAAAAAGTAATAAGATGTGATAACGTGCAACTTCCCATTTTAAAAGCTATTCATTTTATATGATTGCGTCTACCCATAATATATTTGTTTGTTTGTATTGAATAGCTAGATGCCCATTCCCATGTGATATAATTGTTTGTTTGTATTGAATGGGTCGATGCCCATTCTCATGCAAGACTTAAAAATATAAGGAAAGATGGTCGTTTACGTTACTTTTACTCTATCTAATTCACAAGTTTTAGAGTTTCAACAAGATTTGAAGAAAATGTTTATGCTACTTTTACTCCCTCCACGTTATTTGCTCATCATTTTTGCTTTAAATGGGCATATGCCCATTCTCACATATAACTAACAGAAAATGAATAGAGATAAATCAGTTCATTCTCATGTATAACTAATAGAATTCTCATATATATATATATATATATATATATATATATATATATATATATATAATATAGAAGAATAATAAAGATAACTTAAAGCTCAACATATTATATTTACTTTCTTTTAACATTGGAAGGTACTTTGTTTTAGAATGGGAAGTTGTGCATTGTGCTACCCTTTATAGAAGTTGTGCATGTTTATAATGGGCACAATCTCATCCTCATACAAATAAACATTATTTGTTTTATAATAATTAATAATTGTATTATACTAGCACCCCGTCCTAAAAGCTTTGTTTCCCTACAACCCATCATGAATGGTTAAGTCTACAGACAAAATGGGAAATCATTCCATGTAGGTGAATCATCTCCATATATATCTATATATATATGAATTTTTATACGGTTAATATGATCATAGAAAATTTTATCTAAATTCTTCTTAGGTGAATCAAATTATTAGTATGTATATTATTCTTATGTGATTTGAATTATTTTATCTCTACTCTATTTTAATTGTTTACAATTGTATCATATTGGCTGGACTATCCCTGGCCGAGCCAAGTGCTGCACTACATACTCTCTAGAGGGATAAAGCCTTATGTAGTTCTCATCATATTGAAGACTGATGTTTATCAAGGTAGTAATAGAAGTGAAGCATTTCGTTTTGAAGATGAAGTGAAGCATCAAGATAGTAATAGAAGTGATATATTTCATCCTGAAGATGTGATTCAAGCACATAATGGTCTTGCATTACCAAACATCAACATGAATCACATAGTCAGAATTAAATGATAAAATTCCTTTGTGATTGCTTGTTGAATATTCCTTGTTAAAAAATGATTATGTACTCATGTTTTCCTGCACCCCATCCTGAAACTTGCACAAAATGGGATATCATTAAATGCATAGCTCAAGTTCTTATTTACAATTATATAATTTTGGATGGAGTAATAGATTCAATACTAATAGATGTTTAGAATGGTAATATTATGCTCTACATACCCTCGAGAGGGATCAAGCCTTAAGTAGTTCTCATCTTACAATATATATATATATATATATATATATATATATATATATATATCCATTCACATTTAGGAAACATAGAATAAGAATAGATATTTTGAATGGGTCGATGACCATTCTCATGTAAGTCTTAAGAATAGAAGGAAAGATGGTCATTTATGTTACTTTTACTCTGTCTAATTTGAAAGTTTCGGAGTTTCAACAAGATTTAAAGAAAAAATTTATGTTATTTTTACTATCTCCACTTTATTTGTTCATCCTTTCTGCTTTAAAAGGGCATATGCCCATTCTCACATATAACTAATAGAAAAATAATAGAGATAAATGATCTCATTCTCATGTATAACTAATAGAAATCTCATATATGTATATATATAATTTAATAGAAGAAGAAAAGAGATAAATTTAATCTCAACACATTATATTTACTTTCTTTTAACATGGGAATGTACTTTGTTTTAGAATGGGAAGTTGTGAATTATGATAGCCTTTATAAAATTTGTGCACGTTTATAATGGGCATAAGCCCATTCTCATACAAACACACATTGTTTGTTTGGAAGTAATTATTATTATTGTATTATACTAACACCCCTTCCTATAAGCTTAGTTTCCCTACACCCCCTCATGAATGGTTAACTACACAGACAAAACGTGAAATCATTCAATGCAGGTGAATTATCTCCACACACACACATATTTTTCTGTATTTTTATATAGTTTATATGATCATAGAAAATTTTATTTATATTCTTCTTATGTGATTAAAATTATTTATATGTATATTCTTCTTCTGTGATTCGAATTATTTTATATCTACTCTATTCATTTGTTTATAATTATATCATATTGGCTAGACTATCCCTGGCCGAGCCAAGTGCTGCACTACATACCCTCTAGAGGGATCAAGCCTTATGTAGTTCTCATCATATTAAATATCAATGTTTATCAAGGTAGTAATAGAAGTGTATCATTTCATTGTGAAGACGAAGTGAAGCATCAAGTAGTAATAGAAGTGAAGAAATTCATCCTACAGATATCATTCATGCACATATTGGTCTTGTATTACCAAGCATTAGAATGAATCATATATTCAGGATTAAATGATAAACTTCTGTTGTGACTGCTAGTTGAATATCCCTTGTTGAAGAAACGACTAGGTGCTCATGTTTTCCTGCACCCCATCCTGAAACTTACACAAAATGGGAAATCATTAAATACATAGCTCAAGTTCTTAGTTATAATTATATTATTTTGGTTGGGGTAATAGATTCGGGAATTTAGATGTTTATAATGGGCATATTATGCTCTACATACCCTCGAGAGGGATTAATCCTTATGTAGTTATCGTCTTGCAATATATATATATATATATATTCATTCACATTTAGGAAACATAGAAGAAGAATAGATATTTTAAATGGGCATATGACCATTCTCATATAAGAATTATAGAATAGAATTGGAAGATGTGTCTTGTAACAGTTTCAAGAAGATTTGAAGAAAATGTTTATGCTAATTTTACTCTCTCAACTTTATTTGTTCATCATTTCTGCTTTAAAAGGGCAGATGTCAATTCTCATACATAACTAATAGAAGAAGAATATAGATAAGTTTGCTCATTCACATGTATAACTAATAGAAATATATTATATATCTAATAGAAGAAGATTAGAGATAAATTTAAGTTCAACATATTATATTTATTTTCTTTTAACATGGGAAGGAATGGGAATTTGTGCATTGTGACATCCTTTATAGAATTTTTGCACGTTTATAATGGGCACAAGCTCATTCTCATACAAACAAACAATGTTTGTTTTGAATTAATTAGTATTATTGTATTATACTAGTAGGACTATCCATGGAAAAGTGAAGTGTTGCACTACATACACGCAAGAGGGATCAAGCCTTATGTAGTTTTATATATATATTTTATAATTGTATCATTTTGGATGGAATAACCTTGGTGGAGCCAAGTGCTGCACTACATACCTGCAAGAGGGATCAAGCCTTATGTAGTTATATTATTTTGTTTATAATTGTATTATTTTAGCTGAACTAACCTTGGAGGAGCCAAGTGTTGGCACCGCCAAGTGTTGCACTACATACCCATGAGAAGGATCAAGTCTTATGTAGTTCTATTATTTTGTTTATAATTGTATCGTTTTGGATGGACTAACCTTGGTGGAGCCAAGTGTTGGCACCACCAAGTGTTGTACTACATACCTGTGAGAAAGATCAAGACTTATGTAGTTCTATTATTTTGTTTATCATTGTATCATTTTTTTTGGACTAACCTTGGTGGAGCCAAGTACTGCACTACATACTCGTGAGAGTGATCAAGCATTATGTATATCTATTTTTTTAGAATGGGCGGGAAATATTGAACTCTTTGTTTATATGTATAGGAGGGACTAAGAATTGCATCTCTTTGTTTATATTTGTCTCTTTTTGGCTGCTATTATTCTGTTTTAGAATTGACATATGCTCATTCTTATATTATGTAGTTCTATTATTTTGTTTTAGAATGGTCCGATGCCTATTCTCTACTCATTATCATATATGAATCATTAAAATATATTTCTCATATTATATATATTTGACATTTATTTATTAATTAAAGGTAATTGTTTTAAAACATGTCTTTGACTACTTGTTGGAGGGAATTATTTACCATTATTTATTTATTAATTAAATATAATTGTTTTGAAACATGTCTTCGACGACTCACTGGAGGGAAAGTGAGATAGTGTTTTTTGATTTGTAATTATTAATAATTGTATCATACTAGCTGGACTATCCCTAACAGAGACAAGTGTTGCATTACATACCCTCGAAAGGGATTAAGCCTTATGTAGTTCTTAGTTCTCATCTTACAATGTGTGTGTGTGTGTATCCATTCACATTTATCAAACATAGAATAATAATGGATATTTTGAATGGGCATATGACCATTCTCATATAAGAATTACAGAAGATAGAATGGGAATTTCTGCATTGTGACAATAACATATACAGGATGGGAAGTTGTGCATTGTGATAGTAATTTTTTTTTAATAATTATTAATAATTGTAGTATACTAGTTGGATTATCCCTGACAGAGCCAAGAGTTGCACTACATACCCTCGAAAGGGATCAAGCCTTGTGTATTTCTCAGCTCTCATCTTACAGTATACATGTGTGTGTGTGTGTGTGTGTGTGTATCCATTCACATTTAGGAAAACATAGAAAAATAATAGATATTTTGAATGGGTATATGACCATTCTCAAATAAGAATTACAGAAGATAAAATGATAATTCGTGCATTGTAACAGTAACATATACAAGATGGGAAGTTGTGCATTGTGATAGTAAAATTTTTTATTTTATAATTATTAATAATTATATTATACTAGTTGGACTATCCCTAGGAGAGACAAGTGCTGCACTACATACCCTCGAGAGGGATCAAGCCTTATGTAGTTCTCAGTTCTCATCTTACAATATGTGTGTGTGTGTACCCATTCACATTTAGCAAACATAGAAGAATAATAGATATTTTTAATGGGAATATGACCATTCTCATATAAGAATTATAGAATATAGAATGAGAATATGTGCATTGTGATAGTAACATATACAGGATGTGAAGTTTTTCATTGTGATAGTAAAAAAATTTGTGTTATAATTATTAATAATTTTATTATACTAGCTGGACTATCCCTAACAAAGACAAGTGCTACACTACATACCGTTTGAGAGGGATCAAGCTTTATGTAGTTATCATGTGTGTGTGTGTGTGTGTGTGTGTGTGTGTGTGTTTTAAGAATGGGTTAATTTGCTAATGTTTAAATTTATATTTGTTTTGGACCATGTCATAGCAAGACCACCACACACACACACACACACACACAATTCTTGTAAATAGGTTTTGAGAATTGGTTAAATGTTTAAATTTATAGTTGTTCTTGACCATGACATAGATAGACCACCATGCAAATAGATCATTTACCACCATATACATATAAATAAAAATAACCTAAAACATGGTTATTCTTGAATAAAGATGATGATTATTTATACATGTGATTGGAATACAACAAGAACAATAATTTAGATAATTTAACAAAACATAGAAACTTAAGATAAGTAATTATAGGGCTAAAACGTAGCAGTGACTAAAAAATGAAACACGTAGAGAGAAAAATACAAAATGCATATTTAATTTACTGAAAAAAAAAAGAAGAATTGACAATCCAGATTAGTGGCCATCAAAAATATTGATTGTTTAGGGAACGAGAAGAAAGAACCCACAGAGCTACCCTGAGTAGCCATACGATGGTGACCACCACTAGCAGTTGCAATATTTAACAAGAATGTGTAGGTGGGACGCAGTAACTCCCACAATGCAAAAACACCAGCAGACTCATGGAGGATAGGAACATGAATCCGCATTAAATCAATAGTTCTATGAATACGAAGAGGTGGTTGGTCAGAGTCCTTGGATGTACAATATTCTAAGATAGCCTACACAAATTGGGCGAGGCCTCAGTTCATCTCCACTAAAGGCTCCACCAAAGAACAATGGATCCAACCAGCTTCCGCATCAAGACTGACAAACATGGACATAGTGTTGATATTACAATGATCAATTTCTTCATCTAAACTAACCCTATGTGAGGGAAAGATATAACAAATTCCAATTTGTTACAGATAACCAGAAGAAGATTCGAAACAAACACTAAGGTAATTTCTGAGTTAACCTGAGCTCTTTTTGAATCATAGTGATAGGCATCACCTAGAACATGTTTAATGACTTCACAAACAGATGATGAATCAAGCCTAAAAACCCGCTTGAGATGTGACCGAGAAATAGAATTTAAGAAGGTAATTTATTTTCTGTCACTGCGCAGAAAAATGACAGGAAGAGAGGGGACAACCATGACATAAAGAAAATACACATTAGTCATTCTCATTGACCACTTAATAGATAGATGCCCATATATAGTTCACTTTATGCCTATTTGTCTCATTGATTCCTATATTAGAATAGGCATATGCCCATTATCAATGGGCATATGCTCATGTCCTAAACATTCTAATGTAAGATGTCAGTGGAGAGATAAAATTTACTTACTCTATCTTTATTTAAGAATGGGAAGTTGCCCATTCTCCCATACAAACAAACAAACTCTTTTTGCAACTTATCTTGAATACAATGTAAATTTTCTAATACGTAAAAAACAATAAATTGATACGAATTAAATGTGCATATGCCCATTCAATTATAATATGAGTGATAGAAGAAAGTTATTTTCATTTTAGCTCTTCTATGGTAATCATATCTAACTCTACAATAGATTATGCTAGTGGAGAGTTAAAATTTACTTTGTCTTTGTTTAATAATGGACAGTTGCCCATTCTCTCATACTAACAAACAATCATTTTTTTCATTTTTTCTTCAATACAATTGTATATTTTTGGCTGGACTAACCTTGGTAGAGTCATTTTTTGGCTCGGTTAGGTGCTACAGTAAATACCATCGAGGGGGATCAAGCCTTATGTAGTTCTATTTTTTTTAGGAATGGGTCTCTTAGCTCCACCAAGTGTTGCACTACATTCCCTTGGGCAGATGGCCATTCTCATATTATGTAGTTATATTAACTTGTTTTATAAATGGCAGATACCCATTCTCATATAGGAGTAATAATGAGAATAAGCATTAGCTCATTCTCTAGACATTATAACATTTTGTTTTGGTCAGTTGTGTTGGACTATTTAGAAATATGGGCATTTGTCCATCCTCAAATAAACAAACATTTATTATTGGGTTATCCCACATTTTTCATGGAAGGAGGACCATATTAGAAGAAGAATTATAGTGTAAAAACATTCTGACAACCTTTATAGAGTTAATAATTGTATCATATTGGCTAGACTTTTCCTGGCGGAGCCTAGTGCTGCATTGCATACCTTTAAAGGGGAATAAAGCATCTATC
The DNA here is from genome assembly GCA_019776745.2 of Taxus chinensis. Lineage (NCBI taxonomy): Eukaryota > Viridiplantae > Streptophyta > Pinopsida > Cupressales > Taxaceae > Taxus > Taxus chinensis. The sequence continues at coordinate 245,125,937 of CM034155.1, read as the reverse complement.
TCTAATTGTTGTTTATTCTTTCACTTTTGGGATCTCTCTCTTTTCATGAAGAATATGAAGGAAATTTATTTAGAAACAAAAAAAATATTTCTAACTCTTCTCAATGTGAAGAATAACATCTGGTTTTCTTTTCATAGAAAAATGGTGGACGACACACTTTATCTTCATGTCATGCCAATACAAGTAGACATATGCCCATATATAGTTTTCCTCATGCCTTTTTTTGTTAGTGATTCCTATATTATAATGGGTATATGCTCATGCCCTAAACATTCTAATATAAGAAATGTTGAAATATAATGTTGTATGCTCATTCTAAACATTATAATACTTGCAATATTGAACTTAGTATGTTTAGTACTTCTATATTACTCATAGCTTGTCCACAATGGAAGATGCTAGTGGAGAGGTAAAATTTACTTACTCTATATTTATTTAATAATGGGAAGTTTCCTATTCTCTCATACAAACAAACAAACATTTTTTCAACTTATCTTGAATACAATGTAAATTTTCTAATACATAAAAAAATGATATGAATTGAATGAGCATATGCCTATTCAATTATAATATGACCAATAGAGGAAAGTTATTGTCATTTTAGCGCTTCTATGGTAATCATATCTAACTCTACAATATGCGATGATACTGGAGAGATAATATTTATTTTGTCTTTTTTTAAGAATGGGAAATTTCCCTTTCTCTCTTACAAACAAACAAACAAACATTTTTTTCATTTTTTTCTTAAATACAATTGTATCATTTTACCTGGAATAACCCTATAGAAGCCAGTTTTTGGCTTGGCCAGGGGTTTGACTACATACTGATGTAACCTAGAATTCACAGATACACTCTAGACGTGTTGACACATCACTCAGCATAGGCTAAGCACTCACACGAAGTGCACAAAGGTACCAGGCCCCTCTTTAGGGTTGTTGTAGCAGGATGTTAGCATGATGAAGTAACAAAGATATATACCTATAACTAATCCATCATCACAAGGTGTATAACATAACCAAATCTATGAATGAATATACTTAAGTTTCAATCATGGCTAAATCAATAACATGAAATGATCAAAACATACAGAATAATACTCAGGTTCAACCAATATCCTTCATATATTAATCATAATAGTAGCACAGAAGCTTCATACAATAATAGTAATCATGCGCGCATGGATCTGATACAATTATCTAGTCACATACACACATATATATCTATCTCACATCTACGTCTCTATATAATAAGTAACTTGACTCATATATATAGGGTGGGGACTTTCCCTTCACTTTTTAGCTACTCCATAAATAGGCCGCATGCTAATAATAGCCACACGCCGTTTACAAACATAGCCACACATGCAACTATGTTATTTATAGATCTATTACAGTTAACTGAGGTGATGAATCTATTATTGGATCACCTCCATGCAAAAGCACTTTGATCCGATCCTCTGAAGATAGACAATGTGTGGCGCGCAAGTCTCAGCGTTGTTTGTGTGTTCCGCATGCCAACCTATGAAAATAGACTTTATCCACAAAATCAGCTAAGTCCCGAACACTTGAATTTATACTTCGCACACGAATCCATCTTATTCCTTTGCACTCTTGATCCTGGCCCACTTCCCTACGCGGCCTCTGTGTGTGAGTTCTGCTAAGTGTTTTCTCTTATCAACATTACCCCACACTAATCTCATTGTCACCTTGACAATGGGTATGCCAAAAACTGAAATGGAAGAATGTGAATAAAGAATACTTAGAAAGAATATGAATGAATAAAATAATGTCTCATGCTCCAGGATCTTCTGCTCCATCCTGAAGTATTAACTCTGGATACTCCTCTTTTATTTCAGCCTGTAAGGCCTACCAATCAGTCAATTCCTTTTCCACTTGCTCTAGTATGTCCACAACGATGGACTCCAGATCATCTTGTGTTACCTCCCCCTTTTCATTCTGTAGTACCAACATAATGTTGGACATTGAATTATGATTTCCCTCTAGCACATCCATTCTCTAGGCAATGAGTTTTCGAAGCTCATCTAACCTCTCCTTATGTGACGCTTGTGCTGCGGCTAGTTCCTCGCACTTTTTCTTTACCAAGGTCAACCTCTTAGCGCATCCTAAGGTTTCATATTTCATGGCCTTTTGTACTTCATTATCTTCTGCTAGGGTTTTCACTTTTATCAGCATTTCAGGAGCTGTGCATATGTTCAAGGCATAATCTACCTTCTTCAATTCTTCTTGAAGAGCCTGCAGTAGTCCATTGTATGATGCAATCTTCCTCGCTACTACAACTTTAGCCCTTTCAACCTCCTGTTTAGGATCCTTTGGCTTTGGCATCTGGATGGTGTCATCTTCCATCATCAAATCTACCAAAGTCCTCACATAGTGCATAACTGAGGGAAACTTTGTTGGTACCTTGGACTCTTGATGCAGGCGTTCCTTAATCACGTGATCTCCAATTTCCTCCTCCATACTCAGTAAAGTATTATTTTTTCTCTGCTCTAGGTCCTTCTCCTAATTTAAGCACACTATTTCCGGATCCTTCATCTTTATTTCCTTGCACAATGCCCTTATTGTGGCAGCCTTATCCATGTTTCTCCTGGCCACTTCAGCTGATACTTTCACCAGTGTGTTACTCACTTGTTCATCTGACATAACAGTGGGTTTCACTATTATGTGCCTCGCCTATGGTGTCTTCCTTAATCACCTAGACACACATGAATCCTCGCATACATCGAAGTCTAGATCATCCATGTGGGTATGCATTGACCATGACAATTGCTTCCTGGTGTGCATTGTCACCATGTCTTCATCCATAAGCTCCTATCCAAATAATTCTTTTTGCTCAACGGTGCTCTGGAACCTGGCACAGAAAATATTCTCTGTGTCCTCCACATACCCCATGATAGGATCACTATGCTCCCCACTCATCCTTCTTGTCCTTGGCTCTCTTGGAATTTGAGCCTCAAGGTTTAGAATCTGAGTTGTATCTTCAATAGTTCCATGTGTCGTTTCTGACTTCTTTTCCTCCCCTTCTTCTTTATTCTTCATCTCCTCATCTCTTTTTTCTTTTTTTTCTTCTTAGATGTTCTAGGGATCCTATTCTATCACATGCAGTGTTGGATATGCATGTGCACTCTCCCCTGATTCCTCTACCTCCTCATCTAGCCGCATCTTTCTTCGTCTCTTCTTTTCGGAAGGTTCTTGTGTTGGTGAGAGGCGTGGTGAATTTCTCACAATCTGAGGGGTTTGCATCCTTATGCACTTGAACACTTTCTTAAATATTTGATCTCATTACCCCACCTTAGTGTCTTATGATTCATCGTCCTTCCATGGCGGAGTACTCGTGCGCTCAGCTTCTTTCTTGCCAATTGGTTTTCATCTCCTTTGCACTAAGCCTCCACTGTCTTCATGCTCATCCTCTTCATCTTCAACATGAATGGGCTTTGATGGCTTTGGTGCTGGAATGTTTTCCATTGTATGTACACCCTTCGGTGGCCCTAGAAGTGTGAATTCATTCTCCACATATTTGTTACTCTCCATCTTTGGCTTTAGTTGCTTGTAAACCAATGATTCCCCTTTATCTCCCACAGCAAGGCTCACGGGGTTTATACTTAGTACCTCTGAAATGACGCTCTCAATATAGGCACTCTTTCCTGGGTGCACATACTTCTTCTGCAAGGTGTGATAGTGACAATCCACATTGTCTGCATTGAACATCGACCTCCTTGTATATGTGAATCTATGAACGGATGCTTGGAAGTACCTTGCTGTGAATGCGTAAGGTAACTTGCACCAAGGATTCCATGATCCATCTGTCATTAGAAAGTGCGCGATGTAAGAATTCTGGTAAATAGAAAACTAAACTTGTTGTCCCACTACCGAAGGAAATTCTTTCGGTATGTGCCACTATTCCTCAAATGCCGCACAAAGCCTTTCATACAACTTCTCTGCTCTCTCCTTCACATCATCTGTCATGGCCCCTTTGCATAAGTACTTGTTGAATCTTTTAGCTGGGGATTTTTTTGTCATGGGGTACTCCCATATTTTCTCCTTAGGTCTGTCTGGTACCCCAATTTCCATGAAGACCAATGTAAGTAGGACAACGCCAAAACTTATCTTACTTCCCGTGCACGCTTCCTCCATTATTTGTTATGTAATGAAGCCTGCAATGTTGTATACGACTCCCTCCAACATACACTTTGCCACATACAACCACATGGTGTTCACTTGTGACCATCTCTCCTGGTCATTAAATTTGGTAATAAGGTGTGCCACTACCTTCACAACTGGACAATTCTTCATCTTGTTAATATCCATCCCGTGCGGACCCTTCTGGTACCCAAACTCCATCCAGGTTTCTAAGATAACAGCTTTATCTGCTAAGTCATTTTCGATATCTTCTTCCGTGGCCTTCAAACCTGTAACCGTGGAGATCAGCGCAGATGACAATCGAACCCTTCATCCTGCAAAATAAATGAAGTCCTCATAGACTCTTCTCATCAGCCATCTATGCAAGGGCTCATACTTCCCGAAATATGGAAGCTCATAAGGTTGATAAACATGTATTCTTTTCAAAAGCTTCTCTCCCACATCATCGTACACTGGCATGTCATCTTCAGTCCGCTTATCTATTTGTGAAGTGAGCAGGGCATCTATTTGCTTCTTGTTGTTTGAGGTTCTATGGTTATACTCGCTCACTTTGCTCTTCCTTATGTGAGATTCCCATTCTTGCCTGAAAATGACCCCTTATGGATACTGCATTTCCAAAAAAAATCTTTCAGGGGCCATTTTCTCTTCCTCAACTACTACCTTCTTCTTTCCTTTTGATCCCGCTACTATGGCCTTATTGGGAGCCATTTCTACCTTGCAATTGTATGTAAATACCTTCTTTGCAACTCTTTAATGGCCGAATCAAACCCTAACCTAATTCAAATGTGCCCTAGGTGAAAAACTCATGTCCTATCTCCTCTTTGTCATCTTGCTTCATTCAAACCCTATTTCACTAGGGATGCAAGCTCCTTCTATGCATAGATCTACTTTCCATGCATGGTTTCACCTCCTACACACCTTGAATGGTTTACATGGCTCTTCGTACTTAGCTCTTCTTTAAATAATCTCAATCGCAAACGGTAAAAATGAACTCACATCCCATCCTTATATACATTTTCAAATTTTGATGCATTAATTGCTCCTCCATCTACTAAATATTCCCTCATTCATTGTCAAAATTTGTTATTTCCATGCAGTACATCTTCGCGCCACAACTATAACCTTCTAGCATGCCTTCCTACCTTCTGGTCACAGAATTCTCTTCAGCGCATGCCCTAGCACCTGAGTACGTCATCACTGCACCTTCTCCTAGTAGTTATCATGGCCACCGCTTACCTCGCGTTGTAATTTCCTTTCATTCATCTCCATCCTTGGTCACTTTTGAGAAGCAATATTTTTAATTTTGATAAGTACCCTTAACATCTTATTCCTTTTATCTTTTAATTTCACCATTTTGTACCTGGATATCAATAACCACCCCACACGAAAAGTATGTGTAGTCCTTTGTGCATCAACATGCTTCATATTATAGTTAGCTTCATGTGCGCAAGTGGACTTATTACAAAAAAACAAGAACTAAATTGACAAAGCATAGCGACAATGAAAGAAATACATTAAAGAAATGCAGAAATGGAAACCTAATCTAACTGGCAATATTGCCTTATTACAAACACCAAGAAGACTTTTTTATAGTAGGGCTTTAACCTACTCCCGTTAAAGTAACCGGGTAGTCGTGTCCTGTTAAGTTCTTCTAACTATAAAGTTCCTAACTCAAGTATGTGAGTGATAACATACGGCCCCAACCAATGTACCTTAAGCTTTCCTAGATGGCACAAAAACTTAGAGTCATAAAGAAGTACCATTTGTCCAACTTCAAGCTGCTTATCCCTTATATGTCTATCATGCCATGCTTTCTGCCTTGCCTTTCTTGCTTTTGACTCCAACATGCTATTTCTCATCAGTGATCCAGCTGAACCATCTTCTCAATCCATTCTTCCAAATCTTTCTCATCAGCTAGACCTCTAGTGCGTGCAATGCGCAGAGAAGGTAATAGGAATTCTATAGGAAGAACAACTTCCATGCCAAATACCAATTGAAATGGTGTGGCCTTGTTCAATCACTTATAAGTCATTCTGTAAGGCCAAATAACAGCTGATACCTTATCATCCCAATCCTTTCTTCCAACATCACAAATATTGGTCAATGTTTGGCTTAGAATCTTGTTGAAAGCCTCAGCAGTTCCATTCGCTTGAGGGTGATAGGGTGTAGTCTTATGGTGTGCAACTGTAAACTCATCTAACAGAATCCTAATTGTCTCATTCAAAAAATTTGTTCCCCTATCACTTTTCAAACTTAAAGGACATATGTACCTTATAAGTACATTCTCCCATAGAAACCTAGCTGGTGTAGCTATTGTACATTCCGTCGTAGGTGCTGCTTCTACCCATCTTGTAAGATAATCTATGCAAGTAGTGATATAGCATAATCCAGTCCTACGCGCAGCTAGTGAAATAGGTCCTACAAAGTCAATTTCCCATTTTTCAAATGATATTGCACTTGTAATTAGTCGTAAAGGCATCTCATCCCTCTGTCCTGGTCTACCTAGACACTGACAATGGTCACATGCCTTGCAATACTCTTTATAATCCTTATACAATGTTTCCCACCATAAACCAGCAAGTAAGATCTTTCACGCAGTAGCGTCACCTGCATAGTGGCCACCTGCAATACCACCATGTGTTTCCTCCATTATATCCTTGCATTCATGCTCTAATACACAACGACGTAACACTTCATCTTTGCTTAACTTGTATAGGTCACCACTGATCAACATGAATGGTGCCGCACGTATAGCAAGTTGTTTCTTTTTCAAAGCCTTCATGCCTTCTAGTGCCATACCAGTCCGTAAAAAGACTACAATATCCTCTAATTACGATGGCGCATGTTGTAACCTATACAACTAGGCATCCGACATTGTCTCCTCAATTGTCTATGCTTCTTCACCTGATTGAATTCTAGACAAGTGGCTTGATCCAGAATTACTTTTCCCTGGTTTCACCACAACTATAAAGTCAAACTCTTGAAATAAGAGTATCCATCTACATATGCACCCCTGTAATACGGGCTTATTCAATAGGTACTTCAAATCCATGTGATCTGTATAAAACACAAATGGTGTGGCTAACAGATGCTATCTGAACTTGTACAATGCATATATCATAGACAAAGCTTTGTGCTCTGTAGTTGTATAATTTTGTTCAGCAGGGGTAAGATTTCTACTAGCAAAACAAATGGGATGATCCACTATACCTTCTTCAGGTTGAGCTAACACAATGCCAATGGCCATGCCAGAGGCATCCACATGTGCATGAAAAGGTTTATCCAATGAAGGAAAATTCAAGATAGGTGCGGTAGTAAGTTTCTCCTTCATTATCTAAAATGCACACTGTTGTGATCCTCCCCAATAGAATGTACCTTTCCCCTTAAGTAAATCTTCCAAAGGTGCGGAAAATTTGGCATACCATTTGATGAACTTTCTATAATATCCTATGTGACCTAAAAATCTACGCACCTCACTTTGACTGACAGGTGCTTTCAGGACTAAAATGACTACAAATTTAGTTTGATCAACCAACAACCCTTCCTTTCAAATTATGTGCCCTAACAGTATTCCAAAAGGTGTAGCAAATATGCACTTCTTAATATTCAACGAGATACTCAACTGTCTGCATATTTCAAACATTAAGCGCAAATTGTCACGATGATCTTTAATAAGCCCATATACTATCCAATCATCTAGATAGACCAGCAAGAAGTTGTGAATAAAATCCTTGAATGCTTGAACAACTATCTGTGAGAATACAATAGGTGCATTTTTTAATCCAAAAGGCATCACAGTATAGGAAAAACTACCTCATTCAGTAGTAAATGTTGTCTTTTCTTGATCTTCCAGAGAAATCCTAACCTGATGATACCCTGAAAACCCATTTGTAAATGAATATATCTCACGCCTAGCCACTCCTAATATCTCTTCTATGAAGGGCGTAGGAAAAGGATCTCTAACACATGCTACATTCAAATCCCTATAATCAACACAAATTCGAATCCTACCATCCTTCTTGATACTTATCACCGTAGGAGTAACCCATTCTGATTCATCCAAGGGTCGAATGATTCTAGATTTCAGCATCTTATCAATTTCTTCCTTTACTTTCTCACACAGATTGGGATTCATTCGATACGGTCTCTTTCTAACAGGGCGTGCACCTTCCTTAATAGTTATCTTCATTTATCGAAGTGATTTATAAATACCTTTAAGTTCATGGTACCCTCTACGGAATAATTCCTCATAGTCTCTAAGCAACACTATGATCTTTGCCACTTCTTATTTTGTCCAGTAGTCTCCAATTATCACTTCCTTAGGTTCTGCTTCCGTTCCAATGTTTACCTTCTTTGTCTTCATGGGTTCATGATATGCATGCGTATCTGCATCTGCACTGTCTAAGACCTCACGTGCTCCATGTGAATGATCAACATCTAAGTTCTCAACTTCCTCATCATCAATTATGTAAACCATCTTCCCTTTCTCTTTCTCAAAGCAAGCACATTCAAGTAATATGGAGTCATCTTCTTCTTCTTCAAAACATGCTCCTGTCTCTGTCTCACCAAATAATTCCTGAATAATCTCCCCCTCTTTCCCACTATCTCCCATAGTTAAGTGCTTGATAAAGCTCGATACCTTGTCCACTGGTGGTTTGGTTGAGAAGAAGTCAAAAGTTTGGATCATGCCTGCAATCAAATCCTGCCAATTTCCAGTTTCTCTATGTAGTTCGGCATATACATACCAAACACATGTGCAACCTTGTAGAGTAGAATATAATCGATGCACCCAGATTGAAGGTGGTAATGCTTCATGTCCTACTCTCCAGAGTCTCTCACACTGCTGAATGTGATGCTGAACAGGTTGATCACCATTATAAATGAAAATCTATGTAGGTGCATTGTTCCTTAGAAACCTAGTAGATAAGGCGGTTCCAATCTCCTTCCATTCCATAAGATTATCTCTGTGAACTAACCACTAGTGCGCTTCCATTCCGCGCAAGGTATATGCTAACATATCTCTTCTGTTCACATGGTCTGTCCATTTTACCTTCATGGCTTGTAAAAATACAGTCAAATCTTTTGCTCCAGTATACCACGGTAATGAGCGACTTATGCATCTTACAGAGCGAAAACCTTTCTTACAAGCAACCACTCGCTTCACCTCACACACCACTAGTTCATACGTATCGTGAGCCCAATTATCACAAGAAATACTCATAGTATCACTGATAGACTGATAATCTTCTGAATGCAGGATTCCCTCCTTTGATGGCTCATTGACCTCTGGGTCCCAAATAACGCGTACATAAATTCTATTCAAATCCTCCTCACTTAGAGGATTAACATAAGGAGTGGATTTCCCATATGTCAAAGGTATTACAACCCTTTCTTCCTTGTTCTCAAATCTGATATACCCCTTGTTAAATCTCAAATCAGCATTATTTGCATAACAGCAAGGGTGCCCAAGCAAAGATGAAAAGTTGTCTGCTTCCACGAGTGTTAATACTTTGAAATCCCCTGTGAATTTGGCCCCTTGTATTGTTATTGATGCATCCTTCAGAACCCCTATGGGAGTAGCCTTAGTCCTGTTTTCCATAAACAACACATTAGATGATGGATGCAACGGAGGTCTCCCCATTTGTACCCATGCATCCAATGTAGGTACATTTACTTCCGCACCTGTATCAATCAAGATGTTTCTCAAAAACCAACCATCCACAACAACATTCAAAGTTATTTCCTTATCATAGTCAATGCTATCAGGAGGGAGATTTAAATGGATTATATGTTGTCTAGTCTCAGTTCCCGCATGCAGAGTATTCCCCTTCAACCAATTCCCCAATAAAGCAATAATATTCTCCTAGCACAACATTCTACATACCTCTTTGACATCATCAATATCAGAAGGGGCCTTTTCTGTCTCCTTCTTATGCTCCATTTTCCTGGATTGCTCTTTTAAACACTGTATCTCACCTTGAAGATTCCTGAGAACCTCCATGGTCTCTTGATAGACTTCCTTATGATGAGCTGGATCTGGATACCGGGCATGCAAAACCTTCTTTCTAGTGATTTTCGACTTCTGGTACAATGCCTCTTTCGTGCGTGCCGCTTCAGCTCGTGTGGTAATCTTCACTGTTACTACCTTAGGTTCTGGTATTAACCTAGGCATCCATTGATTCTCTACCACGCATTAGATCCTAACCATCCATGTGCCTTTATTCTCTTACTTTTTCTTCTTCCATAGATGCTCATACAAGTCCGAACACTCCTCATAACTATGTCCCTTTCCACAAAATGAATAGGAGATATTCTATGGTCATTCGTGCCTATATTCGTCAAGTGATCCACATGTATAACATGTTCCACGATGGAACTCATCTCTTCCCCCATCTTTTCCTCATCCTCCATATCCACCTTGATACCCCCATCCTCTTCCACGACCTCCTTTAAATCACCCATCATTCCTGTCATAGCGTGTTTGATTATAATCACAATCCTGGTGCTCATTCTTACCCTTAGAATTATTAGCCACACTTGTCTATCAAACCCCAATATCTATGACATCATGGATCTGGCCAATAAATCTATAATCCTCAGTATCATGGGTCATGGACCAAATATTTTTTCAGTAACAAGACACATTCTTTCTGATTGCGTGTTGTAACTAGGGATAGTGACTAGCGTCATGATTCAAATGATAGATTTCACAGTTTAACAGTAATGAACGTACATATCTGCGAGGACAACTATCCTTGGTGTGACCCTCCACTTCAAAATCTATACACCAAATCCTTGAATGTGTTTCATGAGCTGAATTTGTTGATAGTTTCTCTAACTGCTTCACCATAGCTTTTATCTAGGCCTCTAAGAATAGGCTAACTCCAGTGTCAATGCTCCTAACTGCCTCAGCCCGCAAAGCTGCTTTCAATGCTTCGTGCGGGTTAGTGTACATCTTATGCAACAACAATCTCTTAAATGGGGTAATCATCCCTCCAACAAACCATTTTACACGTTAACTTGCATGTATATCATAAGAGAGATTTGATAAAAGTGTCTTAAAACAGGCATCATACTCACGTACAATCTTGGTAGTGCCTTGCTTAATATCCTTGAGTGTGCTTATACTCTTCTGCTCAAATTCTGGGATATGGAATTCTTTCAGGAAAGCATCCTTTAATGCTGTATAATCAATGCATGTTTGATTGGGATTAAACTTCCTATACCATTTGTGCACACGCGCCTGTAATGTAGTAGCAAATTGACTTTCCTTGCACTTAGAAGTCGTGATACCTTTCGCGCGCCACAAAATTTCACACATATGCACATGTTCAACAACATCTTCAATACCTCTATACTCCGTGAGACGAAGGGACATCTCCATATAAATATTTTGAGGTTGTTGTGGGCCTTGTCCACCCGATCCAAAACCTCTTTTATTTTTTCTACCTCCAGAACCACCAAATCCACTGGAACTAGAACCACCTATACCTCCTGATCCTCCACCTGAAGTTGGAATAGGGCCTATAGATGTACTTCCATGTGTCCCAACAGCAGTACTATATTGGAAACCCATTGTCTATGAAGTAGTTCTACTTCCAAAGGTGAATCCAACATTCTCTGTGTTCATATTATATGTAAATGATGCACCTAAAAATGTACCCCCAAATAATAATGAAATTGTTTGTCCTGCCATTGATGTAATTAATTTTTGACTTACTCCCACTCTCTTACTTCCTAAATGAAAGTGCTTTCCACCTATTGTACTAGATACTGGAAAACCAAGTGCAAGGGAAAGGTTATCAGGTAGGTTCAGATGCGCGCCCATGGCCCAGTTCATATCTGCTGGCGTGCTTCCATGTGAGGCCAAGGGGCATTCCCTGTCATGTTTTCCTAGATGGGGGAGTTCCTGATATAGTCTATTGATGCACAGTCTATTGATGCACGTCAATGGACTCTATTGACACGCATCAACAGAGGCAATTGATGCACATCAATAGGCTATGTTGACACACGTCAACAGAGTGCATTGACGTGCGTCAATGGGCTCTGTTGATGTTGTGTTGACGCACGCCAAGGATTGTTATTGACGTTGTATCATCACGCGCCAAATTTGCACCAGTGTCTATAACTCTGATTTCTCTGGCTTGAAAAACCTAGCAAAAATTTGGTTTTGGAATACTGTCAAATTCACCTTTCACTAAAATTGGTTATGGGGATATTCGCCAGGTATTTTCCACCTACAATTTTCTATAGGTGTCTTAAAATGAACCCTAATAGGCATATGTAGGAGCTACAAAGACAAGTTGCTGAGCTCACAAGAGAAGTCACCGGCCTTAGAAGGAGACATGCAAATGGGGATGCAGATCCAAATAGTGATATTGAAGAAGTACCTCCATTAGTGAATGGAGGAGATGAATAAGATAATGAGAGAGATGAAGAAACCTTAAATGAGAGACCATTTGAGGAGAGATTGATCCAGGATTTAAATGGAAAGGATGAAGGCATCAAGATTACTGTTCTTGATTATTGTGGAGGGTTACGACCAGAGGAGTTGATTGATTGGTTAAATCGCATGGAAAAATTCTTTGAGTGGAGAACCCTTTCAAAGGAGAAGAAGGTTAAGTTTGCATGCACTAAGTTGGCCGAACATGCATTGATCTGGTGGGATCACCTACAAAATGAAAGAAATAGGAATGGAAAGGGCAAGATTTGAAACTAGAATAAAATGGTAAAGAAGCTAAAAGAAAAATTTCTTCTTATATATTATGCTCAGACACTCTTTCAGAGATTCCAAAACCTAAGACAGAAGGATCTCATCATTGAGGAGTATACTAATGAATTTTACAAGTTTTCAATTAGGGTGGAATAGGGAGAGATTGAAGAACATAAGGCTACACGGTATATAAATGGTCTGAGTTACACCATACAAGATGATCTGAGTATGCTCAGGATCCATAGCATGGATGATGCTTATCAACTCACATTAAAGGTAGAAGAAAAGAACAAGAGGAATAATTTTAGAAGAGGAGTGAAGAGAGGTCCATCATCATCTCCAATGAGAGGAAGGGATAGATTTGAATCTACAAAAGGTGAATCCTCTAACACAGAAGGGCATGAAGATTCTGTTCAAAGCCATGGTAACTACCAAAGAGGTAGGGGGTTTCAGAGGGGAAAATGTTATAGTGGAGGACAAGGCTGGAATAGCCCCCAAAGACAATATACATGTTACAGATGTGGTGAAGAGGGGCAAGAGATTTTGAGTGTCCACACTATCCTACACAAGATATATGGCAAGGAGAACAACCACGATTAAATCTGGTTGAAGATGAAGAGGAAGAAGAAATGGAGGTTGCTGCAGACTTGGGTGAAACCCTCATGATAAGGAGGACGATGATTATCCCAAGGAGAAAGAACATGATGTTGTTGGTGCTGATTCATGGCTACGAACAAATATATTTTGAAAAAGATGCACCTCCAGAGGAAAGGTATGTAAAATTATTATTAATGGTGGTAGTTGTGAAAATATGGTTTCAACTATAATGGTTGATAAACTCAATCTAAAATGTGAGAAGCACCCATATCCCTATCGTATATCATGGTTCAAGAAAGGAAATGAGGTAACCATAGATAAAATATGCCTTATAAATTTTTCAATTGGGAATACCTATAAGGATGAGGTGTGGTGTGATGTTATCCTAATGGATGCATGCCATATATTATTGGGTATCCCTTGGCAATATGATAGAAAGGTTACACATGATGGAGGGAAAAATACATATACCTTTTTGAAGGATGGTGTAAAGGTGGTATTGTTACCCTTCAAGGAAGAAGAGAAGAGTGAGGGATTATTGGCTACAAAAGAGTTTGTTACAGAAATGGAAGAAGCTGGATGGTGTTATGCACTAATGTCAAAGAAGGTGGAGATAGAAGATTTTAATATGCCTGTTGTTGTAGAAAAGGTACTTGTTGATGCAAAATCACAGCACCCCTGGATGCAGATCAGGCTTCTAGGTTGATCACTCAGGCATCCAGTGTGATTGCACAACATTGAAACCTCTCTCCAAGCGTGGGACTTGTGAAACTGAGAGAGGAATCTCCAGAGAAGGCTGGTTCCTGCTCCTAAACTACCTGCCACAAGCTATTCCAGTGCAGGAAAGCTAATCTAATCCTAATCTAACCATGCCAAGGAGACAGAGAGAGAGAGAGAGAAAGGAAAAGAACAAAATCCTACACTAAAATGGTGATACACCAGAGAAGGAGAATGTTGGACATCTATCAAAACTGCCATAGAACAAAGAGAGGTGAGCAATGGGAAGGATGGACAGATGCATCACAGGCCCAAGGATAGATTTCACACAGAAAATGTCCCAAAACTCCATGAACACAGCTCTAAACCTGAAATGAACATTCAAACATGCACAAATACCTGCAATGAAGAGAGGCAAGAAGAGAACAAGCAAAAACGAGCAAGGATGGACAGATGCATCACAAAACACGTTTTGTTGCTCCAGAAGTTTGCACAGAACATCATTTCAATAGTAAAAGACAAAAACGCCATTACAGAGCAAGGGAGGAGGTTCGAACTCCATTTTCAACCCTAGAGAAGAAAAGAAGGGAGGGCAGAGCAGAAAAGATGAACAACTTGTTTTTTTTTTTTTAGAATGAGCCAAATCTGGCTTTTACACTGCATGGGTCGAGCCCAGGAGACAGAAACATACAAAAACGTGAAAGCCCATTCCTCCTTGACTGTAGATGTATTAAAACGGCATGGGAGACCTTACAAACCCATACCCTGCCATCTTTGACTGATTTGGAAGAGAATGCGACCCATTCTGCATTAAATCTGGTAGCTGGAATGTCACTTCTGGCCATGAACACGCGTCAGATCCGTTTCTCAATTTTCTCTCTCCAGACTGCACAAAAATTCAAGATCAACCCCAACATCATGTAGATAATTTCATAATATTTCCGTTGATATAAAGAACGTGCAAATCCGAGCTCTGGATCGAAAGTTATGGCGATCTGAAGATTTAGGGCACAAAACAGGCGAAAACGTGTTTTGAAATCTTTCCCGCGCTCTGCCACCTGGATGACACGTGTCAAGCGCTGATTGGTCGAGCAATTATCTCTCCTTCACCTTTCGGCGGGCTTTCTTTTGAAATTTCCTTGTGGGCCCCTTAAACTTGGACACGTGTCCTCTTCTGATTGGCTCGGGCTGAACCTTCAAAACTCACCCCTTTGACTTTTTGGACTATCTCCCTTGTGACACGTGTCGTGATTCTGGTTGGTTCTCGGCCCTTTGCCGGCTCCTTCGCGTCCACTTCACGTCCATTATGTCCCAGATGGTCCCAGTGACTGTCTTGGGCCCAAAACTTCTGATCCGCCCAGAAATGGGCTTCCTCGTCCCTCACTTGGCAGATGACACGTGGTGTTGCATTGATTGGCTTTCGGCTCCTTTGGCTGATCCGCGTCTGCGCGCGTCCCTTCGTCCCGGATGTCCTGAACTGCTTCAGACAATTTCCTCTATTTTGGGTGATTCGTCCGGTTCGCAGTCCTTCGCGTCCATCATGGCCCAAATGTCCCTTTGCTGCTTGGGGGCGAATTGCTTCCGAACCGACCGAAATGGGCTTCCTGTTGCTTCACCTTCGGCCGATCGCGGCCGGTTCGCGTACTTCGCGTACTCTTGTCCTGAACTTGTCCCGCTCAGCAGACTTAGTTGCAAAATTTTCTTCCTCTTCCAGCCGGATTCGGGCATTCTCTCGTCCTGCACGTTGTACTTCTGTCCCAGATGTCCCTTTGCTTCATGAGCTACCTAGAGGCTTGTCGGCCGATCCGTGCCTAGATGTCCCTAATGTCCCGACTGCCCCTAGGACTAGGACTTAGCCAATTTTCGTGAATTTTTCCTGGCCCGAGCCTGTCTTCTGCAACTTTTTCGCATTTTCTCAGAGCTTGCTCTCTTCAACTCTCAGACAGGGGACTTAGAAAATTTTTGAGGGGACTCAAGCAACATGAATTTTTGGCCCTGAATCAATCAATTTTCCTGGGACTTTGAGAATTCTGATGCATGTTATCAAAATTAAACCCTGGGCGGTGAATTTTGGATAACGATTTGGCGACTCAGCGGGGTCATCTGCCTGCTAGATGAACTTACCAGTTAGCCTGAAGCAATCCATTGGGCCATGGAGTCATGAGTTGTAAGCCTGAACAACTGATCTAAACTTTGAAAACCTCCCTCTGAGCCACTTGAAACCCACCGGACATGGAGTTGTTCTCACCAAAATGCCACTGAAACGAACTGTGCAAGAGCAAAACCAGCACAAAAAAAACTATGTACAGAACTAAAAATCATACATGCTCCAAATGGAACATGCAGAGTGTGCACAAGCACTTCTTCTGCTGAAAGAAAACCTACCTACTCTACTCTAACTAGAAGCAAAAGCAAGCTAAACAAACTCTGCAACTGGTTGTGAGAAATAGCTTCCCTTTCTCAAAAGTGGCGGCCATGCAATTGATTTGGAGCTGATCATGGCTGTTAGGATGAGTGGAAAATCAACAAGAAGCTGGTATTCCACCCAAATCATCAAGGTGTCAGCTGAAAACAAATCCAATACCTCTTTTAGTTGCTTTGCGTTTGGATTGAAGAGGCATGACAGCTGATCCTTGGTACTTTGTAGCTCACCCTCATGCTCAGAAGCAAGCATGACTAGTTGTGGCTTCTCCTTTGGCTCCAATAAAGCCAAATACC
Organism: Taxus chinensis; assembly: GCA_019776745.2. Taxonomy (NCBI): domain Eukaryota; kingdom Viridiplantae; phylum Streptophyta; class Pinopsida; order Cupressales; family Taxaceae; genus Taxus; species Taxus chinensis. The sequence goes on along the minus strand of CM034155.1, from coordinate 245,109,032 downwards.
TGATTGGGCAAGGTCTGATCCGTTGAGTATGCCCGTAATTCTGATTTTCAACTCCAATAATGGAGTTCTCTTGTAGACCTTCCTGAATGGATGGTGTGGGAAGCAATGGTAGAAGTTCCTTCTGTCCCTTTCTCTTCCTCCAATGAAGGACATGAAAGATTAAAATCTTCCAATCTTGATTCCAAAGAGCTACTATAAGATGCAGGCTGCTGCAAATGAACGTTCTCCTTCATGACAGAAGACTCAAGTGTTTGGAATGTGGATGATGAAAGAGAGAATGGTGAAAACTCAACCGGTTCTTCTTCATCAAAACAGTCCTCCAAATCTGATAGATAAACTGCCTCATTGCTGTCCTGCTGCAAATGTTCAACCTCCTCCCATGGCATGTCCTCTTGATCTGCAACTCAATCACCATGGTTTCTTTCATCCCTCCAGCATTGAGTTTGAGGGGTCAAACTCTTCTTCAGTACCAGAACTTGGGAGAGATGAAGTAGAGAGAAGAACTGAAGGTTCTTCTATAACCTGCTTTGTGCTCAAACCTCTTTGGATCTGCACTTTTCTCCTCCATAGCTAGAATTGTTCTCCTCTTCTTTTGGATTTGGAGCAGCTTCTCCTTCCTCTAATACTTGAAGAGAATCTTGCTCTTGATTGAACTCTTCCTCCAGCATGAAGTTTGTCAAGTCAAACTCTTCAATCTGCTGCTCTAGAGGACAAGTTGGGACTGCAAGATCTTCTTCTTCTGTTGCAACAAAATCAGTCCTAACCACCACCTATTCTCCAACCCTAGCCTCTTCTGTAGGTTTAACCATCAAGGGGATCTTTGTCATCCCAAATTTGGCAACCAAACTTACTAAGCTCTTAATCATTTCTTCTTTTCTTGGCTCTTCCTCTTGCTGTCCTTGATGACTGAATTTTGCAATTTCTTCTTCCCCACATGGAATTGGAAATGCAAGAGGAGGGATGGGTTGTAACTCAACTGATTTGACATTTTTTTGTGGTGGTGGAGGAGGTGAAACCTCTTGTTTCTTTGGAGGAGGGGGTATTTATGTTAGCTCTTGTGGAGAGGATGACTGTTTGGAAGGGAAAAGGAAAGAAGAATTGAGATGGGGTGGAAGACTGAGGGGATGGAGGGATGGGATTCAACACTTGGGACAGCAGATGGAGAGTTTAAAGCTTGACACTGCTGAGATGAAACAGATTGGGAAAGAGGAAAAGAAAAGGCATGAGAAGGTGTGCTTACCCGTTGACAAGGTTGTTGAATACTCCTCTCATACACCTCTATTTCTTTAATCCACTTTACAAGAAAAGGCAGCATTGCAATCATGAAGTCAAGCTTCTCCTGAGGGCTGTAATGCCTTGGAAAAGGTCCCACCCATGGACAGGGAGTGCTCCAAAACCGATTCCAAATGCTCTCATCTGTGCCTGAGCCCTGGACTGCACTATTTTTACCTCCATATTTTGGATTTTCTCCAACAGACCAGCATCTTGCATCTGATTGTCTTCATTATATGCATACTATTGCTCTTGGAAAGCTCCATAGCCAAACTGACTTTGGCACTGCTGCTCATATGGGTATGCATACTGATCTTGAATCTGCTCAAAATGCTGATTTGGAGGATTTGTAAAACATGTTGGAGGTGTGAATATACTGCTGTTGTTGATGTGAATTCCATGATGGAAATGAATTCATGATTGCACAACTTCATAGAGTGAAAGAAGATGGAAGAGATGGAAGGAATAATGGATGGAGAATGAATGAAAATGAATGGAAAGGGAAGGTCTGCAACTTCAGAGATGGGTTGTTGACCAGATGGGAGTCACCAGATGTTGTTTGCAAGTGCCTCCAAAGGCTGAAATCTTCACAGGAACACATCAACCTGCAAAAGATGAAGTGGAAGACCTCTAAGGTCCCACCGGGCGTGCCAAAACTGTTGATGGTCGCACGGGTGGCTTAATATTTTCTATTTGATAATGAGACACCTCTAAAAGATGAAACTCTAACTTCTGTGATGTCCCACCGGGCGTGCCAAAACTGTTGATGCGGTCGCACGGTGGCTTATGATTTTCTGTTTGATAATGAGACACCTCTGAAAGATGAAACTTTAACTTCTGTGATCTCCCACCGGTGCGTGCCAAAACTGTTGATGGTCGCACGGTGGCTTAAGATTTTCTATTTGATAATGAGACACCTCTGAAAGATGAAACTCTAACTTCTGTGATGTCCCACCGGGCGTGCCAAAACTGTTGATGCGGTCGCACGGTGGCTTAAGATTTTCTATTTGATAATGAGACACCTCTGAAAGATGAAACTTTAACTTCTGTGATGTCCCACCGGGTGTGCCAAAACTGTTGATGAAAAATCACAGCACCCCCTGGATGCAGATCAGGCTTCTAGGTTGATCACTCAGGCATCTAGTGTGATTGCACAACATGGAAACCTCTCTCCAAGCGTGGGACTTGTGAAACTGAGAGAGGAATCTCCAAAGAAGGCTGGTTCCTGCTCCTAAACTACCTGCCACAAGCTATTCCAGTGTAGGCAAGCTAATCTAATCCTAATCTAACCATGCCAAGGAGACAGAGAGAGAGAGAGAGAGAGAGAAGGGGAAAAAAATAGAAAAATCCTACACTAAAACGGTGATACACTAGAGAAGGAGAATGTTGAACATCTATCAAAACTGCCATGGGACAAAGAGAGGTGAGCAATGGGAAGGATGGACAGATGCATCACAGGCCCAAGGATAGATTTCACACAAAAAATGTCCCAAAACTACATGAACACAGCTCCAAACCTGCAATGAACATTCAAACATGCACAAATACTTGCAATGAAGAGAGGCAAGAAGAGAACAAGCAAAAAACGAGCAAGGATGGACAGATGCATCACAAAACACATTTTTGTTGCTCTAGAAGTTTACACTGAACATCATTTCAATAGTAAAAGGCAAAAAATGCCATTACAGAGCAAGGGAGGAGGTTCGAACTCCATTTTCAACCCTAGAGAAGAAAAGAAGGGAGGACAGAGGCCGGAACAGATGAACAACTTGCTATATCTTTTTTTAGAATGAGCCAAATCTGGGTTTTACAATGCATGGGGTCGAACCCAGGAGACAGAAACGTACAAAAACGTGAAAAACCATTCCTCCTTGACTACAGATGCATTAAAATGGCATGGGGAGACCTTACAAACCCATTACCCTGCCATCTTTGACCGATTTGGAATAGAATGCGACCCATTCTGCATTAAATCTGGTCGCTGGAATGTCACTTCTGGCCATTGAACACGCGTCAGAGCCGTTTTCTCAATTTTATCTCTCTAGAATACACACAAAATTCAAGATCGACCCCAGACATCATGTAGAGAATATTCATAAGCTTTCCGTTTGATATAAAGAATGTGAAAATCCGAGTTCTAGATCGAAAGATATGACGATCTGAAGTTTTAGGGCACGGAACAGACGGGAAAACGAATTTTGAAATCTTTTCCCATGCTCTCGCCACCTGGATGACACGTGGTCAGGCTCTGATTGGTCACTGAATAATTCTCTCTCCTCCACCTTTTGGCGGGCTTTCTTTTGAAATTTCCTTGTGGGCCCCTTAAACTGGGACACGTGTCCTCTTCTGATTGGCTCGGGCTGACCCTTCAAAAACTCGCCCCTTTGACTTTTTGGACTGTCTCCCTTGCGACACGTGTCGTGATCTGGATTGGTTCTCGGCCCTTCCGGATCCTTCGCATCCACTTCGCGTCCATTATGTCCCGGATGTTCCAGTGCTTTCTGGGGCCCAAAACTTCTGATCTGCCCGAAATGGGGCTTCCTCGTCCCTCACTTGGCCGATGACACGTGGCGTTGCATTGATTGGCTTTCGGCTCCTTCGGCTGATCTGCGTCTGCCGCGTGTCCCTTCATCCCGGATGTCCCGAACTGCTTGGGACGAACTTTCTCTGGTTTCGGGTGAACTGGCCAATTCGCGTCATCACGCGCCCAAATGTCCCAGATTTCTTCCGGACTGTTTGTTCTCATTTTGGCCGATCCGGCCGGTTTGCGTATTCTTCGCGTACTCTTGTCCCGAACTGTCCCGCTTCAGTAGTTAGTCGTTCACTGCTTCACCTCTTTCGGCCGGATCGGCTTCTCGCGCCCACCGTGTACTTCTGTCCCAGATGTCCCCTTTTCTTGACGGGCCACCTGGAGGCTTTTCGGCCGATCCGCGCCTAGATGTCCCAAATGTCCCGACTGTCCCTAGGACTAGGACTTAGCCATTTTTCATGATTTTTTCCTGGCCCAAGATTGTTTTTTGCAGCCTTTTCACCTTTTTCTCAGAGCTTGCTCTTTTCCTCTAAGACAGGGGACTTAGAAAAAATTTGAGGGGACTCTAGCAACATGATTTTTGGCCCTGAATCAATCAATTTTCCTAGGACTTGAGAATCTGATGCATGTTATCAACAATTACCTTGGGGGGGGAATTTTTGACAACACTTACATAATAAGAATAAAACTTGTTAGGTCATAAGGCTTCTAATCATTCAACACTCAAAAAGATGTTACTGGAGAAATTTGACAAACAAAAATCTCCGTAATGCTAGTTTAAAATCCCCATCTGTCTAATTCACAAGACATTGTTTGTAGGATATAACATCAAACACTTATGATCTGTAGTGTTAGTGGCCATTCCACAAGCCATATTCCCCATAATCTTATTTATTTTATAAGCACTCCTTAACTCCTAACCAATCAATTAGGTCAGAATTAATAATAGAAGAGATAGGATCCAAGCTAGTGCTCACATTTTCTAGCAAATCTACAACCCCATTTACTTCCCAAAAAGCATGTCAAAAGGAAACAGACTAGAAACCATTAGCCAAGAGATGAGATCCCAACAATCATTAATTTAGTTTCCAGCTAGGTTTAGCTCCTTTATTCATAGTAGTGATTATAACATTAGAATCCCCTTCGACTAGTATATTCTTATACCCTTTCTCTATATACAAACACAAACCTTTCAAAATGCCTATATTTTCTACTTCAGTGTTCATGACACGAGGGACCAAGAACTGTCAACACCAATCCGGCACTATGATAATTCTTCACCAGGAACTCCTCGTGCTATGATTATTAAATAATGCACAGAGCTTAGTTTGGTGGATGTAATTTGGAAACACAACAACAAACATAACACAAGAATACCATAGACTATGATAAGAAGAAATAATGATAAATCTGAAATATCAGTGTAAATTATAATATCAACATGAAATTGTTACAATCTCACCCATGAGGTTCTTCAAGTGTTATTAACTTCACTTGCCTTCAAACAATAACTATGGGAGAAACTTCATAATTACACCTCTTAATGGGTTCTTTAACACACCTTCAAAATGATGGCTTCCTTTACACACTTACTCATACAATATTTCTCACTACTTCTCTCTATGCTAAATGAGGGGGGGGGGGCCTTTTATTTATAGGACTTCAGGCTTATCCACCTTATCTCTAAGATAGGATAAGAAATCTCTTCCGGCCAATCATATTCCATGCCTAAAACTCTTGCCTTTACACATAGGCTTATCTTTTAAGATAAGATAAACCTTATAATTTCACATGGGTTCCACATTTTAGTCATTATACAAATAAAACATAAAAATATTTATGACATCACTCCTTTTCTTATTACAAATATAATATTTCTAATTCCTAATCATGTAAACCCTACTTCTCTACTTATCCCAACTTTGACATTTTAACATTACCGGACCACTTACGACAAACATTTACTTTTTACAACATTCCTATTGTACTTTGACTGTTACCGTACTACTCTACATTATTGGCGAGCATCGTACTGATGGCACCGTTATCTTCTATTGGATGCCACTACTAATTATACTTAACAACATCCTATTCCTAATACATACATTAATAAAATAGAAATTACGGAGGAAAATTTTAGTGTCGACATTTTTCCCCCTTCCTAGCTTCTACTCCTCCTCGGAGTAGAATCTTATGGACATTCTAAAGCTGCTGCTTGAAAATCTTAACTTGTCATGGTTGACCCATTTCGTAATGGGAGTGCCCATCCAATTCCTCCAGTCAATATGTACCATTTTCATGCACAGCTGCTATTTTGTAGGGCCCCATCCATTTTGGAAGAAATTTTCTTGTCTTCTTTTTTTGTATCTGGAATCATATACTAGAACCAAGTCATTCACATGAAATGGAGACCAACGGATTTTGATCAAAGTATTCCTTCTACTTTCATTTCTTCTTATAGCTTGTATCCTTCACTATTTCCCTCATTTCCTCTAGCAAATGAAGATGTACCAACCTTTCTTTTACTGAATCACTTTCATCCATCCTTTCATTTTTCATAACTCTCACAGTGGGAATATCAAACTCAATAGGAAGAACTGGATCAATGCCATAAGCCAACTGAAATGGGGAGTATCCTGTTGCTAACTTTGATGTTGCCCTATATGCCCACAATGTTGCATGAATCCTTTATCCCACTTATGTACCTGCAAGGCTGCATCTTTTGCTAGAATTTGACACAACATAAAAAAAATTCGTTCCACCTGTCCATTTGTGCTTGGCTTGTATGTTGTTTCCTTCCTGTGCTTATAGAAAACTTGTTGACTAGGGTTTCTACAACCTCATTAATGAAGTGGCTTCCTTGATCTATTACAATTTCTAATGGGCAACCAAATCTGGTGATAATGCGTTCATATATGAACCTTACCACTTCATCCATGGAAGTTGTTTTCAATGGCCTAGCTTCAACCCACTTGGTTAAATAATCTGTGGCAACTACAATATACTTATTTTGGCATGGGGTAGTTGGAAGTGGACCTACAATATCTATTCCCCACTTTTTCAAAGGGACCAAGTGGAAGAATAGGGCATAATGGAGCTGATGAAGTCTTACGGTTACCATGTGTTTGAAAAAATCACATGTCTTACAATAATTATAACAATCTCTAAAAAGAGTGGGCCAGTGATAACCTGCATCCAAGATCCTTCTTGCTGTAAGTTGTCCAGAGAAGTGTCCTCCACATGTACCATTGTGGAATTCTTCTATCAGCTCCTTCCCTTGATCACGTCCAACTGCCCTCTTGTACTGTCCATCAGGTCCTATTCGAAATAATACTCCATGCAGAATAGAATATGGATGACTTGGCTTGAGTAATCTTCCTCTTAGTCTTTGCATTGGCACCATCAGGAAACTTGAATTCATTCAGATAATTCCAAATATCTATGTATTCACTAGGGATTGTGTCAAGGGATAACAATGCTGCATCTGGGAAATCATCATCATCACAAGATGATCCTAAACATCATAGGCTCGAGAGAGTGTGCATCTGCATTGACATGCTTCTTTCCTGGCCTATCTATAATATCAAATTCAAATTCTTGTAGCAAAATTATCCATCTTGCTATCCTCCCTGATGGGTTAGGCTTATTGACAATATATTTTAGAGCCTGATGATCTGTTACAACTATAAATTTCTGCCCTAGCAAGTAATTTCTAAACTTCTTTACAGCAAAAATGATAGCTAGAGCCTCTTTTTCAGTTACAGTATAATTTACCTCAGCACTGCTCATTTGTCTGCTCCCAAAGTAAATTGGATGATCATTCCCATTTTCATCCTTTTGGCTCAGAGTACTTCCTAGTGCTGCATCTGAGGCATCAGTATACACAATGAATGGCTTGCTCCAATCTGGATTCTTTAAAACAGGTGAAGACACCAGGGCTTCCTTCAGTTGTTCAAAAGCTTCATGTGCCTTATTTCCTGGTTCATAAGTAAACATCCTTCTTCAAGAACTGGGTTAGTGGCTTGTGCAATCTTTGAGAATCTTGATGAACCTTCTATAGTAACCCACATGGCCTAAAAATGATCTCAACTTACTTCTATTCATAGGAAATGGTAACTCTTTGATTTTTGAAACTTTATCAGGATCAGTACCAATACCATCTCTAGATACAACATGCCCTAACAAAACGCCTTTAGAACTTCTAAAGACACACTTTGTAGGGTTTAGTGAGGCTTGTGCTTCATCTAACCTTTGAAATTTTGTCTCCATCTGGTGCAGGTGGTCCATCTTGCTCCCATAGATGCAAAAATCATCCATAAATACTCTGATGAAGTTCCCAATGTAGGGTTTGAACACCCTATTCATCAAACGCTGGAACGTTGTTGGAGCATTACACAACCCAAAAGGCATAACTTTATAAGTAAACGTTCCCCAAGGAGTGGTGAACGTAGTCTTTAGTTGATCTTTCTCTGCCATACAAAATTGGTTGTAGCCACTATATCCATCAGCAAAACTATAACACTCCTGGCAAGCTACTTTTTCCAAGATCTGATATGAAAATGGTAGAGGGTAATGATCCTTCTTTTTTGCCTATTGAGCTTCCTGTAATCAATACATATGCGTAGCTTCCATTCTTTTTATTGAGATCACAATGGGAGAAACCCATTCTGAATTCTCTATAGCAAATATGAATCTTGCATCAAGCAACTTATCTATTTCTTCTTTTACAGTCTTGGAAAAATTAGGATTCATTCTATATGGCATTTGCTTATGGGCTTAACACCCATCTACCACCTCAATAGAATGTTTCTACCCAATTTACTTGACGGAATTCCTTGTAATCAAAAGTGAATATGTGTATGTACCTTCAAAAGAGCTGGAGGTAGGATTCTTTTTCACTCTCCATCACAACATCACCAATCTTTATTGTTGGAGACGATCATCAATTTCTTCTTCAGATAATTTTATGGGGTCATGAGTCGGTGTGACTGGAAGGATATCCATGACCGACACATCAACCTCACTTTCTTCATCTTCGGTGTCCACTTCACTGGTACTCGAGTAATTAGAGGATGTCCAATCATCAATTTCATCACTTGAATCCACAGGTTCTGCCTTATGATGCCGAGGGATCATGTTTATCTTCACCCTCTCTCTACCATGTCCAAGTGTCATGAAGCCTTCATTCCAGTAGTTTCTTGCATGAACTCTCCTTAGCCATGGTCTTCCCAACAACATTGGGTATGCAACAGTACCATTTTTCATCACCTGAAAGTCTACCACACATACAACACCCATAACAGATATTTCCACAGTTGAAACTACACCTTCTGGTTTAGTTTTTCCCTTATTTAATGACCTTAACATAAGTGTTGAGGGGCGATCAATTTTTAAACCTAACATATTCATTACAAACTCGGTCATTACATTAACTGCAACACCTCCATCAATAAGACATCATGAATTGAAATACCATTACATAATACCTTAGCTTGTGGAGTGTAGGGATCCACCTCTGCCTCCAAAACAGGGACCGTCAACCTCCTTCCTTCGTCAAGCATTGATTCCACTTCGCCGCTCCCGCCTCTTCTCAGAAGACATAGCCAAGAGTTGACCATATGTAATATTTGCAGGCCTTTTGGATAGATCTTCTAAGATGGAGTATGGTCCCTTGTCCCTTTGAAATCAGAAAATCATGCACACACACTTTCTTCTCTTATGTTCTTAATAGTTTCTCCTTTCATCTTCTTAGGGTCATTTCCATCTTGATTATCTTTTCTTTCTTTCTTTGTTACAAAACACATCTACTTCATTATTATGATCTTATCTACTACATCAAAAGAATTCACAGGTGCTTTTCCTTTATCATTATCTCTTGTACCAGATGTGTAGAAGCTTTATCTGGATAAGTATACTTATAATGAACCCTTTTTATAACAACCATAACATAACAACTTCATAAATATTTCTTTTGGACCTCTATCTCCTCCCCGAGAACTAAATTCTTTTCCTTGAAGAAGATTAATAGTTAACTGACCATCTTCTTGAGCAGATCTTCATACTCAGTAGATGTACTAGGAGAAGATTTTTGCTCACTGAGAGTGGTTGTGGATTTTGAACCAAAGGTGCTGGTGTAGGCTCTACTTTAGCAACAATTTCTTGGGCTCCTCTTCTATGCTTTTCTTCTTGCCTTCTTGCAATCTCCTTTGCTTGTTCACTGGTAGCTGGGCCGGGTCATACTTCACTCATTGTCTGATCTCTGGGCTTCATCCCAAGAATGAAGTGCTTACAGAGGAGATTATCCACACCATTCATCAACCCATCCGCTAATCCTTCCTTCTGGATCTGGGCATAGAGCTTCCTCCTTAGCTCTAGAACACAGGCATGATAATCCCTTATCTTCTCCTTCTCTCCTTGGGATAGCTTTGTGATATCGATCGAAGATTTGCATATCTGTTGTTCACAAAATTCCTCAAGAAAACTTTTAGTTAATAAATCCCAATGAGTTTTCACATTATAACCTAGAGTTTCAAACCACCTAAGGGCTGAACCATCCAAAAATGGTAGGAAAAAATTCATTCCATTATTCCCTTCTTATAAGGCCATTACAAATACAAGATCGTTTAAAACTCTTGAATGAAAGAGGATGCATCTTCATTAGATTGGGCTGAAAAAATAGGAATCTTCCCATTTCTAAAAGTAACCACAGTGAAATACCACCCACAAGTACAATCAACAAGACTTATGTGCACAAATAATTGGGATCACTATAATAAAAAAATAGAAATGACCATGGTAAACTATGGTAAACTTAACTTACTACGGTAAAAAATGACTTTACTGTGGTAAACACTATTCACAATAAAAATTGAAGTTACTCTGCAGTAAATACTATTCACAGTAAAAAGTGGACGTTACTGCGGAAGGTTAATACTATTCAGGCACCAAACAAGTGACTACCATGGTAACTACTATGCATAGTTAAAAACAAGGTTACCCTCCAAAATGTTTTTAACTAGGGGAATATCTCTCTAGAAAATCACCCAATTGAGGAAGGTCCCGGCAAGGCACAAAGGAACCAAAAATGTCATCACCAATCGGCAACGGCACTATGGATAATTCTTCACCGGGGAACTTCCGTGCTATGATTATTAAACTATGCACAACTTTTAGTTTGGTGGATGTAAATCTCCGGAAACATAACAACAAACATAACACAAGAATACCATAGACTATTTATAAGAAAGGATGATGATAAATCTGAAATGATTCAGAGTAAATGTTAAATATAACATGAATTGTTAAATCTCACCCATGAGGTCTTCAAGATTGTACTGAATTCACTTGCATTACACCAATTACTCTGAGAGAAAATTCACAATTTACACTCTTAAGGGCTCTTTAACACACCTTCAACATGATGGGCTCCTTTAACACACTTACTATACAATATTTATCACTACTTCCTTCTATGCCTAAAATGCAGGGGGGATTTATAGAACTTCCAGGCTTATCCATCTTATCTCTAAGATAGGATAAGAAATCCACTCTGACGAATCATATTCCATACCTTAACTCTTATCTGTACATGTAAGCTTATCTTTAAGATAAGATAAACCTTATCATTTTACATGGGTTCCACATTTTTAGACTTTTTACAAATAAAATACACAAAATATTTATGACCTCACTCCTTGTCCTTATTACCAATATAATATTTCTAATTCCTAATCATGTAGACCCTACTTCTCTAATTACCCAAACTTTGACATTTTAAATGTTACCGGACCACTTACGACAAATATTTACTTTTTACAACATTCCTATTGTACTTTGACTGTTACCGTACTCCACATTATTGGCGGAACCGTACTGACGGTGCCGTTATCTTCTATCAGACGCTACTACTAATTATACTTAACAACATCCTATTCCTAATACATACATTAATGAAATAGAAATTACGGAGGAAACCACTTTAGCATCCTACATATTAAACTCTCCAAGACCTTCTTAATGTACTCTTCCTGAGATAAAGTTAGCTTCATTCCTTCCTATCCCGAGATATCCTCATACCAAGGATTTGTTTTGGCTGCCCCCAAATCCTTCATAGCCAAGGATTCACTTAGCTGCTTCTTGAGTACTTTTATTTCCTGCATGTTTTTTACCTGCAACCAACATGTCATCCACATACAGACAAAGGATAATATAACTACCATCCTCAAATTCTTTGTATACACGCAATGGTCAGAATGACATCTAATATAACCTTGCTCCATCATGAAGCTATCAAATTTCTTATACCATTGACGTGGAGCTTGTTTCAAGCCATATAAGCTCTTCTTCAGTTTGCACACCATCTCCTCTTTACCTTTGACCTCATAGCCCTCTGGTTGCTGCATATATAGTTCCTCCTCCAAATCACCATGGAGAAATGCAGTCTTTACATCAAGCTGTTTAAGTGCAAGTCTTCTACTGCAACTATTCCTAGAATAGTTCTAATAGAAGTCATTTTTACTACAGGAGAAAAAAAATATCATCAAAAATCTATACCTTTTTTTGTGCAAACCCCTTGACCACCAACCGGGCCTTGTATCTTTTCTTTCTCCTCCTTCCTCTTTGACTCTGAATACCCACTTGTTCTGTAATGATCTTTTTCCTTAAGGTAGCTTCACCAAATCCCATGTCTAGTTCTCCATGAGATCCTGATGCTCCTCATCCATGGCTTGCTCCCACTTCTTCTTAGAATCTACCTGCATTGCTTCATCAAAGCTCTCTCTGGTTCTCCACTATCAGTGAGTAATAAATAATAAAGAGAGAGGAGAAAAAAACATTTCAGGTTCTCTTCTTACCCTAGAAGACCTCCTCAATATAGGAGTTTGGGGGTTCCTATTGAGGAGGTTCCTGAACTGATTCATGTGTCACTTTCTCATCCGGAAGATCCTCTACCGCTGCATATTCTTTCTTGGATTCTTCCCTGTTTTCCTGCAACTGCTTCTTATACATGACTTTCTCATTAAAGACCACATCCCTAGATCGAATGATTTTTTGTCCTTAATACTCCAACATTTATATCCAAAGTCATCACCACCATAACCAATGAAAGTACATTTTTTGATTTAGCCTCTAGCTTGGTCCTATCATCCTTGTCTATATGGACAAACACCTCACATCCAAAGACTCTAAGAAATGAGAATAATCAACTTTCTTACCATACCAAGCCTCCTCAGGTATGCCTCCATCCAAGGCACTTGAGGGTCCTCTGTTTATCAAGTACACAACTCTGCTCACCGCTTCTGCCCAAAAAGAAAGAGGTAGTCCTGCATGTAACCTCATGCTCCTAGCACATTCCATTATTGTTTTGTTCATCCTTTCTGACACCCCATTGTAGCAGAGTTCCTAGAACCGTATTTTTCCTGGATTCCATTCTTAGAACAATAATCATCAAATTCATTGCTTGCAAATACTCCCCTCCATTATTTGACCTGAGACATTAAGGCATGAGAAGGTGTGCTTACCCGTTGACAAGGTTGCTGAATACTCCTCTCATACACCTCTATTCCTTCAATCCACTTTGCAAGCAATGGCAGTGTTGCAATCATGAAGTCAAGCTTCTCTTGAGGGCTGTAATGCCTTGGAAAAGGGCCTCCCCATGGACAAGGAGTCCTGCAACCAATTCTGAAAGCTCTCATTTGAGCTGTTGCTCTCGACTGCACCATCTTTACCTCCATATTTTGGATCTTCTCCAACAGACCAGCATCTTGGATCTGATGGTCTTCATTGTATGCACACCCTTGCTCTTGGAAAGCTCCATAGCCAAACTGACTTTGGCACAGCTGCTCATATGGGTATGCATACTGATCTTGAATCTGCTCAAAATGCTGATTTGGAGGATTTGGAAAACATGTTGGAGGTGTGATATACTGCTGTTGTTGATGTGAATTCCATGATGGAAATGAAGTCATGATTGTACAACTTCATAGAATGAAAGAAGATGGAAGAGATGGAAGGAAGAATGGATAGAAAAAGAATGAAAATGAATGGAAGGGAAGGTCTGCAACTTCAGAGATGGGTTGTTGACCAGATGGAGTCGCCAGATGTGTTGCAAGTGCCTCCAAAGGCTGAAATCTTCACAGGAACACATCAACCTGCAAAAGATGAAGTGGAAGACCTCTAAGGTCCCACCGGGCGTGCCAAAACTGTTGATGGTCGCACGGTGGCTTAATATTTTCTATTTGATAATGAGACACCTCTAAAAGATGAAACTCTAACTTCTGTGATGTCCCACCGGGCGTGCCAAAACTGTTGATGCGGTCGCACGGTGGCTTAAGATTTTCTGTTTGATAATGAGACACCTCTGAAAGATGAAACTTTAACTTCTGTGATCTCCCACCGGGCGTGCCAAAACTGTTGATGGTCGCACGGTGGCTTAAGATTTTCTATTTGATAATGAGACACCTCTGAAAGATGAAACTCTAACTTCTGTGATGTCCCACCGGGCGTGCCAAAACTGTTGATGCGGTCGCACGGTGGCTTAAGATTTTCTATTTGATAATGAGACACCTCTGAAAGATGAAACTTTAACTTCTGTGATGTCCCACCGGGTGTGCCAAAACTGTTGATGAAAAATCACAGCACCCCTGGATGCAAATCAGGCTTCTAGGTTGATCACTCAGGCATCCATTGTGATTGCACAACATGGAAACCTCTCTCCAAGCGTGGGACTTGTGAAACTGAGAGAGGAATCTCCAGAGAAGGCTGGTTCCTGCTCCTAAACTACCTGTCACAAGCTATTCCAGTGCAGGCAAGCTAATCTAATCCTAATCTAACCATGCCAAGGAGACAGAGACAGAGAGAGAGAGAGAAAGGAAAAGAAAAAAATCCTACACTAAAACGGTGATACACCAGAGAAGGAGAATGTTGGACATCTATCAAAACTGCCATGGAACAAAGAGAGGTGAGCAATGGGAAGGATGGACAGATGCATCACAGGCCCAAGGATAGATTTAACACAGAAAATGTCCCAAAACTCCATGAACACAGCTCCAAACCTGCAATGAACATTCAAACATGCACAAATACCTGCAATGAAGAGAGGAAAGAAGAGAACAAGCAAAAACGAGCAAGGATGGACAGATGCATCACAAAACACGTTTTGTTGCTCCAAAAGTTTGCACAGAACATCATTTCAATAGTAAAAGGCAAAAACGCCATTACAGAGCAAGGGAGGAGGTTCGAACTCCATTTTCAACCCTAGAGAAGAAAAGAAGGGAGGGCAGAGCAGAAAAGATGAACAACTTGTTTTTTTTTTTTAGAATGAGCCAAATCTGGCTTTTACACTGCATGGGTCGAGCCCAGGAGACAGAAACATACAAAAACGTGAAAGCCCATTCCTCCTTGACTGTAGATGTATTAAAACGGCATGGGAGACCTTACAAACCCATACCCTGCCATCTTTGACTGATTTGGAAGAGAATGCGACCCATTCTGCATTAAATCTGGTAGTTGGAATGTCACTTCTGGCCATGAACACGCGTCAGATCCGTTTCTTAATTTTCTCTCTCCAGACTGCACAAAAATTCAAGATCAACCCCAACATCATGTAGATAATTTCATAATATTTCCGTTGATATAAAGAACGTGCAAATCCGAGCTCTGGATCGAAAGTTATGGCGATCTGAAGATTTAGGGCACAAAACAGGCGAAAACGTGTTTTGAAATCTTTCCCGCGCTCTGCCACCTGGATGACACGTGTCAAGCGCTGATTGGTCAAGAAATTCTCTCTCCTTCACCTTTCGACGGGATTTCTTTTGAAATTTCCTTGTGGGCCCCTTAAACTTGGACACGTGTCCTCTTCTGATTGGCTCGGGCTGACCCTTCAAAACTCGCCCTTTGACTTTTTGGACTCTTTCCCCTGTGACATGTGTCGCGATTCGATTGGTTCTCGGGCCTGCCGGTTCTTTCGCATCCACCGCGTCCATTTGTCTCGGATGTCCCAGTGCTTTCTAGGACAAAAACTTCCGATCCACCCGAAATGGGCTTCCTCGTCCCTCATTTGGCCGATGACACGTGGCATGCATTGATTGGCTTTCGGCTTCTTTGGCTATCCGCGTCTGCCGCGTACTTTTGTCCCACATGTCCCGAACTGCTTGGGACAAATTCCTCCGGTTCGCCCGATTTGGCCAGTTCATGTCCTTCGCGTCCAAATGTCCCAGATGTCCCTTTGCTGCGTGGGGCGAATTCTTCCGAACCGCCCGAAATGGGCTTCCTTTGCTTCACTGCTTCACCTTTTCGCGCCCTTCGCGTCCTTCGCGTACTCTTGTCCCGCTTGTCCCGATCAAAGACTTGGGCAAATTTTTCTTTCTTTCGGCCGATTCGGGCATTTCGCGTCCCGTGCGTACTTCTGTCCCAGATGTCCCTTTGCTTCACGGGCCGCCTGGAGGCTTTTCGGCCGATCCGCGCCTAGATGTCCCAAATGTCCCGACTGCCCCTAGGACTAGGACTTAGCCAATTTTCACAATTTTTTCTGGCCCAAGCTTGTTTTCTGCAACCTTCTCGCATTTTCTCAGAACTTGCTCTCTTCAACCTGGACAGGAGAGTTAGAAAAAATCTGAGGGGACCCTAGAAACATGAATTTTGCCCTGAATCAATCCATTTGCCTGGGACTTGAGAATTCCGATGCATGTTATCAATTTAAACCCTGGGGGGTGAATTTGGATAACAGTACTAAAGAATACAAAGATGTCATACCAGATAAGCTACCAGATGGGTTACCTCCAAAGTGAGATATTCAACACCATATTGATTTGATCCTAGGATCGGCCCTTCCAAACTAGGCAGCCTATTGGATGAGTCCAACACAGAGTGAAGAGTTGAATAGAAAAGTGACATATTTAATATAGAAAGGGTTAGTAAGAGAAAGCATGAGTCCCTGTGCAAATCTAGCGCTATTGACTCCCAAGAAAGATGGAGAATGGATAATGTGTGTAGATAGCAGATCCATAAACAAGATCACAATCAAGTATCGGTTCCCAATTCTGCGATTAGATGATATTATGGATGTGCTAGCAGGAGCCCGATATTTTAGCAAGATTGACCTACGAAGTGGGTACTACCAGATCCGAATCCATGAAGGGGATGAATGGAAAACTGTTTTCAAAACAAAAGATGGATTATACGAGTGGATGGTGATGCCATTTGGGTTATGTAATGCACCCAGTACACTTCTTGGTGTCCAATGACTCCAATCCTTGGGTTGTTTTCATCAAAACTATCAAACCATGGAGTTGAATTCAAAGTGCAAGATAGATAAATTATTTTGTGAGGCATGAGGAGAGGAGTTCCTCCAAGAATGGAATCCCATAATATGATTGGAGTGTTTAAAGAGGAGCAGATTTTACAATAGGTGGTTGAAGAAGAAAAGGACACTGCATTACAGCAACTGAACTATGAAGAAAATTAGCCTTTTGTGAACCATAGTGAGTCCATGAGGTAGACACAAACAAACTAATGTCATATTTACAGTATATTCAGATTTCTTTTGATAAGAGTAATAATTTAGATAATGAAATTTATACTTTGCATTATATAATGCCTTGGGAATAACCATGTAAATATGAATACCTTGTCAAGGAAAATTAGTGGCAAGATTTATCTCATCTGACAGTACAAGTGCTAAGATCATGAGACACTTTAGCAAATTTTTTCTATTGTGCATGGCACTTAGACAAAAGAGTTCAGAATTGCTTGTGGGCAAGCAATTTTGGGAAGGGAGGACTGAAATGTCCCTCTTTCTAGAATAATAGTTTCGAAGACCTTTAGCCTATTTTTTCTACTCAACGGCTAAAGGGGGGACACAAGGGTGACTTAAGTGACAATAAATTATTATAAATTACCTAAAAGAAAAGAAAATAATAAACACTTATATTAATTTATTTTACTTAATTATAAAATGACTAGAAGAAAGCACTTATAAAAAAAATTGTAATCCCTATAGAGAAACGTGACTTTCCTTGAGGGGAAAATATTAGTGTTTGAGGGTGTCTAACTATATTTTTATTATTCTTAAGGGAAATTGTAACTTGCCTTAAGGAGGGATAATGGGAACTTAGAAAGAAAATGCCATATTATTCTTGTATCTTCCCTATGGAAAAATGTGACTTGGCCTAGATAGGGAAACGGGTGGAATATGCTTAGAAAAATCATTGTATATTGATTGGGTGCTTGGGAGGTCTCCTTTGGGTCTCTTCTTCCCTTAAAAGGATGGAAGTTGACTTTCTTGGGAGGCATTCCATGATCATTATATAATTTCTAATTTTATGTGTGAAGCTTGTAGCTTGGCAAAAATATTCAAAGGACGAAAACCCTTAGTATTCACTTCTAGAGGATGTGTTGGTTGTAGAATTTGATCTTGAAAACAAGCAACAGTTAGGGGATAGTAGTCCCTCAGCTTTATGGGAAAGGTTCCCTTATTGAACACAAAAGATAAAATCCAAAACACTTATGTACAATACAAACATTTTTTCAATATTTTGGTAAATATTTTGATATTTTAGATGCCTTCATCCAAAGGTTTTCAATACAGAAGAAAGAGGAAAAGAAGAAGTGGTATTCAGAAACTAAAGAGAGGGGGGAACTTTCAAACACATAGATTGTAGAATGATATCTTAATGATGCTTGATTAAATAGCAGGATTCAAACTACGCATATAAAAACAGAGGACATGCATATATTTGACACAAAGTTCCAAAAACAATATCAACTGAAAGACACAAATTTATTGCTTAAATACGCATAGCTTCATATGAATCAGACAAGGAATAGAAAGAGAAAGTATGAGAGAGGGTTAAAATTATTTTTTATTGATTAATAGTTCAATGTTCTTTTACATCCAAGATATAAAAATCCCATCCTTTACAGTGACAAGAAAAGTTCTTTAAATAACCCAGAAAACGGTTACAAAAGAGCCTTTTCAGTTTCCTTTCTTTTAATCCCAAAATTTGGTATCTAATTAAATATTACACTCCTAATTTATCTCTTGCTTACATAACATATGACTAAAGAGATAAATAACCACCTTAATTATATATTATAAGAAATGAGATTATGAACTAGGATGCTGAGATGTTGGAGGAAGTTTTTATAGTCCTTTTTGTCTTGAGTACTTCATTTCTGAATCTTTTCAATGCCTCATCTATGTCCATGCCCCGAGGAATTGTTGTATTGGCAGTTTCATGAGTCCAACTACCCAGATACTTTTCCATTTCTTTTCCAAACTCTGCATTTTCTAAGAACTCTTTATTGGCATCTGTGATAGTTGTCTGCAGTGTGCAAATTTCTTTCATCTTCTCCTTGGATATGGTGTCCTGCTTGAACAAATATTCTTTAACAAATGTCTTGAACTAAGACTTGATTTCTTATATAGTGAATTTTTCATTTGAATTCTCCTTGAAGATTTGGTAATGAATATCCTGGAAGGCAGACATGACACAAGCTTTAAAAGCTTCTCCTTTTTATAATATGTTTATGAATTCTCCAATGGCTTCTTCAAAAACCTTTTTCTTCCAGTCAATGTTGAAAACCCACTGCTTAGACAGATTCAACTTTTCATCATCAAATACCTTATTTTCCAAGAGGATTTGTACATTTGTATCACTCGTTAGTCTAATATCTTGAATACATTCACTCCATAATTTCAATTCCCTATTCAAACGACTGAGTTTTGTAGTGAACTTTAACTAAATCTTAGAAATTTTGTCATATGCCTTAAATGCTTCCTCAATGAAATTTAAACCTTTGATTATTAGGTCATCAACCATGGCTTCTATTTTCTTCCCATAAGTGGCATGCTTATGTATATATTTGATGGCTTGAACTTCATCATTAGACAGAAATTCAGAATGGCAAGTGGTGGGATGGAAGCTAGGGGAGTTGGGTCAAGTACCTTATCCTCTGCTAATAAGGATTTGATGAAACTTGACAAAATTTGATTCTACTCCTCCAACTACTCCTATGTCTTCTTCCCTTTTTCAACTCTTTCAATCACTCTAGACATTGACTCCCTCGGGTTATGTACCTCACTTTCTGGTGTTGATTCTCCAAGAGAAATTCTTGTTAATTCTAAACCACCCATTGATAGGTCCTTTTCATCTTTGTTAAGCTTGGCTCTTGTAATTTCCATGAATTTTTGGCCTTGAGAGTCTGCAACCAATCTAGATGTGACCTTATCCTTTTTAACTGGAGGGGAAGGAGTAGTACACAAAAGTGTCGCCACTGCATCAAACTTAGGATCAATAATACTTGAAGTGGCCTTCTTTTTCTTGCTTTCCAACAATGGTTGTACCTAAGAAAAGGCAGAACTAGAAGTGGAAGGAGCAATGGGTCCAAGTGCAGGTGCACTCATAGCACTTAGAGTTTGTAAAAAAACCACTTCTAACACAAAGGTCTTAGTTTGGGTGGTGGGAGCTTCCTTAGTAGATACAGATTTAGAAACTGGTTTCTTTAATTGATCATTTTTCACACTGCTTTCCTTGATATCATTTTCTTCTGGATTTCCCTATTATTTTCCTTCACTTTCATCATCACCAAGGTCTATGATTTCTCCCTCATCAAGTATTGTTTCAATTTTCTTAGGAGAGGGTAGCCTCTCACTCTCTTGAATAGCCTCCTCTGCCTTATCATCATTTTTAGCTTTTCCCTTCTTTGTGTAGACCAAAGTTGAAGATTTTGGTGGAGAATGAACAGATTGTTCATGTGCTTTAGGATTTGATGAAGGCATTTATTTTTTAGGGGTGGAGGTATCTTGAGAAGTATACCTAGATTTTCTTTCTCTCATCATCTTCATTTTTCTGTCAAACCACAGCCTAGTTCTCACCAAGATAGGGTTGATGAGCTCCTTTAAATCATCTCTCTCCTTAAAAAACAAATAAATGGTTTCAATAGGAGTGTGTTTGATTGATCTCTCATATTCAAGTGACTACAGTTCCTCGTCATCATCCTCAAATCCTTTAGGAACATTATATACACCAAAATCCTTTATTTTTTGTAGAGACAATATTCCATAATATCTTCTCCGAGCTTCATAGTCATCACAACAATCGGCCCAGTAGTCTTCAATATCGAAAAGGTACTGATAACCCATTCTGAAATTAGTGGAAATGAACTCCTTAATATCAAAGAAAGTTCTAGGTTTATATTAATAAAGGGTAAGATGGGCAATTGTTCTGTCAATGTTCTGAGCATCCAAAGCAGTCTTGCAAGTGTAGTTACCCAAAGTGATTGGGAACTGGATACCTGTAATATTCTTATCCCTGTAAGTTCTATGTAATTTATCTAACTGTCTACATATCTCAACCAAATCCATTTTGTCACTTCAGTACATAGTAAGTTTCAGGGGTTGTCCCTCAAATCCAGCCAATCATATATATGAGAATTTCCTGAATTGAGTGAAAATTTGCCATAGACATTGATCAATTGTTTTTCTTCATCTGAAAATATTCTAGTGGTATCTCCTTCTAACAATCTGACAATGTACATAGTGAATGCATAATTCACCGTCCTAAAATGATGGTTGCTGACCTTTAGAGTTAACTGTGGACAATATACATAGATAGGAGCATATTTCTTGTCTTTAATAGGGGAGAAACCCAACCATTCTCTATAAGCAACAATGGTGTACATCAGATAAGAGGTCATGTAGAAATTTTGTGTCCTTTGAACATCTGCCAATTGATTAGTCAGGCTATCACAAATTATTCCCGCACAGTTCAAGTTTTTCTAACCCTCACATATAATATTGATATAAGGGCACATCCAATAATGGAATTCATTGGTGGAGGGAATTCCCATTATCCTGGAAAGGAGAGTGATAGCATCTGATAATTATTCATTGAATTCAACCATGTACATTATTTTGGTTAGCCTTAAGGCTCCTTTCTTTGGGTTCTTAAACCAAGACTTGGCCATTCTACTCTTATACCGTTCACTGTCTTGATCAAAAAGAATTTATGCTTGATCCCTGGTAAGAATGTTCAAGCCTTCAATCGTGGGGATTTTGAAAGTAGTGCTAATACAATTTTCATCAATTCGAGCTACTATTTGTCCCTGAGGGTCAAAAATTTCCTTTGTCTCTGGATTGAATGATTACCCATAGGGTAACACTATATCGGCACATTGGAAAAAAATTAGAAAACCCCCGGCCTCTACGATTCCACTCTCCTTAATTAGCTGAGCAATAGGAGAAGGGTTTTGACCATTAATACGCACCTAGAAATCATCTAAATCAAGTTCTTGAGCCTCACTATCACCTATATATGGTATATTCGTCTCCAAAGAGGATAGGTGCTTGTGTCCCTTATAATTGATCTTCATTTTATGGTAGGAGCAGAAGGTCTCTGTGATAAAATCCTCTTAGTTCTTCGAGTTATACTTTGATGATTCACAGCTTCCCTTGTACCTATAAATTTAAAAATAATAGAGCAGGACTCGACCATGACTAAAAATAATGGAGAGGGAGAAACTAAAAAGACTTTAGAAAATACAAGTGATATGTTAAAATAACCAATTACCCTAACTATTTATGCACATCCTGATTCAATTAGGTCAGTGAGGTGAAATAAATGAGGTAATAAATACTCTATGTCGACCTAAGACAATGAAAATTGAAAGAGGTAGAACAAATGTGCACAATTGTCCCATAGGACACCGGGACAATTGGGACGCACGGAGCCAAAACATCCGATTTGAATGGGAAGCAGTAAAGGCAAAGAAAATGCACACAACCAGCCCAAGGGACAACGGGACATGCGGGACACTCGAAGCTGAAATATCCATAGTGAATGAAAATGGGAAAAAGTGTTCTTGTGGTGAAATGGAGGTCAGGGAGAACTTGGGACACGCAGTACATGAAAATCTGAAACACCCGCAGCACACTGAAATCGGGTAAGTCAGAAAAATTTGACACAGACAGTCCTTGGGACATTGGGACATGATTTCATCAAAAATCTGAAATGACCAAAAATAAAGGAAAAGCATGGCTATGCAGAAAAAGCGTAAAATTGGGGAATAGACTGCCTGGAGGAACTTGGGACATGAGGGACAAGAAAACCCCAAATACCCACCTAACAAAGAAAAATCTCCAAAACTAAGTTTTGGAAAATGACTAACTATTTGAAATTAGATATTTCTTAGGTGACCTTTACAAAGGAATTTTGATAGTCACTTTATCCAAAAATTTAAAAATTGAAGAGGAAAATTCACCACTCTTAGGAAAGTGACAACAGGATGAAAACCCTCTTGGAGTATTGTGAGGGATTTTTACTCAGGAGATCCTATGGTGCTTGCAAGGATTAATTTTTAGACTTATTTCCAACAGTTGTGAAGGATTTTTGCAAATCTTTTTATAGAGGGTTTTGAAGATTGAGTGCATTTGTTACTTTTTATTTTTCTAAGGTTGAGTGACCCACTTTGCAGCCATTCTAAGTTGTTTTTCAGAGGTAACTAGTTTGATCTGTACTGTCATATTTCAAGCTGATTTTATGAACTAAATGCAATCATTTTTCATCAATTTTGAAGGATTAGGAGTGTTGATTTCATTCATATTTATCTATAGATTTCTGAGGAAAATTCTAGCTTCTTTTGCTTCCTAAAAATTAGTATTTTATCCTTATATGACTAGAAAAATTCATAAATCAGTTAAGGTTTAAAAGGTATTAAATTCATCAAAGAGTTGTTGGAATTTTATAATAAACCCAGTCACATTTTTAAGGAATATTCCAGATCTATTGTGCCACTTAAATTTGCATATCCTTTCAGATTTTTGCCTTGAAAAATCTACATTTTAGTCTTGAGTAGAAGGAGTTAAGTTTAATAGATGCTTTATATGGATGTCTCATATAACCCTACTTGCGATTGTATGCGGCATATATATGGACTGATTTATTTTGAGATATGTTAATTTTATGTATCGATGTTGTATGGTTTATTACTGGTAGTGATGTGTTGTATGTTATTTGTTTGATGAATGTGTACATATAATGTTGATAAAAATGTCTAATGTGAATGATGATATAGGAAATTTTGAGTTAAGCGAAATATTGGTTTATAACATGAAATTAGTATGATGATGATAATAACATATATGGAATAATAGATAATGTATTATCACAAAAATTCATCATAATATGTGATGATGTAATCTGGCATATCATTGTTTATGTGATGAAATGTGCATGTATAATGTTAATAACAATGGATAAACATAATTAAATTGGTGAATTGTGTATCACATGTAGCATATAGTTAATAGAATGGTCGTGAAAATAGATAACGTATGATAAAATGTAGGTTAGAAAGATGATGTTAAGGAGGGAAACGGGGATGCCCCCCCATCATGTAGATGAATAGGCTCATTGAGTTAGGACCACTCAGTAGTTAAGAATGAGATGCATAATCAAGATTACGTCATAGGTAAGTGATTGCGTGCGCTAGAAGGATAGAAGAAGCACATGATGAAAGGTTCTTATAATATAACCCTCAATAGTCATATACGAACCAATAAGAGCAGAAAGTGCTTTCATCAGTGGGTAAGGTGAGAATAATCACCTACCAAAGGCCGAGGCGGCGAGTAGCAGGTGGAAGCATGTGGGATGGAAGCAACTGGGAGTGTATGAGCTCGAACTGCATGTCAAACATAGGTGTGATGTGAATGTGTAACATACGTGGTGGTAGCCTATGTGAAATAGTGGCATGATGCAGTAGTAGGCAATAATGGAGTAGTGTATAGATGTAGAGGGAGAATGCTCATGAGTGATGAACCCTGGAGATGAGTGAGTGGTAACCGAAGCTCTAGAAACCTCTAGAATTTTCCGTTTGTGGAGAAAGTAGACTGTTCATGTGAACGAGGGCCAAAAGAGATAACATGCTTTGTTCTTCTAATTGTACAAGTATCTCATGAAGGGCTAAAAAATTGTCATCTCAATGGTTGGTGATGTGGTGGTAGCTGCAATAATGATGGTTACGCTTGACGCTATAATCTGTGCGGAGGATGATGCTGACTTAGAGGGTAGACGAATAATGCATAGTATATCAAGTAAAGTACGTAAGATATCATGAGGCCTGGTGTGATTAGAGAAATATAATGGTTCATGTGAGAGAAGCGGAGGAGAAGAAGGAGCATCTCATAGAGGAGGAGTAGAAGGAGCCTGTCATAGAGGGAGAGTAGAAGAATCCTATCGTAGAAGAGGAGTAGAATTATGATTTTATGATGTAATAGGATGAGGTCGCTTAATGTGTTTATTAGGTGGTTGAGGAGATTGTATAGGACACTCCACCGATGTTGATGGAGGAGCACTGGATGATATGATAGTAGTAGTAGGAACATGTGGTGGATGAATAACATGTGCGGATAGAAGATCTTGCTCTAAGTCAATAACTTTGTAACATAGGAGAATGAATGACTCACAAGTATCATATTGTAAGCGTTATTTGGAATGTGGGAATAAACTACGACAAAATATGAATTGTGTTTCTAATTCAGTGGGTTTAAAGACTAATTAATGCATGCATGTGTTAAAACGCAAGATGTAATCCTTGATGGGTTTGGAAGGGTCTTGATGTAAATGTTGTAAGTTATCATATGTAGCTCTAGAGCTGCTATTGGTAATGAACCATCTTAAGAAGGCATCTTCCATATCATAATATGTACTAATGGATCCAAATGGAATACGGGTGTATCATTGTAATGCATCATCTATGAGACTATGTCTAAAATCCTTAATAACCTATCTTTAGAAGATGCATGCATATCCTGTCGATAGTGTTGTAGATGTAAATGAGGATCACTAGTGCCATCAAAGCATGTGAAGGTAGGCATAATGAAATATTTTGTAAATTGTGAGTTATGAATCTTTTTAGGGATTGGATTTCCATGCAATGAGTTGTTATCAATGGATGCATAATAAGATCTACTTTCTAGGGTGAGTAAATGGACTTGTGATTACAATTGACCTACCACATGTATGAGAGATAAAATATCATGTGGAGGAACGCTAGGAGATGGTAATGGAGTATTAAGTGGTTGCAACTTTCCGTTATGTGTGATCATGGGAATATCAAGAGGAGACGAGGGGGATTCTGATGCTAAAGGGCAACTAGTAGGAGGTGCCGAAGAAATAATAGGAGATATAGAACATGGTCTATTTGAAGGAATAGTAGGACTAACATCGGAAGCCTTAATAGATGGAGAAGAAGACATAGTAATAGATGGAATAGATGTTATACTAGTGGGTGGAGAAGATGATAAACTAAAATATGGAGAAGAAGATACAATAATAGGAGAAAGTGATACACTAATAGATGGAGACAACATCATAGTAGTAGATGAAGATGTGACAAGTATAGCTGAGGTAGGAGAGGGAGTGAAATCATGTGTAAGAGTAGAAAAAACCTCTAAAGGAGAAGATGGAGTAGGAGAATCACACTCAGCCGTATGAAAAGTGGAAGAATCGTGACTAGAGGTTGGTTCATCCTCATCAGATAATGATTCAGAATGAAAGAGGTCATTAATAGGATTGTCAACATAATGAGAGAGTGTGTGATCATGTGAAGAATCATGAGAGCTAGGAGAGTCTTGAGATGAACCTATGGTTGGAGTGGGTGAAGAATCAATAGGCAAGTTTGTGAGTCTTTGTCAATTCCTAACATATAGTCAATGGGAGAATCATATAGGGTAAATATTTAGAAACATTAGAAGGTGGATAATGAGTAATTTTATAGAAAGTTTAACAACGAGTGAATGTTATTAGATCAGAAACAATGCTAATACCAAGTGGATAATTTCCAAAACTAGTGGTACAAAACGTTCACCATCTAAAAGTTCTTATTGAGTGTGAGCGAGCATAGTACAATTAGTATAAAGAGTTGTAAGCTCAGCGATAACATCCTCATAATAAATAGGATTAACACTATAGTGATACATGATGGGCTGAAAGTGTGAAGGATGATCATTTACCATTAGGGTTGGAGTGGATCCTAGGGTAAAATTAAACTAAAGTATGGGTTCACCAAAATGATTAACTAAAATCTGAAATATTTAAGCTAATATAACTAGGTACAACAAAGAAATAACTAATATAAATTGTAAATAATTATTTTGATATTTCAAATGAAATGAAATAAATGAAATAGAAGGGATAAGGTACTAACCTGGATGGTACTTACCTCGTAGTGATATGGAGCTGAACCGTGTGCTGGGTTGGCAGGACAAGGTATGTCAGAGCACCTCAAAAAATTGTTGTAGATGAGGATTTAGCTGAACTGGGGTGCCTGTGGGAGGACTGGGGTGCCCGTGGGTGCTCTGGTTTGTAGAAAATATTAGGATCTAATACTGACAGGGTCGCTAGGTCTTCGTAATATTTCACTCTTTGTTGGGTGAGTGCCGCAGTAGCTTCGTTGATGATGCCGCAATGATGCAATGAAATATCACCTATAAAAACCCACACAAAGCATAAAAAACCTAAATAAAGAAAGACACATATGAATAGGTCAAACCGTCCTTATTTGCCACAATGGTGGACTTACAACTAAGCGTTGCACTACATCTCAGACCCCATGTAGTTCTATGTGCTTTATGTGTAAAATAATGTGCCTAGGTGCCCTAGCGTCAATGACATGGAGATAACGGGCGATAGCTAGATAGAATGCAAAATGGTGGATGGAATATAATAGACTTTCCCTTTTCCTATGCAGTGTGATGCTGATATAGAAGCCCAAATGTAGTCCCTTGCCTTAGTAGATAGCTAGCCCTTTGATAGAATAATCCACCACCCTTATGAGGGTGTGTATGTTGTGCTTATATAGGGATATCTTGCTCAAATTTCAACACTAATGACCCAACATGTCGATTGGTACCTAGGGGAATGGGAGAGAAAATTGAAAGTGTCGACCTCAAACAAGAATTAGAAAACCAATTGTGATGGAAACCAGGGCACCCAAAACAAGGACCAAGGCACCCATGGGCACCCCAATCCTTCCCTGGGTGCCCTAGTCAAAGACCAGAGATGACAACTGAGCTAATAATGACATCTGAGACATCCTAAGAGATGACTAGAACTGTAGAAATGACTGACGACCATGTACTACTAATGACAATAATAATAACTAAACTGAAGACTGTGTAAGATAAGTAACGACAACGACCAAGTAACTGATGACATGACTAGGGGATGGGTCTTTAGTGAATAATTTTACTACGCAAGATCCATAAATAAAACAACATACTTGACGGTATAATAGTAATAGTAAGTGCGTGATTTTGTGACTACAATAGAGTTAGATAGTTGCATTTCAATTCCCAGGAGTAGTTTAACACTATGAACAGGTAGAGGAAATAGCCTTCTCTGGAGGTCTGTCTCAATTCAAGTCCCACAACTTGGAGACGGTCTCATATTGCCTCAAAATCCTAGGTTGTCTATGACTCAAGGCAAGGTGAAATTTTTAGCTCCAACAATAGCTTCAACATAAAATCCACGCAATTAAGAAAACCCTCATTCCTTGGTAGCTAAGCCTAAGAATTTTGTGCACCTAATCTGTGCAAGCTCTGATTCAATAAAAAAAATAAGGCATGCAAAAATAGCAAGGGTGATTAGCTAGATTCTTCTAATCAAATATTCCAGTTTGTATGGAGAGAACAATCCTTCACCTAATGGTTGTATGAATGGATGATGTATGGTTATTGTTGAATGGATGATGTATGGCAAGCTCTAATTGGGGTTTTCCATGCTAAACTAAGCATCACTTACTTTTTTTGAATGTATTGTCTTTTAACTATTTTGATGTCATGGTACTTGGATTATTTTTTTATTTTTTGGGGTTAAGAACAAACAATATTTGCTCCAAATATATGGCTTCTCTCATTTAAAACTTATAACATTTCTTATTATTATCCTTTGTAAGGTTGTATAGGCATCACAAATTCATTTTCCTTATTTTTTCAAACGAATCAAAAAGATCCAAGTGGTATTGATATGTTTGTTATATAGTTTTTCGGAAATATATATTTATTTAATTTTTTCATTGGATGAAATATTTTCATAACCATATTAGGTTTTTCACATTAATAAAAATTACGAATTTTGAAATTCTTGCTTTCCTATAGTTTAAACATTGAAAAATATTGATGTTGTGCAATGAATAAATTTAACAATCAATGAATTGAAGTGTTGTGAGAGTGATCATAAATATTTTAGCTGTGACATTTATTGGGCATGTGAAATATTTTAGTTGTGACATTTATTGGGCATGTGAACCGGGTGCCAGATGTTTTACCTATACATTGTTCTTTGTTTTGATCTTACATATAGTTATGCTATTATAACTTGTAAGGTACACTGTTTCTTTCTTGTTTTCAAATTCTACAGCAGCAATATGCGAAATTTGTTCCCAAATCTGATTCAACACACCTACTCGCCCAAGCTTTTCCCAACTGTCCTATCTTGCGGGTTGTAACTCGTAGTTGACAAGAGTTACAATATCATTGAATACCAATGATAGTTAGAATTTCATAGAATAATATATAATCTACCTCATCAGACCTGTTATTTTTGTTTCTACCCACTATCTTGAAAAGACTAGCAAACACTTTTACATTTCACCATGCCTTGGACAAGCCCAACCTATATATGAGTTTATAATTTTATATATTTTTGTTTCACTGCAACTACCTAAATCGAATATGGACACCTCCTCCTTGTTTTTCTCTCAGTCCATGCTTAAACAACAGTTCACCCTCATTTGCCTCCACCATGGCCAATGTTGATCCTTCAGCAGGATTATCCATTCAATGGCCTTGACAAGCATAAGTGCTATGCCCTTCTTGAAATGCCATGATCTCTCTCCATAGAATCAAAATATTTTAAACCTTCAACCACAAGTCTTTCACAATTGTATGTAATAAGAACATCAATGAATGTGACATCATTGGATTTCAATACCGCCTCTTGTTGCATTTTCTCAAAAAGTTGCAATGCCTAGTTTTTTAGCCCATGCTAGGCATATCTTGCAATCATGGCATTCTAAGGAGTTAAATATATTTCATAAATAATGTGAAACATCTAAAAAACATTATCTACATAACCACATTTTGCACACACATATCGATAAGAGCACTTCCAATAAATTTATCTGAATGTATCCCCAGCTCTATAGTAGCTTTATCATATAATTGTGCAACCACTTCCCCAACTCTAGAGTAGCTAAAGCTACCACATGGACACATAATAGTGGTGAATGGTATTGAATACCACATTTCTTTCAGGTATGTTATCAAACAACTTATGTGCATCATCAATTATATCGCTCCAGCAAAACTCCATGACAATGGAAGTATGTGAAATTGCATCTTGTTCAGGCATTCTATCAAATAGAATGTAAACAATATGCATACTTTTTTAGGCACACTCCACAATCATTGCATTACATGATACCACATTTCCTTTAGGTATTTTGTCAAATAGTTGGCAAGCACTTTGAATTATTCCTTTGTGCAAAAACTCAGATATCACCATCTTCCACGACATGACATTTTTTTGAGACATTTTATCAAATAAGTGTTTCACTTCCTCAATCTTCCTGCTACAAAGATACCCATATAACATAGCAGTCCATAATATCACATTTCACTTAGGCATTTTTTCAAACTGTCGGTGACCATCCTCTATTCTCCTATTTCAAACATACCTTGAAACCATTGTAGTCCAAGAGACTACGTTTCGTGTAGAAAAATTTTCAAACACTTAACGTGAAATCATTAATTTTTCCTTGCTTGGTTTATTTTCAATCATGTCATTGTCTGAACAAACGTCTACAATTCTAATTTTGTTTAATGTAGTACAGTTCATTGTTACTACAATTTTAGCTATTTTATTATGAGGAATAATACTACCATAACACATTAAATTCCACAATTAATGTGTTGTTCACCTAGTTTCTAAAAATGAATTTGGATCAATGGTATCTGAGCAGATAGACATGAAATTTCCAAAAACTTCCAAGTATTTGAAAATGATGGGAATCCAATTCACTGTATCCATATGTCAAAAATTCCTCCACAAGTAATGCCTAAGTGTAAGATCACAAATTAGCTATTTTCTTTAGTGACTACTCTGAACAAGACATGGTATTAATTAAAATTGACAGAGAAAAAAATGACCTTCAGGTCTATTGCACTTGAAATCAATGGAATGGAATACACATTTTGAATTGATAAACGTGTGAGAAGATGATGAATATGCAGAACTTCAACATATTTCTGCATTTTAGAAGCCCCATTGTGGAAGGATTACTCCAAACAGATTGGCAATATGCAATTGGTAGTTTGCTAGATACCATCTACCTGTATAATCAAAGCATTCAAGAGGGTGAATAAGAATTCAACACTTATGTTTGTCAGAGGAAATTTAACAATCACCTAAACATTACACTACATTCATCAGCTAATTTTTTAAGAGATGCTTCTTAATAGTGAAACTAAGAAATTGTTGATTACAAATGACACAATTAATAACTATTTTCAAAGGAGAGCATGATGTGTTTTGACTTGTTAATGCCTCATTTTGATAATTCTCCATATTTGTCATTTTACGAGTTTTGCAAACAATACAACCAATTACATGTATTTCTTGCATGGTTTCAATCTATGTAAATAAAATGGGATACAACACTTTCATGCATGGGTTGGAAAATGTCATGTAGAAGAGGAATCTCATCAGAAAAATCTCAAAGTTTCAACAAATTTAGACCCAAGAATTTTGGTCTCAAGTATAATGGGTCACAATCATCTTAACCCACTTCTTATGGGTCATGTTACCCCAAAATACCCCCATGTTTATTTTGGAAGTTAACATGTTTAAGAAATGCCACTCAGCCATTTTTAAAATCTTGGGCACAGTTGCAAACCATCTTTGTCAAAGGTCTACACCTTTGTGAACCCATTTGAAAACTTCACGGATGGGCCAGACTAAGCTTTAAATCTATTGGTGGGTTCTATTTTGATTAATTTCAAAGATGTTCATTATTCCTGTCACAATTCTCAATCAGGAAGTTGATCATTTCCAAGCAAGGCCACTTGTCTCCATTCAAGTCCTTCTTCGGTGCATTTACGAATTTGGCATACTTAATTCTGCATAATAAACAATCGTGGATCCACAGGGTGTCGGGTCTGGGTAACAACAATCAGTAGTCCGGGACAAGGATTACGAAAGTTTTTATCGCTTGTAGAAGTCAATAATGACACAGCGGTCCCCACACTGCAAAGATTCAATGACACATGTTTCACAATTTTAAGCATCGAAAGGAGGAAACACATTGGCATTCCATCACCTTCTCTAGCCAAAGCACTCCAGCGGACTTAAACCCATTGAATCAATCACATTTCATGAAACCTTCAGGTCTGAATGGATTAGTAATAGGGTTTGATGGACACACAATGACTGAAAACAAGGAAATGCGGCAGAATCAGAGTATCCAAAGGGTAGACACGTGTCACCATTTTGGAAAACCTCAAGGCAGATGGGATCCTGCGGACATAAGTCCATGGATTGAACTCAATTTAATGCATCTTTCAGGTTTTCCGGAGTTAAAGGCAAAAAGGCAACGTGTAGGAGGTCAATGTGTAAATATGCAAACCAATCTCTGACCCCATAACCAATAAAAGGGTGACACGTGGAAGGTGTGGAGGAATAAACATGTAGATGTACACATGGGTAGATACAATCCCAACAACAAATAAGAAGTTTCCACGTGTCATACTCATGTTTCTTGTGACCTGCAAAAAATTTAAAAGGATGTATCTTTCTTTCCACTACTCCAAATTTGACAAAATTTGTACCGTAGGAAAGGTCTCCTTGATCCCTTCATCATGGAATCAATACAATAATATTTTTATGGCTTTTGGTGGGGGAGAAAGGAAAAATACAGTCTGGGTAATTAAATGTGAATACAGACAACTCAACCACTCGGATTTAATGAAATATGGGGCTCTTTTCTTATTCCAAAATCAAGATAACATGGGAGAATGTGTTTGTATAGGTTATCATGCTATTTTTCAGTGGTTTTAATGCATTTGGTTGGTTATTGGACAAGAAAACCCGTGCCTTCTCTATTTTCCCTCCATTCTGTTATATATTGTAAAATCTTTCATTTTTCAAAGGATGGACATTCTAAACTACAAATGAACTATGTGTAGACACCTATAATTACGCCCAATTAATTTAAATACTTAAATTGCGCTAATTATCCCCTTTCTTACAAATCGATGACTTATCATCAAAATCACTCATATTCCATCTTCTTGTCGTTAATTAATTACAATACGCTAATTGATTAAGTAACCTATCCAACTAACAACCTAATTAACAATTTTATGTTAATTATTCACCCCTTCTATCTAGACTAAGTAATTATTATTAATTAATTAGCCTTTCACTTCATTTAACTAATAAATCAATATTTAATTGATTTAATCCCCTCCTAATAGCCTAAATTGTACTAATATTCCTCTAATTAGCTTCTGTAAGCTTACATCTACCTATTAGTTAATCACCTTTGATTAATTAAAACACCCCCCAACTCCCATGACTTGCTAAGCATAAATTAAACCCTTCTAAAGCAAGGTTACCTTTAATAAAGCAACCTTATCCATTCCTAATCATGTTTTACCTTTATCCCACATGCAAAGGGATGAAGTGTTTCCTTTATCTATTGGGCTATATAAGGAGCCCTCCTTCTATCTTTATACCTACACCTAATTCCCTTGAGAAAGCAAAAGAAAGCACATAGTCTTGTACTAAAAGCCTTTTGCCATTCTCAAGCCCTTCCATCATCCATCTTGAAGAGCTAAGCCTCACACCCAAGCATCCTTGAAGGATCAAACCAAGCAATATTGTTGATTGCCATTGGACTACATAGGTCCATTTGATTTAATTAGGCAATTTAGAAGAATAGAGTTCTTGATTTGCATTATGTTTGATTTCACTATTTCAAAGTTATGATGCTAATGTAGGCCTTGTTCAATTCTTCATCTTGATGGTACTCTTTTCTTGTTTCTAGCTAGGTTAGGGAATTATTTTAGATGGTAGTTTTTGCTTTCAATCTAACTTAGGAAAAAGCATACTGGTACACATTTGGCACGTCTGGTGGGACACTTAGTCCCATGGCATTTTAGTTTAAGTTTCATTGTTTTGGCTAACTTTTGATATGCACATGTAGTAATTAATGTCTATTTTATTGGAATTTTTTCTCATTTGATATGTGTAACCTCATGTTCATCGCCATAATTTTAATGGGTTATTGCCATACTTAAGCTAACTTGTCAAAAAAATTGAGATATTGTGATTTTTCTTGTGTTTTTTGCCGTATTTTGGTTGCAGGTCTAACGCAGGTACATTTTTAGGGGCACAGGCACGGTTTTCGTGGCACACACGTCTCTCTGGTAGCACGGGCACACTGGTAAAACCTGTTACTCTGTTTTCCGACCCCGGCACATACGAACTAACCCCAGCGCACACACCCTAACCACCGCGCAGGTGCACTAACCCAGGTACAGACGTCGTTTCGTACTGTACCTTCACTGCATTATGAAACCTGTCAGATTGGCACACACGCCCTAACCAGAGCACACATGCTATTTTAGTGGCGCAGACACATTTTTCTGATAACACAGTTGTTCTATCTATTTTTCTGTTTGTTTTTCTTGAGAGTGGTGCATACGTTGTTTTTGTGGTGCACACGCCTCTCTGGTGGCGCAGGCACTTGATAAATCAAAAAATCCACAGAGTGGCACAGGCACTATTTTCATGGCACATTTATTGTTTTCATGGCGCACACACCTCTCGGGTGGCGTAGGTGCATTGTGAGCCGAAACAACGTCAAGTGGCGCATACACCCTAACCCGCGCGCATGTGCTAAAAAAGGGGCGCAGGTGTCCTTTTGTATTTTTTGAAATTAAGGTGTTGATGTGCTAACATTCTTGCAGGTTTATCTAATCATATATTTGTCTTTGCAGGCTGTTTTTACATGTATGTATCTGATTAGGTAATATTTTGCAGTGTTTACTTATAGGAATAAGATCGCGTATGCTCTTCCCTCACGTCCCTTGGGGCAATCTTGGGAATCAAAAATGATTCTTAAGTCCTTTTGATGCTTTGAGATTGTTAGGAATATTTGAGTTGGAATTGGTTAATTTGGCATAATTGAATTAAAGTGTTTTTCCATTTGATATATTTTTGGATTTTGAAGACATCACGTATACTCTTCTCTTGCGTCCTTGGACGATCTGGAGAATTAGAAATGATGCCTTCTCTTTTGATGGAAAACTACTAAAAATCGTCATACAGGACCAAAATGCCATTACTTGCTAAAGAGCAGAGGAATCAAAACAAAAGTCAGAAAACTATTAATACATTTGTTATACAGGTTACCAAACGGTGTTCGAGCAAACCACATCTAATTAAAAAAGATAAAACAAACAACATATTCAAAACATTGTATTGGAGGTTTCGGAAAAGGGTACGTCCCTCTCTGCTCAACTAGAACATAACCCCTTTGGCATAACGCCTTAAGCTACAACAATGGGGGTGGTTCCAGGAACCCCAAAGTAGTCCACGCAAGAGGGAACCTTGTGGACGAAATGGGAAGTGCTCCGCACTACCTATCTGACTAGTAATTCCTTTGTGGGATAGAGTTACAAGTTGTTCCTATGCGACCCTTTTAAGTACACTATTAGATGCATCTGATGCCCACTGTGCTTGAAGAGGGAAAAGTCGAGATACTCCCAAACTAGTCAGTGTGATTTTTTGGGTAAATCATCCCGCTCGTTGATAATCTTTATAGCACCTAGGACGAGAGAACCACCTAGGAAGATATACTTTGGCCAAGAGCCCACTTGGACCATTGTAAAATAGTTTTGATTTGTGAACCGTATTTTCATTGCGAAACATGTGACGCGTTACTTTCACTTAGTTTTTACTTGCCTTAGGGAAAGGCGAAACTTTTTCGAAGTGAAGCCAACATTTTTCATCCTTTCATTTTTTTGTCTCCTTCACATTCTTTTGACACTTTGTTGATCAGAAGAAGGGTGACTACCTTTTTGTTACCAATCGGTTGTTTCTGTCACTTTTATGTTTGTTTACGCCCATCCATTTTTGTGGCTGGGTTAGTTAAATGTCTAAAGTGTGTGGAGGCATATTCGTGTCATTCGAAGCCATTGTGATCATGATACCCATGTCAAGATCGTCATTGTAGTTAGGCGTGGTTCATCACCATGGACTTCCTTAGAAAAGTTAGCTTGTTTGTATCGTATCACTACAATTTCGATATTTACGTCTTGTTTCTTGTAAACTCGACATAAATATCTATATTGTAAGGTTATGTTGCACACATTTCTAACTATTCCTAGCTATACTTTGAGCTTTTTAGTTTGGTTCTATTATTACCTCAATTTTGAAGAGTGTTTGGTGTTACCATTTGTGTGTGTTATATCAATAACTCCTTGATATCAATACCTTAATTTCTGGCAAAGTGGGTTAACATATCTTAGTGATATTTTTGTGTCATTTGCGAATTGTAATTGGCACTTTTTGAGATATAGGTCTTAATCGAGTTTGAGCTCGCTCATAGTATATGTTGATTAGGAGGTTGCATTGACTTCTTGTATTTACTTACATTTTGTTCATTCCCTTGAACTTGGCATAAGTGAAGACATCTTGTTAATCATCTTGCGACACGAAACTACTTTTTGAAACATAGTTTAGGAGGTACTTCAACAAGTTTAGATACCAAACGCTTGTGTCACTGGTGATTTCTCACTCTTTCACATTGGTATTCTCACATTGTTGACTTAATCATACTCTTAACAAATACATCTTGCATCTCACTTAGGGGTGGTCACTAAGCTTTGAATGCATTTACAACTTACCCTATTGAAACTATCATGAAAACATGGCTCCTAAAACACAACTAGGATTAAAGAAACAGACATACGAGGAACAACAAGAAAAAGCTTGGGAAACCTCTGATAGACAAGGGTCAAACCCTTCATTGGAAATGTTCTAGGACCATTGTTCTCTGCGGAAAAAGAAACAGAAGAGATGGTCGATCATAGTGGAAATGAATTAGAATCACCACACACAAAGTTCGATTTTGACCCCACTTTACTAGATGATTTTCTTCTCAGAAAAAAAGATAGAGTGTTGGCACGGGCCATAGAATTAGGGGCCAAATTTCCCACTGAGAATGAAACAATACCACCTGTAAATGACGCCACTAAAGAAGAACGTCCCCTTATCAATATGGAAGATATTTTAACACACAGACATGCTTCTACCTCTTACGCAGGGAATGATAAAGTGGTGGGGCATAGAATACCCTTTATCAAAGTGCCATGAAGAAACAAGATAGACAATGAGGTAGGTGAATAACCTCCACAATACGAGGAGGAGGAACCTTTAGAAGAAAAATCCACAATCCAACAACAAATTAGCAACCTAGGCCAACAACTGGCTTTGCTTACCTCCCATGTACAGAAAGATGCAAACAAGAATGTTCAAAATTTGAGGCCTAAGGTTAAGATCAATGAAATCCATCGACAAAACCAAGGAGAAGAAGACACAGAGTATCATCGGGTATACATCCCCGCTTCTCCCACTAGAGAACAATTGCTCGCCCAAGAGGTGCAGTCTATGAAAGCGACACTCGTAAGCCTACAAGAGATAAATATAGGGAGCATTAGGAAATATCAATACGAAGAATTATGCCCCTATCATTTTGACAAAACAATGACCCTTCAACCCTTTTCAAAGAAATTTGATATGCCAAAGTTCGACAACTATAAAGGAAAAGGAGATCCACGGGATCATGTTAAATATTTCTACATTGCATGTCAAGAGGTGTCTTATAGTGATAATTATCTCATCAGACTTTTCCCCAAGAGTCTCAGAGGTTAAGTCTTGGAGTGGTTTACACGCTTACCACGAGGATCAATTTTCACCTAGCCAGAATTGGCAGAAAGGTTCATGCGTCACTTCTTGTATAACATAGAGAGTGATGTCACCATGGCAGACTTATGTGGTGCCAAGCAACGCCCTAATGAGACTTTCGCCATCTTCCTCCAACGGTGGAGAGGGATAGCTAGTCGCTTCCCTTGCGCTTTCCCTAAAAAGTAGCTGGTCAGTATTTTCGTTCCCAATCCCAACCTGGATATAGCTTTTCACCTCCACATGCATTGTGTTCACACTTTTGAGGAGGTTAATGAGAAAGGGATTCAAATAGAAAAATCTCTCATTGCCAAAGGCACCCTAAAAACCCAATCTAGAGACAACCAAAATGTCAAACCCACATAAAAGCCGAAGATCTTTAACAAAAACAAAAATGTGGTCAGATACGGAATCACTGATTCCAAACATGTTCGAACGATCCAAACTGGTCAACCTTTTAAACTGACCAAGGGCCCAATTCAACCACCACCAAAGTGAAGAACATTCACCTCTCTCAATGAACCTTTGTCAATTATACTAAAACAATTGGATGCAGTCCACATGATGGCCTATCCTACAACGCAACCATTTGACGACAACGCTCCAAAGCCTTCATGGTACAAGGAGCGTGAATATTGTGAAATGCATTGCGTCAAAGGACATAAAATAGACAAATGTCTGCGGCTTCGTCATTATATTCAGGACCTCATTGACAATGGGGAGATAGAGGTGGATAACCCAAGAAAAACACAAACACCTAACAAGAAAATGGGGATATATAAAGAACCATTCCCCAATCATGATAAGTCAAAAAAGTCAAAATCAGATCGGGGAGAGTCATCCCAAACTTATAAAGTTGTGAATTACATGTACACCGAAAGGGAAAACAATCATTATGATTCACTTATTGGATGTATTCACTCTCCTCCTAACCGTGTCAATACCATATGGATCAAGGGAAAGGACTGTGTTGTGGTAACAAGGTGTGCCCACCTCATGATTTTGGAACCTTCTCCATCAACCCCACAAATCGGTAAATATAACCTTTTAGAAAAACTTGAAAAGACGTCTTTTAAGATTTCTATCTTAGATCTTCTCAAGATATCCAATGTGTACAAAGACATTATGTACCAAAATTTTCAGGGGTCGGGAGTGCCTTTAGAGGTCGATCCTACACACCTTCAAGCCGTGGTGGCAAACATTGTACCAAACGAACATATTGCTTTCAACCATAGGGAGATCCCTACTAAGAATCCAACACATAATCTTCCCTTATACATTGAGGTAGTTATCGCCCACAGAAAGATAAAACAGGTGTTTGTGGATAACGGATCTGGTTTGAATATTTACACACTCAAGTTGGTTAAACAGTTAGGCCATACTAAGGAATATATTGAGTCCAATATCATCACTATCACCGCATACGACAATGCGGAAAGGGAGTCAGCAAGCACCATCATGCTGCCCATGGAGGTGGGTCCTACTTGCCATCAGACGAAGTTCCATGTCATAGACTTGGAACTTCCATATAACATGCTTCTAGGCCGACCATGGATTCATGCCATGTAGGCCGTACCATCAACATTTCATCAATGCATTAAGTTGAAGCATGAGGGACATACCGTTACAATACAAAGAGATTTAGAGCCCTTCGCTCATTGTAGAGCTCTCAATAGCTTTGCACGAAAGGGTACGTATGCATGTCCCTCCGCAGATATAGTTTTCCCTCTCCAGTCTGAGGCCATGGAATCCCGGGTGGATTTGGATTCTCTTAGTTCTTGCACTCATGGTGCGTCTACTTCAACATCTCCATTTGATTCATGGGAGATGAAAATCCTTGAATATGGTTGCGGGGAGTATAATGTACAACAAGCACTCTTGGTTTCAGACCTCTCATTGTCACCCAAGACTAGAGGTCGACCCAACTACCACTTCAGAAGACCTAGAAAGCAACACACTATTGATTCATTCTTACCTAGAGGTTTGTTAGCTGAGGAAAAATTACTTGATCCACCTACAACTTGGGTCCCTGAGGATACTCAGCCATCCTGTTATCAAACCCCAGTATATAAAAAATCTAGTAAAATGATGTACTTTATGGGATACAAAGGCCTAGGATGTGGGAGAAATGAACAAAGACAAAGAGAACCAATCCCTCTTCCACATTTCAAAACAGAAAGATACAGCATTGGGATTCACCCTTATGGAGCACACCCCAATGATCAAAACACTACTTGTTCTAAACGCGAGGATAGCTCTGACTATCTAGACAGTGATATGGATTCCCATTGTAGCCAATATGAGGATCTAGCCTCCACAAACCTTTTCATGAACAACGCTATCCTAACCATAACCCCCGTGGAACTAACCCTTGACCTTGTATACCCTTCTCTTGTTAAATAAGACCAACAACATCACATGGGCATAAGCGATGCAATTCCCATTGGAGATCACAAGAAAGGTTTCTTTATCGACCTAGATACCTACGCCTACTTCGGCGAGGAGGCTGAACTTCGTGGTCAGCAAAACTTAAAGAAAAGTGAGGGCAAAAGTTCAAAAGAAAAGCCTCGGTAAAAATTGAAGTCCAAGTCACACAGTGAAAACCTTTTTGAGGCACTAGCTGACAAACAAATAAACAAATCAAAGGACAAACAAAGTGACCACGCCAAGGATGAAAATCTCGTGGAGACATCCTTGGATGAAGATCTCAACCTACCTCCTGATCCTAGGCATATGGAGGACTTATAAAAATTACTAGTCGAAGACACCATTGACATCAATATTGGCACAGAAGAGGATCCAAAGATGGTAAAATTGGGAGCATCACTCTTGGCTAGAGAACAAAAGACATTCACTATGCTGCTACGAGAGTTTATAGATGTGTTTGCATGGTCTTACAAAGACATGCCCAACTTAGATCTGACTTTGGTCGTGCAAACCCTAGTTGTGCATACAGACGCTAAGCCTATCAAACAAAAGCTCTGAAAGATACACCCAAGAGTGGCCCTATTGGTTAAAGAAGAGTTGGAAAGATTGCTTGCAGCAGGATTCATCAAGCCAATTGATTATTCTGAATGGATATCGAATATTTTTCCTGTCCAGAAAAAACCTATCGGTATCTGAATCTGCACGGATTTTAGGGACATCAGTAAAGCTTGCCCTAAAGATGATTTTCCGCTACCAAATATTGACATGATTGTTGACTCAACAGCAGGGTACGAGATGCTATCACTCATGGATGGCTTTTTGGGATATAACCAAATCAAGATAGCTGAAGAAGACCATCACAAAACAGCTTTTATGACTCCTTGGGGCACCTTCTGCTATCAAGTGATGTCGTTTGGTCTCAAGAATGTAGGCACTACTTATCAGTGGGCCATAATAGTAATTTTTCATGATATGATACATGATATCATGGAGGACTACGTAGATGATATCCTGGGAAAGTCCAAAACAAGGGAGGATCACCTTGTCATTTTGCGGTGTATCTTTGAACGCCTACATGAATACAAAGTTAGACTGAATCCAAAGAAGTGTGTTTTCGGTGTGCTATCAGGTAAACTATTAGGCTTCATTGTATCAAGACGAGGTATTGAGGTAGACCCTGCTAAAGTGTCTGTTATTACTGAAATGCCTCCACCTAAGAATATCAAGCAACTGCACAGCTTACAAGGGAAAATTCAAGCCATTCGTCGCTTCATCTCCCAGCTTGCAGATAAATGTCACTCATTCACCCACTTGCTTAAAAAGGACGTCGCTTTCATCTAGGGACCTGAGCAACAGCAAGCCTTTGCTTTGCTTAAACAATACTTGGCTAATCCACCTGTCCTCATGCCTCCCACTCTTAGAGAGCCACTCTTGCTCTATATTTCCACTACACAATTTTCTATTGGTGTGTTGCTCGCCCAATACTACCTTGGTCATAAGGAGAAAGCGATGTATTATCTGAGTCGCACCCTCATCACCTATGAGCTCAATTATCCTCAAATTGAAAAGGCTTGCTTGGCTGTTGTTTTTACTTTTCAAAAACTTTGCCATTACCTATTGAATACTAAAACCAAGCTAGACCCACTCAAGTATTTATTGTCTAAACCCACCCTCACAGGTAGAATGGCTAATTGGATCATTCTACTCAGTGAGTTTGACATAGAATTTGTACATCAAAAATCGGTTAAAGGACAAGTACTTGCGGACCAGCTAGCGGAAGCACCTTTGCAAAGCACGGAACCTTTGAATCTAGATCTTCCAGATGCCTCCTTTCTCTACATTAAAGAATATGTCGTGTGGCAGATACATTTTGATGGATCCTTTACATTTCATAGTTCGGGTGCAGGAGTGGTCCTTATTACTCCTTCTGGCGATCCTATACCACAGGATTTTCACCTAGGCTTCCCTTGTACAAACAACATTGTAGATTATGAGGCACTTATTGCAAGAATGAAGCTAGCCATCAAGTGAAATGTTCATCATGTCAAGGTTGTGGGTGATTCACAGTTAATTATCAAACAAGTTAATGATGAATACAAGGTTAAGGATGACAAGCTCATACCTTACAAAAAGTTAGTAGAAACTCTAAAGGATTACTTTGTGCGCATTACCTTTGAACAAATCCCAAGAGCACAGAATAGATCAGAAAATGCCATGGCAACAGTGGGTTCTATGCTTCATGTTCCACGAGGGAATAATGACATGCCATTCTTTTTAGAAAATATACGCTAGCCCACGTATGACATGCCAGAATCTTGTCTGGCTTGTGATGTTGTTGGTCCCAATTCCCCATGGTATGAACCCATCTTTACCTATCTTAAGGACAACACATTCCCTCCCAATATCTCCCGTTCTGAAAAGCAAAGCCTGATTCACCAAATAGCCATTACACCCTTTTAGGAGGTACACTTTATCGTCGTGGCTACGATGGAAATCTATTACGTTGTCTAGATATGATGGAGTCAATCCAGGAAATCAAAGAAGTGCACGAAGGGGTGTGCGGAGCACATACAAACGGAATGGTCTTGGCTAAGAAATTGTTGAGAGTAGGTTATTGTTGGCCTACCATGGAAACTGATTGTTGCAATTATGTCATAAAATGTGTACTTTGCCAAAAGTATGGAAATTTCATTCATGCTCTGTCACAACCATTGCAACCTATCACTACCCCATGGCCATTCTCCAAGTGGGGACTTGATTTAATAGGAAAACTTACTCCTACCTCATCTAATGGTCATACACATATCATCACAGCTACAAAATACTTTACAAAATGGGTGGAGGCTGTTCCTTTAACCTATGTCACAGGAGCCCAAATTTATAAATTTATCATGCATCGCATCATTTGTCGATATGGTATTCCGGCAGCTATCGTTACAGATAATGGGAAGTCATTTAAGAAAAAAACTATGAAAGGTATTTGTCAACAGTTCCAAATCAGGTTAAAATGGTCCACGCCATATTACCCTCAGGGTAATGGAAAATTTGAGGCAACAAACAAGACTTTGGTAAGGATAATGGAGAAGATGGTCAGCAAAACAGGTCAAAACTGGCACCTACAAATCCATCCGGCCCTTTGGGCCTACCGAACATCCATTCGCACTCCTACGGGTGCGACACCATATTCCCTAGTGTTCGGGACAGAATCTATCATCCCTTTAGAGATCGAAGTTCTATCCCTGAGAATTTCTCT
This sequence comes from Taxus chinensis, assembly GCA_019776745.2. Lineage (NCBI taxonomy): Eukaryota > Viridiplantae > Streptophyta > Pinopsida > Cupressales > Taxaceae > Taxus > Taxus chinensis. Next base: position 245,065,525 of record CM034155.1, on the reverse strand, counting down.
TCGGGACTATCTGGATAAGGATGATGATTATCGAGTGGCAAGATTGGCTGAGTTAGAGCTCTTGGATGAGAGGCACATTCGCGCTCTTAATCACCTGAAATTGTATCAACATAGAGTCTCCAGAAACTACAACAAGAGAATCATCCCTCTTCAGTTTGAGGTTGGTGATTTAGTCATGAAGGAGAACCAGTTCAACACCAGAGCAGAGCGAGAAAAGAAATGGAAGTTCGAACCACATTGGTTGGGACCCTATGTTATAGTCGTCAAGTATGGCACAGGGGCATACAAACTGGCTCACCCCAATGGTGATGAGCTCCGGGAGCCCATGAACATCATGCATCATAAGTAGTTATATGCTTAAACATGGCACAAAGAGGTTTAAAATGATCAAAAAACACAAAAAAATCAAAAATCAAAAAAAGAAAAATAGAAAACAAGTCATCCACTAGTGAAAACCACGCAATTGTGGCACTTTGGACAAGTCCTTGGGTGAAAACCGGTTTCCGGCGCCTAGGGAGGATTCGTTGTTCACAAGCATCCTGCATCTAGAGGGTAGTTTTCTTTGGCCTAGCCCTAGTTCTGCCTTGGCGATTCCCTGTCAAGCCTTGATCCGTATTTGCCTTCTTTTATTCGTCTATGAGGGGTATGGTCTTTCACTATTTCCCATCTTACGTTGGGGGCAATTCAACGACTTCACCTTCTTGTTCATAAGTGCGTGGCGTCTTCCCTTGTATATTCCCCATCTAATGTTGGGGGCATCCACGCTTTCTTGGTTACCTGCACATAGCTCTGGAAAACCATTAGAAAACACCAAAAACAACAGAAGATTGTTTGAAAACAACCAAAAACAATAGAAACTTGTTGCATGAAAACAAATCTTACAAAAGCATTTACTTGCATTGTCTTGTTTCTCGTTTTACTTGTTATTTGTCTAGTTGTTTTAGGTTTTTTCTTTTTGGGTTGTTTTGTTGCTTGGGCGTACTTTGTTAGGATTCATCTTTTCTTGCTTAAATTTGATTTATTCTTGCTTGTGCATATTGCGGTATGTTTTTTGCATGCTAGTGAATCTTAGGAAATCATGATGTAATGTGTTAATTCATTATGTTCCTTCTTAGCATTTGATTTTGTTTGTTACAGGTTAATAAAGCATGGTGAATCATGGTGTATTGTATTATTTCCTGGTGTTCTTTATTAACATTTGGTTGTGTTTATTGCATGTGCATTGTTTTGTTATCACAACATCACATTACCATCATTATATCACATCTAACATCATCTATACATCATATATAAACAAAATGCTAAGTTTTACATCATGCATGTATGATAAGCTAATCATCACGTATCATATCATCAATGGGAAAGAGGGGTTGTGCATGATCAAAAATATATCCCCCCCACACCAATATCATCATAACATCCCGTCCATATACATCTACAATAACACATGAGAAATTCATTTGATATCATCTAAAGATCTATCATCTACCATCCACAGCACATGTATACATCAAACATCCAAACCAGATACATACAAATTACAACATCACATAACATCATAACGCATCCATAAGTGCTGAATCAAAACACGCAACGTGCAATGAGAATCAACATAGAGTAAGTTCTGAAAAGGGTATTTCACATCGTACAATTATGCCCAATTGTGTCACATGCATCAGGACACAAACACAATAAAGTACGTCATCTCATAAACATGTGTATCTGAGCCCAAAAAGTAATCCTCATATATATACATGTGTGTCATATACATCTGTATCAACAAAGATGGATACATATAAGTCCTCTATATCAAAAATGCCTTCATCTGAGGCGTACAAAGATGCTACATCATAAATGTCCACATATCTATACAAGTATGCACTGTCTAGATCGGTACTCAACATAATACATCATCGATACACAATGCCATCAAAAAGGGGCATGTCTCAGAAAGAATCAAGCCTTTATCATGAGGCATATCAAAATACAAGTATACAAGGTTGTACATCAAAAATCATCCTTCATAAGAGGCATACATACAAATAATTTGTACAATAAAAATGTGGATCTCAACCGCATCTCTCGCTCTCGTCGGGGCTCCCAGATCTGTCCTCTGGTCGACAGAACACTGGAGGCTGAAATGGCCCTGGTCTAACCGGCTGCTCTGGTATGGGCTGTCTCACTGATCTGGTAGAATTGCTTGATCTCCATGATCGAGAGCCTGATGCACTCGACCTTGACTGTCGTAACAGTGCTACTAGCTGCTCTGGAGGAACCACCCTGTAATAAGTAGATCTATAAAATAAGGCCTCACCACCAAGCCTAGTGGTGTCATGTATCAAGTCCAAATCTCCGGAGGCGAGCACTGCCTGAAGGGAAACATCCCTCTTGCCTATCACTCTGCCCAAGTCTGCCTCAGCCTATCTAGAGGAGGCAGCCTCTCAGTCTCTCTCTGCAGTGGCAATCTGTAGCTCGGCGCAGGCCTGGTCCCTTTGTGCAAGGAGTGCCTGTGATCGTGCATATACATTATCTCTCTGTGCAACAACCATCCACACCTATGACTTGGACTAATGAAGAAGGCTCAATATCTGAGCCCCCTATGCCGTTGTCTCCCGAATCTGGCTCCGCCATGCCACTCTATCATCTCCTGGGCCAGCCTGGGCCCGAGCTTGATCCCACTCTGACAGTAAGGTAACAATGTGAGATCGGGCCTCATCACACACTGTTGTGGCAGTCATGACCCACCCTCGAGCCTCATCTCTCTCTTCTCTGGCCGTGTCTCCCTCGGCTATGACCTGTTGTAACTGCAGTTGTACTATGGCTATCTGTGCCACTAGTTGGGAGGCTATGTGTGCCTGAGGGACTTGTCCCTAAGGTGCTTTGGATTACTGTCCCTGCTCTAGAACCCTGCCTCTGGATGGTTGCGCTGCTGCCTGTACTGGGCCCTACAGCCTCGGTCCCTGTGCCTGTGAGACACCTTGCCCATCATGTGGCATACCATCGAAAGGATCCTCTGGGTCTGGCCCATGTGCCACTGCCCTTGCCCTATGCTCTGCACCGTGACATATCTCTACAGGTGGGCGAGTGCCTGCTGCCTAAGCCTCCTCCAGAATGGTGAGACATCGGGGTAACACTGAAGCATACCAAGCTGCATAGTCGGCTGTGGTCCCTGGATCTCGCACCTGTCGTATTGGGTCCCATACCTGTGGGACCACTAGTATGTGAGGCCCCATTATCTGCCTCTCTGAATCCCTACGTGCATGCTAGATATCTGGCTGGGGGACCCCCTGTACCCTGCCAAGTTGCCGCTGGCACCTGTCTACTCGATACAGCTCCATAATATAATTGTGGCTATCAATGATAAAATGCTCCACCAAGCACACGCTAAGCTCTGTGGCATCCTCTGGCCACTGGAAATGCCTGTATGGCCGGTAGATGACATCTATCTCTACTAGCTCGTCAAACTCTCGCCTATATCTGAATAGGCTGCCAAGATGGCCGCGTACATCCCCACCAGCTACTACCCATGCCATGTACGATGGCTCCTCAGGATCTCGGACACGCAAAGTGCCCACGGGGTGTCTGATCGCAATGTGATCCCATTACCTGTAATAAGGAGGCCGGACCCATGGTCTTCTGACCGTGGTATGTGATCAAGTGTAAATCCTAGTATAGGTGGGCCAATATGCACTGCCCCCAGCAATATCTCTCGCCGCTATAGATGTCGTGAACCAAGGGCAATAGTCCTCTCAAGAATGAGGTCCATGTCTTATCAGTGAGTAAGAACCCATTGATAAGAGACATGATGTAGAGGGGCCCCCGATGCAATGTGGGGTCAGAGATGCACTCGTGCAATGCTATGGTCATCTCGTCGTGTGGTATATCATCAACACCAAAAAGGGCACTGCAAGCTGCTCTAATCAGCCCTGCATCAGAGTTATACTCGATCAAGGTGCCCATCATCGACATGCGAAGAATCCACCATACATCCTCGATGGTCACAGTCATCTCTCCTATAGGTAGTCTAAAGCACTGACTCTTGCTATGTCATCGCTCAGCTAATGCAATCAGTAGGACGTGGTCCAGTATGATGGATGGCATCTGAGACACGGGACCTAGCCCCACCGCCTCAAGAAGTATCGCCATGGCTTTCCGGTAGTGCCGGCACATACTACCCTCTAGCTCTGCTATCCGGGTATGTCACTCCTGCATCTGTAACACTGGTAATCGTCTCTACAAAATAACACGGCGCTAGTCAGTTCCTAGCATTTCTTCTAAAAATCTATCTCCCCTTTTAGGGTTAACCCAAAAATCCTAAAAATTCTTCTAAGTATCATTATTTTGTCACGTTCCTATCTTTTCTCCACCTGTCTAGGGTTCCTGTGCACCCTTTTGGTCATGTGCGCCTCATTTTTGGCACATACGCTTGCGCACGTATGTCTTTTGGCGCTTGCGCCCTCATTCAGGCACATGCGCGCCCTTTATGGCATGTGCGCCACACATTTGGTGCTTGCACTTGCGCGTGTATGCTCTCGTGTGTGTGTGCCCGCCTTTTCATGTCTATGCACCATGCTTTTCACGTGTGTGCCTCGTTTCTCATGTGTGCGCGTGCGTGTGGGTGTGTGATTTCCGTACCAACGTGTGTGCGCGTATGTATTTTGGCGCATGCACCCTCAAAAGGACACATGTGCCCCCAAAAAGGCACCTGCGCCCCCTATCCGATGCTTACACCTGCGTGCAGGCACGCCAATGCGATTTCCTAGGGCTAAAGGCCTAATTTAATGCATTAATGACCAAAATCACTAGGCTAGGGTTCGATACTCACAAAGGGGCCATCGTCTGCATGTCGCTGGTACCCCCAAACTGCATCTGCGCACCTCAATCGATCTTGTGTGATCACCATGGTTCTCCTCAGTATCAGAACCTCACGATAAATTTTCTAAATAGCTCGGTTAAAATCAATTGGTCACAATGTTTTTACCCCCCCTGGTGGGGTATATTAACCTGTTTTTCACCATCAGGAGGGTCGGGAGGCCCGTTTTGATCGTCGTTTTCTCCTCTGTTCACTGTGGAATAATTATTTTTATTAAATAATTATTTTTCTCTTATTTTTCACCATATTGGGGCATTTTTTGTTGTTTGATACCCCTTTCTTCTCCCTCGAACAATTTTATTGCTCCCTGGCGACTTTTATTCTTCTCCACACTCTCGTAAATAATTATTTTTTCTTAATTTTTCCACTAAACAAGGACATTATTTGTCACTTGTTTCCTCTTTCTTCCACCAAGGGCACTTTCTGTTGTCTCGCGGCCTTTCGCTTTCTTCTTCTAATTTCTTCTATTGTTCACCACAATTTGAAAAGCAAAAACAATAAAAACAATATATATGTCAAAAATCCAAAAACAAGGCAAAAATTTTCAAAAAAATCCTAAAAAGTAAAAAACCCTACAAAAATGGTAACTTACTTATTACGGCTGAAACTTGTGTCTTGCGCATGGTATTTTCACCATATCCTATTGGTTTGTCTCACATCTTCCCCAATTAATATGACTCGTGGATCACCGGATTCACAACCATTCACAAAGCTAGTTGTTTGCTTCGTATGTACTCTAGGGCACGTTTGTTGCCTGGTGTTGTTTCGTTGCGCACAAACACTTGTCATGGACCCCATGTCCATTGTCATTTCCCCTTGCATGTATCCTTGCTCGGAGCATCATTTTTAGCCCTTGTCGTCAATCACGAGCTTGTGGATCTCTTCAGCACTGATAACAAAACATTTGTACAATTGTCTTGACCATTGTTGGGTTGGATATGTGCGTCCGTACTTGTTTTCCCTGTTAAATGAGTTTGTTTCCTTCTCGTATTGCATTGCATAGTTGTATGTTGCATGGAGTTAGTATTTTCAGCAATGGACAATTGTTCGTAGTATGGCTTTTCATGTCATTCTACCTTTGTCGTATGCTTATATTTTTCATAAGGACCGATGACGTAGCTCTTGTGGCAATATGATGACATCAATATTATTCCAATAAACAACGGCTAGAGTCTAAGATCTTCCCTCACTCCATATTTCTTCTACATCACTTCCCCTTCACCCCTAATTTTCTCTCTCACCGGGGTATCCTGCCTCTTCCCCATTCTTCTGCCTATCTCTCACCTTTTTCGATCGTCGATCGGCTTCTTTCATCACCCCATCGACACTCGAGGGGGCTTCTCTCCCTCCTACTAATTTTTCTTCTATCCCTTCAAATTTTTCTTTCATCTACTATCTTTAAAGTGGTGTCACTTACGCCACCCCAAAGAGGGGCAAATGTAAACACCTATAATTACGCCCAAGCAATTTAAATACTTAAATTGCGCTAATCATCCCCTTTCTCGCAAATCGATTACATATTGTCAAAAGTGCTCATATTCCCTCTTATTGTCGTTAATTAATTACAATAAGCTAATTGATTAAGTCGCCTATCCAGCTAACAACCTAATTAACGACCTTCCGTTAATTATTTACCTCTTCTCTCTAGATTAATTAATTATTATTAATTAATTAGTCTTCCCCTTCATTTAGCTAGTAAATCAATATTTAATTGATTTAATCCCCTCATAATAGCCTAAATCATATTAATATTCCTCTAATTGGATTCTATAAGCTCACACCTACCTATTAGTTAATCACCTTTGATTAATTAAAACACCCCCCAACTCCATGACTTGCTAAGCATAAATTAAACCCTTCTAAAGTAAGGTTACCTTTAATAAAGCAACCTTATCCATTCCTAATCATGTCTTACCTTTATCCCACATACAAAGGGATGAAGTGCTTCATTTATCTATTGGGCTATATAAGGAGCCCTCCTTCTACCTTTATACCTACACCTAATTCCCTTGAGAAAACAAAGGAAAACACATAGTCTTGCACTAAAAGCCTTTTGCCATTCTCAAGCCCTTCCACCATCCATCTTGAAGAGCTAGGCCTCGCACCCAAGCATCCTTGAAAGGATCAAAGCAAGCAATATTGTTGATTGCCATTGGACTACATAGGTCCACTTGATTTAATTAGGCAATTAGAATAATAGAGTTCTTGATTTGCATTATACTTGATTTCATTATTTCAAAGTTATGATGCTAATGTAGGCCTTGTTCATTTCTTCATCTTGATGGTATTGTTTTCTTGTTTCTAGCTAGGTTAGGGAACTATTTTAGGTGGTAGTTCTTGCTTTGAATCTAACTTAAGAAAAAGAATACCGGTACACAGTGATAGACATGTACGCCAAATGTGGAAGCATACAGAATGTACTCAAGTTGTTTGACACAATGCCCCGACGAAATGTTGTCTCATGGACGGCTATGATTGCAAGATATGCACAAGATGAGCTGGTTGAAAAAGCTTTGGAGACTTTTAAGGAAATGCAACTGACATGTGTAAAGCCAGACAGCTAGCGTCCTCCCAGAATGCGCAAAAACATGAGCTTTGGAACAAGGTATGGAGTTTCATCAAAGCGTGATGAAATGTGGATTTTTGTCGAATGTTGTAGTTGGGAATGCCCTAATAGACATGTACACTAAATGTGGAAGCATACAAAAGGCATACAAATTGTTTGCCTCAATGCCTCAACAAGATGTTGTCTCATGTAATGGGATGATTGCAGGATATGTACAAAATGAGCATGTTGAAAAAGCTATGGAGATTTTCAATCAAATGCAACAAAAAGGGGTCCAACCAGATCAATTCACCTTCGCCAACATCCTTCATGCTTGTGCCAAAATGGGAGCTTTGGAGCAGGGAATCGAAATCCATCAAAGCATAACAAAAAGTGGGTTATTGTCAGATGTTGTAGTCGGGAATGCCCTGATAGATATGTATGCAAAATGTGGAAGCATATGTAAGGCACAAGAATTGTTTGACACAATGCCTCAACAAGATATGGTCTCATGGACTACGATGATTGCATGATATGCAAAAAACAATGTTCTTGACAAAGCTTTAAGGGGTTTGAAAGAAATACCTCACCAGGATGTGTTTTCATGGAATGCAATAATTGTGGCATATGCACAAGATGGACTCATTGAAAAGGCATTGGAAATATTTAAGCAAATGCAACTGGCAGGTGTAAAACCAAACTCAGCAACCTTTTCTAGCATCCTGTCAGCTTGTACAAAAATGGGAGCTTTGGAATAGGATATGGACATCCATCAAAGCATAAAGAATAGTGTTCTCCTCTCAAATGTTATAGTTGGGAGTTCTCTAATTGACATGTATGCCAAATGTGGAAAGATACGGAAGGCACGTGAAGTGTTTGAAACGATGTCTCAACGAGATGTGGTCTCATGGACTGCGATGATTGTAGGATATGGCATGCACGACTATGGAAAAGCTTCCATTAAACTTTTTGAACTAATGAAGCACTCTAGAACTCACCCTAACCATGTAAGCTTTGTTTGTGTTTTATTTGCATGCAGCCATGTAGGTCTAGTCGATGAGGGCTGTAAATACTTCAATGACATGAATGTTGCTTATGGCATTATACCTTCAATGGATCATTATGAATGCATGGTTGACCTTCTTGGGCGTGTTGGCTATCTTGAGGAGGCCCTAAACCTTATCATCAAAATGCCAATGAAACCTGATGTGGTTGTGTGGATGTGTTTGCTTGGCTCCTGTAGATCACATCAGAACATAGGGCTAGTAAAATTGACAGGATCTCTCCTTTTTTAGTTGGATCCTACAAATACTGCACCTTATGATCTTCTGTCAAATGCTTATGTAGAAGTGGGTAGGTGGGGTGATACTCAAAAGGTAAGGAGTTTGATGAATGACAGAGGAATACAAAAAACACCCGGATGTAGTTGGATTGAAGTCAATAAAATGGTCCATGCTTTTAGCACAAGGGATAGATCACACCCACAAACGCAAGAGATCTATGCAGAGTTGGAGGAATTGTGTTTGGAGATGAAGGCAGTAGGGTATATTCCAAATTCAAAAAAAATGTATTGAATGATGTGGAGGAAGAGGATAAACAATTATTCCTCTACCACTACAGTGAGAAGTTGGCAATCACATTTGGGTTGCTAAAGACATCCCCTGAAACAATGATTAGAGTTGTCAAGAACCTCCGAGTATGTGTTGACTGTCACACTGCAACCAAGTTTATATCCAAGATTGTTGCAAGAGAGATAGTTATGAGAGATGCAAACCGGTTCCATCATTTCAAACATGGACAATGTTCCTCCGAAGATTATTGGTAATGGTAATCGAAGCAAGTTCTAAACAAAGGCTTGCTTGCACTATAACAAGATGCATCATGCCAGACTTGCATTGGTAAGAAGGAATCAAGTTTTATTTTCATATTTTAAGTAGTGTATTTTATGTGTTTGGAGAGCTAGTTGAATTCATGAAGTCAAATTTTCGTATGCATCACTGCCTAGATATATTCATGAAGTGGTATTTGTTAAAGCCTTGTTTTTTAACATGATATATCATGGTGGAGTCATGATATTAGGCTATTTTTCGGGAACCATGTACAGTTCTCGGATGCGTAGCTGGAGAAGGAGGTGGAAGACTGGGAAATCTGAAAGGAGAGGAATGTTGGAAGGAAATGTAAAGTTGCTGAGCCAACATAAAATGTGAGAAAGGCTTACAATCAATCCATTGCTTACGTAGTGGTCCCATGCAAGGGGCTTGTTTGCAAGCTTTTGCAAGCAGATAGTTCCATTGTATATAATTTTTTGCTCTTCTACTATATTTTAGGATTTTTTTATAATTAACTACCATTCAAAATTTTCAAACAGAATCAATCAATTAACTTAGTTAATCCGTAACTACCATTCGGCGAAAACAAATCTTGTAATGTTTGTGTCAGTGTTGCAAGCTCTCAACCCCCATTGCTAGTTGGGGCTGAAACTAATCTTCCTAAGCAGCCACTGCTCTGAAATTTTAGGAGAGTTATTTACAGGCTTGTAATGCAACCAATTGCATGGAACCACTTGAGGCAGAAGAACATGCGCTGCAGCACAGTCTATGGGACCATTGCCTTAGATACCACTGAGTCTTTTGATCTGGTTCAATTATGCTAAGAGGCGTGACCTACAATGGCAACTGGAGCTGGTGAAGGACTATCATGTCTGTGAGATGTTAACACATAAAAGCAAACCTTAAATTTGACATTCATTTGACCATCATATGGTGATTTTTACCTTAAATGTGATTACCATTTGACTGTCATGGAAGTTTTTTTGGTCATGCGCAGAGAAGTTGATCGTAAAATTGTAATATCTTTGGGTATATGGTGGCGTTGGAAATCTTTTTTTGAGCCTAGCGCAATGATTTAGCTAGATTGAGGCCATTTTTCATTAGTCAATGGGAAATTTTTGGATAAGCTAATGGGTTTATTAATCAATGTGGTATATGATAAATTCAAAGTGGACAACGATTGATCTCTCTCAACATTTTTTCAAATAGATTTATTTAAGATATTTGTACTAGTTCTATTTTTTGTGGCTATATCATGTATGCACATTGGGATTAAATTGTGTACCAAATGGTATATGCAAATTTATAATTGTCTCTGTAGATTTTGTGTTGTTTATGGTTAGAGATTTGTGAATTCCTTTCACACGCCAATTGCTTTCTTATAGGGCTACGAGGTTTTCATATGTTTGTTTTGGTTTTATTTTATCTTTGTTGGTTTGCTTTTGTTTAGTATACTTGAACTTTAGGGATTCTATATTCACAAAAGAGGAACGTTGAGTTTTTCTCTTATACCAAAGCTTCATGAACTTTTTTTGCACATTAATATTGATTATTGACAATTTTTAACCAAGAATATCCCATAAAAATATGCAAAATCTCCATATCTTAAAGCATAAATATTTGAACACCATATAAATTTGTCAATAATAAGCTTGAAATCTTCAAAATTTGAAACTGCTTACCTTCTGTTTGAGTTTCCAATTTTTGCTTGAACCTATAGTTATTTGGCTCAGTTAATGTTGATGAAACCTATTGCATGGCTTTATACATATAATATCTTTATTTTTTTAAATGTATCCATGAAATTGAAATATTAAAGTTTCCTTCCTAGGAAATAAACTATTTGAACCCTTACCCCTCATCTCTCTCTCTCTCCCCATGTACCTTACAATATGATAATATAATGTATATGGGTGGATGGAGATGTCGACATGTGGCACACATCCCCTTTAGTTATATGTTTATAATATATGGGGTCAAATAGGGATTAATAATATTGGATAATGAATTGGCCTACATTGAAATTAGGTGTTACACATTCATTAAGAGTAATGCATGCCTATATAAAAGGAGCTAAGTAGAAAGTGAGTGTATCATTGTATTTCCATTAGATTTCAATGTTAACAAATGAGATAGTGTTTACTTGCTTATATAGGGGTTTGTAGACGATTTATTCAAGAAAGGCCAGCCCAAATGAAGTATAAGACCTAGAAAAGAATGTGAACTTGAAAGACAAAGCAGTGCAAGTCAACCACGAATGGACACAAATTCCAAACCCAGCGATATGGCCCTAACTAAGGATAGGAAACATGCAAAGTGAAGTTTCAAACTTATAAATGATGTTGTTCTATGGATTTTGTGTATTGTATTCTCATATTTTATCGACATGTCAATGTGTAAGGATAAACAAGCTAAAAGAACAGATCTCGAAAAATGATAAGCGGGAATAAAAAGATGGTATTTATTATCACAAGAGTGTATTTTCGAATCAAGTGTTGTCGAAGTGCAAATTTTCAAATTTAAATGTCTACAGTCACAAACACATCAAATAAAAAGAATTATACTGATAATAAGCTAATGTATGTGTCAACAAACCAATGCTATAAAATTAATGGCATAATTGGTTTTGACATTACATCATCTTAATTGTTTGGCCTAAATTTTTGAAAAGAAGAATGTTTATTGACTTGTTGGGCTATGAAAGAACACAACAAAGACTCATCTTCAATCTCACATGGTTTTTTTGAATGAAATTAATAAAGTGAAGGTTTTTAATATGGATGGATTGCAAATCAAATCTAAACTTCCGTTTAGATGAAGCTATTGATCATCCATAAATCAAACAGGTGTGACTTCTCACAAAGTACGCCATAACCATTAATTAATTTTTAAATAATCAATTAACATAATAAACATGTAGTTTATATTAAATAAATTAAAAATATTATATTCTAATTTATTTAATAATAAACTATAATTTAATAACATGAACACTTAATTTTAAATTGTTTTAACACCCCCTCAATATTAAGTGGAGAACATATGCCAAAATTACATGTTTATACAACAGGGTTCATAAATTCATAAACCATAGTTAAAGTTTAGGCTAGCATATCACATTTGAAGGATTTATACACCTTTATCATGTTCATCTTACCTTTTAGTACAAAATGATTTAGAATCCATAAATCAGAAATATTTTTCTACCATGTTCACACTAAGAGAGGAAATGTTAGGAACAACCTTGCGTGAGTTAAATACGTTTGTACTTACATGAGATTTACTCACGTAAATAATGAATAGATATTTAGTAGGTGGTTATTATTTGTTGTTTGTGTTTGGCTTCCTATTTAATAAGTTGTTTCAGCTATTATATTGGCTATATAATAATCCATATATTTCATTATCATATGAACACAATAGAGAAGTCCAAGGCATGTATTAAAAGGGCATTTTGCTTGAGAGGTATGGCATTCAAATCAGTTGTTTTTCCATGAAGAGTGTACCAAAACCTAATGGGCAGCGTACCAAAACATGTAGTGTGATTCACATTGTGCTATACGGAAATCAACACAACAAGAGTTTCAAAAATTTCAAAAACATTAGAATCCGCACATCAGGTGTCGTTCTTTAAAAAGTTGTTGCAAAATTGTTTTGAAGCTATTAGGTGCGTGGGTCTTCCAACTAGGCATGAGTATGCTGCCAGGCAACTGTGACATTGTCTATAGTATTAGTCTTAAAGTTCCTGAAATTTGTCTTGGAAAGCATTGCATATTAAAAATTTAAGTCTGCTTGAGTGTCATTTCCAGACGCTACTACAGCAATTACATGGTTAATATTTTTTATTTGTTTTCAATGTTTGATTTGTGATCATCATGAAAGTTCTTCGAAAAAAGTGAAAATATTGCAATCGCCACCCACCTACACAGAAGTGAAAATAGTGTATTGCTGCTCCAACTTTTTTGGAACTAATATTGGTTTATTCTGAGAAATTGCATTTATTCAAGTGTATACATATGTATCCCAAATAATGTGTGTTTTATACATATTACAACTCGAATCTTCTGTTTTTTTTTTTAAATAAGAAAGTGAGCCAAATCACTCTCAAAATGACAAATTAGATTAACGTCCACATGTGACCAGAAACAACAGCAGAGCGTACAAAACAAATTACTTTTAAAAATTTAAAAAAAATGATGCAAATAATCTACTATTTATTGGCTGCAGCATAAAAAAACAAATAGTTGTGAATTCATTTGTATACAGAGAACATGAGCAATGTTCAAAAACAAAACTTCTACCTTCATGATTTTCATTTTTCTCTCTTGCCTGTTTTCAGAAACGCAATTGTTTTCCCACTTTCCCATGCGTCTATTAAGTGCATTTAATTTCTTAATGAGAAAGTAGAGTGAAATCCTTGAGAGAAATAAGAGAAAAAAAAATTATTGAAGTTCACAAGTAACCAAAGCAGGTATATAGGAAGTACATCCAGTTATAGGGCATGAAGTAGCATGAACATTTAATAAAAAAAACCAATAATCTTGTTAGAGCATCGCCAAATGTCATAACATGCATGGTGCCGACTAACTATATTTCCCATACACGGATACATCGCAATTTATAGGCTCCCCAAACATCACTATTAGCAAATCTGAAATGATATTAATTTACCCTCACATAAAAATAATTTAATACCTATTAGCTATTGCATTAGAAAAACAAATACCTGCAAATGCGGTGTTCAGAAACAATACATTCTAGTTGGTACACCGTCTATAATAGTTCATAGACGTACTATTATATATATGAATCCAAACTATGCCGACTCCAAAAATGACTGATTACCCCTCCAAGAATTGCTCGATCAGCATTCTTTTTTATTTGTGATTACTAATGGGGTTTGGGAACATATCCATCGACAGCGAAATTTCTAGTGGCAGAAGGCAAAGCAAGTTTCATCCCATCAAGTTCTGGCTTAGCAATTACCTGGCAACCCAGCCGAGACCTACAAACAACAAACCAAAATTTACAAATCTTGTAGCAGACACAACTGACAGTTCTATTTACATAATTGCAAGACTCACGTTTCAGTAAGACCGAAAGCCAGATCTAACATGTCGTTCTCCTCATCTGTTGGTTCCTCTAATTTACTATAAATATTCTCATCCTGTGACATAGGAAACAACCGTTGAACATGGGCAAATAAAACAACAGAACACCACCTCAAAATTTGCCCTGTTTTTATCAAGACAATGTAAACAATTTACCATGACAATAACATGACAAGTAGAACATGCAAGCGATCCTTCACATGCCCCTGAACATGCAAAACACCATGTTTAGAGCTCCTAAGCAATCTATACATCAAGTAAATACAGTAAGGTAATACTGGCCAGTCATAATGTTGAATGGGCACCTTCAAGCTCTATGTCATTCTGATGAGCGGCTTCAAGCATTGACATCCCGACTGGCACCTGGATGGTCTTTTCCTCACCATCTTTATTGACAAATGTCACAGAGATTCTGAAAGACACAAACAAATAGTTAACACTTGAAATCAATAATATTACAGAAAGTAAATAATTATAATCATCTTTATCAAGCCACATCTATCAGCAGAATCACCATCTTGGGTTATTATTAAGATATTTAGCACTCACACAACCCAAACTGCGCAAAAATAGATTCAAAGACTTGATATAATAAATTATAGGATGAAAAGAACTTCAAAGCCAAATCTTTTCTTTTCTTTTCTTTTCTTTTTTGAAAAATGCCAAGGGTTGCTGATTCACATTGGATCGTGAAATCTTAGCAAAATAAGCTAAGCAAGCCAATATTCTCAAGGGGACTCAAGATGTAACTTGAAACACCAAAAGGTGTCTTTAAAGCTCCCCATTATAGCTCTTATGATGTGAACATGTATAAATGTATCCTTAGAAGTTAGGGGGGTCATTGTACGGCAACAAAACCATTTCCAAGCAGTGTTATCTTCTCGGTTGTGTGTCCTACCAGTTATGGTGTGACAAGGAAGTGGAATTGAGGAAGTTGCAAAGTTTGTATGAGTGTTTAGACATGTTATTATTGTAAAGAGTCTCCAAGGTAAACATTGTTTTTCGCATTTCTGTTGCTCTTGTTTTGCATTAACTTTTTTCTCTGCTTTCGTAAACGGTTCTTTCCTTTCAGTTTACAGTAATTAACAATTCCATTCTATGCACATTGCTGACTGTTGTATGAAATATATAAGAAAACAAGTTAATCAAGTATTGTTGGTTACAATTAAAATTTGCATTGATGAATTAAGTAAAGGAATGTCCATAGTAATTATGATCGCATATTGAAATCAGATATGGTTTTGTTTCTTGTTGAGTAGTTTGTGTGGCGTGCCTATTTTTCAGATTTATGCTCATTTACTTGAACTAGTGCTTGTGCAGAAGGTATTCATTTTTTTGCAGAAAAAGCTACCCACAGAAGTAGAATAGAGAAGTGAGAAGCATGGCTCATGAAGATGAGAGAATACTTAATGCAGAGCATAGTTACCAAGTCCTAAATCCGGATCTGTTCGGGAGGACAAAAAATCGGAAAATCTGGATCTCTTTAAAAAGTTAGGAAAAAATCGACGTGGAATATATACATATTATTTATGAGCATATTTTATAAATATTCAAAAATTGACAAATACAGAGAAAAAAATTAATAATGTAATATAAAATGTTAATATATGTGATATTAAATAATAAAAAAGGGTGTTGGGTCTCTTCTTATTGCCAAAAAAAAACCAGGGCCGACCCGGACCAAATTTATCCAGGCTGCTTGAAAAATCTGGATCCGGATGGATTTTGTTTAGGTCCGGCTGAATTTGGTAGTTATGATGCAGAGAGATTCAACGAATTGGAAAAGGATTGCAAACATCTCTCAATCTACTGGGAAGCTTGATAGTTGGAGGAGAAGGCTCTCACAAAGAAGTTAAGAGATCCTGTGGAGATCCCAAAAGCAAATGAAGAGTTAAAGACTAAACCATGGGAAGGAGCAGCACCATACCAACCATGTTCGACCTCCATTCAAAGTGAATGCCATGATAGAAATTCAAGCTCTGAGGTGAATGAAAGTTTGAGAATCTCGTAATTGATTAGCCCAATTATAGATGGATCTCAGTTTTCATCAAATTGGTGAAGAGCAGCAAATTTCCTTTGCAAGATTGAAGCTAGCTAGCCATCCTTTTACTTGATTTGAGACTTATGTTCATTTTTTGGTTGTGAGAAAGCTACTACCAATTTCTAAATGGAATCTATAAAATTGATCTGAAAGACAATTTTATTTCTGTTTGTTATGAAGAGGAAAACATATTAATTGGCAATATTTCAGGAAAACAACAAGACCAAAGTATGCAGGATTATACGAACAAATTCTGCAAGAAAAGTCTAAATACATAAAGATTTGGATTGTGACATCCTGATGAAGCATGTTGGTGGGCTTTAAGGTCATCTAAGGAGATTGGTTTTTTTGGCTAAGCCTAAGGAACGTTGACAAGACTTGTGCTAAAGTCCATTACCTTGAAAGGGGACAAGAAGGTTTTGTGATCCTCTTCAAATGCTCCCAAGCAGCAGTGTGGTTTCAAGCCAGAAGGGAAAAGATAATGCTACTGCTACCTAAGTAGCCGATACGGCACCTCTAGACCCCCTGGAGCGGGTACGGCACATTTCGGGAGTGGCTTGGGAGTGGCCAGGCAGGTCCGGGTACGGCTGGGTACTTCTGCAGACGTACCCAGCCATATCCTGGCCCCAAACTGTGTTTTTTTTTTAATTCTGGCCCAAAACTGTGCAGAAATTTTTTTTTTTAATTCTGGTTTAAATTTAATATATCATTGCAGCAGAAATTACAGTTTTCACAGCACCATTATTCTACAGAAGGTATATTTTAAATTTAATATATCATTACAGCAGAAATTACAGTTTTCACAGCACCATTATTCTACAGAAGGTATATTTTAAATTTAATATATCATTACAGCAGAAATTACAGTTTTCACAGCACCATTATTCTACAGAAGGTATATTTTAAATTTAATATATCATTACAGCAGAAATTACAGTTTTTGCAGCACCATTATTCTACAGAAGGTACCAAGTACAAGCCATCATAAACATGGATAAAAATAGCATGTATGAGATAAATCATAAATGTAATAAACACCTCAACTAGATATGGTAGGGACAATTGAAATTATGAATGTATGAGTAGTTTGTTGTGGCTATTTAGCTTGTTTTGTTTTTCATATGCATAATATGTGGTTAATTCTTATTTAGAAGGCTGAAATTTATATATTTTTTAATTTTTATATATTTTTTGTACTGCCGTATCCTACGCCATATCCAAGCCCAAAAATATTTTTGCCGTTTCCGCGTATCGGATACTCCGTACCCGCTCCCGTATCCAAAACGTATCGGCTACTTAGACCGCTACTTTTGCTCATAAGAATTCTAAAAGGCAGTGTGGGAATAGTGATGTAGATATATGAGACTTAATGGAAATTGCATCCAAAATGACATCCTTTCAAGAATAAGATAAAGGAGGCGATGACTTTGGTTTAAAGAAAAGAGGTGGGTTGTAGCTCCAATGAGGATGAACGGATTCCTTGTACATCCATTAAAAGAGGATGTTCGAGTAGCAATGAGGCTCAAGATAAATGTGTGCTTACTAAACCTTTCGATATCAAAATTCAAATTTGGAAGACACAAGTTGATGCACTTATAATCATCCTAATCCTTATTCTCTAGGTTGGGCACAGCAACGAGAACAAATAGAGGTAGCTAAACAAATTTAGTTGGCATGAAGTTGGTAGATAAACATGGGCTTGAAACATATATTCACCATAATCCTTATTAGTTGGCATGAAGTTGGTAGATAAACATGGGCTTGAAACATATATTCACCATAATCCTTACTCTCTAAGCCGGGTGTGGAAAGGAGTCGAAATAAAGGTAGCCAAGCAATGTAAAGTCACATTTATGATAAATGAATATTTCATTGATGAAGTTGTAGTGGTGTTGGGCCTATTGAGGTTTTTGGTGTAGTTTTTTATAGCCTATATATGTATGTTAGAGATGTTATCTTTATGAGAAGAGCTAACAAGTACCGTTTAGTTCGGGACAAGGAAAACTACATTATCAAAGCATGTAAAGAGAATCAAAAAACTCCTCGGTAAGAGTCGCTCACAGTAAAAGATTGATTGATACTAGTGGGAAGTTTGTTTTGCTTCTTTTGAAAGCTAAACAAGAAAATGAAGCAGAAGAATACTAGATTTTTCATAGCATGTCTATTAACAAAAAGCATACACAAATATAATAGTTGTTGCAGCAATTGAAGTTTTCCAAGAGTCCATGAGTATGCCACTGGAAAGGGCAATTGAGCATGGGATACAATTGTCACTAGATTGTCTCTTCCAAACATTAGTCTTAATAAGCCATCAGTGATAGAAGCAAATGAGGTAAGTAAGTAATTACAGTCTTTGTTGGATCATGTTGTAATCTATCATAGTGCTTGTCCATGTGCTCTCGTAGTGCCTAAGAAAGATGGTTCATAGAGAATATGTATTGATTATACACTTATGGACAAACTAAACATTAAGAATAGGCATCCTCTTCCATGGATTTGATGATTTTTAATTGTGAGAGTGTGGGGCCAAAATCAAACATTGATAAAATACGAACACACTAAAATTTAAGCAAAGTGAAATGCAAGTGCAAAAAGGTTGTTGCGAGAGAGAGGAACCAAACATGAGCCAAAAAATAGTTTGTATTCAAAATATGAAAATAGCTCTAGAAGAGGTACATAAATAGGAAGTGGAGAGGTGCAATTGTCACTTTAAAAGGTGGAAAGTGTAACTCTCATCTATCCCAATAACACCTAAGCAAGTTAAATACATGTGTAAGAAAAACCATACAAAGGAATAAAAAACCTACACTTACACCCCTTTTAAGCATAGTTTAGGTGGGTAGAAGAATTGGCTCTTAGCAACAAAGTCTGATGAGGTACTGTACGCACCCAAAATTGCACGTGTTGTACTGTCGGGAAAACGGTTATGAGAATCCCCAATGATGATTCAAAGTCCTTTCAAGAAGGTGTTCGAGCTCCAAAACCCACTTACAGTATATATTTGTAGCCAAGATAGCCTTACATAGCTTTTCCATGCTTTCTTTCATCTCCCTGCTTCTTTCTGTGCTTCCTTTGGTGTTAAATGCCAAAACCGCCGCCCTGCGCAAGGCGGCGGTCCTAATTGATTTTTCCATAATCTTCATGCATAAAATTGCATGCGACGATTCACTTAAGTTTGCTTTTAGAATGCATCTGTGAGCCGAATTTGCTAAAAATAGCTTTGTTTGCTTGGTTCTCCTTGCTTCTTCTATTTTTAAATAGATTTAATGAGTAGAACTGCCTCTTCATTGCCTTGTGCATGAAGTAACCTTCTATCCTCCATTCCTATATATTCCATGCTTGTATTCAAGCAAAAGGCTTGCCAGAGAAATTGGTGTATCTTGTTTTGTTTTGCTGCCATAGTCTTGCTAGAAATTGCATAGCCAAGCTCAGATCTCTTGCTCTATCTCTCTTCTACTTGCATGCGTCCAGATTGCTTCCAAGCCGCCATTGCTCAAGCGCCATCCTCTTGTTGTTGTTCTTTGCATTCCCAATCCCTTGGACTCATATGAACACTCAAAGAAAGGAACAAACTGAGGGGGCAAATTACTACACAACTGGATTTACCTCTGTTCTGTGAATTCCAAGTTGGATTTGTTAATTTCCTTCATTCATGCAATTTATCATTGTTATACCATATCAAATAGAGTAGAAATTAGTTTCATTTCATTTACAAGTAATTAGTTAATTTCCAAGAGGGTTTAAATGTCTCATAGCAACCCCCGGTGACAGATCTTCTTCTTCCTATCCCCGTGAATTCGAAGGAGAGAATATCTGTAGGAGGACGTCTCATATCATAGATTAATTAAAAAAATTCTTGTTGTAAGTTAGTTTAGATTCAATACACTCAACACAGGTGAATAACCACACCGGGTTATCTCGCTTGTTTAATTTTAATGTAGAAGTAAATTTGATTATTTAGAATAGAAGCAAATTGTTGTTTGTGATTGTGATATTTCAGTTTTGTGATTTGTTTAGATTAGTTTTCTTTCAAGTATTAGCCTAGATTGTTAATTTCATTCAGTTTACATGGACACTTCAAACTAGATCAACACTTAGATCCAAGATTAGGTAAACAAATCATAGGGAATTTACGCTATCCGTTCATAGCCTCTAAATTTCCCCTTTGCCAAACTCAGCTACGAGATCACACTACCAAATCTTAGTCACTAATCCTCCTAAAGCAAGTTGTACACATTCAACATCGGCTACTCTGGCACGACCTCAGAGGGTCGAGTGCGGTTGAAGGTTGCATGTCAATTTTCATCCGTACAAGTACCCAAGTACAAAAACATCTCATAAAGTAGCGAAAAGGAGAAAACAAGTAGGAAAAACTCCCCCATAATAAAAAGAAAAGAACCCGCCCAGAAGTAGAGAGAACGAGGAGTTTCCGATGCATTGTTGAATCTTGAAGTTGGTACAGATTATTGGAAATAATCTTGCACAATAAAAACACCAAATAAAATAATAATAGAATATTTTTCAATTCATCCAGGATATTTCTTCATTTACATTGAGAGGTATAAATACACATATGATCTCCTATTAAATAGGAGTCATCCTTTATCCCACATATCTCTCAACCTTCCACTAATCTCTCTCAATCCCTTAGTTATCTCAACACACTCAACTAATCCTAAAAATACCAACGTGAGTTGCTTACACAACAAACTCACAACTAATATATAAAACCTATATTATTAATATGAGATATATTTTCTCATATTTAATAATATTACATTTTATTTATTCACCCATATATATTATCTCCGTGATAATATATATTACATTAAAACATTCACCAATGTAAACAATATAATATTCCTAACATTCACTCTCCTATTGTTTACATTATTACTTCCCCTACACTCCCCTAATGTGAACAATGTAGAAAAGAATAGTTACAATTTCTCTGCAGCTTGCACACCCCTGTTTGCTCATGATCTTGGTACACATATGGACCTCAGTCCAAGGTAAGAACCCATATTCATGAACCTCTGTTCATCCCCTTCAAGTATCATGATGCTAACTTTGTGCTTGTGTTTTCTTCTTTCTATTACAACATTACATCAAGGAGGTTTATAAAAGGAAATTACAATTGAACAAGAATTTCCTTCTGTTCTTATTATAAAACACACAATAATGGAATCAAACAAACAACTGAAATAAATTGCCACAACACCATTGTGCGGCCCCGTCCCTTGCGGCTGGCAAGAGGTCGTTGATTGACCTCCTTCCTCCATTGCCTCCATCCTCCATGTGTGATGCTACTTAGCAAATGTAGCTTTTAAGCTCATTACACAATTGTCCTAGATGTCGGATTCAACCGATAATGCACCCTTACAATAAAATAAAATTTTATTTTCAATTGGCAGCAGAAAGCATATGATCAAATGCAAAGATCTTGAAAAAACATACATTTTCAAAAAAAACATCACCTCAATCTAAGTTACGAGGTGAAAGATATGACACTTCTAAGTTCTAAGCCTGACTTCTTTCTGGACCCTTTCCAAAAATGACAAACTTTATTTTTATCTTTCTGGACCCTTTCCAAAGAAAGACGATGCAATGCGCACGAACAACTATGCAATGCGCACGTAGAACGATTCAATTCGCAAGCAGAATGCTCCAATACACAGGATGATGCAATCAGTATATCCACCTTACCAGGCCGTGGACATTGCGATGAGAAAGTTTTATTCAAAGACTCTCATCCTGGAATCCCTGCTCCGATACCAGATCTTGAAGTTGGTACAGATTATTGGAAATAATCTTGCACAATAAAAACACCAAACAAAATAATAATAGAATATTTTTCAATTCATCTGGGATATTTCTTCATTTACATTGAGAGGTATAAATACACATATGATCTCCTATCAAATAGGAGTCATCCTTTATCCCACATATCTCTCAACCTTCCACTAATCTCTCTCAATCCCTTAGTTATCTCAACACACTCAACTATCCTAAAAATACCAACATGAGTTGTTTATACAACAAACTCACAACTAATATATAAAACCTATATTATTAATATGAGATATATTTTCTCATATTTAATAATATTACATTTTATTTATTCACCCATATATATATTATCTCCATGATAATATATATTACATTAAAACATTCACCAATGTAAACAATATAATATTCCTAACATTGAATCTCACTCAGGAGTGTTAGATGCCTCGCAAAAAGACTGTGGATCAGAAGCAAAGGCAAAGAAGAATATCCCCAGATGTTGCTCAACAAAGCCAATGCTAAATTCTGACAAGTGCTAATGAATCAAATCAGGTACCAAATAGGACTCAAAATGGTTCCCAAAATTGATAAGATAACTAAACCATGAATTGGGTGCTCCTACGTAAGGTGTCAATGTGAGTGATGACAAAGGTGAATCATATGATTCAGAAAGTGCGGGTTGTGTCACCATGTAAACATGTAATGGAAAAGAAAGTGCATCCTTAGAAGTAGAAGCAACTCTATCAAAGTTTTCATTAAAGAGAGAACAAATATCCTCAATAAGTCATCAAGATCTAAAGGGCGAGCATCCACAAACAAATGTGAAATATTTGGTAAGTAGACATCCCAATGAAGTGGATCATGCAAGCATAAAGAACCTTTTTGTAAAGAATCATTGGAAGCCTTTGGAGAAGCAACTCTGAACTCTGATGAAGCAACAAGTTATGAAGGAAAGTCTTAAAAGAGGAAAGTTATGTCCTCAATGGTGTCATCTAGATCTGAAATGTGGGACTCTACAGACAAAGACGAGATGTCTAGTAGGTATGCGGCCCAATGAAATGGATCTAGAAAATATATATAATCCTACTACAAAGAATCACTAGAAGCCCTCAAAGAAGTGACTTTGAACTCTAAAGTAGCAACAAGTACAGGAGGAATGTCCTTAATTGTAAATAGGGTGTTAGAAAGAGGATCGGTAACGGTCTCAGTATCATCCACATATGAAAGGTTTTATGAGGAAGCATCACTCTCAAATGGAGAATCAAGGTATCCATACAATTGTTAGATGAAGATCCAAGCAATGAAAGGGTACTCAATGTACTCAAGTTGATGTTGAATATCCTCATCAACAGTAAGACATATTAGTCCATAGACCATGTCGTTGTTGTTTAACCACTCAATCCTACTTGGCTAAGGAACAAGTCCAAGGAGATAGCGCATTATATCATGTTAAAATGCAGTGATCCTATATCCCTTGTTTCTAGGACAAATATTTATTTGAATTTAGTTGGACAATAGAATAATGAAATTTCGTACCAAAACTCACGATGAAACCCCTCCAAAATGGAACTTCATCTCAGTTCGTGATTACAATGCCCCAAGATACATTGGGACTTTATAATTTAGTGTGTATACAATTTTCCAAGGCCTAAAAGTATCTCATACGGGTCAAAGAAGCAAATTAAGAGCTCGAAAAAATACACTTTTAAAAAATGCCATCTCAAAAGAAGCCACCAATAGAAAGTTATATCTCTTACAAGTTCTTAGCGATTACTCTATTTAACACTTGTTCACTTAGGCTTGAGATAAATATTTCACCTTGCAAATGCTGATTTCTAAATAATTTACCTCTCGAGTTAAGCCCTTTTGGGTTGGCCATGACCAAGGGCTAGGGCTTAGAAAAGTGATCATTGGATCCCATACCTAGGATTTCCTCACCGATCCAACTAGGGTTTTGGCACGTTCTAAACCCAATGACAGTTTATTTCTCTAGAACATGAACAAGATGAAGCCTATTCTACAAAAACATTTATACAAAAGGTGTGTTTCCGCAATCTTTTCTGATTCTCCAAATCATCCAACAACACAAAAGAAAAACAAACTCATATAATAAAGGATTTGAAACATGCAAGCTCAAAATACTCGAGATTCCAAATAAAACACAACAAAGCAAAGGCGTTCGATTACCAAAACCTTGCTCTGATACCATGTGAAAGTGTGGGCCAAGATCGAGCATTGTTAAAATACGAACACACTAAACTTTAAGCAAACCGAAATGCAAGTGCAATTGCGAGGGAAAGAAACGAAACATAAGCCAAAAAATTACTTGTATTCAGAATATAAAAATAGCTTTATAAGAGGTCCATAAATAGGAAGTGGAGAGATGTAACCGCCACCTAAAATACATGTGTAAGAAAAACCATACAATGGAATAAAAAAACCTACACTTACATCTACTAGTGGTTTGTAATTCCATTTGGCTTGTGTAATGCTCCTATTACTTTGATGAGATTGATCCATTCAAAGACTCAAATCATTGTTTACATGGATGGTACATTGATTTATAAAAAAACTTATGATAAGCATCTAAAGCATTCGAAACAAATTTTGCAAGTTTTGAAGAAGAACGATTTTGTTGCTAAATGAGAAGAAATGCAATTTTGCATGACAATCACTTATCTATATAAGTCATGTCGTTGGACATATTGAGTTGAGAATTGATCCAAAAAAAGTTGAAGTTGTTTTGAAAAGCCGCAAGCCTTCTAATGTGACTAAGACAAGGAGCTTTGTGGGTGCAATTTAGTACTTAATGATATTTATCAAATATTTCTCCACCGTGGTGGAACCTTTGTGTTTGTTAGGATTAGCCTTTATTTGGGATAATTTATTATCCTAGGCTACGATAATTTAGGTGTGTGTGGGTTTATTCCGATATAATTTTTTTATTTCATACATTTAAGAAATATGTGAGGGGTCTCGCCTCTTTTGTCCCTTTTGACGGAAATCTTGGAGTTCCATGTCACATGTAACTCCTACAACACTTGGCACACACGTCCCCTCACCTCATGGGCCTTAATGACACTAGACACACACTACAAAAGTTGGCCAAGGTGATGGAGTTTCTCTGTAACTCTTTTTGGCTTCCTCAATCTATTTATAGAGCTCTTTCCTCTCCTCTCTACACTTGAAACTTATTTTTCCTCCCTATTATCTTATTTTCTTCTACTCCCTTCATAAGATTATAATCTAAAGAATATTGGTTGTGAGCCTTCCTTGAGGTTTTCTTCTGTTGAGTCAGTTTCTCCACTTAAGAATTTGTGTCTTTCATTTCCATGGTTTAACTTGCTTTGAGGTAATATTTTGCCTTTTTCATCCATTCATTTATTTAT
The DNA here is from genome assembly GCA_019776745.2 of Taxus chinensis. Lineage (NCBI taxonomy): Eukaryota > Viridiplantae > Streptophyta > Pinopsida > Cupressales > Taxaceae > Taxus > Taxus chinensis. The sequence goes on along the minus strand of CM034155.1, from coordinate 245,039,950 downwards.
GCTTCAACGTTATTTGCATAGATCTTGTTGTTTTTTCCTTCATGGTACTAGAGTGAAGTTGGATCATAATATTTGCACAAAGTGATTATTCATTATGTAGAGTTGCAAATATATAGGATGACAAGATCCTATTACACGAAGGAGGTTGGTAACAAACTCAACCATCCTAAAATGACTCAAACCAAGATTATGTAGATCGTTACAACAAATACAACAATATTATATGTACGCACTAAACAAACATATGATAATTCATAACATTCCCCCCCTTAGCACGAACATGGGGAAAACCTGCCTTGTATTGCAACGTGTGGCCTCGTAGCTTGCTCATGATCTAGATGGTTTCAAAGACAATACCAACAACCTCTGGATGGTTTTCCAAGTGGTTAACCAACCACACAACGGATGGTTTTTTAGGACAGTACCAACAACCTCTAGATAGTTTTTCCAGTGGATTACTAACAACCACAATATCATGATGTTGCAGTAGTATCATCGGCTCTCATCACATTCTTCCTTTAGGAGATTACATAGGAAACAACTCGCTTATCACAACACTAGAACAATAGAACATATACTGGAAAGATTTCACATTACCACCTCTAAGAATCACAATGTTCTTAGTTGTAGCCACTGCTATCGATTGCTGCCACTCAATCTCGAACAACAAAGGAAACTGCCACTGCCACTGGAAGTTGCCCTTGACTTTAGTCGTTTTAGGCTTAGAATGGAAATAGAACATTGGTGTCATGTTTCCCCCCACAATGTGAAATTTCCACACATGAACACTAAGAAGCAAACTGTATCGAAGACATACAACTGAACGAATCTTGCTAGTTAGATCTTGTTGCACATGGTCACCATTGCAAGTGAACTTATTCACAAGCGGGCCATCTTCCAATGAAGTACGGCAGTCAGAGGATAACGTTAATCAGAGGATCACTGACAATCATCTACGCTCTAACACAACTCTTTTTCCAACATCCAAAACCACACATAACAGGAACTCTGAAAAGAAACACACTGGAAATCAAATACCGAAAGAAAACTCACACCACAAAAATGTGCCACCACAACTTCATGCGGCCCCGTCATAGGTGACTGACGAGAGGTTGCTTAATGACCTCCTTCCTCCGTTTCCTCAAACCTCCATTGTGATGTTGCTAACTCAGCTTGATATGCCTTTGAGGATCCTTGATCAATTCACCCCCACAAGATGGACGTCGCGTACAAGCGAAAATGCATCCAATTATTGAAAAGTGGAACAAAAAAAAATTATTTTTACAATTTTGACAGTTAAACTATTTTGATTAGACAATAAACAAATATCCTAAAATCACCTATTTGATTAACTTGACAACACTTATAAAGTACTTGAAGACACGCCAATTTTTGAATCGACATATTTGATTGACTCAAACAACTTTGTTGTTTTAGCCTTGACAAATAATACCATTATTTAATTTAACTTTAGATTAAAGGACACTTATATTAAGAAACTATTGACATAATTTTTTATGGAGTATCTTTTAAAAAAGGCACTTCACTTAACATATAATAACCTTTTATTTAATTACATGACAATAGTTTTAACAAAAATGAATACTATTTGACCACAAAACTAATAACTAATAAAATTCCTATCTATTGCATACACGTATTCTCAAGACAAATAAATCTGAACCTGCAATACCACAAATTCTCAAGACCGTGGTTTTGAATTTATTCTCCAGCAAAGAAACAATGTGTGAAGGCGGATTTAAGAGAACTAGCTATAGATACACATGCATGGCTCACAATGCATATGATGACGCTATGAATATTGTGGATGTTTACTTGGTGGGGCGAGTTCGAGGTGTGTAGTCTCCGCCTAGGTAGATCTGCTATACCACTTTGTAATCCCAATTGCTCGAGTAGAGAGCGAGGATCGATTGGCAGTTTGAAAACTGATTTTGTTTGCTCCTTGAGGAGCACAGCTCAACATAGATCATTTCAGGATACAGGGATCAAAAGTGTCGTGACAAGGGAAGACGGGTGGATCGACCCGTCCAATCTGAGCAAATCTAAACTCTTACTTCATATGCAAGCCTTATGTGGCTTCACTTATCGTACTTATCAAGCAATCGGTCTATCGAATCTCCTCAAACAAATGAAGCGACTCCAAATTATATGATAGAGACGAATGAAAGTGCAGGTGCGCTAATCCCAATACAATATCTGCCAATCACGAACAAAATATGAAAAAAAAAACAATACTTGCAGATAGAGATTTTGATATACAATTTTTTCAAAAACAATAGACTCACATCTATAGGAGCAACAATAAAGATGTCTGCCCGTTGCCAATTTTTTTAGACATCCATCTATCAATTACAAATGATCGGTCTGATGCCAAATGAAGTTGGATCAGAATATTTGCACAGAGTGATTATTCATTATGTAGAGTTGCAAATATATAGAATGAGAAGATCCTATTACACAAAGGAGGTTGGTAACAAACTCAATCATCCTAAAATGACTCAAACCAAGATTATGTAGATTGTTACAATGGATACAACAATATTATACGTATGCACTAAACAAACATATGATAATTCCTAACATAGAGCGAGTCATTATTAACGTTGGCATGGAAGTGTTTGCAAGTATTTGTGTGGAGAAGCAAGGAAGAAACTCCTATTTTTTTGACATTTGTTTTGCAAGGGCTTAAAGGGCTTACACCCTTGCAAAATGTTTTTTGCCATTTCTCTAAACCCATTGTTTTTTTCGCTGGTTATTTTTTGCAAACTAACTCTATTTTGCAGGATTTGGCCAATAGTGGAGATAAGATAAGACAAGGTAATTTTATTAATGTCCAACAAATGACCACATAAGTAGGTCAATGGGACTGTAGAGTACAAAGCCAATGGACCCAGCAAGAGGACCCAAACGGGTCGCCCGAAACACAAAGAGAGAAAGGAGACAAAGAGAAGGAAGAAACAAGTGCCGAGAAACTAGAAAAGAAGAAGAAGAGGATGACGGGGAGCGGAAGAAGGAGCAACACCCCCAACAGCATCACCTAACATTCAAGGTCGGCTGGAAGTAACTCGCGATGTACCGATGTCTAGTAACTGAAACTGTGGAATGTCTGGAAAGCTGATGTTTGAGAGAGAGATGGTGCCTCTGCATAAGCCTAGTGGATCTCTATCTATATGGGGGGTGGGGGGGGGGGGCTGAGACGTGCCTGGGGCAGGGAGCCTATGGTGAAGGAAATGGAGTCCCGAGTCTTGACAGATCTAAACTGGGGGTCCATACTCGTGTCAAGATGCCGCTTGGTGCCCCTCTCCAGGGAGAGCACCAAGAAGAATGAGGTGATTTGTCTAGTATCCATCCGTCTAGGAGGGTGAAGGAGCTTGTCCCAAAGCCTGAGGGCCTCTTGCAAATAAAGAGCAAAAGATCTCTGATCATAGTATCTGAAGAAAGCTGCGAAGGAAGGACGCTCACAGAACAGACAATGGAATCTCCCCCTACTCTCGTAGTAAACAAGACACCGAAAAATGAAGTGTTCTTCGGATTCAAACTCCTGGAGAGAATAAAGCAGGCAAGTGCACTCCAAGCGGTCTAACTGATGGTTAGTCTCCACACGGAGTCGATGTGAGCCCACCCTAAACTGACAGTGCCGGGAGATGTACATCGGTTTGATTATGAGCCTGTCGCAGATCTCAAAAAAGTGTGCAACGTAGAAGGACATCTTCAGCCGTAACCCCCCCGAAGGGTTGGTCCAAGTGTGCTAAATGAACTGTCTATAGATTTCATCTCTGATAATTTTGTGAAGGTCCTATTGGTTCAGGAGGAGATGGGTAGGGGCATCCAGGGAGTCGCTGAAAGGATGGAGGAGGTCCATCTGGATGCCAATGGATCCAAGAAGGCGTGAAACACAGGCATACCAGCAGCAAGATCGAGAAGGCAATAGCTTTAGAGGAGTCGTAGGCAAGGTAGATGTACCTATTCATGTCTAAGGAAGAACCAGATAAACCTTGGATGCGGTGCAACATCAACACAAGGCTGAAGATAGTCTCCAATCCAAAAGGGCGAGCCCCAAACTCAACAAGAATAATGTTACGAGGAACAATCTCTTTGCACCTGATGATACGCCTGAGCATGAGGATCTGGACACGCTCAATAGTAGCCCAATCCGAGTCCAAAAGGGAGGGACCCCAACTTTCCGAACCGTACAAAACCGTGGGCTTAACCAGGGAGTCGAAGAGAGACATCTTGGAAAGGATGTTCTAAAAGTGATGGCGGAAGCACTCTCTCAAGAATCGCCAAAGAACCATACCCTTTATTAACCCAGGGTTGGAGAGCAAGACAGAGGCTAAAACGTGGTCCAAAGAACAAAATCCCCAGGTGTATATAAGAACGGGTGATCTCAATCTCCTCCCCACGAAAGAAGTGGAAGTCCGAAGTCTTCAAATAATTGAAAACCATAACTTTGGTTTCACTGTCAATTGCCTGTGATCACAAAAGAGGGCTAAGGCATCCAACTGCCTCTGAAATCCCTCCGCAGAAGAAGCAAGGAGAACTACGTCATCTGCAAAGAGGAGGATGTAGAAAAAAACATAGTGCAGAAGACAGCCATCCCCCTTGTGGATGTGATCCCTGAAAAAATCCTTAAGCTCATCGATGTAGATACCAAATAGGGTAGGAGAGAGGAGCAACCTTGTTTGACTCCAATAGTACTCATGATGAAGTCGGACAAGTTTGCAGAGGTGCGAAGACAGCCTAGGACCTCCTCATATAAGCGCATAATGGCTGTAAGAAGAATCTCAGAAATACCCATATCTCTAAGCCTGCGGAAAAGTGCTTCCCATTGTACCGAATCGAAAGCTTTCCGAAAATCCACAAAACAGCAGAAAAACTCTAGAGGAGCGGTAACGAGCCTCCTTGATAATAGCCCGAAGAGTGAGGATGTGATCAATTGTCTGGTAGGTCGGTCGGAAACCCGCTTGTCCCCTATCTCTGCAATGGTACTGATTGAGGAACTCGAAATGTTGCAAATGAAGAATTGTGGCATAGAGCTTGGAGAACGTGTGGCCCACCATGATAGTCCTGTAATTGTTGGGGTCGGAAGTAGGCCCTGACATGGTGTGGATAATGTGGTGGGACCAAGATTTTGGCAAGCCAACACAAACCACCTGATTGAAGGTCCACAAGGTAACTAAGGAGCGTCTTCCACCCCTGTTTGAAAAGTTCCACTTGGAACCCTTCCTCATCCCTTGCTTTGCTGCACCTCATAGCTAGAATGGCATTCCTCACGTTGGTGTGGGTGAAAATATGGCAATATGAGGGAAGGGAAACAACCTGGATCCGAGGTTGGCCAGAGATGTCATAAGAGTGGAGGTGTGAGTAAACATGGAGTTGGGATCTAAGTCCAGGGGTAAAGGTGAATGACGGGGAAGAATGGTGCACCAAAAATGTTTGGGGGAGTGGATAAGTGACAGACGAAGCTCCCGGCGTCTATGAGAGATAAAGGTGCGTTTCTTATGACGAAGGAGATGACGATATGCTGAGTTCAAGGAAGGGAAGGAGGGAAGGGCGTGTAGGAAGGCAAAATGGAGCTTCCGATAAAAGGCTTTGCATTCCTCGTCATACCATTCGTTCATAGGGCAGGTATCATGATGCAGGGTGGAAAGGGTGACGTGGGGAAAGAAGCTCGTGGCTGCCTCATGGATAGCACATGAGAGGGTATTAAACATTTGGTCCGAGGTAAGAGAGGTAAAATGGGGAATGGGGGGAGAAGCAGACAAAGGTGAAAGGAGAAAGTGTCAGGATCCCCTTTGTCAAATTTCCAAATAGTACGTGAAGGACCAGGGGAGGGGGTGAGGTCATGGGGGGGGGGGTAACCTAAAGGGAAAAGGAGAGGGCCACATGATCAACAAGAGGGATGGGGGAGACACAAAAGTGGTGGATGTAGGGAATCATGTCGGGAGTAGCCATGGCGTAATCAACCACACTGGCCCCACCACAAAAAGGTTTGCAGGTAAAGTACAGGGAGTCAAGAAAACGAGGAATGTCATTCAGAATCAGCAGGTCATGAGATTCCCCAACTAGAGAAGATGTCAACCGTATGATGTCGGGGGCCCTGTCGTGTCCTCTGAATCTTGCTAGAAGCCAACCAAACTCTAGATCCACCTCTGCAGTGCAAAATGCATCGTCAGTCCGGTTGTGCCTTGAAACTTGAAGATTTCTGGTACGTGCATTAAGTCCCCCAAAATGATGACCTCTCCAAAACTCGAGTACTAGAAGATACCAGCATAAAGGTCAAAGAAGGGATCTCTGTCTGGGCCGCTACAAATAACAAATGAGGAGGAAGCTGGAGGGAAATAACAGACTGCAATGAAGATGTTCTTGAGGTGGGAGGAATTACGTTTGATCCAAACCCATAGAAAACGGGTAAACTCATC